>OZ002730.1:18305828-18905828 GCA_963924305.1 Polygonum maritimum | reverse complement strand
CTTCCCAAGTGTTTCCTCTCTGTTGGGTTTTGCTAGGGAAGATCATGGATTTATAATGGATAATTCAGTTGCTAAAACTGAATCATCAATTATTCTCAAGCTAATTTGCAAATCTGTCTTAATTTAAAGAATCTGTTTGATCAACAGATTTAACTTGAGACATGATTTGCATACCCGTCTGAAAAAAAAAAAAAATGCTAATGCTTTTGTATAGGCGAAGCTTGATTGTCATACAAAACTTATTGACACGGTTTTGCATGGCCAAATCATTGGTCAATCTTAAAATATGATTTCCACCCAGATGGACTAAATTAACAAAACTCATTTTTTCTTTGTTTCTTCTGACGGTTTAGTTCACACTGGCTTGCATTAAGATGAAGAGGCCAGAGTTAGCTCAGAAGGCCATAGCTGTAGCGGAAGAGAGGCTATCAAGAGACAGGTGGCCTGAATACTATGACACCAAGAAGGGACAGTTCATAGGCAAACAAGCTCATCTGTATCAAACATGGACGGCTGCAGGTTATTTGACGTCAAAGATGTTACTTGACAAGCCCGAGCTGGCTTCTTTGTTATTCTGGGAAGAAGACTACGAGCTTCTGGAAACCTGCGTCTGTTCTCTCAGCAAAAATGGAAAAAAGAAGTGTTCTCGAGGCGTCTCCAAATCCAGCAATTAGGATAGATATGTAAATTGATTAATCATGATTTATCAGCTTAGAGCCAGGCCATCTTATTAATTAGTCTGGTCATAACAAGCTGCTGCTGCTGCTATTATTTCTTTCCTTTTTTTTTTTTTCTTAAATTCCTTCTCGGAGATAAATATGTCTGCCTTTGACAACAAGCTCATGTCAAGTTAGCTTCTGAAAGCTCCGGGCCAGATTGTTAGGAGAGGGAGCTGTTTTATATGCTCAATACCTAACTCTGTTGCTTGTAAATTTGACTAAAGAATTGATTAGACATGTACTTGTACTGCTCTCTATAAGGTTCAATAGGCACTCTCATTTAGCGTTGTGAATCTGTGTGTACCTTTGTACTTGTTCAGGGAGGTATTAGACAGCTCACTGTGTATTTCTTATGAGTGCATGTATTTGGTATAAAGTGATGTTTCAATGGAATAAATTGTGATGTTTTCTGATTTTGTTCTTCAGGTGGTTCATATCTAGATCTGTATGATTTAATGCTGAGATGTCATTGTGGCTACTTTTGTACAGCTCATTTTCTTCTATATAAAAGAGTTAGCAATCCCCCTGATACTTGGATATCTTGTACAGTATTTCTGAATTAAGATATAGAATAAACATTATAATTCACATTAATGCTAGATTGAAATTTTACACATGATTTTCTCAAGCAAGAGGGATATGTAAATTGATTAACGTCTAAAGTTAAACAATCCTTTTTTTTTTGTGTTTTAATCACATTCACTCTATTATCGTTGACAGTCAAATACAGGCCTTCTCAAGCAATACTTTCTTGATGTTACCAAATGCAGGGAACCTTTTTTAGAAAGAAATTATCCAAAAAATAGCAACTAAATAATATCCAAAATTTTCTCTTGTTTGTCTCTCTCTCTCTCTCTTCATTCTCAGCCCAAGATTAACAGACTTACAAATAACCCAAAACCAATCATCTCCATATAAAGATGGAGAATTTGTCTGAGCTAATAAAAAACTACCCACAAATCCATAAAAACAAACGAGATAAAGGAGGAAAATTATGGGTTTGGAAGGAGAAGAAAGATCAAGATAAAATCAAGGTCAAGATCAAGATCAATCAAAGGAAAGATGGTGAAGGAGTCTGTGACCAAGTGCTCACAATGTGGACATGGAAATAACAATTTGAAAGCATGCATTCATTCTCGTAATAATTACCTACATTATAACAGCACTAATCATCATCATCATCATGGGAATAAGGGGAGCCTGAAACTGTTTGGAGTGAAGATTTTGATGGAGAAAGAAGTCGAAGCCATAAAGAAGAGTTTAAGTATAGGGAATCTCAACTCATCGGCTTCGTCGTCGTCCCTTGTTGTAGAGAAGCAACACGCTGATGGCTACCTCTCTGATGGACCTGTTCATAATGCCAGGAGAAAAGGTAGTTGCTGTTTTTTCACCTATTTTTTATTGTCATATTCTTACCTTCACTATTTTGTAATATTACTTTCTGTGATTACAAGGCTGCATTTGATTAGTTTTCTTTAATTTTGGAACGTGGATGTGTTGGAATTTGTTCTCCTTAAACTTTATGAATTGAACTATGATGATGGATCAGGACAACCATGGACGGATACAGAACACCAGTTGTTTTTGAAGGGGCTAGAGAGGCTAGGGAGGGGAGACTGGAAAGGCATTGCTAAGAAGTACGTGACGACGAGGACGGCAGCTCAGGTGGCCAGCCATGCCCAAAAGCACTTCCTCAGAATGGCCACTTCTCATCACAAGAAGAAGCGTCCCAGCGTCTTCGACACGCCTCTGCTCATCAAGGACACCACCATCAACATCAATAAGGAGGCAAACAATAGCAAGGAGTCTCAGGAACAGCAGGTGAGTTCAATCATATAGGCCTAACAATCTGTGCATAATATATGCCAATATCACTATATGTACATGTGTATTGAGTGTAGTGTATGATTGTGATTGAAAGCAGAGCGTAATGGCAGCACATGGAGTGCAAGGCTACCCAACACCAAGTCCAACTCCAATCCTAATTGCCCAACAACAAAGCTATGTCTTCCTACAGCAAACCCAAGCCGATTCCGATCATCAAGCTGTTGTGGACCCAGCTCGGTTTGAAAGAGAATCGGCCTCAAAGAAGACGACCACAACAACGACAGGGGTCCCACCAGACGCCTTGGAGCTCCGGCTTGCGCCTGCCCGAGCTTCCCCTGGCCCTGCATCCGGTGCCATCAAAGTCACTTGATCATGATCATGAGCATCGGTGAATCTGTTTTTGATCGGTCTTCTTCATGGTAGATAATACATTGATTGTTTTGGATGGAAGTTAAAACTTGCATATAGGTACATAGTTGCATACCACACGCACACACACACCAAATGTTTCATACAGAAATATAACAAGATTAAAGTTGTTTAATTTTGTTCAAGTATCTCCTTGTTCCCAATATTATATTCCTCCTCCCAAAAAGTCGAAGAGTTCTAAGATCCTGCAAATGTTACGTTTATAATGAGTATGAAAGTCATTGTATTCAATAAAATAAGGTCGGTGTTTACATTCTATCTGAAATGGTACAGATCTGCGGCCAATATAATTAATTTAACTCATTTCATATATTTTAAAAAAAAAAAAAACTATAATCCATATGTATGAATAGCAACAGAATGAATTACACACTAAGAGGAGGATGAGGAGAAGAAGAAGAAATTTGTTCAGTGTCGATCAATATGGGCCAGCAAAAAGCAAACATCCAAACAAACCAAGAAGAATCATCATCCAACAACAATGGCAAGCAGATGGTGCAGATGAAGGTGGAGAGTTTGTGACAGAAGAGCCCTGGAGGGACGAAGTGGGCCCAGCAGTGGGGACCCCGGTGGGCTGCACCGAGTTGGTTTGGTTGGACACTACGGACACTTGGAGCTTCATGCCGCCTAAGCAGTGCAGGGAGTTGCCACAGCTGAAGAACCGCTCCCCAGGGCGCGTCAAGGGGATGGTTGTATTGCCTGAGCTAGAGTTGCTTTGCTGGCCCAAAGGACTGCTCGTATCGCAAGCGTCGAAGTCGTCTTTTCTAAGCTCAACCAGGCTGTGGTACGACGAATACTGGAACACTGCAACATACATACATATATACAAAAGTTTGTCCTCTTGTCAGCCAGATGATGGAGATGATGGAGAGGGTCAAAAGGATAAAAAAGAACTCACAAAGAGAATCTCCGATGAGGAAGGTTTTGCCCTGTGCCCATGAATCAAGATCAGTGCTGATGTCCCACCCAGAGTTGTCTCCAACTGTGTAGATCGTCCCAGCGACACAGCCAAGGCTCGCAACGATGGCGAAAATAGTAACAAAATGGTCCGTCAGATGCAATTTCCAAGCCATTTGTAGCTAGCTTCCCAAACTGTCAGCCTGCATACAATTAATATATAGAGTCTGTCTGGATGTACTTGTTTATATATGTGTAGTGAGACGAGGGATTGGCAGTTCATTAGATGACCTAACTTTTTGACCAGATAACATCATTTATTTGCCTTTAAAGTGGGTTTGCTTGTGCTTGAATGCACATGAATTGTTGGGTGTTTACAGATTTGGTTGGTTCAACTGGAAGACCACCACAAAGTTCCAACACATGCTCTTCACTCTTGACTTTATATTTAGGGTAATTCCAACTCATATCAACATCCCATAAGTTGGGGGCCTTCACTCAAATTTAATCTCATTAAATAGGCATGTTCAAAGTTTATCACATCAACATCAAGCCAACAGCTACAAATTCCTTTTGATGTAGCTTAATCTTTTGCAAGCCAAAATTCCAAAATTAGGTGACTTGAGACCACTTCATTCTTTGATACAAGTCTAGTTGTGGTAAGCTACTTTCTTCTTCTTTTTACGGGGTAGTGTTCAGCTACTTTCTTCTTGTTTCCAAAATGTGCACAGTCTGCACACACTCATCAATACAGACAAGTCCATAACTCCAAAAGAAACAAAAATACATTACTCTACTTTCAAGCAGAAGGTGGGTAGAGCATTGGAAAACTGCCAACCAAATTTACCAAAAACCCACTATAACAAGGCAGGTGTATGGTCAGCAAATCTACTCAAATTTGCAAGGTTTAACTTGTATGATGCTGATGTTCAACGAAGCAAAGCGACCAAACATAAACAGCAAACTAGAAATTAGACAAAATGCGGCGGAAGATCGATCAACTCACCGTGGGATAGAGTTTGGGGTTTCTAGGGTTTGATGATGCGCTCTCGCTCAGCCTCCAAGCCCCAAGAACTGCCCTTTTCCTCTCTTGCAATGGACGAATCCAGTTTTAGCCGGAACCAGAATCTGACCTCTGCTAGCAGGGCCCTGCTCCGCAAACTCGATGATCTGCTCCCTCTCCTCCAATCGGGCCCCATCCTGCAAACTATCAAGTACTCCAACATCGGCGCCATTGTCCACAATTTCTAGACCTTAATCTCTTCCGCTCTCCCTCTCTCACTAAGATTAAGCAGTGAGAGAGAGAATTTCGACTGCATTACTGATCTTCGAGGGCTCGGAACGACGACCACGGGAGCGTGAGTCGGCAAGTTGGAAGAGAATGGCGGTCGTGCTACATCTGAGTATATAATATTGATCGTGTTTGTTTTGGGTGCAAACCACATACACCGGATACGGTTTTCATTTTGATACGGACGTACATGCATAAGTTTAAAATCCTAAATTTGATCTTATCTCATATCTTGTACTCTCTATGTAAGAACCCTTATGGGTGGCCTAATAATATAGATCTGATCTCTCTTCTCTCCCCATTCTCTCTGATTGTTTATGATTTTCTCTAGTTTTATAACACGTTATCAGCACGAACTGCTTTTATTTTAATTTGGGTTTTTACGGATCTATGATCGGTTGTTATAATATTATTATTATTATCGGATATGGATGTACATGGATAATAAAACCCTAGATTTGATCTTATCCCATATCTTATACTCCCTATATAAGAACCCTTATGGGTGATCTAATAATATAGATCTGATCTCTCTTCTCTCTCCATTCTCTCTGATTGTTTATGATTTTCTCTAGTTTTATAACACGTTATCAGCATGAACTACTCTCTATATAAGAACCCTTATGGATGGCCTAATAATATAGATCTGATCTCTCTTCTCTCCCCGTTCTCTTTTGATCCGTTGTTTACTCAATGAGATATACGCATGTTCGATCAATGGTGCACGAAAATCAATATCGGTTATTTGTTTATTGTTGTTTGACTGAATTTGACAAAGATATTGCATAAGAATTTTTCGTCTCAAATCACACTGTGTTTTACTTGATCAATTGTGGATTGCCGAATTGCCGATTGCTTTCATTTTTTCTCAAGCTTGCCTCTTGCTTGTTTCAATCCATAAAGAAATTGTTTCAATCAGTGATTTCATGGAATGACATCCTTTCGTTTTACCGATTTCAATTCATTGAATGGATTAACATACATGAAATTGTGGTGCGTGCATAAATTACATACACATATAATTTATGTTATAGTGTTAATTAATACTCCTCTTGGTGGGTGTATTTAGAGATAAATTTGTCTCTGAAGCGACAAATTATAATCATATTTTCATCTCCCGAAGAGATGTATAATTATATTCAACTCCGGAAGAGTTGGAAAGACGAGGATTATATTAACCCTGAAGTGGTAATTATCATTCCTAGAAAGGAAAAAATATCAATATCTATATATATATATAAAAGCCGTAAGGATTGGAGCCTCCACGTTGCGCCACGTCAGCTTTGTCCACGTGTCGATCCGAGAATGCGCCACATCAGATTTTGTCACGTGTCATCATTTCCTTAAGCCATGTCATTTAATTCATTTTTTGATTGCCGAAAAAAATGCTAAAAATTAACCACCTCAATTGATTTTATCCTTATTTAGCTTCATTTTTTGATTGCCGAAAAAAATGCTAAAAATCTAAAAATTAACCTCCTCAATTGATTTTATCCTTATTTAGCTTCGTTTTTTGATTGCCGAAAAAAATGCTAAAAATCTAAAAATTAACCTCCTCAATTGATTTTATCCTTATTTAGCTTAATTTTTTGATTGCCGAAAAAAATCTATTATATATATATTTAAAACCACTAAGGATTAAAGTCTTCTCATTGCGCCACCTCAGCTTTTTCCACATGGCGTTCGTACATTACGCCACCTCGGATTTTGCCACATGTCACGTTTTCGTTAAGCCATGTCATATCATTTTTCACATGTCATATGCCACATAATTTATTTATTTTCTTAAAGCCATGTCAATTATACATCATAATAATAGTTTTATTAATAAACAATGTATGTATATAACATAATCACTCTAATTTGTTAATTCTCTCATTTATTCTCATCTCTTCCTCTCGGGTTGATGTCCATCTCCACCACTTACACCAATGGCGTCCATCTCCACCATCATTTAACAGTGATCGATTATATATTAATTAGTCTAATCTCGCTAGGAATTAATTTGGGTAAGTACGTCTACAATTTGGTATTCCTTCTTTTGGCACATGAACATTAATAAATAATGTAAGCATTAATTTGCAGGTGAAAGAGACACCGTATAGCAGGCTATGTAGCACAAAGAAGATAATGACAGTAAATGGAATGTTTCCAGGCCCAGCTTTGTATCTTTACAAAGGAGATCGCATCAAAGTCAATGTTCACAATCAAGCCAAATACGGTGTTACCATTCATCGGTAACTTTTTCCTTACTTTTTGACACTATTATCTGCATCATGATTTCCCACTAAAATGCCTTTCGTTATACATGATTAACACTCAACATACAACTAAATCATGCGCATATATATGATCAATAATGCCGGACTTCCAACATGTAGTATTGTAGTTTGTGGAAAGTTGATCAATTGGAACCTTCATACGTTTGAATGTATCATCTCTTTCATTCCCTTATAATTTTCAAACTGCCATCCAATACTCCATGAAAAACACGTGAATTCAACCCTACCAAATCTTTGTTTCTTTGATAGTTTTTTTTTTAATGTTTTGATATGCAAATTTCAATATTGATCTTTTGGATAATAAAGAATTATCTTTGAAATTTAAACTATTTTATGAAGTATATTTTTTCTACACTTTTTGAAAATTTTAATCGATTACAAAAATAAAAATCGGATTAGTAGATCTTCTCAACTAACTAGGAAAGATAGGATTTGTTTCTACCAACAAAATAAGGAAAACAATACATATTCTAGATCAAACTAACCGATTAAACAAAACAATATCTTCTTGCTTATGGTAAGTTGATAACTTAAATACATATCTTTTTGTTACGTGAATTGTGTTTGATAATTTGAATTTTCCTCAATTCTGTTATTTTAGATAGAATCAAATAAAATCTTACATTCTTACTATTCCTAATTTAACTCCTATAATACTTCTTTTCCTAAAAAATAGCCCTTTGTATATGATTACATTTACATACTGGATAACCGTTTTTTTCAAATCAATCAATAAAAGATACTATAGTGATCACGTACAAAGTAATTTTACATATCTTTTTCTTATTTTCTATTTTTATGATCCATGTCCTTTAATTTCTACCCTATATCTTTAGGGTTTTGTTATTCATATCTTTAAAGTCTACATCTAATATCTATAGTTTCCTCCAAAATTAATTCAAGGAATAACTAATTATAACCAAGATATCTAAACAGATTAATATGATCAAGATATATATACTATACATTTTGAAAATTAAAATAATCTTAACGTTAATTGCTAACATAATTATTGTGTTTTTTCTCTTAAATATATCATTTTCCACTTCAAAATCACAATGCTATATTTTAAATAATAAAAGAAAATCCTTACCTATCACAAACCAATAAATTACAAATTTTAATAAATCTGTATTAATCTCTTTTTTTTCACTCAACATTATCTTTTGTGCAATCTTTTTCTAACTAATTTATTTTAAAAAAGGTTCTATTAAAAAGAAAATCAGAAAACTATCGTAAGAATATATCAGATTAAGTCAAGAAGTACATGAACATGCATAAAAGTAAAGTATAGTAGAAGATGAGTAACCATATTCAATTAGTAATTTGTTAATTTATTCATTCAAAACGTGAAAGTTGTTATAAAATTTAAACTACCAATATGATAATTTTAAACTACTGAAAATACTTACGTGAAGTGTGATTAGAGAATTATGCCCATGTGACTACCTTAATAGACTCGTTTTAATCAATAATTGTATACATATAAATATGGAAAACATTATGCTCAAATTTGTAAATACTTTTATAATATAAACCTTCCTCTTTTTTTGGTCGAAATATAAACCTTCCTCTTATAATTAAGTAACATATTCCATTTTCTAGATTAAGCAATTTGTTTGTTAGGAAAATAATAATTTCTTTGTACTATTTCAAAGATTCGATAACAAATCCTTGTCCTTATATCATTAATATATTTTTTTTGTTACAAAAATTAAAGCAAATCATTAATACGGAGTATTAAAGAAAATCACATGTATTATAATAGATTTGAACGTAGATTAACGAAAACCATTAATATTTATTCATTATTATAATATCCCTGATTATCTTTGCTTTTTTGAAATAAAAAATGTATGAGATTTTTAAATTAAGTCTATTTTAAACTTTTTTTTAGCCAATCCATTGTAAACTTGACCTAAAAGTGACCCTTTAAGTTACAAAATATGGAAATCACCGGTATATTTTAAATTACAAATTATGTAGGGTTGTATATATATACGAGTACATCCTCTAAGCTTTTTTTCCATATTCTATGTTTTCTATTAATATACATTATCCTATTTTTTATAATTATCAACTTTCATATATATATGATCAATCTATTTTTTGCTTTCCAGTATCAATACACACTCCACATGCACGAAATTTATTGACAATTTATACTGCCAGGCAAATCGATCAGTTTATATGAAGATGAATAATTGAATGATTTTATCTTTTATAGCCTATATACAAAGTTGCTCAGATATTGAGATGTTTTAGAAAAATATAAGCAAAATTTTAACAAGATCCGCGCATGGCGCGGGAACCTATACTAGTTAAACTAAATCAGTTAGGATTAGTATAAAAAATTGGTACCTTTTTGGATCAACTTCAATAATTTGTTAACATGCAATTGTCAAGTAATTTGTCGTGGACTGTGGAGCCATTGTCAAGTAAATTTAAAACTAAAAATAATTATCAATGTTGGATATATTTGAATAAAAAACAATAAATTAAAAAAATAAATAAGGTAAATTTAAAGATATGTTTGTTACGATATATGGTAATTTTAATTGAGATTCTCCCTTTATGTAGATCATCGAAAAGATATCTATAGAAGATCTGGAAAAAAGAAGATTATCATGTTCTTTTATATCCAAATTCAATAGATTAAAAATTTATAACAAATCAAATGTAATATTATGCAAAACAAGTAGATTTTTTATTTTTTTCGTAGTTTTATTTTTTATTTTCTAAATTGTTTTTTTGGTCCACTTTTAATACAATTTTGAATCAAATAAAATATTTATAATAATAAAACTCTTTTCCTTCCAAATAAACTCCTTTTTTCCTCAAATGTTAAAACGTGATCTTTGTCGAGATCTTTTTATCCATCTATGAACATGATTTTTGATTTTGTAATTTCTATTGAAATCTTTTATTCAAATCAGAACGTGATTTGTTTTCAAGATATTATAGATTTTGTTAAGAAGTATTAGCCTACTTTTTACTTTTTAGTGTTATTTTGGATGGGTACTATCTTCTAGATTTGATATTATCTATTTATGAGATTTGATTAACTAATGTCAAATCAATATCATAATTCTTGACCAAAAAAAAATCAATATTCATTTTAACCCAGTCCACCAGAGGAGGCTTCCAGTAATCGCATCTGTTTTGGGGCGGAGCGGACGCCGCACCCGGGGAAGCAAGCTTCGTATAAGACTCAGCCATAGTAATAACTGTGGTGGTGAGGCCACCATGATCATCCACTCCTTCAAACATTTTTCTAAGTGGATAGACTTTGATTATACTATGGCAAGTAATTATATACGGTTGATATGTATCCCAATTTTTTCTATAAGTAGTTCCGATATTTTAGGTTGATTTGAATAAAATCTCTATTTTTGATATTCCAATAAAATAGTTTCTACTTTCATACGTAATGATTATTATAATAATGTTTGATAATTTTTTAACGAATTGCATTATACTTCTACTTTCATAGGGTTGAAAATATATTATTTGAATTCCGTTATGTTTTAGGGATTAAATTATATTTTTTTTATTGTGAACCTCATAGAAATTGGTTGAACTAAAATAAAATAATTTTAACTTTTTTTCTTTTGGTCATAAGAATAACAAGAGTTTATTATGAGTGTATTTTAATTTATTATATGATGATAATTTAGATTTTACAAATCAATCATATTTAAGATCAAAAGCCAATTCCGACAATTTTATGATATCTAGAATATCCTAACTTTGTCCATATGGACCATATGGCAATGGTTTTATTCTACTACTTAATCTATATGTCTTTTGGGTTCATTTTCCATTTCATATTCGTTATAATAAGATAACTTCTTACTTTTGAGATTCTTATTATTTTGATCGGATGTACTATATCTAACTACAATACTCTTTAAAGTAGGTGGTGATTGAATTTTGGGAACAAATAACTTAAATAATAAGAGTTTAAACATATATAAAATTTTATAAAAATCCCGTGCAAGGCACGGGTACTACACTAGTGTAATCCCTGAAGTGATTACTAAATATGATTATCCCTGAAGCGATAATCAATATATTATACTATATCCTAAGTGATAGTTCTCATCCCTCGAAGTGGATGAAACAAATGAATCCATCCCCAGAAGTGGATGAGATAATAAATGTTTATACTTAGTCATCTCTTGAAGTAGATGACAAATGTTCTATAACAAATATTATCTCTTGGAGTAGATGATAAAAGACCAATAACAAATATTATCTCTTGGAGTAGATAATAAAAGATCAAATCACATCTTGAAGTATGTGATAGATTAAGTGGTCTTATATATCACATCCCGAAGTATGTGATAGATTAAGTGGTCTTATATATCACATCCCAAAGTATGTGATTGAAAGGTCTTGAGGACTTCACATTCAATCTCATGTCACCAGAAGTTGACAATCTTTTATTATATTTTATTTCTTTATTTATGTTTCTCAATTTAATTATTCATGTTATTGTTTACATATATTTTTTATTTGTTTTTAAAGTTAAAACGTATCATCCCCTGAAGCGGATGGATATATGACATTGTCCTCGTAGAGACAATTTTGAAATTATCCCTGAAGAGAAGAAATAATAAAGCATATTACTCCCTGAAGTGAGTAATGATAGAAAACATCACTTCTTGAAGAAAGTGATGAGAACAATTCATCTCTAGAAGCAGATGAACATATCATCTCCTGAAGTAGATGATAAATGGTTCATGATATATTTTATATTGTCACCTGAAGTTGACAAGTGAAATGTTTTGCGAAAATTCATTCTTGAACATAATGATGAAATTATTCATTGTCACCTGAAGTTGACAAATGAGATGTTTGGGAGAATTATGCAGCACTTGAAATTCTAGGAGAATCGTGCTAAACTATAATTATAGTTATCGTCATCAACTCCACACGAGCCTGAAGACTCGATTTGGATAAGAAGAAATCATTGTAAACTCTTGAGGAGTTTGAAGATCTCATACCAGTCATGTACTCCAGAAGTAGTACAAGAAATATGACATGTACTCCAAAATCACTACAAGAAAAATCACTTTGGGCGACAAATTTTTTTGTCGCCCAAAGTGTATTTTTTGACGCCAAAAAGGATGAGCGACAAAAATATTTTGTCGCGAGTTTGTCGCCAAAACCCGGTCGCCCTATGTTAGACACGGCAAAATCCTTTTTTGTCGCCCATAATTGTACAGTGCGACAAAACCTTTTTTTGTCGCCCTAGACCTTTGGTGACAAAACTTATTTTTGTCGTCCTAGACCTTTGTTGACAAAACCTTGTTTTGTCGTCCTATATCTTTGGTGACAAATCCATGCTTTGTCGTCCTATATCTTTGGTGACAAATCCATGTTTGTCGTCCTACATCCTCTATGAACCTTACCATTTTGTTTATTTAAAATGAGATTTTTGTGTCTTTGCAGCCTGTCAAATTATTGTAAACGGCTTTACTAAATTAAATAGAAACCAATATGGACAAAAATTCCAAAACCACCATAATTTCTTATATGAAAAGCCAATTAAAAGGGCAATAATCCATTACACTTAATTGACATACCTAGCCAATAGCTTCTAATTCTGTTACATACCGGCATATGGCTTGCTAAAAGAGAGATTTTCCACTACGTAATAAACTAAGCCAATAGAACTAACTTTCTTAAACCGCATATATACATAACAAAATAATCAATCTCTACACTTACCAATCAAAATCAACTACCTTTCATAAGCATATATACATACTAAATACTAATACTACATACTAGTAGGTGATACAAGCTGCGCAACACGCCTTCAACAGTCTCGTCCGCAAAGCACAAAGTCCGTCAAACGATGAGCCCTAAGTACAAAAGCACAGAGTAATTATACAATAGACCTACTGCGCTACAACTACAAAAATTTTCAAAATCAACAAGTGTACAAAATCAAAAACAATTATACAAAGAAAAGCACAACCATTTTTCTCATCCCAGACACACAAAGCCATTCATATTTCAGTTCAACAAGGTCTGTGCAAATATTGTCTAATTTTAGTATATGGGTCTTCAATTACATGCCATATACAAAGATGAAGTCCATATATATGAATTCTATATTAGTTAAAACATGAAAACTATTGGAATAAGGTGACAGCTAGCGACAATTAGGACCATGCCTTAATGCACCTCACCAAGTATCTATCATTTATTTCTCTTTGAACCAAAGTAACATGATTATCAGGACTAGAGATGAAGAAACAAGAAGATAATAACTACACAGTTTTGTATTCATCTCTTTTTTGGGAAAAAATGTATGATGCATCACAGTTTTGATTTTCCTAAGGTAGTGTGACTACACACTACTCTTTGGAGTTTCTTAAAAGTGTAATTACTATTGATTTAAGAAAATTCCAGGGAGAATTCTTCTATGTAGACAGGCAAAAGCATATTAACCTATCAAATTGCGACACATTAATCTGTTACTTCGAGATTTTTTATACTACTCAATGAAGATCTAGAAATACTAGCAACCAACCACTATAAGCCATCTTTACCTATTCCAACATCAAGGAATTGAATCAAGCTTAAAAGCATGTACTGAACTTCTTAAGAATTGCAAAGTTGAAAAGGAGGTAGGGTTAAGCTTAATTTACCCTTTTTCAATTAATGTTCCTTACTCATGAGCACACATGTAGGAAAGAGAGCAAGTGGGTCAAATTCCTAGGCTGATGCGATTTTTATATGCTATGTGAGGGGTCAAATAAGTATTTTTTATTTCTTTGAGGAGATAAAATAAAGCTTGTTAAAGCCTACATTAATGGATGTACATGAGTCCATGTCCCTCTTTATACATTCTTTTTGACCCGTTAGAAAATGTAAAGAGGAGCTCTACTATATAGAAAGGTATGTAATTCTGTGTAGTACATTCTTTTTCTTACTTGTATCAAACCATATTATTCAACCACTCCGTTATATGTCTTTGAGCTTCAAGCACATAATATTAAATGATATCCAGCTAACTACTTTCATAGAACCATAAATTTTAGATTTCTACATATTCAAGCTAAACTACTAGCTAATAGTTGTACACTTGTACCTTGATTATGGCTAGGAGTCTTTGTTTTATGTCAGATGGCATCTCCTTCCATCACCTAGAAAAATATACCATGAAAAAATAACATGAATAAGTTATATAAAAAATAACCATGAACAAGTAGTATAAACAATATTTTAACAACACCTTCACCAAATACAACGCTGTACAGGAATGGTGTTTCATCTTGACTTCGAACCTACATTACACAATGGAAGATTATTATATAGATGAACACAAAATCTCTGACTTTTAAGTTTACTGTTTTAAAACTGCAAGAGAAAGAGAGCATGCACCTGAAAGGTACAGACTGAATCTTGTCTCTTTTTTTTTTCTCTTACCTCTTTTGTTTTCGAGGGCAAAGCTGCCACATAAGCCTGACAAAAATCTAACACCAAGTCTCTCGAGCACACAGATGAATCAGTTTTACCAACTAAAATTAATTAGCTTCTAAGAATTTGAGTTTGATCAGTAGGCCAGGTATATTGATGGCTTGCATCTAGTTCATGCTTAGAGTGCATATTAGTTCATGTTTCTTTAGGTTTCGGTTTGCTTTTCTTCCTTTTAAGCTAGTATTTTAGTTGCTTTCGGTTTAGTGTCTTCGTTCGGACTCTACGCCTTGTTTGTGCGTTTTTAGGTGAAAATGGAAGAGATTTGGTGATGGGAGATCAAGAGGAGCTTAAGAAGACGACATTAGCTCGAAGATGGAGTCAAGGAGAGGCCCGAAAAGACGCCACAAGAAGCAAGCCGAAGACCGATCAAGATGAGAGGCAAGACGTCAAAGCAACGAAGCCAAACCGGGCCTCCAGGCTCCGACCCGGACGGGTCACGGGCCAGGTCATGGCCCGGGTCAGCTTCCATGCATGAGCCGCTTGAAAATGCAAAAATCAGGCCCCGACCCGGCCGGGTCACGGCCAGGGTCGTGGCCGGGGTCGGGGCTTTTCTTCACGTTTGCTTTGATTTGGCCCTCCAGGATCCGACCCGGTCGGGTCACGGCCCGAGTTGGCCCCCGGGTCACGCCGCGGCGCCCCCGATTTCCTCTTTTGCCCCTCTTTTCCTTTTAAGGTTGTATAAATACCTCCTCTTCCCCTTGGAAGACAATCTTCTTTCCCCCTTTTGGAGACTTTTTCCCATTTTAGAACTTTAGTGTCTTGTGAAGAATTGGAGAAAGTGTTGGAGATTCTTCCCTCTTTTCAATCAATTGAATGAAGTTTGGTATGGATTTCCTTCTCTCTTCTTCATTTCCTTTGTTTATGTTTAACTAGGTTTCCAAATCCTAGGGTTTGGGGAAAACCCTATGGGTTCTAGGTAGTGCTTTGAATGCTTGCTTGAATTGAGATTTGAATTGTGGTTTGTGTCAATCCTATGTGCCTAATGCCAAATTGATTGTGATTTGAGACTTGTTGATGATTAGAACCGAGAGGTTAGGTTGTCAATAGGGAGATAGGTTAGGGACTTGTGTTGATAGACCTCTTCCCTAGCTTGAACCATAGGATTGATTGATTGATTTCCCTTTGAAATGAGAATTGATTTGGGAATTCTTGAGAGGTTGACCTACCGATAGATGTTTGAATTGGACGAGCTCACTCAAGCCACGATGGTGGATGAGAGGCTTGAACCTATTGAGCCACTATTGAGCCTAAAGGGCCTAGTCTTGGATCAAGCCACGAAAGTGGATGGTTATCATATTCTAGGTACGATTTGTTTGATTCGATAGAATTAGACAATGATTCTAGGTAGATGCCTCCAAACCATGATTTGATCTAGATTCTTATATGCTTTCAAAGTGTTGCTTAGATCCATAGTGTGAGTACTTAGACTCTAGGATTGCTTTTTCTCTTATTCCTATTTGCATCATCTTGTTGCTTGTTCTCTTTGTTTGCTAGTTGATTAGTTTAAGTTTCTTCCATCCTTAATTGCCTCGCATTTGCCTAGCTACTTTGATTCTCGGTTCACCAACTCTACTAAAGTCCTAGAGATCGACACCTTGGTACTGCGCGACCCGTGCACTTGCGGTATTGGTCTAGTAGCCTATCATATATATTAGTTAACAGCTCACACATTGGTTCAACCTTAATTAGCTCTTTATTTCAGTTTTTGAATTAGTTGAGTCAGGCTTTAAGAGGCTTTCAGACCCAAAAAAGATAAGTAACAATTACACCTAGCTAAATGACCCGTTTTTTTGGTACTGGATATATATACTCATGTATTACTTCAAGGACATTACCAACTAAATTAATTAGCAAAGTTGTTGTTGGGACCCTTGAGTTCAGAACCATCACTATTATAGTTTACACCAAGAAGAATGAATTTAAAAGAGAGAGACAAACTAATGGAGTAAAAAGCAAGAAAGATGATGTATTCAATAACTGCTAGATCTACCACCACCACTACCACATATAAGTGCATTTGAATGTACCATAAATTAAATTAATGATACACCCATTATGTTGAGCAATGACATGAACAAAGTTGAACACGTACATTCTATAGATAATAATAGGCAATGACATCATGTTTAGCTAATCATAGGCAAACTGCAGGAACTCAAGCACTTGTCACTAAAATATCTATAATTTGGGCTTGAACCAAGTATGAAAGAAAGCAACTAGGGGGATTGAAAACAGAATCATAGCCTCAAGAGTATTATTTAATTAGAACAAACCATGGATACATTGATTATTAAAAGTTCCTGCAAATCGTCCACCAACCAAGCCCATAAGTCATCAGCTTATCTCATCAAGTTACTAAGCACATCAGCAAATACAATTCTAAGTCAATTTCAGCCCATAAGTAAAACATTACTAGTTTTCAAGATGCAATTCAAGTGATTGAACATAGTAATCACTCACCTCAACTTGCTGTTGGAGTGAATGAACATAGTTGATAATCTCATCAAGCATCACTGCTTTCCCTGTAATCTAAAGACAGTAACACAGACAATTAAAACATCAGCAATCTGTTTTTTCACACAAATATGAATAATTCCATTCAAGAAGATCACCACAACCTAATAGTAGATCAAGAAACCAGTTCAAGACTGCTTACAAAACAAGAAACAAAGATCTAAGAACCGACAATTCTCCGGTTCCTTCATACCTGATAGCAGGCAATGGTTTGGAAACAACAAAGCTCCTGGCTGAAATCTTTGGAGTTCGGGCCCCCAATGAAGCAGATCAGGGGGAGGTTCTAGCTATAGGCGCCGGCGATGGCGTTGATAACGCTGAGGCCTCTGACGGTGAAGGTGACGACGTAGGCGCCGACGCCACGGCGGCGAGCGTAGCCGTCGGCGGCGTATCCAGCGTTGAGCTCGTTACAGCAGCCGACGAGGTTGAGCCCTGGCTCGGCGATGAGGTGGTCGAGGAGAGTCAGGTTGAAATCGCCGGGGACTGCGAAGACGTCGTTGACGCCGATCTCGACCAGGTGGCGGGCGAACTAGTTAGGGTTTTGCAAGCCTTCTCGAGCTAGGGCTCCCAAACAGAAACGAAGGAGAAGGGCTCGAGAAAGCAAGAAATTGAAGATCGAGATGGGACCGAATCTAATACCACTAGGCAATCGGGTGAGGAGAAGACGCCTGAAGTTTGGCCATGGAAGGGAAAGTGTGAAGTTGCGGGTTGCCATGGAAGGGAAAGTGTGAAGTTGCGGGTGAAGGGTTTGGGAGACGAAGAGTTCTGGAAACTAAGTATATTCGGATATAAAAAAAAATTTGGGCACATTTGAGTTTCCCACAAAAAAAATTTAACTCCCCGCCTCAAAGTAAAAAAGAGATTGACGCCTCTCTATTAAAAAAAAGGGATATTAAAATATATTGCGACAAAATTTTTTTTGTCGCTCATAATAGAATCATAGGCAGCAAAACAATATTTTGTCGCTCATAATAGATCTATGGACGACAAAATTTGTATTTTGTCGTAAAAAATATTTTTGAGCGACAAAAACAATTTTGTCGCTCAAAGTCCACTTTAGGCGACAAAAAATAAATTTGACGCCCTTGTACTTTATTTTTGTTGCCCATGCCCCGTTTTCTTGTAGTGAAAGTAGTACAAGAAACATGGGTCTATGTTATATTCAGAACTAGTCCTAAATAACTTCGTACCTAGCATGAACTAGGAGTTCACGGTCATGGTTGACCAACCTCTTGCATGCCTGAAGCATGCCTCCTCCGGAAGAGGGTGTGAAAGAGGTCACGGTATATTACGCATGCGGCCGTTAGTCATGATTATGACTTATAGCTAGGCAATTGAGGTTAATTTGATGTCGAGAAGGACATCTGGGATAAGGGATATCCCATAAGTGAGATGAACCACAACTTATGAGTATAAGTGTGGAGACCGGTCTAGTCAAAATTAAAGTTCTGAATGCACCCATTTTTGAGGCATCTAATAGTAATATCAAGATAATGGTTTATCTGATTTGAGTTGATGAGCTCTCAAACTAATGTATGGATCACCGACATGTTCATTGGTAGAAAACCATTTTTGTCAGTGGTGTCATGACACCTACTATTTGAAAACTAGAAGTTTTCGCAATTATATGCATGACAAATTTGGTGTGAAGGCTAAGATGACTCTAAGAGAGTATATCCCATTGAACATTGAATAATCACTAACCGAAAGTTAGTTGACAATAATATATTTTTGTGGCATGATCAAATTTGGTCACTCAAGAGAATAATAATGTGCATGATTGATCTAGGACCAAAAGAGCTTGAGACTTGAAGTCTCTTCAAGAGTGACCTTATATGTATGAAATGCTTATGCTTTTGGCAATTTGGAGCAAATTCAATTGGTATATTGTAACTGAATACAAAGTCTCCTATACTCCTTGACTGGGTTCAAGTGATATGTGAGGACAAAACACATCGCCATGCGAACCATTGTGGATTATCATATCATTGTTGAAAGATGCCTCAACCCATTGGTTCCATTGAATATTGAGGAGAATGAATAGGTGTAGTGGTTGAGCATTGTGTAGCTCTCACACACGTTCGCAAAATGACTCAGGTAGAGTCGTCAACAATGCAGTCATAATTGATAGCTAGGCAAGGGCTTATACATGACATACACGACTTGGAAGAGTCATTGATCCATTTGGGTCATGAAGTCGTTAATTCAATGTGGAGAGACTGCTTATAGAAAATTCTCCTACTTGAAGCTTATCTCTAGAAGAGATTAACTGCTTCAGATGTCCTCCATCTCCCTAGATAATTTTGAAGTAATGCCACACAAAAGGAAAGTTGGGATTAAACGAGAGGATTGGGTCCTTGTCGTTTAAAGAATACCTTGAGCTTATAAGCGGTGATCAATATTTTGCTCGGTATTAAGATTGTTACTTATGGCGAGGTGAAAATCCCAACTTTAGGGGGAGAATATAAGTGAGACTAAAAGCCAAAGCGATTGCATGGGATGCAATTTGCTATTTTAGATCCAAAGATAACTAAAGTATAAGTTTAGTGGATCGTATAGCTAGTATGCTATCAAATATATGTAATGATATAAATGAAAGTGACAAAGTCAAGTCACATGCATCAACCTAGGTTGCACCACCTCGTTTGGAGATTCCAGAAGTAACTCCGAACAGAAAAAATAATTTCTCAATCACACCGGAAGTGTGAAGAGACAACTAGGCTCTAAAGATATCATTCCTCGAAAAACAAAAGAGCCGATAACATCACAAAAGGGGTGATGATATGTCGACTACACACAAACATGAAGATAGATTTCCTGAAGAAATTCTATCTAGAGACTTTGAAAGCAAAGAGAATAACATTGGCGACAATCTGGGATTGTCGATGACTAATCTAAGTATTGGTATTAGGTGGTACCAAGAAGATGTAATCATTGATATCTTTGCTTGTTCAGTTTGAATTAAATTCGAGCGATAATGATCCATGAATAAAGGAGGAACGTCGACATTGAAATGGTTAAGAATGCTGGAAAGAAGCTATTCGAGTATAGCTACATTTGCTATATAAACAAGGTGTTTTTGGGCTTGAAGTTCCAACACCATAGAGTATAAAATCAGTCAATTATACATTGGTGGTTGTTTATAAGAAAATGAAATGAACACAATGCAGTGCTCGGATTCAAAGTTTGACTGATTGCACGAGATTTATAAAGTCTTGAGTGAAGTACATAGAAATATGCTCACACAATATGGATGCAATCACGCTCAGATTCTTGCTGCTTAAGTCGATGAGCGACTTAAGATGCAACTTATGAATGTGGTAATGACTCGTCAATGTAGGTCATTAAGTACCAACATATACATGAAAAATCCCACATGGATTGAAGTTGGCTGAAGCATGTGAATCAAAACCACATGATGTGCATTCGGTTAAGCTCAAATGATCCCTATATGGACCGAAGCAATCGGATACAATGTGGTAAAAATCGCCTTAGTGAATATCTACTAAGGAAAGGAATAATGAGTGATCAAATGAGTCCTATGTTCATGTAGTCATTTTTTGTTGATGACTTGATCTACATAAGAGGTCTAACTTAACCGATTACATGAAAAGAGAAGTTGATATGAAAGACTTATGAGCCACTTAGTATGGTCTCGGCTTGTAGTTCGAGCATACATAGAATAGGGTAAATGACCCTTTTGGATTGGTTGAAGCACAAATGTAAAGTCCATATATGGTAGTAAGATCGTTAAGTATGGAAAAGGATTGTCTTCTTCTTTTGGTGGAAATTGAAGAGATATTAGGTCCTGAAGTACCTTATCTCAAAGCAATATGGGCATTGATGTATCTTGCTTCATTGCCTTAGTAAAGTAATTTGAAGTGGCAATGAATTGTTTATCTCCCCGAACATACAATAAAGATTGTTGGTCCAGAAGTACCAAATCTTTCACAAAGACACATGAGGGCATATATGTGTCATATGAAAAATGTATGTTAAATTGAGGGGGAGCATTATTATACGACTGTACTCTTTTTCCCTTGACTTTGGTTTTTATCCCATAGGGTTTTTCCAAGCAAGGTTTTTAACGAGGCAGTCCGTCATACAAGGTCCATAATGAGACAATCTCGACCTGAAGCTCGAGATACGCGAAAGAATGAGATCTTATAATTGTCATCGAATCAAGTTGAAGAAGATCCAACGGAGGTATATGAAGATAATGAAGCTTGTATTGCTCAAATCAAGAGAGGCAATACGACGCAACATATGTCATTGACAAGTTTCTCAAATTTGAAGATTCAACTCAAAGGCTGGATGGATGCTCAATTCAATCAAGCACGGAAGATAAACTTCGAGTCAAAAGAGAGAACAACACTGCACTCTTTTTCCCTTCGTCTTGGTTTTGTCCCATTGGGTTTTCCAGACAAGGTTTTTGACGAGGCAGTTAGGGATGTACATCCAAGGGGGAGTGTTATAAAATTATTATTATCGGATATGGATGTACATGGATAAGCTTAAAACCCTAGATTTGATCTTATCCCATATCTTGTACTCTCTATATAAGAACCCTTATGGGTGGCCTAATAATATAGATCTGATCTCTCTTCTCTCCCCATTTTCTCTAATTGTTTATGATTTTCTCTAGTTTTATAACAGGTTTTTATATATCTGGCATATTTTATTTAATTTAAAACACCCGCCGTGGTTGTTATGGGGTATATGATAAAAAAATCAACTATTTTCTTTAGGCATATACCTCGAATATGGAATATATCCGGTTTATATGTTATTCTATTACTTTTTTCCAGCTTTATACCTCATAAAATTATAAGCCCGGTGTATATTATATTGTCATTTTTGTAGTAGTGGCAGAGACTTGCAGACATAGAATAGCAAAAATGGGGTCTTGACAAGAAAATAATACTACATCCATGATGATGGTGTAGAATTACAGTTGGCTAAATCAGCATTGAACTATCAAGTGAATCTGACGTCGCCCATGTAGCGCTGCAGATTCCCCCAACCAAAGCGAAAGAAAAAGAAAAGACTGTTTTGTTGTGGTGTTCATCTCTTTGTTCTTCTACCTCTTCAAGAGAACGGATTTCAACATGTACAAGTATAATCCTCTGATTCAGCCGTTATAACAAAATTGAGATTGTTCATATACCTTGAATTGCTTTCTCTTGTGTGCTCCATCATCACACAACTTTAAATGAGCTTGCTAGTTCTATGCTTTGATGGTCCCCTAGGAAATAGATTCATTATCCATCCGATTACTCGATCAACCACCTGAAAAAGGGCAATGTTACATCTAGTACCTAACTATATATAAGATCAAAGAGTACTGAGCAATATTATTTAAACCCCAGGCTATAATCCTTTCCACATCCAAACAAACTTAAACTTTTTTGTAAACATAACGAATTCTCTATATCAAGATTCAAGATATTATATTCATATTGTCCGGGCAAAATGAAGGCACCAGGGTGTTAAGCTTTGTTATAAAAATTTCACCCGAAAAAGGGTCCATGGTGAATAAGAAGCAACACAGAGAGGCATGCTTATTTTACATTGAACAATTGATATTTGATTAACCATGAATGGTGTCACTGATAATCTCCATTATGTTTACCCATTTTGATTTGCAAGAGTGGGGATTGATGAAAACGAATCAAACTAAAATAATTTACTAAATAAGAGCTCCCGTTTAGCTTCACGCCTATAGAATGACTACTCATTGCAATGAACTTATTACTCTATCAGTCAGAGGTTCTTATAAAATGTAGTAGAATGTCAAAAAGTTAATGACAAAAAAGAAGGAAGTAACTGTAACCAAAACCAGAGAAAACTCATGGACATGGCGGAATGTGCAGGATAGCCTAACCGACAAGTCCCCATGTAAGGAAATTACAAATTACACATGTGAACTATATACCTCATCGCCTTCATCAGCGTAGGCCATATTTTCATGTATGATTTGGGAAGCAGTAGGATGCCTGGCTACAACATTGTCTTTTGCCATGCTTTGGGCAATTAAAAGTTATAGTCTTAGGATCTGAGCATCAAGTTTCTGTGACAACTCCTTGTTCAAATCCTACGATAAAGAAGCAAATACAAAATAACTTGAACGGACGGACCCAAGTGGATTTTAAATGCAACCTACGTACTTTCTAGCAACGTGAAGATAGAAAAAGGATCATATTTATAGTAAATCAACCATAAGACAGGACTAGTAGTGGAAGAATAAAAAGGTTCAACTAAACATCTCCACATCCATCGCTGCATTAATGTGGTACAATAATCTCCTACAGTAAAAACTCATTTTATTCTTTCTTTCCATCATTACGTACATGCACAGTACATTTAAGTGCACAAGTAAATTCTTAAAATCCATAACTAACTCATAATTAGTTCACGTTCAAGGATAAATTATATTCTCAACTTCTAACCCTTTGCCCATGTTGCATGTTGGTGCTTTGCCTTTAAATTCTTTCAAAATACTGCCAAAGTCTTTCTTATTTGTTTCATCTTTAGTCCTTTTGTTCAAGGGACGCTTATTAAAATGAAAGACGAGAAAAGATGACGAACCAAAATGAAACATGAGCAAAAAGCTAGGGCCAAAACAAATTCAAACAAATATTTAAGCATCTGATCCTCAATTCTGCAAGACAACGACCACATGAAGGAAGGAACCAATACAGATAAACAAACTTAAAGTTAAGCGACGAAATGATGCGGGGAGACAAAGTACTAAAAAAAAAAGATCCACCCACATACAAACCATTACACATGCATATAACTTTAGCTTTTGAACTCGTAGAAATCTCTTCCACCAAAGCTTGTGATAGCTCTTCTTTCTCGGACAATAGTTGCGTCTATTATATACATGAGTACTTTTTTGTAAAAATAAATAACTAAGCAACTTATCTTGAATTCCAACCGCGAAGAGTAGGGCATTAATGTTTTGAATACTTTGCACGTGATCTGATGGAATAATCATAGCTGAACCACCAAGACCAAAACCTCCATTTTGTTGAAGTAGGTCTAAATTGTCCATATGGGGCGAAGAGGAAACCGATGCATGATGTTCCTCCTCGATTGGCGGAGACAGTAGTGCATTGCCACCATGACTGATGTCTCTCATTTTGGTGGTGTTTTAGTGGCTAATTACCCTTGTAAATAGGTGTCTTTTGTTCCTTTCCTTGGTAGTTTTGTTCCTTTTTAGCTTAGATTCCGATTTTCTATGAGATTCGAAGACTATGCGAATTTGTTGCATTATGTAGGTGATTTGGCGTGTTTTGAGGAAGTTTCGGAAGGAGTCCCCAAGGAGGAGCAAGGCATGAGCACAAAGGAGCGGAAGAGCCAAGTGATCAATGAAGAGGAGCTCAAGAAAAGCCAAGAAGAGAAGAGGACCGACGCCAGGATCGAGGTGCCCAGCAACTCGGGCCCGAGATCGACCCATGGAGACCCGGACCGAGGTGTGGCAAGTCGGGCCCGAGGTACACGCACGTCGGTCCAAGTCGGCGGAATTGTGGTTGGGGCACCAAGGCACACAAATGTGATCTACCACTTTTGCCCCTTGACTCGGGCAAAGTCGTTGTTCCCTTATCAAAAATAAATCCCAAACATGCAAACAACAATATAGTAGGCAAGAAAGGGGTCGAACCCAAAGGAATCAGTTTCTATTCAGATTTTAATGGTTTTCATGCAAGAATTCAAGGGGGGTTTTGAAAGTCGGTTTCAATCAAATGTTATCAAGTAGAGTTTATCCAATCAATTCCACTTTATTAGTCTGTTGATCATGAATTCATCCACCTCTTTATATGCCTAGGTCAATTCCAATCCCAATCATTAGCAATCGCAAGTCCACGGTCCAAGCAATTCTATAACTCTAGGCAAGGACGCTTAACCTAGAATTAGCATAGAGCACAGGGATAATAGGAAATCAAATCATGCAATCAAGCTACGAGTCTCATGCACAATTTAACCATTGAATACTCTTCCCTAAACTAGTCCACGGTCCTAGAATAGAATTGTTTCGAGAAATAGGAAAGATGCATAGACAACAACCAATCCTAAATCAAACAATAGATCTAAGTCAATCAAACAAGTTGATTAGGCTCATAAAATCAAACATAGATCATGGGATGAAGCACAAGAGTATCAATAAAGACCTAGGGATAAAGAGATTACCAGAATTTCACAACTTCATAATAAAGCTTCCTTGATCGAATAAACTCAAGAGGAGAGTTAGTTCTCCATTACAAAGAAAACTCCAATCTTTATTGAAAGAACAATTGATTAACAAGTATGTTGTCTATCTTAAAAACCTAGAAAGGTTCCCCTTAAATAGCCTCAAGGATCAACCTTTTCGGACTAGATAAGAAAGGAAACCGAAAGATAAGAAAGGAAACAAGATATAAAAGATAGAATTTCATTCGCGTGAAAATCGGCCACACCGCGACCGCGGCACCACCACCGCGCCCGTGGCGGTCTCCTTTGGTCAAATGCTGAGTCGGCTTCTACCGCGACCGCGCTACAGACAGCGCGACCGCGGCCTTCATAGGTCTTCGTGGTTCGTCTCTTCACGCCACCGCGCCCGCGTCCTAGACAACGCGACCGCGATATCCATGTAGTGACGAAACTTCGTCTTTAAGCTCCTTAACTCTGGATTCTTCATAACTTGTATCTTCGGTCTTCATATTACAATATCGCTCAAAACTAACCTAAACACTCTCTAAATCATCTCAAAATACAAGAGTTATCTTATACAAAATAGCCTAAATCACCCCTCTTCCATTTTTGGATATTCTTGGCCCCTAACTAAAAGGAGAGAAGACAATTAGAGGATTATCCAAGTTTACACACATCTAATCACTCTCAAAGGCTCAAGGAAGACTTGGAGAGCAAGGAGGAGGAAGAGAAGCAAGGAGAAGGAGGAAATCGGTGAAGGAAGGAGTAGATCTAGGAGGAATTTGTGAGTTTGAACTTGTTTTGATTTGCAATTTGTGGATTTGAGTTTGGACCTTGTGATTTCCCTTTGAATTGAATGAGATTTGGCTTTGCTTTGATTTGGATGATTGAGATTTGTTTGCCTTGTGATTTGATTGCTTGTTACTCTAGCCTTATGGAGTAGATTCCATTGGTCTTGGGCTATGGGGGAAACCTCTAGCTAGGTTAGGCTTGAACCCCCAATTCCATAGCCTAGAGTGCTTGATCTAGGAATCCACTCCACATAGAGCTACAATCTCTTGTGAAAGCAAGGGATCAAGGGCTTGTGATTGGCAAGAGTGAATGAAAGTAATCGATTGCCAACCACTTGAACTTGCATCGCAAGGGAAGTCGATTTCCCTAGGGTCGATGTGTAGAGTGGCAAGATCGAAGGTGAACTACCACGATCTCACGAGGATCAACGCTTAGTGGCTGAATTGGGGTGGAATTCCCACACCTAGCTAGTGAAGGAACCCAAAAACCCAAGACCGATCTCTCCTATTTTGCCTAGTTCGACTTACCCAGACGTCGGGCCCGACTTGCATCAGTGTCGGTCCTGGCCATTTGTTCGTCGATCCATCTCGGGCTGAAGTGACCATGTCGGTCCCGAGTGGTTTCCTTTGATTTTCCTTGTTTTTAGCCTTTCTTTCCCCTTTTTAAGTCTTTTTGGTGCACTCAACGAATGAACTCCCGAGTGTTCGACACCCTACCTTGTTCTACAACGAGGTTCGGTTATAAATTTAAATTTTGAGACCCTCCGATCCGGACCGATCAGGATTTTGGCGCCGTTGCCGGGGAGTTCTTATTGTTTGAGGTACCTCTTTTGTTGAGTCTTTGATTTTGTAGTGATTTGGGTGAGGGATTAGCCTGAACCCCTTGTTTGTTTTGATTTGGTTTTGTTTGTGTCTTTGCTTATAGGTGTATGCGAGCTCGTTCAGCCCGAGGAACACTTGAGTTCGACTTTGTGAGTGATCCGGAGAGCATAATCAAACAAGCTCGAAAGAAGAAGAGAATGGAGAACCAAGCACAACATTATGATGAGGTTGCTAGGATGAGGGCCGACATGGCTCGTATGCAACTTGAGATGGAAAACCGAGATGCCGAAATGAGGAGAGAGCGTGAGCAAAGATTGAGGTTGGAGGCTCAACTCAACACCCAACCCCGGAATGCACGCCAATACATGCATCCGGAGTTGAAGGTGCCGGAGCCGGCCATTGTTTTACCGGAGGTGTCCAAGAACTTCGATATCAAAACTCAATTCATATCACTTATCAAGAGGGACCAATTCGAGGGGCGACCGAATGAGTGTCCAATTGAGCATGTGAAGCGGTTCAAGGATATGTGTGAGACTATCTCGACGGATGAGGAGACGCTAGAGTATGTGCTACTCAAAGCTTTCAAGTGGTCGTTAGGAGGCAAGGCGGCACATTGGCTCGAGAGCCAAGCTCCTAGATCGACACGACATGGCGGGCTCTCAACGAGGCGTTCTTGATGAAGTTCTTCCCTCCAACAAAAACAACGAAGCTTCGGAGGAAGATAGCAAGTTTCCAACAAGGATCAAACGAGCCACTCTTTGAGGCTTGGGATCGGTTCAAGGAGATGTTGAGGCAATGCCCAACACATGGGCAACAACCATATGTTCTTCAAGACATATTCTTCCAAGGAATCAACCCCGCCACCAAGGACAAGTTGAATCTCCACACCGATTGTGGGTTCATCGATTTGCCCCCGGAGCAAGCATGGGAGTTACTTGATAAACTCTCCGACTATGAAGCCATGTACGGAGTGAGCCAATTCAACAAAGAGGCAAGAGTCCAAGGAGATGGTACAAGGAGGCTCTATGACCTGAAGAGTGAGGAGATTGACAAGGACATGAGACTTCAATTTCTTGAGGATGAGGTGACCAAGTTGAGGAGGCAAGTGAGTCATTTTAAGCAAACCTCAAAAGTATGTGAAGAATGTGGATCTCTCAAGCATACCGCACAAGAGTGTCCCAACGAACGCCCAGTCCGATTGGCCGAGCAAATTGAGGAGGCACACTTTGTTCAAAGGAATTTTGGAGGGAGAAACAACTTCAACAATGGAGGCAATGGAGGAAATGGACGGTGGAACCAAGGCCAAGCCAATGGCTACAACAACAACTACAACCAAAATGAGCCAAGGGCCCAGCCACCACCATACCGACCTCCAGGGTTTTATGAACAAACTCCACAATGGGCACAAGAGATGAGATGAGAGGCGAGTTCAAGGATTTGAAGACTCAATTCAATAATGTTGAGAGGCGAGTTGATGAGGTGAGCACTCAATTCAAGGAGTTTGGTGTATGGAGAAGACAAGTTGACAACCAATTTGCTCACATTGCAACTCAACTTCCGAGAGAGAATGGGAGACTCCCGGGCCGACCCGAGGAGAACCCCCGTGCCCCACAACACCAAAATGAGGTCCGAGCTATTGGGTTGAGGAGTGGTCGGAGCCTACCCGAGCCACATGTGTCAAAACCAAGGGAAGAGAGTCGGACCGAGTTACCCAGCAACTCGGGCCCGACGTGCCAGGATATCGAGCCAGAAGTCGGAGGAGGTCCCCTGCCTAGGACCGAGGAACAGAAGAAGTCGGGCCCGACATGCCCTAAAGTCGGACCGACACCCCAGTCTATGCTTTTCCGCCAGACCGAGGATGAGAACATTGGGCCCGACGTGGAGCCTACATCGGTCCGAGTAGAGAAGGATGTGAGTGAGCCAAGCCGGTCCAAGGAAGTCGATCCTAACAAGAATCAAGGCGGCACAACTCTTCCTTACCCATCAAAGAGGCCCAAGGATGTCGTAGAGGGCAAGTTCAAGAGGTTCTTGAAGCTTTTGCAAGGATTGAACATCACAATACCATTCACCGATGCTTTGAATGAAATGCCTTCATATGCAAAGTTCTTAAGAGAGATTTTGAGCAAGAAGAGGTCAATAGTGGAAACGCAAGATGAGGTGAAGATTTTGGAGCTACCTCAAAAATTGGGAGATCCGGGGAGATTTGCAATAACCATTGGTATTGGGTCTCGGAAGTTTCAAGCTTTGTGTGATCTCGGAGCAAGCACTAGTGTTATACCTTACACAATATGGAAGTCTACCGCCATGGGACTCTTCGCTCCGGTTAACATGAGATTAATCATAGCCGATGGAACATCAATTGAGCCAATCGGAGTGGTAGAGGATTACCCCTTGTGTGTAGAGGGGCATTATGTCCCGACGGACTTTGTTGTGGTTGACATGCTAGAGGTGCCAGGCGAGCCTATCATTATAGGAAGACCTTTCCTTGCTACGGTGGGAGCCATCATAGACATCAAGAAAGGTCATTTGTCCCTTGATTTTGGAAGAGTAGAGCTCGAGTTCTCCTTTAAGCCAACTTCGGAGGAAGCCTTGCATAGAGAAGCCAAGATGATCCAACAAGGGGAGGCTATATCCAACAAGCCAAAGGCAAGAAAGCTAAAGTTGAAAGCTACCCCACCGCCTCACGTAGTTGAAGTAACAAACAAGGGACTAGCCGCCAACATTGTGGAGAATGAGAAAGTGGAGGAAGGAATGACTTACTAGAGGTGTTCAAGGCCGAAACGGAGGAAGCCCAAGCACCACCAGAACCATCTCATGAGCTCAAAGAGCTTCCAAAGGACTTGAGGTATGTATTCCTTGGCCCTAACTCTTCATTGCCCGTGATTATAAATGCTAATTTGAATAATGAGAAAGAATCTAAGTTGTTAGTGGCCTTAAGGAAGCATAGAGGAGCTTTAGGGTATTCATTAGAGGAATTAAAGGGAATTTCACCTTCAATTTGCATGCATAGGATTTACATGAAGGACAACCATAAACCCACTATTGAACCACAAAGAAGATTAAACCCTAACATGAAAGAAGTGGTTAAAAGTGAGATACTTAGGATGTTGGATGCGGGAATCATCTTCCCTATTTCGGATAGTAAGTATGTGAGTCCTGTGCATGTAGTTCCTAAGAAGGGAGGACTAACCGTTGTGCAAAATGAGAAAGGAGAAATGATTCCTACTAGAACCACTACAAAATGGCGCATGTGCATTGATTACCGAAAGTTAAATAGTGGTACACGTAAGGATCATTTCCCCCTTCCTTTTATAGACCAAGTTCTTGAAAGATTGGCACAACATGAATATTTTTGCTACCTTAACGGGTATAGTGGATTTTGGCAAATCCCTATTCATCCCGATGATCAAGAGAAGACGACTTTCACATGTCCCTATGGAACCTTTGCCTATAGACGCATGCCTTTTGGCTTGTGCAACACTCCAGCAACGTTCCAAAGGTGCATGATGTCTATCTTCTCCGACATGGTTGAGGACATAGTGGAAGTATTCATGGATGATTTTTCGGTCTATGGTTCCTCTTTTGATGCTTGTTTAGCTATTTTGGATAGAGTCCTAGCTAGATGTGAGGAGACTAACCTAGTGCTTAATTGGGAGAAATGCCATTTCATGGTTAAGGAAGGAATAGTTTTAGGACATCTTATCTCTAGTAGGGGGATAGAAGTTGATAAGGCCAAAGTTGAGATAATTGAAAAACTTCCCCCACCTTCTTGTGTGCGCGATGTTAGGAGTTTCCTAGGTCATGCGAGTTTTTATAGACGCTTTATCAAGGATTTCTCTAAAATTGCAAAACCATTGTCTAACCTTTTGATGAAGGATGTCCCCTTCGAATTTTCCGAGGATTGCATGAGTGCTTTTTGTAGGCTGAGAGATGCTTTGGTTTCGGCTCCGATTATGGCGTCACCCGATTGGAACCTTCCCTTTGAGGTGATGTGTGATGCAAGTGATTTTGCCATGGGAGCCGTCCTTGGGCAAAGAAAGGAGGGAAAGTTGCATGCCATCTACTACGCAAGCAAAACTTTGGATGAAACTCAATGCAAGTATACAACAACGGAGAAAGAATTCCTTGCGGTGGTGTTTGCATTTGAGAAGTTCCGGTCATACCTTGTGGGGTCTAAGGTGGTAGTCTATACGGACCATGCGGCAATCAAGTAACTCATGAAAAAGAAAGATGCTAAACCGAGGCTCTTAAGGTGGATGCTTCTCCTTCAAGAGTTTGACCATGAGATCAAGGATAAAATTGGTTCGGAAAATGTGGTAGCCGACCAACTATCTCGTTTGCCTATTGAGTACATGATGGAGATGGAGGATAGTGTGGCAATAGATAATGTGAGGGCGGATGAAGGTCTCATGAGTGGGAAGAAGAAAAAAAAGGAGGGATCGACGAAGATGGTACATCGGGTCCAATGTGTCAAAGGTCGGACCGAGGACCAGGCCAGCTCCAGCAACTCGGGACCGAGGTCCACAGAGTCGGGCCCGAGGGATTTGTGCACTTGTGCAACTCGACCGATGTCCAATCATGTTGGGCTTGGCACCTTGCAATGTCGATCCATGAGGACAAGTAAGATTCTCAACTCGGTCTCCATTCCATCTCGTTCTCAATTGATTATTTCTTTCTCTCCCACTTGTCTCCTATCTATTGGTGCCGTGAAACGAGGGATTACCCCTTGGTTTGCGGACTTTGCTAACTTTTCCGTAGGGGGAGTGATCCCACCAAATTTGTCTTACTTGGCTAGGAAGAAATTCTTACATAATGCTAGGCAATATTATTGGGACAATCCGTACCTCTACAAGGAAGGGAGCGATGGAATCTATAGACGGTGTGTTCCAAGTGAGGAGGTTGAGAGCATAATTCGCCATTGGCAAGGCCATGCCAAGAGTTCCAAAACCACGGCAAAGATACTTCATTGTGGTTTCTATTGGCCAACCATGTTTAAGGATGTGCATGAGTATGTGAGGAGATGTGAGGAGTGCTAAAGAGAAGGGAACTTGTCAAGGAGAAATGAGACTCCTCAAACCGGAATTCTAGAGGTGGAGCTATTTGATGTATGGGGAATCGACTTCATGGGACCATTTCCCACCTCGGGGCCGTACAAGTACATCTTGGTAGCCGTGGATTATGTCTCAAAATGGGTGGAAGCCATTCCAACAAGGACTAATGATGTAAGGGTGGTGATGAAGTTCTTGAAAAGCAACATTTTTGCAAGATTTGGTGTGCCTAGAGTCCGCATTAGTGATGCCGGTCCTCATTTCATTGAAAGATGCTTTGAGAATGTGTTGATCAAGTATGGGGTGTCTCACCGAGTTGCTACTCCTTATCATCCTCAAACAAGTGGGCTAGTTGAGGTGTCTAACCGCCAAATCAAGGCCATCTTGGAGAAGACGGTGTCTAGGTCAAGGAAAGATTGAGCATCTAAGCTTGATGATGCGCTTTGGGCTTATAGAACCGCCTACAAGACACCTTTGGGGACTACACCCTTCAATCTAGTTTATGGCAAGGCATTTCATCTTCCGGTGGAGTTAGAGCACAAGGCAAAGTGGGCACTTAAGGAGATGAATTAGGATGTCAACTTAGCCGGAGAAAAGAGATTTTTGGATCTTCATGAGTTGGGAGAATTGAGGTTGAAAGCTTATGAGAATGCTAAGTTGTATAAGGAGAAGACCAAGAAGTGGCATGATAGGAAATTGATTCCAAAGACCTATCAAGTTGGTGATAAGGTTCTTCTCCTCAATACAAGACTTAGATTCTTCCCCGGAAAACTTAAGACTAAGTGCAGTGGACCATTCGTGGTTCACCGAATTCACACTCAAGGTGCAGTAAATTTGATTGATGAGAATGGACAAATTTTCAAAGTGAATGGTCATCGGTTGAAGAAGTTCTATGATAAGGTCGATCCAAGTGAAGAAGTTAGAGCCTCTTGGGCTCTCCTATACGCCGACTAAATCTAGACATGCCATTCAAGAATAAGAAATTGTGAGCTTTTCTACCTCTCTTCTCTTTTATTTTGAGTTTAGATTTCTTTGTTTTGATGAGGACATCAAAATTCTAAGTATGGGGTGGGGTTAGTTGCTCATAGTTTCATGTGTTTGTTCTTAGTTTGTTTAGGGATGTTTTCTTGTGGATAGTGGCATGGTATGTTTCATGAATGATGATTGATGTTTGATATGGTTTGAATGGATGAGTTTGTTTTATTTTTGAGAAAAGTTTTGCAAAAATCCATAAAAAATTGAAAAATTTCGTGTGAAAATGTCAAAAAGATTTTGTTTTTGGACTAGGAATTCTCATCTTAGATGTCCAAATGAAGGCTAATGATGATGTGAGCATGTAAATTCTTTTGCATATTTTTAAATAGTTTAGCCTCTAAATGATGTTGCTTTTAATGTGATTATGATATCATGCTTGTTTTTATTGAGCACATGAGTTCTAGGATATATGAGTTCTTTTGCAACTAAGTATGAGTGACCCTTGTGAGATGATTTTTGGCCATTTGTTCATGATTGCATATCCCTCATGTTTCTTGTGTGGACTAACTCATGCATGCTTAGTAAAACTCGCTATTGCGGTGTTTATCTATTTTCCAAGACCAATATGAGAATTGTTTTAAGCATTGTCACATTGATTTGAACTTTATATTTTTAGTCACAATAAATGTTCCATATCCTACCTTGAAGATAAACCTTTGTTTGTAGCCCCGTTCTAGCCTAGACCTTTTCTTGAAACTCCTCAAAAATATGATTCCTAGCCTTATATGACTTGACCCTTATGGGATTGGACTTTAGTGAAGAGGTTTGGAGTGTATTTAGAGAGTTGAGATTCTCTTTGGTTGAGGGCAAAGATTGGTGTTACAAATCATGTGAGTAGTGCATCTTTGTTGTGTAAAAGGGAAAGAAAGAAAAGAAAGAAAGTGTTGGAAAATGAAGTAGATTGAAAGGAAAGAGCTTAAGAGATGAAAAAGGGTCCCGACCGAGTTACAAGTGACCTCGGGCCTGACATGTGTTCAAAGTCGATCCTATGTGCAAAAAAGTGTGAAAAATCCAACAAAAAGCCTAAGTGCAAAGATGAAGTGGAATGTTAAATGAAAGTTATGAGAAAAAAAAGAGAAAAATTCAAAAGTCTTTTGGATGAGAGTGAAAATTGAAAGTGGAATAATTGGTGAAGTTGGTGAGAGATTAGGAACTTCAATCCCCATTGTAAGCACCACAAGACCAAAATGATTCCCACCTTGAGAATTACCAAAAGCCACATTACAACCCGGCCGAGTGGAACCTCTTTGAGGACCTCCATTGAGCCAAGTTCATATCCTTTGTGTGCATTGCATTAGGCATCTCTAGGTGGAGGAATTGGTGATATTAGCTTCAATAGTAAAGTCTTTACTTGCATGATTGTTGAGTATGAGTGATCATTGCTATACCTAAACACATGATGAGTGATACACATTTTCATGTCCCTAAAGTGAGGCTTAGTTGCATCGATTTCATTCCTTGAACACTTGATCATGTGTGATCATGTAATCTTGCTTGAATATCTATCACTTGTGCTTGAATGTGTTTTCATATGAGGCTTTACTTGAAGATTATGTTTCGGTCTTGCTTACATTGTTATTGCTTGAGGACAAGCAAGTTTAAGTATGGGGTATTCTGATGTCTCTCATTTTGGTGGTGTGTTAGTGGCTAATTTCCCTTGTAAATAGGTGTCTTTTGTTCCTTTCCTTGGTAGTTTTGTTCCTTTTTAGCTTAGATTCCGATTTTCTATGAGATTCGGAGACTATGCGAATTTGTTGCATTTTGTAGGTGATTTGGCGTGTTTCGAGGAAGTTTTGGAAGGAGTCCCCAAGGAGGAGCAAGGCATGAGCACAAAGGAACGGAAGAGCCAAGTGATCAACGAAGAGGAGCTCAAGAAAAGCCAAGAATAGAAGAGGACCGATGCCAGGATCGAGGTGCCCAGCAACTCGGGCCCGAGATCGACCCATGGAGACCCGGACCGAGGTGTGGCAAGTCGGGCCCGAGGTACACGCACGTCGGTCCAAGTCGGCGGAATTGTGGATTGGGCACCAAGGCACACAAATGTGATCTACCACTTTTGCCCCTCTTCCATTTTTGAATATTCTTGGCCCCTAATTAAAAGGAGAGAAGACAATTAGAAGATTATCCAAGTTTACACACATCTAATCACACTCAAAGGCTCAAGGAAGACTTGGAGAGCAAGAAGGAGGAAGAGAAGCAAGGAGAAGGAGGAAATCGGTGAAGGAAGGAGTAGATTTAGGAGGAATTTGTGAGTTTGAACTTGTTTTGATTTGCAATTTGTGGATTTGAGTTTGGATCTTGTGATTTCCCTTTGAATTGAATGAGATTTGGCTTTGCTTTGATTTGGATGATTGAGATTTGTTTGCCTTGTGATTTGATTGCTTGTTACTCTAGCCTTATGGAGTAGATTCCATTGGTCTTGGGCTATGGGGGAAACCTCTAGCTAGGTTGGGTTTGAACCCCCAATTCCATAGCCTTGAGTGCTTGATCTAGGAATCCACTCTACATAGAGCTACAATCTCTTGTGAAAGCAAGGGATCAAGGGCTTGTGATTGGCAAGAGTGAACGAAAGTAATCGATTGCCAACCACTTGAACTTGCATCGAAAGGGAAGTCGATTTCCCTAGGGTCGATGTGTAGAGTGGCGGGATCGAAGGTGAACTACCACGATCTCACGAGGATCAACGCTTAGTGGCTGAATTGGGGTGGAATTGCCCACACCTAGCTAGTGAAGGAACCCAAAAACCCAAGACCGATCTCTCCTATTTTGCCTAGTTCGACTAACCCAAACGTCGGGCCCGACTTGCATCAGTGTCGGTCTTGGCCATTTCTTCGTCGATCCATCTCGGGCCGAAGTGACCATGTCGGTCCCGAGTGGTTTCCTTTGATTTTCCTTGTTTTTAGCCTTTCTTTCCCCTTTTTAAGTCTTTTTGGTGCACTCAATGAACGAAATCCCGAGTGTTCAACACCCTACCTTGTTCTAAAACGAGGTTCGGTTATAAATTTAAATTTTGAGACCCTCCGATGCGGACCGATCAATGACAAGCTTCTGTAAGTACAATGTTGGCTTTAGCTTTTAAAAAACAATAATGCCATGATTTTCCCCACCTCTGAAGAAATAACCAAATGCCTTGATGTTCCTAAGCTTTGAGCCTCAACGAGAGACCACTGCTGCTCAATGTTTTTTATCTAATATCTTATCATTTATAGCAAACTCTGTAGATTATCTTTTAGCAGGTTTTATTTCCAAGAACGGTCCGAATGAAACAAAATTGACAGTAAAATATCCAAAGGATGTAGCCGTTGAACAAAGTGGTGTGTGAGTGTGTGCATACAACTCATGTAAAACCCTAACTACCACAAATTAATACAAGCCACAACTTTGATTAACATTTAAGGTACGCACCTAAATCATCAGTTGAAGTTGACACGTTGCTCTTAGATCTCTGTTCACTATCAAATAAAAGCCCACTTTTAGAAGCTTTTCGTAATTTTGACTACAACAACTTTTTTTCTACATAAGCAAGAAGAAACATAAATATCTAGAGAGCCTGCAACGTCCTAAATCTACCCCAATAAAAAACAATAGGGTTCTAAACTGTTCTAAATGTCATTAATCCACCCAGTCACCTTTCCTGATGGGAAATAGTGGCAAACAACGAACTTGCAGGTAGTTACCAATTGGGAAACAAATTTATCACGGGAAACTGAAAAGAACTTGAGGAAAAAGAAGTGGGCAATAAGTAACCAAGCTACCGGTAAGAAAGAAGTGAAATTCATTATAAAGGCCAAAGAAAAAGGAAGATGTCTCAAATGGATTGTGAAAGAGAACATAATCTATTTATCATTTTCTCATATTTCCTTTACAGTTACAACAACCAATGAATATGTGTAAGCTTTTACAACCTGATTTTAATGCCCCTGCACACCCAATATATGTACAAACTATCAATGTCATTTCAGCTTGTTTATCAACACTACTGTAAGCCAAATTTACCTTCCTGGAGAGCATCGATCGTCATTTGCAGGTCCTGGCGCTCCTTTTCCAAGCACAACATCTTTTTTCTGCATTATAAAGGAGAAGACTTATGCTTGTAAGAAAGTGAGGCAATACTCCATTGAGCGACCACCTTCCACTCAAACGTTGGAAGCAATACATCAATCACATATATAATCTAGGGCTGGGACTTAGGACCCGAAGAACTGAAGAACCGAACAGAACCGAGCAGTTCGGGTCGGTTCGGTCCGGTTCCTGGAAAAAATATATTGGAAAAACTACGGTTCGATTCTTTGAAATATATTCGGTTCGGTTCCCGGTTTTTAAAAAAAAAACAAAAACCGAAAATTGTAGAGAAACCGAAGAAAAATACGCGTTTTGTAAAATACTCCATTCCAGCCGGCCCTAGTCTTTCACAGTTTCACTTTCGAGTTTCGCCTTTCACCCGCAGCCCTCCCGAGCTCTCGTCGGTCGCGTGAACGTGAATCCCTTGCCGCTCCCAAGCTCTCGCCGGTCGCCGGTCTCCACTCTTCCCGACTTCCCCTGTCGTTCACATCCCAACCATAGTTCTCACGCCTCCGACGGTCGCCGCCAACCTTCCTCGCGAGTCACCGGTCGCCGCCAGCCTTCCTCCTCTTCGGTTCTCATGCCTCCGCCGGTTAGTTCTCACGCCCTCTGTCGTTCACGTCCTCTTCGGTTGTACTCACCTCTGCTTTTCCCTCTTCCAGATCTGTCTCTTATTCTCTGTATCTCGTCTCTGCTTTGCCTCCGCCAGCTTCGTCCCGCTTCAATCTCGTTCAAATCCTTGAAGGTACGATACTTCGATTTCCAAATTTGTTCATTCCTCAAAGTTGCACTTAGGTATCATCTTTCGAGTTACGACGCGTAAATAGGGGCTAATGTTATGTACACAATTGCTTATTGACCCGTTATCTGTTGCAGTTAGGTGGGTTGATACAATAGCCCTGATGAACATGCCTTTTTCCCACACAATTTGCCTGATACAATGCTACCTCCACTTCATTATCCAAAGGTACTCTCTGATTGTGAGCAAATTACAACAACTTACAGTATTTTCTTTCTTCTCTATTTCTCATAAGGGCAAGTTTGAGATGCCTTTTTGCTGGTTTATTTTAAACTTAATAAATTGTCGATGTTATTATTTATGTGCAGGTTCTGCATCCCATTGCTAAATCTCTAAACATAAACAAGAAAGTGTGGGATTTGTACTTCACAAGCCTGCTTCCTAGAGTGGTTAAAGAAGGCGATGATGGTAACACTGGTTCTGCTGCTTGTTGTGACACAATGTGCCTCCAGGTATTCATGTTAAGCTAGTGGGTAACTAATTCTTTCATTTGAACAATTTGCAACCATGTTAGTGATTGAACAGAAATAGTTTTAGTCTTCAAACTGTTATGTTGAGTACTTTTGATCCACCATTGCTTACGAAGACTGATTTTCTGCTGTTGTAGGCTCTTTTGAAGCCCATTTATTATGGCAAATTCATGGCAGAAGAAAAGTTCCGAGCTTCACATGAAGAGTACAAGGCAGCTATTATAAGACAAGTAATGAAAATTTCTTTCAGGTCAAATCTTATCTATAGCTTGACTAGATTTCTTTCTCATGTTTTTGGAACTTGGGTTATGCAGGATCCGGACGAGTTGATGAACTTGCTGACTTACCCGGCTGTCGAAGAGGCAGTGAAGAAGAGGGTGGAGATGAAAGCCAAAACCTTCGGACGCGAATTTCCAGCTGTACCCATGTTGGGCTTGACTGCGCCCGGTTACAAGATTCAACCGGAACTGATTGCTAATCTTTATAGTGGTTGGATCATGCCATTGACAAAGGTGGTTTATGGATGTTTTAGCTTTTTTGACCTTAAAATAAGATTTGAAATTTTGGGCTGCTCAGTTTTTAGCTCTTGATGGTAATAAGAACCGAACCAAATTTAGGAACAGGAAAAACAAAAACAAAATGACTAAGTTCGGTTAACCGAATTAACCGAAGAACCGAACCGAATAAAGTTCGGGTACGGTTATTACGGTTCCTAACTAAAATTCGTAGGAACCGAACCGAACTAAAAATTTTTTTTTTACCCTGCGGGTAGGCTGAAAAAAACCCAGAAACCGAAGTATCCCAGCCCTAATATAATCAAATATCTACTAAAAATTTCCTACAATTTATTGGCTCATGCAAAGGTTGAAGGACATATAGTATGTTGGTAAAAAAAAATTATCTCAGGCTTCATGACCAGAAGATATGCAATTTCACTTAATTTGCGTTACCAAAATCTCAGTCACATATGTACCTAGTTTTTTAGTGGTTTAATTAAGGACTAAGCAATGAACATCCAGGTCAACTTCAGAACAAATTGGTAAAAGCAAAAGGGAAATGGAAAGCAAACATCTAGTAAAAATAGAGAACACTTTATGAATCAGATCCCCTTCTTGACTTCATTTATATCATACATTCACCTGCCCTTGTACCGGGAATGACCCCATCCCATATATGTTACTTGTTTGGTACAATGAAACATGATAAATAATATTCCCAAACACTTGAAATACCTCCTCTTTCACACCAGGAAAAATGTTTCAGCATATAAATTACCTTAAATGGTTTTAGTTTCTCCAACAAGTAGTAAAATTAAAGAACATTTTGGATTAAAAAGTCAATGACACTATAAAAAAATAAAACAAGATTCAACCAACAAAAAGTCTTTGTGTGTTACACGAAATGAAGGGAATTAGAATCTCACAAGGAGACATAATTTATGTGGCCTTAGAGCCAAATAACCACAGTGAAAGGAAAAAGAGGGGTGGTACTGGTACCAGTTAGAGGAGCAAGGAAGAAAACATACTTGCATGAAGCAGCTCCAGCGTTAGATTCCTCCAACTCCTTCTCCAGCTTCAGTTCATTAGACCGTAACCTTAGGGCCTACATTGAAGTATTAGAAATTCAATATTCCGAGCCAAAAGTTGCTCAAATCATGTTTCACAGAATTCACAACTGGATTAATATGAAGTGCATTAGACAGAGATAATCAAGTTCATACATTTTCAATATATATTATCAGTGAGATACTTCTCACTAGGAGGTGAAAAAAGCCAAGGGAAACTGCTGTGCCATAACTAGAACAGTCGTTGAATTATTTGATAGTTAAAACTGAAAGAGCAAGAAATACACGTGTATAAATTCAATGAGGAATTAGATTCACATTATAACATAAGGAAAGTGAATATATGATGAAGTGATTATCTACAATGTATCTTGGTTAAGCAACAACATGAACAAGGTGAGGTTTTACTGGTTGGTCAGGCGAAAGAAACACAAGGCATAAACAAAGAGAAGATGATCTATCACAAACCATTCAAGATCAAGAGCATATTGATGCAGTTATGATTAACATAACCCTAAACACAAAAACAAATTTCCTTCCCTCAGAACTAAACTTGCTTATGATTTAATTTGATATTGCATATTAATAACCACAATCTTCTTTTGATAATCTCATAAGTTACACGTTCTAAACATCAAACTGAACACAGACCGTGCAACTGCAGTAAAAGGAGAAGCGGAATTTCAATATCTGAAGCAAATTCCATTTAATCAATACACAAATATGTAGTATATTGAGATATGCATTCTTATAGATCCTTTAGTATTTTTACATGTAAAGAATGTTATCTTATAAAGATTAAATGTCACAGAACACTAGATGCTCATTTTACTGAAGATAAAACTTCATCAATCATTTTCACAACTGCATATTTATATTCATATCCTTAGAGAAACTTATCAAAACAAAATGAAATCAATTTCATGTTCATTAGCAAGTAAACAATCTGAAAAGAACCATCAAGACGAATAAAAATTTGGACAATTAAAGCAGCTTTTTTGTTCAAAGTAATTTATGTACTTTGATACCCTTAATCTTTCATATAGGATGCATATGTTGAAATGTACATGTGAACTAAAACAGGAGAAAGACTAGCATTCATGTCAAGCTATGAGACAAAAAGGTACCTCAGTATTATTGGACAAGTAATAAATGAAGCATAATAATATACTAGTAGAAATTGAAGGACTGCACAAATAAACCGAGGAAACAGACTACCTTCTCTTCCAACCCAATAGCTTCAGAAGCCAAAAGTTTAACACGTTCATCAGGTGCATTGCACTCTAGCTGCGCATTTGTATACTAGATCCTGATAGACTCATGCTCAACCTACTGACAAAAAGATAAAAATAATTAAAAGTAACAAATAGAAATATGAGCAAGTACAACGGCTTTTGTTTTTGTTCCATCCAAACAAAATTTAAGAAGACAAAATTTGCATGCAACTTCATAAGAAGGGATAAAAAAAAAAGACTACAAAAGCAAATCCATTAAACATAATCATTACAAACCTTCATGGAATGATTTTGGGGAACTGTTAAAACTAACCAGTAAGGCTTTGATTTGAGCCTGCAAACTTTCCATCTCAGACTTTAGCTGGGCCACAAGATCACCCTGAAAAATGGATGATGTCAGAAGAATAGGAAGTTAGACAACTGACAATGATGAAAAATCACAAGGAAATTTATTCCTTAAAAGTAAGCTAGATTTAGATGATGACCTCAATATCTTAAGATATATGCAAAATTTCTTTTTGCTACACTCCTATATGTTTCTTTAATTGGTACATTTAACAAATACAAACTTTAAAATGCTAATATATTTTAACAATTAAATCATTCTTGCTTTTTTTTTCAAAAAATAACTAATTTAATTTTTTAAAAATTCAATAATTACTTGCTGGATCAAACTCAAACTAGTACTTAATGATCTCGTTCAAAAGCTCAAAACACCAAATGATGCATTCATATAGACAATAATACAATAATACGACACCCACCTGTAGGTTATAAGTCTCTGTCAAAGATGAATTTTCAGCAGCTAAAGACTCTGCCAAACATTTTGAAGCCTCCATAGCATGCTGCAACGAAAACTTCTCTTGAGTCAAATCTTCAATGTGCTGCAGAAAACAAGGAAAAGTTCAGTCCCCGAAATCTATGTCATCACGTATCACCACTACACTGAAATTAAAATAATAATTATCAGAATGAGCAGAACTAAAAGCAACAAGAGAAGGGAAAAAACTTGTTCCAAAGCATCAAAATCTCCATTTTGCTTTTGGGGAAGGTCTAAGTTCCTCTCCACATGGTTCACATACAGATTCTGGCCCAGAAAGGTATTAGCATTATAATTAACATAGGACTTTGCACCTTCCAACTGTGACTATAGATTCCTGCTTCCACCAAAGTGCTCAAGAGATGCAGATGAAGCAAATTCATCAGGGGGTAACTGTGGCTGAAAATTTGGAGGTCCAGATGTAGAAGAAACCCTAGGAATGTCGAGTGAATCAAGAAAAGAAGGACGACTTCTTCGAGGATATGTCTCCTATGTGACAGATACAAACTGAGAGGAAGCCTGCCTTGAAGAAGCAGCATCATCACCAGAGTTGAAAACTTTTGAGCATATCTGATAATCCTCAATAGCTACATCATGAAGACTAAGAAGATTATCATATATACGTTTTCCTTCAGCCCTTTCTGACAGAACATGCTTGTTAAAATCAGGGTTTTCACCCACGCTTTGACCAAGGGCTGAAGCAAAAGGTAGTGAGGAAATGGTAGGATGAAAAGAATCTGCAGTTTCATCATTGAATGTCAAAACACCATCAACTGAATTCTTGCAAATATAACACTAACTGCAAGAGAAACAGATTATTCATAAAGAACAGCAAATAAAAGTTAGCAGTGAAACAGGCTACTCTAGAAAGCCTCATACTAACCTGAGTTGCTTTCCTAAGGAACACGAATTTTATCATTCCAATGAAGTTTTTCGTTCGCAACTGAATCTGCAGTGGGAGGTTGACTAGCTAATCCAGCTTTCTTGGATCTACCAGCTGCTTTTTGCTTCCTGAACTCTTCCAACTACGTAGAAAAAAGTATGAAAATGCAATCTACTATAAACTATTCACAGCTTATAGTCTTATAATTAAGCTTGAGAAGGTGGGTGATAATATTAAACAACAACAGCATGCACGATGAATACTCCTGAAGCATTTGGCACAAGTCTTTGGTGGATGGACCTTCCATGTTTCTCCATACATCAGGCTAATGAAAACCAACGGAAACTGAGCCTATTTCAAACATATCATATAACTACGAACACTATAAGAAGAATCACTCAAACAAGGCGAATAACAACTCTTTTTTAAGAATAGATGGCGAAGTCAGGAATAGAGAAATACCCGCCGCTTCCCAGCGTCCAAAAGCTCCTGCTTACGGGAGGAAACCGCCGAACTGGGCATGACCTGGGCCGACGCCATTCAAGAATCCTTCCCAATTCAACAATCCAAACGTGACATTGAGTACCCAAACAAAACAAAATGAAAGGAAAAACCTATGTAAAGGCAAAAACATGCACCGATTTGAAACACTCTGGTCAGGAGAAATGCGGGCGGATTTGAACCCCTTAAAATTTTGCAGGATCCGAAAAACCACTTCCTTTATATATCCATGATAGGATCAGACGAAAAAGGGAAATGTGCTTAAACGGGGTGCAGAAGGAGAGAGGTCTGAATTTGGGAAGTTAGGAGGAAAATCCAACTCAACGCAGAGATGTCGACGACGATGGGCCAACAAAAATAAACGATTGATTTTGTTGGTGGATAGTGGAATACGTTACCGATCGAGGTCTCAATTTTAATTCAAAAATCCCGGTATCCCGGACGGGATTTGAGTTAAAATTTAGAAAATTAATACTTTTTAACAGTAAATGGTATATTGATCTAGTATATAAATAATAATAGTGTTATAAAATACATAAGTAATATTTTTTGAAAAATTATGATCGTATTCTTTTACATAGTCATTTTTTAAAATAAAAGTAACAATCACGTAAAGAATTAAAAAAAAACTATATACAACCATATATTTATCAAGAAATAAAAGACTAATTAATATATTTAGAAAAAACTGATGTTTTTAATATTTCATAAGAATTAAAGGAATAAGTTGTATACAATCAAATTTTTAAATAAGAAAGAAAAGACTAATTAACATATTAATTTAGAAATTATGGATTTTGACTATTTGACCAAAATATATATATATATCGACCATATATAATTATCAATATATTTTCTTTCTTAATGAATATCTTATATATATATATATATATATATAAGATTTGTACAGTTACAATTTACAAAAAAATAAATATTTTATGAAAAATCTCTATATTTACCTTTTGGTAGGAAAAAGTCTCATTTACCTAAATGGATATGACGTGGCTTAATAAAAATCTTATGTGGACAAATACATATATGAAATGGATAAATACATATACAACATGGATAAATAGTTATGATGTTGCTTAATATAAAAAAATTAAAATATATGTGACATGGAGTAACGATAGATCAACATGTGTCAAAATCCTAGGTGGCGAAATGTGAGGACTACACGTGGAAAAATTCCACATAGAGCAATGTGGTCACTCTAAACCTTATAACTTTTACATATACATAGATTATTACAATCGTTAACTCACCTTCTTATTTTTGTAAACTGAGCCATATAGTTTTATAAAAAGTTGTTTTAGTATACTTCATGCTTTCAAAAAAGGAAAATGCTACCAAGAAACTTTCTCTCCGCTTCGAAAAGAACGGATTCCTGTATTCATGAAACGCTCCCTTTTGTTGCCTCCTAGGGTTTCCCTATAGGCGTCATTTTTCTCCTGTGTGTTCTTCCTTCCATTTGTAAATTCACCCCCTTTTTGTTTCAATGCTCCTCTTCCAAATCTGGATCTCTTGAGTCCTATCCTATCTTTCATTCACTTCTCCTTCAGCTTTACCCATCAACTTTCTTGGTTTTCTTCAGGCATTTCTCTCCTTCATGGGGATGTCATTCCAGCTCAAAACCTAGATGAAACTTCAACCTACTACCTCGTTCAGAACCATCAGGAGTCGGGCTCCATTTACCTTTCTGGATCCAATTCATTGTAGCATCTGTTGAGAACCTTCCATTCCGACTTGGTTTCAAATGGAAACGGTCACATGCGTGTTTAAGCCTGTTATGGGCTTTTTTCCTATCCAAATATCTTTCTAGAAGCGAATAGTATTACCGTCCCCCATTTGCCAAATAAGTCTAGAAAGGAAGAGCTTACGCAAGCTCATAAGCTTTGTCCATTGTCAAGATATGTTACTCAGTTTTTTGTAATTGCACATATTTTGGTTCCTTAAATATTTTCCACTCACAATGTTGACCCATAGATTCTCAGGCTTTGAAATAATCTTCCATATATAGGAGCTTTAATTGGAGAGCTTGATTCATATCTTTTGCTTTGGCTATACCTAACCCACCATGCTTAGTGGGTTTGTAGATAGAATCTCACCCGATCAGCGGTTTATATCCACTATGCTTATTCTAGACGAAGGTCTTCTTGGTGTTATCCAAGTCCTTATGAATTGTTTTGGGGAGATAGAAGGGTTGTATAAGGTACTTTGGCTGAGCTAGCAAGTTTGCTCGGATTAACGTTTTCCTCCTTTCCTATGGGAGTGAGTTTGCTTTCCATTTTGTCAATTGTTCTTTTGTTCGAACTGTTGTGGTGTTGAATGTGCTCATGTAAACTCTTTCATTATAATCGCGTAGCCCAGGTGTATGTCAAGCGCCATGGTATTGGTAATGTGCAGGACTTCTCTAATTTGGTTTTTAACCGCGTTATGGATGTTTTTTGTGACTTGGAAAGTGGATTTAAGAAAATTTACCTTTTGGCCAAATATGTGGCAGTAGTCATCAATGATGTTCTTGACATTTTGGCATGCCCATGTAAACTCTTTCATTTTGGTTAGCTTTTGTAAAAATTATTACATCATCGACATAGGAGAAGAATGGGACTTTATTCCCCCCTCTAGAGATCTAGATTCTAATCGCACTCTTTAGGTTTGTGCATAACGTCTATAATTACTTGGTGAACACTTCAACAACAAGGACAAATAGGTAGGGTGATAGCGGGTCGCCTTGGCGCATCCCTTTGGTTGGTTTGAACAGATCGGGAGGGCCATCATTGATCAGGACAAAGAATAATACAGATTCAACACATTCCTTGACCCATGTGATAAATTTTGGGTGAAAACCAAATTTTTCGAGGACATGAAAAAGGAAATCCCAATTGAGGTGGTCATAGGCCTTTTCCATGTCAAGTTTGATGACCACCCATCATCCTTGCCCTTTCTTCTTCTTGAAGGAGTGAAAAATTTCATATGTGACTCGGGCAAAGTCGTTGTTCCCTTATCAAAAATAAATCCCAAACATGCAAACACAAGTATAGTAGGCAAGCAAGGGGTCGAACCCAAAGGAATCAGTTTTATTTAGATTTTATGTGATTTTCATGCAAGTAATCAAAGGGGGTTTTGGAAGTTGTCTTCAATCAAAGTTATCAAGTAGAGTTCATTCAATCAATTCCACTTTATTAATCCGTTGATCATGAATTCATCCACCTCTTTATATGCTTAGGTCAATTCCAATCCCAATCATTAGAAATCGCAAGTCCACGGTCCAAGCAATTCTATAACCCTAGGCAAGGACGCTTAACCTAGAATTAGCATAGAGCACAGGGATAATAGGAAATCAAATCATGCAATCAAGCTACGAGTCTCATGCATAACTTAATCATTGAATACTCTTCCCTAAACTAGTCCACGGTCCTAGAATAGAGTTGTTTCGAGAATAGGAAAGATGCATAGACAACAACCAATCCTAATTCAAACAATAGATCTAAGATAATTAAACAAGTTGATCAGGCTCATATAATCACACAAAGATCATGGGATGAGGCATAAGAGTATCAATAAAGACCTAAGGATAAAGAGGTTACCATAATTTCACAACTTCATAGTAAAGCTTCCTTGATTGAATAAACTCCAGAGGAGAGTTAGTTCTCCATTACAAAGAAAACTCTAATCTTTATTGAATTACAATTGATTGACAAGAAAATTGGATCTCCTAAAAACCTAGAAAGGTTCCCCTTATATAGCCCAAAAGCTCAACCTTTTCGGACTAAATAAGATAAGAAACCGAAAGATAAGAAAGGAAACAAGATAGAAACGGTGAAATCTCGCCCGTCTAAAGTCGGCTACCACCGCGACCGCGGCACCAGAACCGCGCCCGCGGCGGCCTTCAAATGGTCAAACCGGGTTCAGCTTCTACCGCGACCGCGCCGGTGGCACTGCGTCCGCGGCCTTCACGGCTCAAGATGGTTCGTTCCTCCACTCCACCGCGCCCGCGCCATAGGTAACGCGTCCGCGGTATCCTTGCAGTGGCGATTCTTCGTCTTTAAGCTCTTTTACTCTTGATTCTTCATGTCTTATGTCTTCGGTCTTGATATTACAATAATGCTCAAAACTAACCTAAACACTCTCAATATAGCTCTAAAATACAAGAGTTAACCCATACAAAGTAGAGCGAATCAAATTCCCCCATACTTAGATCTTGCTCGTCCTCGAGTAAGCTCAAAGCAAATATATCAAGTTAGCACATCTAAGATCTCAGGAAATACAAGGGAAGATAAAAACACTCAACTCACAACCCGAACCCAAAATATAGAGAAATCATGAGCATAAAACAATGAAGCTCAAACACACACCTCACAACAAGATATAGCACTCAAGCTCTAAAAAGCATGAAAGAGAGCAACCTAGGATCTACCCAAATCTAACATGAAGCCCCAAAGTCCCCAAGCAAGAATGAATCCTAAACACTCGAATTTTACCGCTCAATTCTGCTTAGGCGCCCTTTCGGGTTTTCACCTAACCGCTCTTTTCATTTTTCTCAAGGTGTGCTCACAAATACTCACATCACTCATGAACCTCATATTACCCCAGCCTAATGCTGGTCCGGGTTACCTGCTTATTACCTGAGCCGCCCTTTCGGGTTTTCGACTCATCCCAGGATTTTCTATGCCTTTTTTTTCAATTTTTATGGCTCTTTATGGCTCTTTCTATCTTTTTCTTTTCTTTCTTTCTTTATTATGCAAAAAATATGGTGCAAGTGCTCCATGAAAAGAAGAAAATCAAAAATCTGAAGCAAATAGCTAACTACACTAACTAAGATAAGCGAATGCGAGTACTCCTTCCCCCATACTTAAATCCTTCATTGTCCTCAATGAAGCAAAGAAAAAGGATAGAAGCAAGGAGAAAGGTATATCAGAAGACTCACAAACGATGAAGAGGAGTGGAATGGAAGAACTCTTCATAGGTGGTAGGATAGAGAGACTACGTATTTCCAACCGGGTGGCAAACCGCGGGCGCGGCACTAGGGACGCGAGCGCGGAATCAATGCAAAGAATGGAGTCAACACCGGGGTTCACCGCGGGCGCGGCTGATGAGGCGCGGGCGCGGTACTCGTGCAGGGACGTGGTCTTGATTTCGTCTCGAAAAATGTAATGTGTAATCAACCTTCGTAACTTGGCTCGTCTTCTTGGAAGATGAATCAATACTCGAACTCGAGCCATGGAGATGAAATCCCGGGGGAACAAAGCTCCCCCATACTTAGGCTTGACACATAGCCAAAGAATGGAAAATACAAAGATGGATGGAAAGAAGAAATAGAAGGGTGGAAAGATAGAAGATGGATAGAAGGGATATAGATGAATGCAGAATATAGAGGTAGAATGTGACCAAGAAGTCATCTTTTTGTCTCTTTTTTTTTTTTTTTTTTTTACAAATAAAAATGAGCTAAAAACCGAGACGCAGTATGGTTGCCGCGAGCACGGGCTAGTACCTGTTCGTCGGGGCGCGCTGACGGTCCACCGCGGGCGCGGCCAAGGCGGCGCGGGTGCGGTTTCACGCCAGGCGTGTCCTTTCGGACCTAGTACCTGCATGTTAGCTAAAGACACAAGCAAATCCTAAGCTAAGAATGGAAAGACAATCTATCTAATCCTTGGGTTGCCTCCCAAGCAGCGCTTTTGTTTAACGTCGTTGGCTCGACGTGGATACGATCAATACGGGTCCTCATCAACATCAATCCGGACCGTGTTGCCACCATGTGATATGGAAAGAGATCCATTGGCAACGTCAATGACCGTGTTGGCGGTTTTCATGAATGGACGACCAAGTAAGAGAACCGGGTCGTACCGCCCTTCACCTATCTCCATCACATAAAAATCTGCAGGAAAGATCAATCCCTGCACCTGCACTAGAACATCCTCAACTAACCCTTTCGGGTGCACATTAGAGTGGTCAGCCAATTCAATAACAATATCAGATTTCTTCAAAGGACCAAGGCCTAACCTATCATACATGCAAGCTGCGAGAACATTAATGGAGGCACCTAAATCTAGCATAGCACGCTCAATTTTAGTTTCTCCAATAGTGACAGGGACGGTGAATCTTCCTGGGTCTGAGCATTTTTTAGGCAATTGTTTCTGGAGTAGGGAATTACAAGTCTCAATTTTGCTATCTTGAGTTTTTTCAACTAGAGCTACCTTTTTAATCTTAGGACTAGTCCTATTCTTTCTTTTAATGGTGCATAGCTCTTTCATGAATTTAGCAAACGAGGGACACTTTGAATGAGATTAAGAAGAGGAACATTTACCCGACAATTGGCAAAGGTCTCGAAGAGTTCCTTGTCATGTGCCGGCTTCCTTGTCCTTGAGAGCATCGGGGAAAGGAGGAGAGGGCTTGAAAGAATCCAATTGTGGAAGGGGTTGAGCCACATAGCCGTCGTCCTCTTCTACTGCTGGAGCTTGGTTTCTTCTAGGAGAGGTTGGATGAGGAGGTGAGTAGTTCTTGAAAGCATAGTCGAGTAAAGCCTCAAAATTCCTCTCGGCTTCCTTACCGCGGGCGCGGTCCGGACTCCGCGGGCGCGGGTCGCTACGGCTCTCGTGCTCCATGGGCTCTGCTGGGATTTCGCAGGCGCGGAGGAGAGAGCGCGGCCGCGGAATATCCACAGAGGCTTGGCCTTCGTCTTCTGACGCCCCGGCGCGGTCGCGGCCAGGGGAGCGCGGGCGCGGTACGTCACCAGTGGGTGATGTCCGGCTCGCCAATGTTCTACCGCTCCTCAAATTCATGGCACTCACATTCTCCTTGTGATTGAGCGGTTGAGAGGGAAGTTTCCCGGAATCCTTAGACTCGAGCCTATTGATCATGGTAGCAAGTTGGCTCAGCTGAGTCTCAAGATTCTTTACAGCGGCTCTCGTCTCTTGGTTCTCCTTCAAGAGGGCAGTAATAGCGTCATTCTGAGACGGAGCAGGCGCTCTCGGGGCATAGTTATTGGACCGGAATTGTTGTTGCTGGCCCTGAGGAGCGTACTGCTGCTGCTGTTGTGGTGGATCCTGCTGCTGCTGGTTGCTCCACCTCAGATGAGGATGGTTCGCCCACCCCGGATTGTAAGTATTAGAGTAAGGGTCATTCCGGGGCCGGGGCGCACCATAATTGCCAATAGCATTGACCGACTCCTCGGTCTTTTGAATGGTAGGGCATTGATCTGTGTGGTGGCTTGCATCATAGCAAAGTCCGCAAGCGTTGACTTGCTGGGTCGTCCTCTTCGTGAGGAATTGCTTCATAAGATCCTTGAGCTCCCTTACTTCAGCATTTAGGGACTCATTCACCACACTAACGGACCTCACCTTGGTCCTTGATTTTTGATTGCGGGCTTGTTCCGCCAAGATCTCCACCTTCTGAAAAGCTGCAGCGGGGGTCAAGTTCTCGTAACTACCCCCACAAGATGCATTCACTAGCCTCTTGTCATTGTCGCAAAGTCCCTCAATGATGTAGCAAATAAGATCTTTGGCTTGGTAGCCATGATAGGGACAACTCGCGATGAGCCTCTTGTAGCGCTCATAATAGTCGTAGAGGTTCTCGTCTTCCCCTTGCTCCAAACTGCTGAGTTGCTTCTTAATAGATGTTTGTTTAGAAGCGGGGAAGTATTTCTCAAGAAACACCTTCTTCATGGCCGCCCAAGTGGTGATAGAACCTGGCACCAAATAAAGGAGCCAGTCTTTGGCGGTGTCTTCAAGAGAGAAGGGGAAGGCCCGGAGCTTGATTTGATCCTCCGTCACATCAGTGGGCTTCATACTCACGCACACCGCGTGGAATTCAGTAAGATGCTTGTTCGGGTCCTCACCGCTCAACCCGTGAAATTTGGGCAAGTGGTGGATGAGGCCAGACTTGAGCTCGAACTTCACACCCTCCCCGAGTTCGGGGAATTGAACAGCGAGTTGCTGTTGCTGGAGATCAGGCGCTGTGAGTTGGCGAATAGTTTGTTCCGCCATGACGCCTTCTGGTTCAGAATCAGAGAGAGAGAGAGAGATTCAAGAAGATTGTAAGAGGTAGACACTCTGGGGGCGCTCCTTATCTTCCGAAGAGTCCTGTCAATTTCTGGATCAAAACGAACAGGGGAAGTATTAGTAGACCGGGTACGGACCATGTGTTAGGTCCGAACCCAAAGGATGGTTCTGCGTACAAACCGCGGGCGCGCCGAGGGGGCCGCGGGCGCGGTTTGGGCGCAGAACGCTAAAACGCACACAAATCCAAACAAGAAAAAGATTCCCCGGCAACGGCGCCAAAATTTGACTCGGGCAAAGTCGTTGTTCCCTTATCAAAAATAAATCCCAAACATGCAAACACAAGTATAGTAGGCAAGCAAGGGGTCGAACCCAAAGGAATCAGTTTTATTTAGATTTTATGTGATTTTCATGCAAGTAATCAAAGGGGGTTTTGGAAGTTGTCTTCAATCAAAGTTATCAAGTAGAGTTCATTCAATCAATTCCACTTTATTAATCCGTTGATCATGAATTCATCCACCTCTTTATATGCTTAGGTCAATTCCAATCCCAATCATTAGAAATCGCAAGTCCACGGTCCAAGCAATTCTATAACCCTAGGCAAGGACGCTTAACCTAGAATTAGCATAGAGCACAGGGATAATAGGAAATCAAATCATGCAATCAAGCTACGAGTCTCATGCATAACTTAATCATTGAATACTCTTCCCTAAACTAGTCCACGGTCCTAGAATAGAGTTGTTTCGAGAATAGGAAAGATGCATAGACAACAACCAATCCTAATTCAAACAATAGATCTAAGATAATTAAACAAGTTGATCAGGCTCATATAATCACACAAAGATCATGGGATGAGGCACAAGAGTATCAATAAAGACCTAAGGATAAAGAGGTTACCAGAATTTCACAACTTCATAGTAAAGCTTCCTTGATTGAATAAACTCCAGAGGAGAGTTAGTTCTCCATTACAAAGAAAACTCTAATCTTTATTGAATTACAATTGATTGACAAGAAAATTGGATCTCCTAAAAACCTAGAAAGGTTCCCCTTATATAGCCCAAAAGCTCAACCTTTTCGGACTAAATAAGATAAGAAACCGAAAGATAAGAAAGGAAACAAGATAGAAACGGTGAAATCTCGCCCGTCTAAAGTCGGCTACCACCGCGACCGCGGCACCAGAACCGCGCCCGCGGCGGCCTTCAAATGGTCAAACCGGGTTCAGCTTCTACCGCGACCGCGCCGGTGGCACTGCGTCCGCGGCCTTCACGGCTCAAGATGGTTCGTTCCTCCACTCCACCGCGCCCGCGCCATAGGTAACGCGTCCGCGGTATCCTTGCAGTGGCGATTCTTCGTCTTTAAGCTCTTTTACTCTTGATTCTTCATGTCTTATGTCTTCGGTCTTGATATTACAATAATGCTCAAAACTAACCTAAACACTCTCAATATAGCTCTAAAATACAAGAGTTAATCCATACAAAGTAGAGCGAATCAATATGCTATTAGTATATTATCATGGATACTTTGTTTTTCAACAAAAGTTGATTACAAAGGATGTATAATTTTTGGCATCACTCTTTTCAATGTTGTTGTAAGAATTTTAGAAATTGCTTTGTATATCGTATTACACTTATTGATAGGTCTGTAATGATTTGTTGAGGAATGATTCTCACACTTTGGTAATAGAGTTATAAACGTATGATTTATCTGTTTGAGGATTTTTCCTGAATGGAAAGAGCTTTTAACTACTTGAGTGACGTCTAGTCCTACTACCAATATTTTTTTATAGAAGCATGCTGACATTCCGTCGGGCTCTGGAGATTTGTCCTCCTCAATGCCAAAAATAGCGTCTTTTATTTTCTTGTTTGTAACCCATTTGGTAAGGAGGTGGTTTTCGTCTTCCATAACTTCCTTGTGAATGGGTTGAGTTGTTTCTCTCATTAAACTGATATTTATATTGAAATGTTGGAATCTTTTTTGAAAATCTCTCTTGATTTCATTTCTTATGCTTTCAAGGCCAGTGATATGGGTTCCATCACTTGTTGATAACTCTCTTATATATGTTATGTTTCTTGTTCCATTGGCCACTATATGGAAGTACTTGATATTTCGGTCGTTTCGTTTGATATATATGAGTGTTTTTCCCCTTTGTTTCCAATATGCATATTGGAATTGTACAAGACATTCTCTTTTTTTGTTGAGTTGATCTTGTTTGCAGAGCACGGTTTGGTTATTATTGTTCTATTATTTCCTTCTATATGTTGAGTAGTTCTTCATCAACTTTTTTAACTTGTTCAAATATGTTTCCAGAGGTGGACTTGTTCCACACTTTGGCCTTATCTTTGAGGAGTTTTTTTTTACCAATTTGAACATATGGGAGCCATTAGTATTGTACATTCAACCTTGTCAGACCACGTTTTGGATGTCAAGTCGGGTTGTCCATATTTTTTCAAATTTGAATGGTTGGGCTTTGAAATGAACAGGAACAGACACTTTTAGATCATGAATAATGATAGGCCAAAACAATTTGACAATCAAATATAATATTCTTTTTTTTTTCCACACTAATACAAAGTGGAATTATTTTAGTATGAAAAAATTACTACTTTACAAGTGTCAATATGTAATTGAAAGACCACCTGACTCCATACTACACCACTTTTTCCCCTCTTTTCAGTTTAATTTATTGTTTATTGGTTTTTTATTATGATGACCAGAACTTGAGCAACTACTGAATATATACTCATAGTAGAACTACAACAACAGAGTTACATTAAGTAATTAAAAAGAAAAATGAAGTAAATCATTTATTTTCATGGTCATCACTCATCAGTAATGTCACTGACAGCAACATATTACATGTATATATAATATACCCGAACGGACCCATCTAATTTGTCGGCATCAATAACTAAACCCCAAATAGGTTGCTTTGCTTATAATTATTAAACAATACAAAATATTTATTTAAGGATTAATCATTCCCCAATCATTATTACGAGAAATAAAATCCGGAGCTTAACCAATCAAATCTGTAATCCAGTCCACATCAGGCACGTCATGAAATCCATCATCTTCACACTCCATCAAGTTACCCCCCTCGCTACCATTTTTAGTGAAGCTCATGCAAGTACTCTCAAACGGCGCGCGCACTGACGAGGCCTTAGGCTCGAACGGGAGTCGGATCCTGGGCCGCAGCTCCCCGGGCGCGTGAGCGAAAAAGCAGACCGTCCTGGTGCACCTGGCGCCGGACGTGCAGGCGCGAGTCCTGTAGCGGGCCGGGTGGAGCCAGTACTCGAAGACGCCGTGGGCGTAGTCGCATGCGTCGCCTCTAGGGCAGTGCTGGTGGGCCCGGAACTCCTCGCAGGGCACCGGTTTGTAGGGCACGCGCCGTGGGTCCCGCCTCCTGGCCCTCTCCCCCGGGTGGGCCCACGGGCACACCGTCCATTCGTGGGCCTGGCTCACAGGGCATCGCTTCACCTTGAACTCGTACATTCGGAACTCGTCGGAGTGGGACTCCCCCCTCACCGGTGGGCTCGGGTTCAGGCCCAGGCTCAGGCTCGGGATGACCGGGACTAGGGCCAGCGGGTAGCCCGTTGGGAGAGTGGGGATTGTGTGGTGGGTGAGGCCCCGATCGATCCGAAACATTTTGGTTGATGATTTTATTATCAATATCTATTTGTGACGAATATATGATTAAGGTAAACGAGCTAGTCTAGATATACTACTATATTAATATATTCTATATAGAAGATCGAGATGGAGGGTGTGGATTTTGGTGGCGTGAAAGGAATGCTAAGGTGAGCGAGAAGAGAAGAAAGGAGAAGGTAAAATGATCGGCCATAACATGCATGTATGACTAAAAGGGGAAGGTTTGAGATGGGAGGAGGAGGGCGTGTTCAAGCACGGGGTTTATTAAAAGCCTGATGTCTCTGACATGTTCTCAAAATATGGTTAGAGTAGCAGGACTTTTTAAAATTGTATATCAGCTCCCTTTATTTTAAAAATTTATACATATCTATACTATCTTCTATATTATAAAGCGGAGACAATCTCTTCACAAAAATTTACGCTATGTGTCATTTCAATAATAAAATAATCAATTGGGTCCCCCTTTATACAAATTAGGTAGTTAGAATCTTATATAATCTTATCCTGTAAAAATTGATTTTTTTTACCAAAAATTATGAATTATCTTGAAAATTATAAATTATCACTTACCACGAATTAGTTATAATTTTCCCATAAATATTACTATTTAATAAAACATGATATTTATCATAAAGTAATTTTTAAACAAATACAACTTATTTATATTATGACTTGATTTACTATTGGTAAAAAACACTAATCATAATACGAAGATAAATATATATGATCCTATGATTTTAACATGATACATTACACATCTATATTAAATTGGATTTATAATTACATTACCCGTACATGGTACGGGGGTTAAACTAGTTATATACTATAAAATACTATCCAAACTCCAACCTTAAGTAATCAAAAGGGAAATTCCTCGTGGTGCCCCTCTAGTTTCGACAATTCCTTTTGGTGCTCTAAAAAAATAGTTATCCTCTTGGTACCCTTGTAGTTTACTCATTTTCCTCACCGTGACCAAAATTCTCTATCAACACACTTTCTGTCCAAAATAGCCCATAATTAATTTTTCCGTTTAAAATTTAAACAACAATTAAGAAAATAAATAAAAAAATTACAGCCTGCAAAAAAAAGAGAAACACGAGGAGGGCACAGGGCACATTGTCGGGCAGAGGAGGGCTTCTCGGCGGGGCTGCAACATCCACGGTGACGGAGGCCTTTCTCCGGAAGGCGAAGCCGGTCTTGCGGTCGTTGTAGAAGAGTGTCCAGACGGGCATGGAGTGGAGGGGGTAGGGGATAGGGGCGGAAGAGGAGGAGAAAACGGCGACGGAGAAGGTGGTAGTAGTGGTTGAATGGTGGTGGGGTTTGTCGAAGTCGTCTCTCACGGAGGTGCTGAGTAATGAAACAAGATCGCAATTGAGAGAAGAGGGAAGAAAGCTTGAAAGAAAAGCTATTGAGATATTTTCGATCATCAAATTCAAAGTATTACAACCAAAGCTATTTATACAGGAACGAAATGCCTATTAATAGAAATCACGTGAGCTGCACTTGATCTATCTAAGCACAATTCCTTTACACCCTCCTCAAGTTGGAACTTCTGTTAGTCCCAACTTGACACAAAAATAATTGTGAGAAGTCTGTCCTAGAGCTTTGGTCATTATGTTTGCCAATTGCTGCTTGGTTGAGATATAAGAAGTCTGCAAAAATCCTGCTTGTACCTTTTCCCTAGTGAAATGAAGATCAATCTTCAAATGCTTGGTACGTTCATGATAACAGGGATTTGCTGCAATTTGCTGAGCCACTTTATTATCACAGAATAGAGTGATTGGTACATTCACTTCAAGCCGTAAGTCTTTGTATAGATAACTCATCCATAACAACTCAGCTGTAGTGGCTGCCATGCTTCTATATTCTGATTCAGCCGACCTCCTTGAAACTGTAGATTGTTTCTTTGTTTTCCATGAAACAAGAGAGTGTCCCATAAACACACACCAACCTGTCAAAGACCTTCTTGTAACAAGACATGAGCCCCAATCAGCATCACTAAATCCAATAATTTTAAGATCATCTTGAACCGGATAGAAAAGACCCTTTCTCATGCTTCCTTTCAAGTATTTCAGTACATGTCTAGCTGCCTTCATGTGTGGTTCCCTAGGATTCGAAACAAACTGAGACAAATGTTGGACTGCATAACTCAAATCAGGTCTAGTAAGAGCCAAATATAGCAATCTTCCAATCAACTTCCTGTATTGTTCTGGATTTTCAAGCAGATTTCCCATTTCTGAATGCAACTGTAATCATGTAGGAAGTGGAAACACTGCCTCACGACAATTTAACATTTGAGTATCCTGTAAAATATCATGAATATACTTGTGCTGATTCAAATATGCCCCATTTTCCGTTCTCAGTATTTCCATACCTAGAAAATACCTTGTTTTTCCCAAATCCTTAATGGTAAATTTCTGATGCAAGGCTTTTTTCATTCTCTCCATTTCCTTCACATCATTTCCTGTGAGAATAATGTCATCTACATAAACTAACAAAGCTGTAAATGACCTTGCATTATCTCTCACAAATATTGAGTAATCATGTGAAGACTGTTTATAACCCAGCTAAATCAAAAATTGAGTTAATTCATGATTCCACTGCCTTGAAGCCTGTTTAAGGCCATACAAAGACCTTCTAAGTCTGCAGACCTGCCCTTTCTCTGCTTTTCCATACCCTTCAGGTGGCTGCATATATATTTCTTCATGCAAATACCCGTGCAAAAAAAGCATTATTTACATCCAGTTGATACAATGGCCACCCCTTTCCTACAGCCATTGCAATCACAATTCTTACTGTAGGAAGCTTAGCCACTGGACTGAATGTATGTTTGTAGTCTTTACCAAGTTTTTGATCATACCCTTTGACAACTAACCTGGCTTTGTACCTTTCAATACTCCCATCAGGTTTGTACTTAACCTTGAACACCCATTTTGATCCAATAGCTTGATGACCACTAGGTAATTCAGTTAAGTCCCATGTTCCATTCTCTTCTAAAGCTATCAGCTCTTTATTCATTGCCTCCTCCCACTCAGGATGACCCTTGGCCTTTTGATAACAACTCGGCTCAGGAACAACTAAAACTTGGGACATGGAATCAAAGAACTCTGGAAGAGAATCAAATTCTATATTTGCATTCATGACATAATCTGAAGTCCATGCAGGTGCTTGCTTAATCCTAGTTGATATTCTTTGATCAACTACAGGACTAGAAGGTTGGTGATGATTTGCTTCACCAGGAGAAAAATCTGCATTTATATTTGTTGGGACGATATTAAGGACGCCAGTCATTAATATCTAAACCAATAATGATCGTCCCTTGTTTTGATAATGACAAACTCAAATGTATTTAATAAGTTGTCCAAGTGTTGATCTCAGGTAAGTCCATTGAATGCAAATGAGCAAAAAGGACAACAAGCAAACGGCAGTCCCTAAGCTTTAGGGATGCAAGTCAACAGAACTTCCAAAGCTGAACGTAATTGGCGAAGTTTCTGTGCAGATAGGACGGCGTCCTCATCAAGAAGGGACGCGCGCCAAAATACGGACGAAGTTCAAATTCAAATCAAGGCCGCCCCAACATGATTACATCACGTTCGGCCGTAGTCCTCAGAAGGAAGCTTCCCTTGTCTGGGCACGTGTAGACAACTCCAAAGATGTCGCTTTCCCAGCGATGGTCCCCTATCCACGCGGAGGCTTCCCAAGCGTCAACAGAGTTGACTTCCTCAAGAGGCTCATCGCACCGTTGATGGAAGATCAAGGATCCTGCAAAGCCTCAGAGGACGCTAGAGGACAAGAACCACTTCCGCTATAAATACCCCCCCAAGGGTATGCATAGCGGTGTGGACTTTAAAAGACTTTCTCTCAAGCTCTCCCGAAGCATTCAAGAACATGAACGAAGATCAAGAAGATCAAGTGAGCTTGAAGCAAGAGAAAGAAAGTCCAACCACATCAAATCCAAAACAAACCACAAAATAGTTAGAGTTGTAGTTTGTCTCTCACAACGAACCGTGAGAGACGTGTGTGATAGCTTCCTTATAGCTAAGAGAGTTAGGTTACATTGTTAGGTGAAAGGATTGTTACTAGTGAGGCTAAGGACGGACGCTTAGCTTAGTGAAGTGTAACGACTCGCCTATGTTGTAAGGACTCTCTCTTAATAAGATAAGGACGGCTATTGAAAATCCTCCAAGCGGAGGTAGAGGTTTACCCATAAGACTAGTTGGTCTTAGTGGGGTTCCTCTATAAATACTCGTGTCCATTATCTCATTGCGTTTCCTGTTAAGTCTAATTTCCGCTGCACTTAAGGACGCCCTTAACCCAGTTAAGGACGCCTTCACTAACAGACTTACGATCCAACAATTGGTATCAGAGCAGGCGCTCTAGATTAAGTTTGAGTTGCAGGAAACATGGAAATGGAACCTATAGGTATCTCAAGTGCAAAACCACCTCGCCTAACGGACGGCAACTTTAATAGGTGGAAGACAAGGTTCGAATGCTTCGTGCGCAGTCAAAACTACCAATGCTGGCTGGTGATAAAGAACGGCGACCTCGAAGTTCCTGCTCTTAAGAAGGACAAGGAGGCAGATTGGGGTCCTGAAGAGTTCAAGCTTATGGAAGCAAATGCAAAGGCCATCTGTTTCTTACAGACGTCCCTCTGTGAAAGGGACGCCACCCGTGTGAGCAATCTCCCAACTGCTAAGCTTCAATGGGAAGCCCTGGAGACGTATCATGTTGGGACGCCTGAGATGAAAGAAGACGTCCAGTTGGAAGCTAAAAGAGACTTCTACAAATTCAGGATGTTAACAAATGAGACCATCACCGACTACTCCTTTCTCTTTGAGGCCCTTCTAACTAAGTTGAAAAACTTGGGTGTCAAGGAAACGGAGATCACTCAGAGGATGAAGGTTCAAGTCTTGATAGATGGACTCACGGGACCATGGAACTTTGATAGGATGACGTTCAAAGAAAATCAGGCCAAGAAGGGACTGTCCATGGAGGAAATCTATGGAAAACTCAAAGGATACGAAGCAAGAAGAAACCAAGATCTGGCAGAAATGGGAAAGAGTCCCCAAAATGAGCTGGCTTTAACTCTCGCGTCTAGGACGCCAGAGTATGAGCAATACTATCAGAGGCAAAGAGAGTTGAACTCAATGCTAAAAGCCAAAACTCAAGAGCACCAGGAGAATCTTCGTCTTCAGGCGTTAGTAGAACGCAAAGGAAAAACGGAAGAACAAATTTCCGAGGAGGATGAGTTAGCCCTGTTGAGCAAAACTCTCTGTGCACTGTACAGAAGAGGCAAAGTCCCAAGAATGAAGATGCCTCCCAAGAAAGAGTCTCGCAAGCTTACAGATGCAGAAATGAAGGAGATAGTGTGCTACAAATGCAACAGAAAGGGACACATGGCCAAGAAGTGTACCACAGGACTAACATCAAAGGAAATGAAGGAAAAGGCACTGGTTGGTGCATTTGAGGGTGCATGGGACGACCTTGACTCAAGTGATGAAGAGCCAGAAAATCAAGTGGCTATGGAAGACGCCCCAGAGGACGTCTCTGAAACTGAGCAAGAGGCAACCCATGAAACCATGTTAAATTCTCTTGAAAAATGTTCAAAATCAAAGCTCATTAAATTGATAACTCAAATCATGCAAGAGAGCTATGCTATGAAACAAAGCTTTGAAGAAGTTGAATCTGAGAATATTGTTGTGGAATGTGAAAATTGTAGTACCATGTGTTTTCAACTAGAGTCCTCTCAGGAAGAAGTCAAGTCCCTTAAAAGTCAGATTGTGTGCTTAAAGCTTGAAAATGCAAGTCTTAGGGACGAGGTCAAAGTTCTAAGAAAGAGTCCGATGACTGAAACTGTGAACCCAATAGTCTTTGTTCCAGCTAGGAAAGGACTAGGGTATGAATCAGGATCAAAGAACTCTCTCCCTAGTGACTTTGAAGCTAGCAAGACTACTGAACTAGAACTTGAGAGGGAAAAGACAAGGAATCTAGAAGAACGCATAAGAGTTCTAGAGAGTGGTGAGAAAGGACAAAAGGACTACTACACAAATTCTGTCAGTCACAAAATCTACAAGAATATTGCTAAGGGAAAAGGATCTAAGGTAGTGGACCCTGAGAAAATGAAAGAGAATAGAATTCAGCGTCCTAACAAAAAGTACTACCTTGGAAACTATTATAGGACGTGCTGGCATTGTGGCAAAGGTGGTCACTACCAGTATGAGTGTCTTAAGCTGAAACAAGATCTTGAGAATGGAAAGAAGGCTAGAAATGGCCATGAGAATGCTAAGCCTAAATTTACTGATAGGACGCATGCTAGTGTGCCAAATGCTAAAACTCGATCTCCTAGGACGCATACTAGAAGATCAAATGATGTGAATGTTTATGATCATTTTCCTATGAAGAAGTTTTACCCATGTAACGAACCAGGTAGGGGTCACCTTGCCTGGGTCGCAAAGAACTAACTCTTCTTTTCAAGTGGAAGTGAGAGGAAGCCCATGGATCATCGATAGTGGCGCTTCAAATCATATGACTGGAAGCCAGATCCATCTCACTTCTATCCAAACAAATGCCACGGGAGGAACTGTCTCGTTTGGCAACAAGGGCAAAGGAAAAATCAAAGGGTTGGGCACCGCAAAGCTGAATCAATCCATCAGTGCGTCCAAAGTCAGTCTTGTCAAAGGACTAGGCTTCAATCTCCTTAGTGTCTCCCAAATATGTGATCAAGGTGAAAACCTAGTCACATTTGACTCTAAGGAATGCGTGGTCATCAGCAAGAAAACAAATCAAGTCATTCTCAAAGGGACTCGCGAGAACAATGTCTACGTCTTCAATCAAAGGTTCAAGCCGGCATCCAAGTTGTGTTTATCTGTCTCCGCTGTGGACGCCGATCTCTGGCATTGACGTCTAGGACACGCGGGACCTAGCACAATCTTCAAGCTTCATCAAAAGGATCTTGTAAGAGGTCTTCCCGGAATTGATCCTGAGCAAATTGAGCAATGTGAAGCATGCATCAAAGGGAAGCAGACAAGATCATCCTTCAAATCCAATAATGAAGTGAGCACAAAGAAGCCTTTGGAACTCCTTCACATGGATCTGTGTGGACCCATGCAAATCCAAAGCTATGGTGGAAAAAGGTACATGTATGTCATTGTAGATGATTTTTCAAGATTCACTTGGGTTCTTTTCTTGGTGTCAAAAGCAGATGCCTTCGGGATGTTCAAAATCTTCATCAAGCAAGTAGAAGTTGCTCTTAGGACGAGCTTGAAAGCTCTAAGGTCAGATCATGGAACGGAGTTTAAAAACTCAGAGTTTCTTAACTTCTGTGACCAACAAGGAGTCTCCCACAACTTCTCTTCTCCTCGAACTCCTCAGCAAAATGGTGTTGTTGAAAGAAAGAATAGGACGCTGGAAGACATGGCAATGACGATGCTTTTGGCTAGCGGCGTCCCCAAACACTTCTGGGCAGAAGCCGTTGCCACCGCAACCTATATTGTCAATCGAGCTATGATTCGTCCTTTGCTCAAAAAGACGTCCTATGAGCTCCTAAATGGAAGAAAGCCAAACATTTCACACCTCAAAGTCTTTGGGTGTAAATGCTTCATTCACAACAACGGCAAAGACAACATCGGCAAATTTGATGCTAGGAGTGATGAAGGAATATTTCTTGGGTACTCCCTCACAAGCAAAGACTATAGAGTCTTCAACAAACGGACTCTTAAGCTTGAGGAAAGTATCCATGTAGTATTCAAAGAAAATGCTTCTCTCAAGAAAGAACCAAGTAAGAAGGAACGTCGCTCCTCTTCTAGGGACGATGATGAAGATGATGAAGAAGAACCAAAAGGCTCCTCCGACAAATATTATGTTCCTGGGAACACCCCTGAGTCTCGCGATGAGGTTTCAATGGGAATTCCTAGTGAACAACAAGAGCCTTCTCAAACTTGGTCGCTAAACCAGGTTGAGGCCGGTGAATCAAGTCAACAAGGAGAAAGGCACAGTATGGACGCTCCAGCTGAGGGGGAACATACTGAGCCAACCAATGAAGATGACGAATTTGACTCCGATGAGTCTGATTGGACGGACCCTAGGTGTACCCCTGCCAGGGACTCTACTCATAGAGGATCCAACCTTTCAAGACTGCACTCAACAGATCAAATCATCTCAGATATCTCAAAAGGAGTCCAAACAAGATCAGCCGTGAATCAGTCCCTCAACGCCAACATAGCGTTCTGTGCCTTCAATGCCTTTGTGTCCTTAGTTGAACCTAAGAACATAAAGGAAGCACTCCAGGACGCTGATTGGATTCAAGCCATGCAAGAAGAACTCAATCAATTCGAGAGGAACAAAGTTTGGACCCTCGTCCCTAGACCAAGAAACAAAAACATAATAGGGACGAGGTGGGTCTATAGGAACAAGCTTGATGAAAGTGGCCGCGTATCAAGGAACAAAGCAAGGCTTGTGGCTCAAGGCTATAGGCAAGAGGAAGGGATCGATTATGATGAGACCTTCGCTCCTGTCGCTAGAATTGAAGCCATTCGCCTCCTCATTGCCTACGCTGCTCACAAAGGGTTCAAGCTCTTTCAAATGGATGTCAAGACAGCCTTCCTCAATGACAAGCTTAAAGAAGAAGTGTACGTCGCTCAACCTCCAGGATTTGAGGACGCTGATCACCCCGATCATGTGTATTTCTTGGACAAGGCACTCTATGGACTCAAGCAAGCCCCTCGTGCATGGTACGATAGGTTTGCGTCCTTTCTCTTGTCCAACGGGTACACACGAGGTAACATTGATAAAACACTATTCTTAAAGAAAGTCCTTAAAGATGTTTTAATTGTCCAAGTCTATGTCGATGACATAGTCTTTGGAAGCACTAACATGAGACTTGCAGAGGAATTCAAGAACTTGATGAGTAGTGAGTTTGAGATGTCCCTCATAGGAGAACTCAACTTCTTCTTGGGACTCCAAATCACCCAGCTCAAAGATGGGACGCGCATTCATCAACAAAAGTACATTCGTGAAATGCTCGAGAAGTATGGAATGACCTCTTCAAAATCCATTGATACTCCCATCTCCCCCAACACTCTCCTTTACGCTGATGAAGAAGGCAAGAGTGTAGATCAAAAGCTCTACAGAGGAATGATAGGGTCCTTGCTATACCTAACGGCAAGTCGTCCCGACATCATGTTCGCTGTGTGCTTGTGTGCTCGCTTCCAAGCAAATCCAAAGGAATCCCACATGCAAGAAGTCAAGAGAATCTTCAGATACCTCAAGGGACGGGATGACCTATGCCTATGGTATCCTAAAAGGACGTCCCTAAACCTGGTAGTGTATTCTGATGCAGAATACGCTGGCCACGTGGTGGATAGGAAGAGCACATCCGGCATGGCACAATTTCTTGGCTCATGCCTTGTATCTTGGGGATCCAAAAAGCAAAATTCCGTGGCACTCTCAACCGCGGAAGCTGAGTACGTTGCTGCTGCTTCGTGCTGTTCACAAGTCCTATGGATCAAGTACCAACTTGAAGATTATGGTACGTTCCTCAACACAGTCCCTATCTTGTGTGATAATACCAGTGCTATAAGTATTGCCAAGAATCCTGTTCATCATTCTAGGACAAAGCATATTCACATAAGACATCACTTTCTTCGTGATAATGTTGAACTTGGATTAATCAAGGTAGATCATGTTAGGACTGAGGACCAAGTGGCCGATATTTTCACAAAAGCACTTGATAGACGTCCCTTCGAGCACCTCCGGTTGCTTTTGGAGATGATAACTTTTAAATGATCAAGTCCCGTTCTATTATTCCCTCCATGGTTGGCTATGTTTTGTTGAGAACTCGTTTTAAAGTAAGGTATTCATTTAAAGTCATTTTTAAAGGACGCTAGTCTAAGACATATGTTTTGCTTGTGTGTTTGAACGATATTCATTTCGCTTTTCATCTCAAGAGTATCCCTGATCACCCTACCCTTATTATAAGCCGAAATGATGGGAACTCTAAGCTTAGCCAAGCCGAGAATCTTGCAAACGCGTCCTATGAGCGTTCTTTGTTTTATCTTTACGGGGCGTACTTGCTTGATTTTCAACAATAGTTCTAAGTGATCAAAGGGACGCGTGTTAAGAGCTGAGGGTTGTCCGTACAGAGTTCTAAGTTCAGAGGTTGAGATCAGTGTCTGGGACGCAGTGGTTCAGTTCTGAGTAATGTAGTGTTGTGTGCCTAAAGGACGCCAAGACAGAGTCCTTTACAGTTGTGAGGTTTGAAAATTGAAAGAAGGAAGTTGAACCGTTTCGGAGAAGTTGAACGCAGATCTCGGGAAATGTGCAACGGGTGCAGAACAGCTGTGTTTCTTAGCAAAGAAGGAAGCCACGTGCGGGATTGCGGATGGAGGAAATCATGTGATAATACCCTTTTACCCTTGACCGTTCCACTTCGTCTTCTTCCTATAAATATGCCCCTGCATCCTTCTGAAAAACCTTCTTTGCTCCTCTGCCATTTACACAAGTTTAGCAATCCCTCAAGATCTTGCCAAATCTTCAAACGCAAATCCCGAAATCACCTCCTCAACCCTAATCCTCCTCTATATAAACCTCAATCTCAAATGGCCAACACAAGAACGACCAAGAATCAATCCTCTTCTCCAGTGGCGAAGAACTCTAGTTCCTCGAGGTCCCCTCCAGTGAAAGGCCGGTCGCTTATGAACTCGAGAGGGCGACCTACTGGGCGCCAAGACCCCCCTCGCCACCATTCATCTTCCCAAACCACCCAACGCCGCCACTCCAACACCCCTCCACAGCCTCTTCGCTCCCAACCTCCACAACAAAAACAAAAACCCCCCCGTTCTCAATCCAAACCCGTTCAAAAACGCTTTCCATTTCTTGAGAAGCCTTTCAAACCCGAGCCCGAGCCAGAAAATGTCTCCAAAGCTTCTGTTTACAGTGGTTCCATTGGTAGGCTTCCCTCCCAACCCAAGCACCGTCCTCCTCTCGACCCACTCATAGAGGACTGGCTAGAAAAGGAGCCAAGGACGCTCGCCAATATTTGCCTACGGGCGTCCACTCATGACCACCCCCCAAAGATCCAACGCCTCCTCCACTACTTCATGGTCACTTATGTCAAGCCCCGCCTAGAGGAAACCAACCATACCAACCCACCCTTTATGGGGCCTGGCATAATTTCCGATACTTTTGGTGGGACGGTAGATGAGCTCGCCAAACTTCTCCCCGACATCATGGAGTTCTTGGTGGCTCCTGCCGGTTCCGTCCCATCTCAGAAACGGAAAAGGCCCTCCTCCTCATCCCCCTCCAAACCACAAGCCAAAGGGCCTCCCTCCTCCTCCCAAGTCAAACCAGTCCCTTCCTCCCCACCTCCCGCCCGAAAGAGACGCTTGAAGACGTCTGCTGAGCTCGAGGGCGTGACTGAGCAACAAATGGCAGCTATCCGCCTCTCCGAGCTGCAAATAGAGAGAGAGGAGAAGGCCAGGCAAGAGCAGGCCGAAAAGGACGCCATTGCTGCGGCGATCCAGCAGAGCTTGCAAGACGTCCCTCGGCTTCCTCCTCCACCACCAAGGATAGAGGACGTCACTCTTGCTCCTGCTCCTGCGGATACATCAGATCCGCTCCAAGCGGAAATCGAGGCGGACTTGGCAAAGCCTTTGCCAACAGTCCAAAGGGCAACTCCTCAAGAACAGGTCCCGGCCAAGGACGCTGTTCCAAAAATCATTACTCTTGAGGATTCCCCTGCTAAGCCGCCGCCTCCTCCCCCTGCTCCGCTCAAAGTCAAGCCCATCTCTATGGCTCCGCCAAGCTCCTCAACTGCGACCACAAAAGCAAAGATAAGAACTCCCTCTCCCTCTCCTCCCAGAGCTTCAACTCCCCCTCCTCCTCCGCCCGCTAAGGCTGTCGAGTAAATTGCTAAAGTCCAAGGGACGCCTCCTTCAACCGTCCCTACAGAGTCCTTGGCACGGACTCCAGCGGTGGACGCGCCCCCTACAGAACAGGCGTCCGCTGCTGAGGACACTGAAATGGTCGAGTCCCATGAGCAAGGGGACGAGGCCTCAAATGAAGAGGACGCTCCTCACCAGGATGAGGACCCTGAGGACGAGGAGGGAGACGGCGATGAAGAAGACGCCGGTGATGAAGTGATAGTGAGCAACGGAAGTAAGCAGAAACGTTTGAAGAAAATTTTGTCGCCGCTCCTGTTCACCGCCCAGTTCTTAGAAGAGAATCAACGCCAAGAGTTTTTGGAACTGCTCGAGTTCCAGGGATGGACGCACCTAGGCGCCGAGGCCGCCGAAGTAGACCCCGAACAGGTTCTCCGCTTTTACTCCAAATTTGAAATATCCGAAGTAAAAGGGAAGCCTCAAGGAACGTTCGAAATTGATGGGGACGAGTACTCAATTGCTGAGGGTACCGTCCGCAACATGCTAGGCCTGCGTCCCTCTCCGCCAGATGCTATGCACGACCTTCCCAACAAGAACTTTGGTCGTTTCTCCCAAGAAGAGATCTTCAACAGAATATTCAACGGGAGACAACCAATTACTAGGGACAGGGTCGCTCACTGTCTCTCCAAGACGGGCGTCCTTGCGCATCACTTCATTGTATGCATGGTCGTCCCCCGCCAAGAAAAGAAGTCGATAGTCCAGATCACTGACAGTATCTTACTGGACGCCTTCTTGGAACGCAAGCCGATTAATTTGCCGCGGGTAATCTTGGAGCACATGGGCAAGTGCACAGGAGGCAGGCACTCTCTTCCCTTCCCTGGCTTGGTCAAGCAGATTCTTAAGCAGCAAGGCCTCTATGCTCCGAAACAGGAACAATCCTTTGGTATCCATTGGGATGTTAGGCAAATCACCTTGCCCCCGGTTGGAAAACTCCGTTGTGATGAGCCGCTTCCATCAGTCAAATGCCAAATGGAAAAGGAAAAGAAAGAGGCTCAGAGGAAAGCTAAGGCTACTGCCGCCGCTGCTGCTCAAGAAGCTCAAGGTGATCCAGAGGTTGAGAATTTGCAAGTAGTTGGGACGCCGGTTGAGGACGCTGCTGAAGAAGAGGACGAGCTCGATGGTATGAGCTTCCCTGATGAGGCTGAGAGACACTCTACGAAGTATCTGATGGGCATGATGATCGAGAACCAGTGTATGATGATTGATCTAATTCAGCAGGTTCAGGACACTGTCCATACCCACACAGAACTTCTGGAACGCAACAACGAGCTCCTTGCACAGAACAACCATCTTCAGGAGCAACATCTCAAGGCCCTTGGCAAGCGTCCCCGCAAATGATCACCTCCCTCCTCCATAACCCTGAAAAAGCTTATCTGTTTCTTTTGTTTCTGTTAAGACTTTGGGACGCTGTCCCCGTTTTGAACAATCTGTTATGAATGTCTGTAATGATCGCACTGCTCTCCTTTCATGAATGCAGTTCATTCCATTTGTGCTTCATTTTGTCTAAGCGTTCCTTTCTTTAGTTATGACTTTGTGCTTGCATGCTTTTCAACTTGTTCTCCTTTTCGATGATGCCAAAAGGGGGAAGTATAGTTTTGCAGAGATGCGATTGTCTTTAAGTTGTCATAGAAAGCATGTGTTTAGGGGGAATTTCATCCAAGTCCAAAGGACGCTAGTAGAAAATAAAATAGAACGCACTTAAAAGAATGTGTTGCATGCCAACCTAAGCTGAAAAGAAAATCAAGTGTAGTCTCTCATGCTAAAAGCTTTACTTCTGTGCGTATTATTGAAAAGAGTTTGTCATCATCAAAAAGGGGGAAATTGTTGGGACGATATTAAGGACGCCAGTCATTAATATCTAAACCAATAATGATCGTCCCTTGTTTTGATAATGACAAACTCAAATGTATTTAATAAGTTGTCCAAGTGTTGATCTCAGGTAAGTCCATTGAACGCAAATGAGCGAAAAGGACAACAAGCGAACGGCAGTCCCTAAGCTGTAGGGACGCAAGTCAACAGAACTTCCAAAGCTGAACGTAATTGGCCAAGTTCCTGCGCAGATAGGATGGCGTCCTCATCAAGAAGGGACGCGCGCCAAAATACGGACGAAGTTCAAATTCAAATCAAGGCCGCCCCAACATGATTACATCACGTTCGGCCGTAGTCCTCAGAAGGAAGCTTCCCTTGTCTGGGCACGTGTAGACAACTCCAAAGATGTCGCTTTCCGAGCGATGGTCCCCTATCCACGCGGAGGCTTCCCAAGCGTCAACAGAGTTGACTTCCTCAAGAGGCTCATCGCACCGTTGATGGAAGATCAAGGATCCTGCAAAGCCTCAAAGGACGCTAGAGGACAAGAACCACTTCCGCTATAAATACCCCCCCAAGGGTATGCATAGAGGTATGGACTTTAAAAGACTTTCTCTCAAGCTCTCCCGAAGCATTCAAGAACACGAACGAAGATCAAGAAGATCAAGTGAGCTTGAAGCAAGAGAAAGAAAGTCCAACCACATCAAATCCAAAACAAACCACAAAATAGTTAGAGTTGTAGTTTGTCTCTCACAACGAACCGTGAGAGACGTGTGTGATAGCTTCCTTATAGCTAAGAGAGTTAGGTTACATTGTTAGGTGAAAGGAGTGTTACTAGTGAGGCTAACGATGGACGCTTAGCTTAGTGAAGTGTAACGACTCGCCTAAGTTGTAAGGACTCTCTCTTAATAAGATAAGGACGGCTATTGAAAATCCTCCAAGCGGAGGTAGAGGTTTACCCATAAGACTAGTTAGTCTTAGTGGGGTTCCTCTGTAAATACTCGTGTCCATTATCTCATTGCGTTTCCTGTTAAGTCTAATTTCCGCTGCACTTAAGGACGCCCTTAACCCAGTTAAGGACCCCTTCACTAACAGACTTACGATCTAACAATATTCATCTCTTCTTCCCTTCTATAAGCAAGCTCCTCAACTTCAATAATAGGTTGTTTATCAGAAGAAGGTGTTGCAATTATACTCACCTCTTCTCCTGAATCAAGGTCCATAAATGACTTGAAAACCGGCTCTTCTGTAGAGAATTTATTATCTTCTGTACAACTCCCTGCAGACCCATTATCTACAAAAAGAAACTTACTTTCACAGAAAATAACATCTCTACAGTAAAAGACTTCCTTAGTCTTCAAATCATAAACCTTGTAGCCTTTTTGTTGTGAAGGATATCCAAGCAACATACATCGTTTCCCTCTAGCATCAAATTTGTCGAGACCTCTTTTATGACAGCCAACAAAGCAAAGACACCCTATAACTCCTAATCCTTCATAGCTAGGTGCCTTACCATGTAATAGCTCATAAGGACTCCTCCAATTCGTGCTTGCTAATGGCATCTTATTAATCAAATATGTGGCTGCTAAAATGCATTCTCCTCAGAACTCCTTTGGAAGATTAGCATGCAATCTGATAGCCCTAGCTGTTTCTAGAAGATGTTTATGCTTCCTCTCCACAACTCCATTTTGTTGTGGAGTATAAGGCATCGACCTTTGGTGAATGATCCCCAATTCTGCAAATAATGATCTACTGGTCTCATTCACTAATTCAGACCCATTATCAGACCTGACTTGCTTTGGTGTGGCACCAAATTGATTCTTAACCATGAGAACTAACTCCTTAACTATCCTTGGAACATGTCCTTTATGACACAATAGAAAAGTCCAAGTAGCTCTAGACATATCATCAATAATAGTAAAGAAATATTTCTCTCCATTCAATCCCTCAACCCCATATGGCCCCCATAAATCCATGTGCAACAAATCAAAAGCATGCAAGGATTTGGAATTGCTATGAGGAAAAGGTAAACGATGAAATTTGGCTAATTGACAAGTTTCACACAAAGTGTCAAAGGCTGGATTCAATTTACAACCTGGTAAATGGTTCATACTGGAATAAGAAATATGACCAAGCCTATTATGTAAAAGTTTAACATCTTTCTCAGCAGTAGAAGAAAACACACCTGTTGGGACGATATTAAGGACGCTAGTCATTAATATCTAGACCAATAATAATCGTTTCTTGTTTTGATAATGACAAACTCAAAGGTATTTGATATTTTGTCCAAGTGTTGATCTCAGGTAAGTCCAGTGGACGCACATGAGCGAAAAGGACAACAAGTGAACGAGAGTCCCTAACTCTGTAGGGACGCACTTCATCAGAACTTCCAAAGCTGAACGTAATTGGCGAAGTCCCTGCGCAGATAGGACGGCGTCCTCATCAAGAAGGGACGCGCGCCAAAATACGGACGAAGTTCAAAATTCAAATCAAGGCCGCCCCAACACGATTACATCATATTCGGTCGTAGTCCTCAGAAGGAAGCTTCCCTTGTCTGGGCACGTGTAGACAACTCCAAAGATGTCGCTTTCCCAGCAATGGTCCCCTATCCACGCGGAGGCTTCCCAAGCGTCAACAGAGTTGACTTCCTCAAGATGCACATCGCACCGTTGATGGAAGGTCAAGGATCCTGCCAAGTCTCAGAGGACGCTAGAGGACAAGAACCACTTCCGCTATAAATACCCTCCAGGGGGTATGCATAGCGGTGTGGACTTTGAAGACTTTCTCTCAAGTTCTCCCGAAGCATTCAAGTTCAAGAACGAAGAACAAGGAGACCAAGTGAGCTTGAAGCAAGAGAAAGAAAGTCCAACCACATCAAATCCAAAACAAACCACAAAATAGTTAGAGTTGTAGTTTGTCTCTCACAACGGACCGTGAGAGACGTGAGTGATAGTTTCCTTATAGCTAAGAGAGTTAGGTTACTTGTTAGGTGGAAAGGAGTGTTACTAGTGAGGCTAAGGACGGACGCTTAGCTTAGAGGATTGTAACGACTCGCCTAAGTTGTAAGGACTCTCTCTTAATAAGATAAGGACGGCTATTGAAAATCCTCCAGCGGAGGTAGAGGTTTACCCATAAGACTAGTTGGTCTTAGTGGGGTTCCTCTATAAATACTCGTGTCCATTATCTTATCCGTTTTCCTGTTAGGTCTTATTCCGCTGCACTTAAGGACGCCCTTAACCCTGTTAAGGACGCCCATTCTAACTGACTTACGATCCAACAACACTAGTAGAATTATCATACTCCTTATGCCTTTGCACGTGCAACTTGTACAAGCCACCATTTTCTCTCCCAACTGTTATATTCTTTTTAGTCAAAGGGTCCTGAAATAAGCAACAATTCCCATCAAAAACAGCCAGCAAATTATTCTGAGCAACCATCTTGCCGACTGAGAGCAGATTGAACTTAAATGTTCGTATATGCAGAACATTCTTAAGCACTAAGCCAGGCATAATTTTAACTGATCCCATGTGCTTGACGTTTACAACAGAACCATCTGGCAATCTCACTGATATGGGTACAAACAGATCCTTGACATCAAATAAGCATTCTATAAATGGTGTCATATGATCCGTTGCACCTGTATCAAGAATCCATTCAAACTGATTAGTCTTAATGGATGTTTCAGTAAGAATGTTACCTGCAAAATTTGCAGAATGTGTTGGCATGACTGATTTTCCTTTGAATGCTTTGATCATCTCCTGACAAAGAGCTTGCACCAGGTCTGGATCAAATCCTCCAAACTGTCCTGAACCACTTCCCTCTCCTTGTTCAAGAGGTGTCTCATTAACAGCTTGAGCAGCTACTTTCTGCCCACGCTTCTTCTTTCCTTTCTACCAGTCTGGATATCCGATCACTTCAAAACAAGCTTCAGCAAGATGACCATCCTTGTCACAATAAGAACAATGTTGTATACTCCCATTTGGATTAGTCTTCTTATGTTGTCCCTTGGAATTATCTGTGTTTCTCTTCTCCATGTTCCCTGAACCATTTCCTTTCTTATTTCCTAGCTGAGCAACAAAGGCTGATGAGTCTATAGTTGGACTCTTAAACCTCTTCTGATTCTCCACTTGCATCACCAGAAAATATGCTTTGCTCAAGTTAGGAAGAGGCTCTAGAGACAGGATATGGCTCTTGATGCCTTCATAATTGTCATTAAGATGTAATAAGAAGTGCATCAGTTTATCCTGATCTGCTAGCTCTGGGAAACGATTGATAACTTTGCATTTGCACTTATCCAGATCCACAAACACACGTAGGGATTCCATTCAAGCAATCAATCTCATCCCAACACCTTTTCAGCTTATTGTAATAAGTAGTAAGACACAAGTTTCCCTGAGTAATCTTCATTAATTCTTGCTTAAGTTGAAAGATTACAGGAGCAGTACCTTGATGATACCTCTCTCTAATTTCATTCCACAAGTCCTGCGTTGAAATAGTGTAGATGAATGAACTTGACAACTCCGCAACCATCGAATTCAAAAGCCAGCAGGTCACCATCCTGTCACATCTCAACCAGCGACCTAAATCCACCGAATCATCTTTCGGTTTTGGCATCGAACCATCCACGAACCCTAGCTTCAGTTTTGTTCCGAGTGCTAACCAGATCTGCTTGCTCCAAGCAATATAGTTCGTTCCATTGAACAAAGAAGTTGTTAATGGAGTACTTGGAGAGTCAGGATTGGTCAAATTGAGTGGATCTCCCTGCAAATTCACGCTCAATTGTCCTCCCTAAGCAATCAACTGATTTCCAGTATTTCCGGCTGCACTACTTTCCGTCATCTTCAAAAATCAACTGAGAAATTCTCCAAAATTATTCAAGAGGAACTGATTGTAGGATGATCGATCTCTTTCTACCTCTCAATTTCACCAAAGCTCTGATACCATAATGAAACAAGATCGCAATTGAGAGAAGAGGGAAGAATTGAAAGAAAAGCTATCGAGATATTTTCGATCATCAAATTCAGAGGATTACAACCAAAGCTATTTATACAGGAACAAAATGCCTATTAATAGAAATCACGTGAGCTGCATATGATCTATCTAAGCACAATTCCATTACTGAGCCGTTTATTGGGGGAGAACTCCGGCAACGCGGACGACCACGACGAGGCCGATGGCCAGGAACACCGAGGATTTGCAATTGGTATCTAAATGGGGAGGCGGTGACGGAGATATACAGAGTTAACAAGGTTCTTGGACCGACGAGGCAAGTACGAAAGCTTCACTTTTGAGTTTTAACCTGAATCAAGGGTTGAATTTCAGTCAGTGAAAGTTGTTGTTGAAACTAGGGTTTTAATTTGGGAAAAAATGTAAATTAGGGTTGATTGTAATTTGGTGATTGATGATTACGGGGGTTTTTCCGTGGAAGTAAAGAGCCTTGATGAACTGAACTTCTGTCAAATGAAAAAAATTCAGTTTGATTGGGGAGTTCTAGATGTATGCTTGTAATTTGGTGGAAATGGATGGAGTTGCTTCCTTTTTTTTTGATCCTTTCTTGAAACAGATTTGGCCTAGAGATAGATTGCATAAAAGTTGCAAGCCTAGACCGATTTCAATCAAAGAAACCATTCGGAATACGACTTAATTTTGTTGATGGAGCTGCTCCATCAACAAATCCAAACACTTGTGAATAAATCTCAAATTTAGTTTTTTAATTTTATTTTCATTTATTTATAAACAAAACATCGTTAAAATGGATGGCAAAGTGGATGGGGAGAGAGTTTGGGCTACGGAGACATCTTTGCAGAAAGTAGAGGGGCACCAAAAGGAATTAAATTTTTTATAGGACACCAAAAGAAATTGTCAAAACCTTGAGGGAACCAAAAGGAAATTCCCTAATCAAAATTTACAAAATGAAACGCAACACGAGATCGGTTGTTCAAATTAAACAAAGCTACAGTCAAAGGCAAGGGAGGACTCCGCCTAGTGGCACTCAACTGTTTTTAAAAAATATTTTATTAAAAATATGTATTTGCTGATCGTTAGTCCAAACGCGAAATTAATCCAAAATCAATTATATTTGAACACATTGGTATGATATAAAATTGATGTTCGAAATTATCCAATAAAAAATCATCTTATAGCCCAAGTTATCTGACCTGATATCATTTGAGAAACAAAGTCTCCCGATACAAAAAATATTCGATCCAAAATAATTTTAACCTTGAATTCAATGACCAAATTTACATGAAACTATCTTCTATATTTATACTTAAATCAATATTTTATTTTATAAATTAATAATAATGAATAATTATTATAATTATATTTTTGATGAATTTAAACTTTAAATTTAAAGTGTTAAATTTAATTAGACTAGGATAAAAATCATCATTCAAACCAAGGTCAAAATTGAAATCCGAGTCAACCCAAAATCTAAATTACTCAATCAAAATTAACCAAAAAAACCTAACTTTACCCGATATTATGAAAGCCCAACACGAAACTGTCCATCCTGATTCTCAAAATATTCAACTTTGACTCAAATGTGGATTGGCCCGACCCACCCGATTGACAACCCTTGTTGCTCCATGACCTAGCTCAAAACAAATTTGTATTTTATGTATTTAGCCCTCGCTCGGTAAAATTTCAAGATTGCCACTAAAAGCAGAACCCAACTTTTTATTAATATTTGTGTCACATCATCAATGTAGAATAAACTAATGATTTGAAAAAATTTAGTTGTATTCGTAAAAAAAATCGTTATATCAACTTGATATCTTATCCGATTTTTTATATCTTACCTAATTTTGGTATCTTAAAAAAATATAATTTTCATTTAAATTATAAAAAAACTTTGATTTTAGGTAAAAGAGATTTTTTTCCATCCTTTTATGAAGATTCTGGATAATTAACTACGAAAAAATAAAATCCATAATTAAAATAGTTATATAGATAAATAGGTTCGAATTTGGGCTTGTCGAGTTTGAGTTATATATTATCAAGTCAAAAACATGCACGAGTCAAAGTGCAATCTCGGATGGATTAAATCGGGTTTATATTCACATTACCCGTACATCGTATAGGATTTGTACAAGTTCATTTGAAATTTGAAATACATTCCATTAATTCGATATATTGTATTTGCAAAATATATTTATATTTATTTTGAAAATATGAATAATATATGTTACTATCAAAGTATACAAAAACGTTTGTAATAATTGACTTATAATTTAGTCATAAAATATTTTTAATAGTATAAAATTATTTACATTCTTTATTTGTTGGACAGTTTCACCCCCCCCCCCAACAATTCATTGATCGTATTGATCCATAACCTACAACAATGTGATTAACTAAGCTCGCGTCTGATGATTGAAACCGACCAAATCAACCTGATTGATAAATCTAACAAAAATAGATTAATTTCATGTGCCCTAGGTACTATTACTAATATATATACCCGACTTTCTTGCGCACCGGATTTTCGAATAATTACACCACATTTAAACGCAACCTAAATCTACACGAAGGCAGGGCTCGCGGAAGGGTAAAATCGGATACAAAACAATTTGTATCGGCGACGTGAAGGCAATGCTCACGCGAGGGTCGGTGGCACGAAGGCAGGTTGCGTGCGAGGGCCAATGGCACGCAACAAGAGGTTGTGCAGCCCAATAATGGGTTCGGTCAAACCTGAGCGCCGTTCGTCATCTCTGTACATACACATACCCATTTGAAGCGGTGGACTACTCCAGTGTTGGTTGTTACCCCACATCATTGTTGGTTGTCGGTCGTTATCGCCCACCACATTCGGTGTCAGTCATTACCGGCCACCACGTTCGTAACCGCCAGTGGTTACAACGCCTCACCTTCGAATACTTTTTGTCACTGCATATCCGGTCAGCCCACCATCTTTAGCCGCCATGTCCCCCAATCCACCAGATTCGGTCGGCCCCGATCCACCAGCCCCTATTGCCGACGCTTCACGAAGTCCGGTCGATCCACCTACGATTCAACCAACCACCGACGTCGGCGCTCCACCAAAGGCAAATAAGGTCGTCTCTAGCAACCGACCAGTGTCGCCACTGACCCACTCTGGTGTCGTTGGGCTGCTGACCAGTGCCACCCTTGCGAGAAAGTTGAGGAAGAGGAGGCGAGGGGATCCGGGCCGTCCACCATACTGACGATATCGGATGGTTGATGGTCGCTTGGCAAAGGTGGCTCCGACGACATCTGAGGCTCCGACGTCTTCCAGGGTTGCTCCTCATCCGGTGCAAAGCCCTATTCGTACCCGATCGACATTTATGGCTTCGGTACGTTACTTTGAAATTAGTTTTTTTGTATCAAAGTTTGTTTTATATTGAATTTTGTAATTAGTCATTTTATTTGTATTCGTATTTACAATAAAGATAAAAATCATAAAAGTCGTACATATTTGAATGATTAAATGAATTTAGTGAGTGTTGCGAAAAGATTGAATTTAGTAAAAACGTACATTTTGGAATTAGAAAGTAGAAATTTAAATGAATTTAGTACAAACAAAAACCGTACACATGAAATTGGAATTACCGTTACTTCGTGGAATTATAATTCCTTGATAGATATAAAATGATCCAAATTAGAGGGATTGGTTGAAATTTGTAATTAGCTTAGAAAATTGAATTTGTATTTAAATTTTAGATTTCGGGATTAGTTGTTCGATTAATAATTTTAATGCTTGGTTAGAATGCGTAGTGCTTCCTTTATGACACAAAGGCATTGAATGCACAGAACACCATGTTAGCACTTTGGGACTGATTTGCAGCTGATCTGGTTTGGACTCCTTTGGAAGTATCCGAGATGATTTGGTCTGTTGGATGATATCTCGAAAGGTTGGATCCTCTATGGGTGGCGTCCCTTCCAGGAGTACACCTCGGATCCGTGCAATCAGAATCATCGGAGTCGAAGCCGTCTTCTTCATCAATAGGCTTAGTGTGTTCCCCCTCAGAATGAGCGTCCACACTTTGCCTTTGTTCTCCTTGTTGACTGGACTCAACGGCATCCACTTGGTTTGCGACCAAGTTTGAGAGGGCTCTTGCTGTTCACTAGGGACTCCCATGGAAACTTTGTCACGGTTTTCAGGGGCGTTCCTAGGAACATAGTATTTTTCAAAGGACCAGCTTGGTTCTTCTTCATCATCTTCTTCATCGTCCTTAGAAGAAGAACGACGTTCTTTCTTACTTGGTTCTTTCTTGTGAGATGAGTTCTCCTTGAGCACCATATGAATACTTTCCTCAAGCTTAAGAGTCATTTTGTTGAAGACCCTATAGGCTTTGCTTGTGAGAGAGTATCCAAGGAATATTCCTTCATCGCTCCTAGCATCGAACATGCCGATGTTGTCTTTGCCGTTGTTGTGGATGAAGCATTTACACCCAAAGACTTTGAGGTGAGAAATGTTTGGCTTCCTTCCATTGAGTAGCTCATAGGACGTCTTCTTTAGCAAGGGACGATCATAGCTCGATTAATGATATAAGTTGTTGTGGCAACGGCTTCGGCCCAGAAGTGTTTGGGGACGCCGCTTGCCAAAAGCATCGTCCTTGCCATGTCCTTCAGCGTCCTATTCTTTCTTTCAACAACGCCATTTTGCTGAGGAGTTCGAGGACAAGAGAAGTTGTGGGAGACTCCTTGTTGGTCACAGAAATCAAGGAACTCTGAGTTTTTGAACTCTGTCCCATGATATGACCTTAGAGCTTTTAGATGCGTCCCAAGAGCAACTTCTACTTGCTTGATGAACATCTTAAACATCTGGAAAGCTTTTGCTTTTGACACCAAGAAAAGAACCCAAGTGAATCTGGAAAAATCATCTACAATGACATACATGTACCTCTTTCCACCATAGCTTTGAGTCTTCATGGGTCCACACAAATCCATATGATGGAGTTCCAATGGCTTCTTTATGCTCACTTCATTTTTGGATTTGAAGGATAATCTTGTTTGCTTCCCCTTGATGCATGCTTCACATTGTTCAATTTGTTCAAGATCAATTCGGGGAAGTCCTCTCACAAGCTCTTGTTGATGAAGTTTGAAGATGGTGTTAGGTCCAGCATGACCAAGACGTCGATGCCAGAGATCGGCGTCCACAACAGAAACAGACAAACATAACTTGGATGCAGGCTTGAACATTTGGTTGAAGATGTAGACATTGTTTTCACGAGTTCCTTTGAGAATGACTTGATTTGTTTTCTTGTTGATGATTAGGCATTCTTTAGAATCAAATGTGACTAGGTTTTCACCTTGATCATAAATTTGAGAGACACTAAGGAGATTGAAGCCAAGTCCCTCAACTAGACAAACATTGGACGCTTTAATGGACTGATTCAGTTTTACGGTGTCCGTCCCTTTGATTCTTCCTTTTCCCTTGTTGCTATACGAGACAGTTCCTCCCATGGCACTAAATTGGATAGAAGTGAGATGGATCTGGCTTCCTGTCATGTGATTTGAGGCGCCACTATCAATGATCCATGGGCTTCCTCTTACTTTCACCTGAAAAAGAGAGTTAGTTCTTTGCGACCCTGATGTCGCGCTTTTTAGTTGTTTTTCTAGGTAGTTTTCTAGCTTGTTTTGCATGCTTTCCCTTTATGTTTGTGTGTTTTGCATAAGGTTTCGGCTCTCTTTCGAGAGTTGGAGTCGTTTGTGTGTTGTTTCGTGTTGTGTAGGTATTTGGAGCTTTTTGGAGACATTTTCATGCATTTTCGGAGCTTTCTAGGAACCGATAGTTGTCGAGAGTCAAGATGTCAAGAGCCAAAATCCAAAGTTGCAACCAAGGGAGCCTCAAAGAAGTACAAGGAACTTAAGAAAATCAAGGAGCAAAAAGGGAAAAGCACCCAACAAAAGTCCACCCAATCGGAGCAAGGACGGAACAAAACGAAGAAAACCTCACGTTCTGCAATAGGTCGGCGCCGACCCCCATATGGTCGCGGCCGACCCCTCTCAGCATCCGAAGATAAATCCGTGCGGTGCAAGTAACACTTTTTGGGCGGGATTTTCGAAACCCGAAAAGCAGGCGGCTGTGGCAGGCGTGTGGCAGAGATGTGACAGTGGAGGAAGCTTCCTTCTCTTGCTATTGTGGGCTTCTTCATAAGACCCATTTTTGTCTCACTTTCTAAGCAGCTTTTCCAAGGAGGGAAAAGGCTCAAGGGTGAAAAGGGGAGAGAGAAGAGAGTGTTGGTTGAGGGTAAGAGGAGAAGAAGAAGAACGTGAAGGTGAAGAAGAAGAGTGTGGGATTGAGGGAGAGAACTTGTGTAAGGGAAAGGTAGTGAAGAAGAAGCTTGTTCCAGTTGTAGGGAAGAAGAAGAAGAAGACATTGGAGTGAAGAACCTTGTGGGTTTGCTTTAGTTTGTAAGTTGGATCCTTGATTTATCGAAGCTGTTTGTTTGTGATGATGATTTCCCCTTCCCTTTCCTTGTTTGTGTGCTTGATTATGTATGAGTAGTTAGCTTGCTAGGGTTGGGGTGAAACCCACCATGAAAGTGCATTTGAAACCTTGATTGTTTGGATCCATGCTTAACTTGAAATCCTTGCCCATAAATCCCTCTTGTGTGCTTAAAACCCTTGAAGAAGGGGGAATGTTCTTGTTTGCAAACTAATTGCAAGATTATGTTGTGAACAAGGACTATCCGGGTTGGATGAAAGTCGAACCCTCCAAAGAACAAGTTGGATTGCATGTTAATCCCTTCATGTGAATGGAGGCTCTTGATGTGTTCTTTTGTGATGAAAATCACCCATGAGGTTTCAAGTTAAGTTGGTTCTTTATCATTGTTTGAATGTATGCTTGTGGTGTGGTGAATCCCCTCCCCTAGTTGTTTTTCCCTGATTTTACAAAACCCTTTTTCGTGCCCAGAAAGGTCGGCCGCGACCAGTTGTAGGGTCGGCCGCGACCTCCTCTATGTTGTTTTCCTTGCGTTTGTGAAGCTCTGTTATGTTTCGGCCGCGTCCTCCCTAGGGTCGGCCACGACCTAATCCTGAGACTTGTGTTTTCGCGTTTGTTTGCTTGTTTTGCCTTGCTTTGTTTTCGTTTTGTTTTCGTAGTTTGATTGCTAGACTATAGAACTACTAGCTCCCGTGGACGATCCTGACTTCGCTATACTCAGCGGGGTCATGACAAATTTTATTTGTGAGACTCTCTCAACAGACCCAGGCAAGGTGGCCCTTACCTGGTTCGTTACATGGGTATATCGATCTCATGGGCAAATAATCATGCACATTCACATCATTTGTCTTTCTAGCATGCTTCCTAGAGGACTGATTTTTAGCATTAGGCACACTAGCATGCGTCCTATCAGCAGATTTTGGCTTACCATTCTTATTACCACTTCTAGCCTTTCTTCCATTCTCAAGATCTTCTTTCAACTTAGCACACTCATACTGGTAGTGACCACCCTTGCCACAATGCCAGCACGTCCTATAATAGCTTCCGAGATAGTACTTCTTGTTAGGGCGTTGAATTCTATTTTCTTCCATTTTCTTGGGATCACACACCTTAGAACCTTCTCCCTTAGCAATTTTCTTGTAAATCTTGTGACTAGTGGAGTTTGTATAATAGTCCTTCTTTCCCTTTTCACCACTCTCAAGGACTCTGATGCGTTCTTCTAGGTTCTTGGTCTTTTCTCTCTCAAGTTCTAGCTCTGTTGTTTTACTAGCTTCGAAGTCACTAGGAAGAGAGTTCTTTGAGCTGGACTCATACCCTAGTCCTTTCTTGGCCGTGACAAAAACAACAAGTTTAAAGGTTTCGGTCACAGGACTCTTTCCTATAACTTTTACTTCATCTCTAAGATTAGCGGTCTCTAGCTTGAGACAAACAAGTTGAGTTTTAAGGGACTTTGTTTCTTCTAGAGAGGACTCTAGTTGAAAAGACACTGTGTTGCAATTTTCACATTCAACAACAATATTTTCTAATTCAAGTTCATCCAGCCTTTCCTTCATTGCGTAGCTTTCTTGCATGATTTGAGTGATGAGTTTAATAAGCTTAGGCTTAGAACACTTGTCCGGAGAACATATCATGGAGTCGTGGGTTACCTCTTGTTCAGCATCAGAGGCGTCCTTGGGAGAGTCTGAAGCGTCCTCCATGGCCATGTAAGCCACTTGGTTGGATGGCTCTTCATCATCTGAGTCGATGTCGTCCCATGCGGCCTCATAAGCACCAATCAAGGCTTTCCTCTTGAGATCTTTTGTTGAAAGTCCTGTATTGCAATTTTTGGCAAAGTGACCCTTCTTGTTACACTTATAACATGTAACTTCCTTCATTTCAGCATCTGACATCTTGGGACTCTCCTTATTGTAAGGCATTTTCATCCTTGGGACTTTTCCTCTTTTAGCCCATGAACGAAGAGTTTTGTGCAAAAGAGCTAGCTCGTCTTCTTCAGCAATTTGTTCTTCCGACTTCCCTTGTCGTTCTATCAAAGCTTGAAGGCGAAGATTTTCTTGATGCTCTTGAGTCTTGGCCTCAAGCATCAAGGCTAGTTCCTTTTGCCGTTGGTGATATTTCTCGTGCTCTGGCGTCCTTACTCCAAGAGTCAACGCTAGATCATTTTGTGGACTCTTTCCCATTTCAAGCAAGTCTTGATTCCTTCTAGCTTCGTACCCCTTGAGCTTTCCATAAATTTCCTCCATGGACAGTCCTTTATTGGCTTGGTTTTCCTTGAAGGTCGTCCTATCGAAGTTCCATACTCCCGTGAGCCCATCGATCATTACTTGAACTTTCATCCTTTGAGTGATCTCCGTTTCTTTGACACCCAAGTTCTTCAACTTGGTCAACAGTGCTTCAAAACGGAATGAATAGTCAGTGATGGTCTCACTTGGAAGCATTCTGAAATTGTAGAAGTCCCTCTTAGCTTCCAGTTGAACGTCCTCTTTCATCTCAAGCATCCCAACGTGGTACTTCTCGAGAGCTTCTCACTGGAGCTTAGCGGTTGATAGGTTGCTCACACGAGTAGCGTCCCTTTTGCAAAGGGACATCTGAAGGAAACAGATAGCCTTGGCGTTCAACTCCATGAGTTTGAACTCCTCGGCACCCCATCCGTCCTCTTTGCCTTCCTTGGCAGCAGGAACTTTGAGGTCTCCATTCCTTATCACCAGCCAGCGTTGGTAGTTTTGACTTCGCACAAAGTTCTCAAATCTGGTTTTCCATCTATTGAAGTTCCTGACTGTGAGGCGGGAAGGCTTTACACTTGAGATACCTATAGGTTCCATATCCATGTTTCCTGCAACTCAACCACAATCTAGAGCGCCTGCTCTGATACCAATTGTTGGATCGTAAGTCAGATAGAATGGGCGTCCTTAACTGGGTTAAGGGCGTCTTTAAGTGCAGTGGAATAAAATGACTTAGACAGGAAAATGAATAAGATAATGGACATAAGTATTTATAGAGGAACCCCACTAAGACCAACTAGTCTTATGGGTAAACCTCTACCTCCGTTGGAGGATTTTTCGAATAGCCGTCCTTATCTTATTCAGAGAGAGTCCTTACAACTTAGGCGAGTCATTACAATTCTCTGAGCTAAGCGTGCGTCCTTAGCCTCACTAGTAACACTCCTTTGAGCCTAAAAAGTAACCTAACTCTCTTAGCTATAAGGCAGCTAAACACTCACGTCTCTCACAATACGTCGTGAGAGACAAACTAACTTTCTAACACTTTTGTGATTTGGTTTGGATTTGATGTGGTTGGACTTTTCTTCTCCCGCTTCAAGCTCACTTGATCTTCTTGATCTTCGTTCTTGAACTTGAATGCTTCAGGAGTGAGCTCGAGAGAAAACCTTCAAAGTCCACACCGCTATGCATAACCCTTGGGGGTATTTATAGCGATAGTGGGTCTTGTCCTGTAGCGTCCTCTAAAGCTTCTGTAGGATCCGTCGTCTTCCTTCAACGGTGCGATTTGCATCTTGAGGAAGTCAACTCTGTTGACGCTTGGGAAGCCTCCGCGTGGTCAGGGGACCATCTTCTGGAAAGCGACATCTTTGGATGTGTTACCACGTGCCCAGACATAGGAAGCTTCCTTCTGAGGACTACGGCCGATTATGATGTAATCATGTTGGGGCGGCCTTGGTTTGAATCTGAACTTGGTCCGTATTTTGGCGCGCGTCCCTACTCGATGAGGACGACGTCCTATCTTCGCTGGGACTCCATTTTTCTATTCAACTTTGGAAGTTCTGATGGAGTGCGTCCCTACAGCTTAGGGACTCTCGTTCACTTGTTGTCCTTTTCACTCATGTGCGTCCTCTGGACTTGCCTGAGATCAACACTTGGACAACTTATCAAATACCTTTGAGTTTGTGATTATCAAAACTAGCGACGATCATTATTGGTTCGATATTAATGACTAACGTTCTTAATATCGTCCCAACAGGTGACTATAGGGCTCCCCCTAATGCTAATAACAATGACTAATGCACACCAAGATTTATACAAAATGATAGAAGAAGAGCAAATCCTAGCTTTATAACAAAAGTTGAATTGATTAAAACGTCTCTTATACCCTTAATTGTTTGATATTACAAAATTAGAGAGTTGCAACGGAAATACGAGTTTCACATATCTTTACCTGGTATGTCTCATATCTCGGTGCTTATATGTAATGAATTTGGTTTATCATAACAGTTTTTGAACAATGTTTCATAATTGTGATTTATTATATTTTGAAACGAGTATTTAATTGTTCACTCTTATGTTGTTTATATTTCTTTCTAATTGGCACATTGTGAATATTGATATTAGAATACTAACAAAAGTCAATTATATGATAAGCTAGATATCAATAAATAATCAAAAAACAGTTTCATATTATATTATCCAAGAATTTTCTAATTAACAACATCTCAATAGAGACTGATGTATATGTTATCTACTCACTCTCTCAATTCTTTAGGTATATTATTGTCACATTTAATATTAATTGTTTTTGTAAAATGACGTTCAAAATTTTTTATTTATCTTTTTTAGTTTTTATACATATTGATCCTACTAGTATTTTTAAAGAGAAGTTAACAAGCTTTAATTATTTAGTCTAATGTCATGTTATTTTTGTAACGACCCCGTCTTTACACCAGGACGCTACTCGGTAGTAAACCACACTTGGGTCTACTCGAGCTAACTTGACAACGAGTTCACTGGAATCTTGCAACTCAGGCACGATGAGAAAACACAAAGAAAACATCCAAACTTTTGCTTTTTAAACCCAAATTGGGAAAGCATATAAGAATCTCCCAGCTACAAACTTTACAACAACGTTGCTAACGTTTCATTGTAATCGACCTAACACCCAATAATCCAAAGGTAGCCAGCCTATTACAAGATATCATATCAACCAGTCTTCAAAATATTCAACCAAACCCAAGCGTAATGACACTGCCTTCAACGACCTGCACCATCACTCTACCGAGGCTCCACCATGGGTCCCTTATCCTCACATGAACCTGGTTAGAAAAAATGTCCCCGAAGAGTCAACAACTACTCTAATCAAGCTCAATAACATGTAATAATCATAACAAGTTTCAAATCCATTTTCTTTGACGAAGATAAAATCAAACTTCAAGATGATTTCTATCTTTATCCTAATAAGAAAACTGTTTTTCTTCGCTACTATGAATCGACACATGGATAACTTAGACAAATAAAAAGATTTCATTGTTCAATGCCTTAATGAAAACTGGATTAACTGAGATTACTTCAAGGCTAAGTAAATTTAGCATGTTTTTCGAGAAGCAACCAAATAGCAGAAAACATTCAATGTATTCTCATGTAAATATAGTCTTAGTAGTACGAGTCTTTCCGAGATGACTTAATGGCTAAGAAACCCTAGCAAGAATTTTGAGAAATAGAAACTTTTTTTCAAAATTGTCAAATTTTCCCAAAATGTTAAAATTTTGCTTTACTTTGTTATTATTGATGTCATTTTTTATTGTTCTATTGATTTAACTAAAAGTATTTATCATAAATTATTTTTCATCTATGATAAAAAATATTCTAGTCTCGTACACGGCATGAGAATTACACTAGTATCATTCAGAATTTGTACAATTAATAAAACGATGATATAGTAAGTACTATTTACAAATATAATGATAAACTAAAATGTTGTGCGCACCGAGCCAATTCTCTCGTTAGAAGGAAATCAAGAAATAACATGGCTCACTAATGTAACTGGCGGGTTAGATATCATAATAACCACGTCCTTCAATACATAGTTGAGTTATTACAAAGTCAATGTCGTCTCGAAAGGTAAAATCCCGACACAATAGGGGGTGGCAACATGTTTCTTGACCATGAAGGTAACTTTATCCGAGCCTTTACTTTCACGTGTGGGAATTGCTTAGCCCTTATGACCGAGCTATGAGCTCTGAAACATGGACTTAGAGGTTACTTTCATAGTTTGGGGGCCTAAATGCTTACTTTTATACCAACTCTCTTGTGGATTGCTACCTACACAACGCAAGAGATCCGAGAGGAAAGGAAGGGGCGTGAAGAGGGACTAGGAGTGAGTGAGAGTCGAGGGGATGGTGGTGTGACGCCGGACAGATCGAGTGGAGGCGGAAGGGAAGTAGAAACGAGGGATCGGAGAAGACGAGTTGGTGAATGGGACCGGCTGAGGTGGTTAGTCAATCCTTGACCGCACAATTTTGTTGTAGTTTCAATGTATAGTTGAGGGCAAAATGGTAAAAGCGCACGATTTAACGGTTTTTTTGACAGAGAAGGCGACTGGGTAACTATTTGTTCACGGAATCAAAGTTATGGGTGGTTTAAAATAAAGTCGCCAATAAGGGGTGGTTATTAGCAATATGACCTATTTAACGGGTGGTTTAATGTAATTTGCTCTAAAAAATATTCTAATCTCATACATGGACGGAAATTACACTAAGTATCATTCAGAATTTGTATAAATAATACGATGATATAGTGAGTAATATTGACAAATATAATGATAAAAGGTTGTACGCACCAAGCCAATTCTCTCGTTTTAGAAGGAAATCAAGAAATAACATGGCTCACGTACTAATGTAACTGGTGGATTAGATGTCATAATAACCACGTCCTTCTATAAAACCTTGAGTTATTACAATGTTGATGTTGTCTTGAAAGGGAATCTCAGCATAGTAGGGATGATAGCTTGTTTTGTGACCATGAAGGTAACTTTATCTGAGCCTTTACTTTCATGTGCGGGAATTGCTTAGCCCTTACGACCGAGCTATGAGCACTGAAACATGGACTTACAGGTTAATTTCATAGTTTGGGGGCCCAAATGCTTACGTTTATACCAACTCTCTTGTGACTTGCTCCCTACTCAACGAAAGAGACATGACTCCTCATCGTGATAGGACCCTCATCTTACAGTGCAAGTAACTGATTGACGAACATTCCGGTAGACAAGCCAGCCAATATGTCTCTCAACATTAATGCTCCCCTTATGCTACTTTAAACCTTAACCTTTTCTGTTATGCAGTTTGTTATTTCCGATTATATAACCCGAACGGGGACAGCTAGTTTATCTTTATAAAATTCGCAGGGCCTCCCCGTTTCTTGATAAGAAAAAAGACCTTTTGTACTTCACCTTTATTGTTCATCTTTATTGTACATTGAAGGGGAGAGGACACTTTGGAAATCCCGGAGTCAATTTTACAAATGCTGTCCAGATGAGCTAGATCCAGATTACGAAGTAATTTTACAAATTCGCCTAAGAATGTATAAGTTATCCACTGTTAAGGTACTACAATGTATTACGATGGAAATACAAAAAAAAAAAATCCAATATGGGAATGCCTTCGTCCTTATTAGGCTGTTATCCTTGTTTGTCTATGATAGCTAAGCTGTTGAGACTTGAGAGGCGACTGATTACCATGTCAGCTATGATCAGCACTATTATACCTGTCTGCCTGTTGGCTGTCGGTGGCGTTCAGAGAGTACTCCTGTGTTAAATCAAGAATGGAACCCATCAAGATTTATGATCCACCACAATCAAATTCAAGATGGAACCTATGTAATAATAATAATCAAAAGGCGAGTTTCATTCATCAGAAAACACACCAGCCCTAGCGCTTCCGAAGCACTCCTCCTGGTCCTATCTTCACCACAAACTTCCATCAGCGCGTTCATAAGGAGTTCCCTTTCTTCCCTTTTCAAGTGCTTCTCCAAACCCAAGGCAACCATTTCCATCTCCGGCTGCCAACACAAAGCAGCACCCGATTCATTAGCTGATTAAAGCATATAACATATACTGAATCCGAGGGGTAGTACAATGAAGTAGCTACTTGAAAAGATAAAGACAATGCGTCGGAGTGATTCATGCATAAGCACTAAGGGAGAAACTACATACAGAAGCCGGTTCAGGTGGGAACAACTTGTGAATAACGCGTATCCTTGACAACTCCTCGAGGGCTTTTGAATGTCTGCCTTGGATCTCTGAAGCCTGAAATATCAACGCTTTCCATAAAATACACAGCAAATAAATAAGATGCAATTTCAAATTTCTGAAGCAAGAATACGCTTCCCAATGAAATTGCAAAAGAATGATCCAATCTAAAAATTTATTATCCTTTCGGATGTATGGCAAAAAGGGAAATAAGGAAACGGTAATCTTGGTAAAAATGATGGAAATTCACCCCCAGAGAAGAACTCAGTGTGAATTTTACTTTAACAGAAACAAATCAACCAATGCCATGGTATACAAATTATACAAGTTGTGCTTCAAAATGCTTACCCAGGCCTGTAAAAACCACAAACGGGTCTTTGCAGCAACGGCTCCAGAAACAATTGATGCAGCTCGAATTGCTGGGAGACCAATATTATCCGCCAGCCCAGCTAGGAACACTCTGGGGTCCTCACCATCAATCTCAATAGAGGGACTTCCTGCACTATAATGACACAACACATCAGCATTTCAGAAATAGACAGCAGACAATGTTAACTTGAAGGAGAAGGAAAAAATACAAACAAGAAAAAACTTCCGCCACAAATTCATACTTGCTAGCAGTGTTTATGACCAGGTCTACTGAGGAACGATAGAGGGTATTCCGGGTGTTTGCTGTTTCAATTGAGGCCTTAACTCCAGATGTCCTGCATATTTGTCGTAGCTGCGCACTCCAAAAAGAAAGAGACTTGCATTACGGGAAAAAGAAAATAATCCAGAAAAAACAGCTGCGCACTCAAGGTGCATTACTCATGTTAACAGGGGTAGTACAATACTACAATTTTAATGCCATTACTTTATTTCATTTCCCCAAACACCACTATCAAGAGAATGCAGTCGCTTAAGAAGATGTTCGAGAAGAAGAACATCATATAGCGATCCAGACAGGCTGAGGATATTTCCGAACGTCAAGCACACCATTATAAGATAGAAAGTGTAACTACTTTTACCCAAGAGTGAAAACCACAGGATCCTATAATGTAATGGAAACCTGTTGTAAAGTTTCTCAACTCATGACTAGACCTTGTTCTAGTTTGCTGCTGAAAGTACATTGTACTCCAAAATTACTTTAATTTGCATTGGATTGGGTGAAGATTAGTTACTTTTTACAAATTTCAATGGATGCAAAAATAATTTTACCCAGAATGTACTTTCAATTCTAAACTAGAACAAGGGAACAATGAGACATCAGACTGTAACAAATCCAGAAACAACAAGACCTGAATCCGACATGGTCTAACACATCTAGATTTTATATGTTTTTACCAACTATTCCATTGATTCAAAAGATGATTGTTAAGTTCAAAAACTCTACTATTAGGTGTTTTTCGGGAAAAATGAAAAGGCAAATCAGTATCCTCGGATAGCTTTTCCAATGACATGGCCAAGAAGGCTAAAAGTAGCATTTCACTGCTGCAAACTTTGGGGAGATATCAGCAGAAAAGGGCAAAATATCTTATATTTTAGTGTTCTATTTATCATTCATTCCTACTTGTCATATTTTAATTCATATTCCCTTAGATTTGGTTTAATCGTATTGCACTCTATTATACTTATAGTGCACCTAGCTGAGAGAACTAAAATGATGTTGATTTATATACTCATGATTGTGGAACTATTTCACTCTCCACAAGAAGGATTTTGTTGTGCATACCATGATGAATGGAAATCTGTTGTTAAGTTTCAAGTTGCACAATTCCAGTACAAACATTCATGTCTATCATTGAAAATTCCATTCCTTAAGCAGGAGCAGGTTTAATTTCAAAATAGAGTATCATTTGATATTTGCAGACCAGAAATCTAAAAGTAAATAAAAGTAACATTACTAACTTCAAGTATATCTGCTTCTGAAATGTCCTTCCCGCCCATCTTATCATCCGTCATTTCTGGAAATTAGGCTGTTAAATACATTATTTGAGGAATGAAAGCAAAACCATAACACTGAAGCAGGCTTTTCAGAATATGCAGTTTACCTGTAAAATAAAGATACTACCGATCAATCCAATGTTGCAAAATGTAGAGGTGGATGTCAAGCACAAACAAAGAGAAAATGGGGATAAATTATCAAACAGTGTAAGGCAAATCAGTATGCAGCCTTCAATACCACGAGAAAGTATACACAGAAAGCTTTATGTCCTCGAAAATCAACCATTTTGCCAAAATAGCCCAAATATGGGATCTTAGGGAATAAATATTTTATATAATGCTCTAGATTGCAAGGGGACTTTCTTTAACAGTCTTCATCCCTGCATCAGTTCACCTACTCCACTGTTATCATTCTTCTCAGTACACTACTTCAGGCTCTACATACCAAGATACATACAAAATTCAATGATTGAAATTCCGGTCACATACAGAATCAAATAAATCAAAACAACAGCTAAGCCTCGTCCTTTGTAAAAGTAGTAGAGTTAAAATAGACACACTTTCTCCTTATTGGTCGGATCACCAACATAGGCGTCTATTCAATGTTTGAAATTCAACAACTAGAAGATACTTTTACAAACAAAATCTTCATTAAAGGTTCTTATTTTCATCTTTGTGGTGTTCATGATTGGCCCTTGATCAGGATATAAACACCTATTCAATGTTTGCAGCAGAAGAAATTAGGCAATACCACCTTGGTAATCGCTTATTTCGGTTTAAGGTGGGCATGTTGATCATACTCTTAAGCAATTACTATAAAAGTCACCATATCACTTGAGAAATCAAACTTTTAGAGTACTTATAAAGACAGACAAGACAATGCTAACCTCGAATTAACCTGTTGGCAGCTCTCTGGTACCCCTCCGAATCAAAGGCCAGAACCGAGCTGTTTGGTGTGATAGCAGGCCACCATTGAGGCAACTTGTGCTGTTTCCTCCGATTCGAATTGGATCCACTCGTGCCTAAAAAGCTCTCCAAATCCCTAACATCATGCTTCTTGCTTTCCATTAGAACCGGCCTCCTTGTTCCCACAACCACCTCCTTCCCTCCCAGACTCCTATCTCTCCTCGTAACCACCTCCACAAACGCCGACCCCTTCCTACTCCAACGCCTCAACCCTAACCCTAACTGAACCAACTCCCTAAGCACAGCGACGGCCACAAAGCTCCAAACAAGAAACCCGCCGACGAACCAAACCGTGGAATCCCGGCAAGAAATCACCATCTTGTTGGTCCCAGGGTCGACGGAAATCAGCGTTTTCAGGTCGCAGTAAGCGTCGTTCGCAGAATCCGCGATCTCAGCGAACCTCAACTCGCACAGCTCTAGGGCTCTTTGCACCGAAGTGGAGGCTTTATTCTTCAATTGGCCAACGTCTATGACGACCTGGAGCGTGTCCGGGTCGGGATTCGGTGGCTGGGTGAAAATTGGTCTCCTGAGGCCGCGACGGCGGCGGGTAAGGTGCCGGCGAGGGGTGGAGAACGACATACGGGGAACACGAGCTCGGCAGTGAGAGCATGGAAGTGAGGGGGTTGGCCAATAGGGGAGCTTCATCGAATTCATTCGCTGAAGGGAGAGTGGAGACGTAGAAGAAAGACTGGTCGCCGGCAGATGGACTTCCACCTGGTTCCTCCACAGTCCACACGAATAGCTAATGGTACAACTTCCTCTTTTTTGGGTTGGAAAATGGTACAACTTCTTTGCCTTGACCTTGTTTGGTTGCTCTACCTCTCTAAGGGTAAGTGACCAATTGGGTCCTACTTCCTATTTAGGCCTCGTTCGTTAGTAGCATTCTCGATCGGCGGAAGCGGAATCGCCAACTTTCCGCTACTTCAGATGGTGTTCGGCAAGCAGCGGGCGGAGGAGCGGGAGAGAAATTCCGCTCCAGAATTTAGCGAGACGCTGTCCCTTCCTACCCTCCAAGGGATAGTAGAAATGATAGCGTTTCGCCCCTTTTTGTCCGCTCCTTTTGCCCCCTTTTTCTCACACTACCCTTGGGCTCTCGTTATAGATCTGGAAGCTTCGAAGAACCCTAGCTCGTTGCAAGCGTTTGCCTTGGGTTCGCCGACGTCGTCATGGCTGCCGCAGTGGAGTTTGCCGGTGAAGAGATGCAGAAGATAGTCCGCCGGTGTTCCGTCGACGTCCACGGCGAAGAGATTCAAACGGGGAACGAATAAAGTGTGGAATTTGGGATCTGGGGTTAGAAGAAAGAACCACGTGCAGTCTTTACAGTTGTTTGTGGGAAATTTGGAATGGTTTTGGTGCACTAGTTGCAATGTATTTTGTTTATTATGAGATTGGTCCTAGTGTGCAGATCGTTGAATTGTTGTTTTGTATTGAGCTAATTCATCAATTGCCTTGATTGATGATCCAATTGCTAAACTTATGATGCTCTATTGACTCCATTCATCTTTATGTTGTTACAAGCTTAACACAAAAAAATTGACTGATGATGTCTATAATAATACAACGTAGTTCAATCGAGTTTGAATTGTGTGTCATTGTACTTTTAGTGTTAAAAGGGTTGGACAACATAGTTGTGTTTGATATTAAGACCATGATTTATTAAGTTTTATAATAACCGCTATTTTTATTAAATATTATATTGTATAATATATTGTATTGGAAGTGTAAAACTTTATTCCTATAAATTTGTTTTCTTAACGATAAACAAAAAACTTTCCAAAAGTAATATTATTCATTAAAATATAATCCTACCTTATAAGCAAGATGAGACATGGTGGTTGCTGCTAAAACACCAATAGGTTCCCCTGGAGGGAACAGAATATGAGATTTTCGCCTTGCACCCCATATTCAAACTAAATGATAGAGAACTACTGACGGTGCCGTCATAACATATAGCAACATCTTGAAGAATAGCCATGAGATTCTTAAACAAAGTCCCTGGCTGAGTCAACCAACGTGAAGAACGGATTATGACCTCGCTACTAGTAATGGAATGAACTAACTCCCTATAAGGGTCTAATCCCTGGAAAAGGCACTCTTCACCAGCCCAAATTCGTCACATGGGAACTCACCACGATATGGATACCTATGATGGAAAAGGTGAGCTATGTCATCAACCAATATTTTAAAATAGAGCTTTCCCCTATCATACAGTTGCACACTAAGAAATCATATCTGTTGTACAATTTTGTTCATAGCTGACTCACTCTAAGAATACATGCACACAATCGCCATCGAAGTCTACACCCAAAGGTCCACACATGAGAGGGTTGATCTTCACAGTGTGATCCTCAATGGTATAGACACGCAATGCCTGCAAAGAGTGTTTGTGTGTTGTCGGAGGCCGGTTAATAAAGACAATGTCCTCATCCACGATTCTTCGGTGTACAAACTGGCCCGACTTGAGTAAAGTATGCCCATTGGATCCCTCCTTGAGAGAATAAGTTGGAACACCATCTCTGAAGGAAAGGCAAAGTTTTTTTTTATCTACTAACGATTGCAAGAATTTGATATCCATTCTCTATTTCCTTTAGCCCTAGTATATAAAAACACGAAATACTTTCCCTATTGCCATTTTTTTAGGGTGGAACCTCAATAAAAGTACTTCAGGAGGCATGTGGAAGAGAAGAAATGATCTTACCACATTGGAAATAAAACCGACGTGTGAACCCCCAAGTCATATATGACCCACCGAGATTGAACACCATAAATAGGATAAAATATAAGAGAAATAAAATATTGAAAATATAGTGAGTGAGGTGGTTAATTTTTTTAGGGAGGAGCCAATAGGTACTTTTTTATTTATAACAATTAAAACGCATATATCACAACGGTAATGTGTCCCTTGGTTATTTTCTTATAGAGAAGCAAAGAAAAGCCATACATCGTAGTTCGATCGGGTTTGAAATGTGTGTCATTGTACTTTTAGTGTTAAAAGGGTTGGACAACGTAGTTGTGTTTGATATTAACACCAAGTTGTATTAAGTTTTATAATAACCACTATTTTTATGAGTTATTATATTATATAATATATTTTATTCAAAGTGTACAACTTTATTCCTATAAATTTGTTTTCTTAACGATAAATAAAAAAATTCAAGAAGTAATATTATTCATTAAAATATAATCCTAAGCAGGATTAGAAATGGCGGTTGCTGCTAAAACACCAATAGGTTCCCCTGGAGGGAACAAAATCTGAGATTTTTCGCCTTGCACCCCAAATTCAAACTGAATGATAGAGTTACTGCTGACATCCTAACGGTGCCGTCGTAACATATAACAACATCTCAAAGAATAGCCGTGAGATTCTTAAACAAAGTCTCTAGCTGAGTCAACCCTCTTGAAGAACGGATTATGACCTCTCTACTAGTAATGGAATGAACTAGCTCCTCATAAGGGTCTAATCCCTGGAAAAGGCACTCTTCACCAGCCCAAATTCCTCACATGGGAACTCATCACGATATGGATACCTATGATGGAAAAGGTGAGCTATGTCATCAACCAAGATTTTAGAATAGAGCTTTCCTCTATCATACAGTTGCACACTAAGAAATCATATCTGTTGTACAATTTTGTTCATAGCTGATTCACTCTTAGAATACATGCACATAGTCGCCATCGAAGTCTACACCCAAAGGCCCACACATGAGAGGGTTGATCTTCACAGTGTGATCCTCAAGGGTATAGACACGCAATGCCTGCAAAGAGTGTTTGTGTGTTGTCGGAGGCCGGTTAATAAAGACAATGTCCTCATCCACGATTCTTCGGTGTACAACCTGGCCCGACTTGAGTAAAGTATGCCCATTGGATCCCTCCTTGAGAGAATAAGTTGGAACACCATCTCTGAAGGAAAGGCAAAGTTTTTTTTTATCTACTAACGATTGCAAGAATTTGATATCCATTCTCTATTTCCTTTAGCCCTAGTATATAAAAACACGAAATACTTTCCCTATTGCCATTTTTTTAGGGTGGAACCTCAATAAAAGTACTTCAGGAGGCATGTGGAAGAGAAGAAATGATCTTACCACATTGGAAATAAAACCGACGTGTGAACCCCCAAGTCATATATGACCCACCGAGATTGAACACCATAAATAGGATAAAATATAAGAGAAATAAAATATTGAAAATATAGTGAGTGAGGTGGTTAATTTTTTTAGGGAGGAGCCAATAGGTACTTTTTTATTTATAACAATTAAAACGCACATATCACAACGGTAATGTGTCCCTTGGTTATTTTCTTATAGAGAAGCAAAGAAAAGCCATACATCGTAGTTCGATCGGGTTTGAAATGTGTGTCATTGTACTTTTAGTGTTAAAAGGGTTGGACAACATAGTTGTGTTTGATATTAAGACCAAGTTGTATTAAGTTTTATAATAACCACTATTTTTATGAGTTATTATATTATATAATATATTTTATTCAAAGTGTACAACTTCATTCCTATAAATTTGTTTTCTTAACGATAAATAAAAAACATTCAAGAAGTAATATTATTCATTAAAATATAATCCTAAGCAGGATTAGAAGTGGCGGTTGCTGCTAAAACACCAATAGGTTCCCCTAGAGGGAACAAAATCTGAGATTTTTCGCCTTGCACCCCAAATTCAAACTGAATGATAGAGTTACTGCTGACATCCTAACGGTGCCGTCGTAACATATAACAACATCTCAAAGAATAGCCGTGAGATTCTTAAACAAAGTCTCTAGCTGAGTCAACCCTCTTGAAGAACGGATTATGACCTCTCTACTAGTAGTGGAATGAACTAGCTCCTCATAAGGGTCTAATCCCTGGAAAAGGCACTCTTCACCAGCCCAAATTCCTCACATGGGAACTCATCACGATATGGATACCTATGATGGAAAAGGTGAGCTATGTCATCAACCAAGATTTTAGAATAGAGCTTTCCTCTATCATACAGTTGCACACTAAGAAATCATATCTGTTGTACAATTTTGTTCATAGCTGATTCACTCTTAGAATACATGCACACAGTCGCCATCGAAGTCTACACCCAAAGGCCCACACATGAGAGGGTTGATCTTCACAGTGTGATCCTCAAGGGTATAGACACGCAATGCCCGCAAAGAGTGTTTGTGTGTTGTCGGAGGCCGGTTAATAAAGACAATGTCCTCATCCACGATTCTTCGGTGTACAACCTGGCCCGACTTGAGTAAAGTATGCCCATTGGATCCCTCCTTGAGAGAATAAGTTGGAACACCATCTCTGAAGGAAAGGCAAAGTTTTTTTATCTACTAAGGATTGCAAGAATTTGATATCCATTCTCTATTTCCTTTAGCCCTAGTATATAAAAACATGAAATACTTCCCCTATTGCCAGTTTTTTTAGGGTGGAACCTCAATAAAAGTACTTCAGGAGGCGTGTGGAAGAGAAAAAATGATCTTACCACATTGGAAATCAAACCGGAGTGTGAACCCCCAAGTCATATATGACCCACCGAGATTGAACACTATAAATAGGATAAATTATAAGAGAAATAAAATATTGAAAATATAGTTTTCATAAATTCAATTTTAGTATATATAGAATAATTATTCGGGACGAAACTAGCGACCCTTGTTTTAAAGATCGCGGTTGCGATTTCCTCCAAAATAAACTTTTAAGAGTCCTTGTGCCGATTTATTAAGTTTTAATTAAAATACAGGCACCAAACCGCCGATTTTAACTAAATTTAAACGGGCCGGTTTGACGGTTTGCCATTTTGTCAAACTTTAACCTAAACCTTTACCGAGTTTAACCGTTTGGTTTTAATCCGGTTTAGGTTACGAACTGGGCTGGTTTGGAACAAGCTTGGTTCTGGTCCGATTTATCAGTTCAACTCGAGCTTGATACACCTCTAAAGGTAAGTGAAAAGGAACAATCATTCGTCACGTTTTGCATCCTCGAGATTAAAACAATTAATATTTACTTTTACACACTATGCGGTTTTAGTTTTTGGTATAATATGATGAAACGGATGAGGGTCATTTTTAGTTGATATGTGGATAAGGTGTTGTGCGTTGATGATTTTCACTCTCTTTTGGGCGATTATTCTTGATTTTGCGCTTGTTGGTGGATGCTGATGTGATTTGGTAGCTTAGTGGTTAGTGTTGCATTTGTGTTTAGTTGATATGTGGATAGTAGGACTGTTGGATGTTGGTTCTAATTTAGTTTCATTATCTGGATGGGTATGTTGGTTGTAGAGCTTTGATGATTTTTCTTCTACTCTTAGTTGTAAGCTCTTTTCACTTTGATGATCTAAGATTTTATTGTTATGAGTGATAGTTTTTTTTTTTTTTGATCTGAAATGAGTGATAGTTTTCTAATTCACTCGAGAGTGAAATTTTCGTGTGAGGGAGTTTGATATGCACAATTATAGTGTATATAGTTGGAGTTTTAGTGTATATTTAGTGGTGTTTTAAGTCTCTATATTCTATAAGAGTGGTGGACCAAAGAAGAAGAGGAGTTGAAGACGCATTTTAAGAACTTTTGGAGCTGAAGAGAAAGAAGATTTCACGACAGTTAATTGACGGAGTGCACTGTTTGTGTGTGAGGCTATAACTCTAAAACGCCATGTTTTATTTAAGTTGTCATTGGAAGGCACCCGATTAGAAAGGAGAGAGAAAAGATGGATAAGGGTGTATTGGGAAGATTTTGATGAATACTTTGTAGATGGAAAAAAAAAAGTCGAGTGCAAGTTCTCTGAGTGCAATAATGCCTATGATTCAAATATGGCTAGCACCAAGAATATGTTGAAGTACTTGGAAAATTGCCAAAATAATTCAAAGAATGAGGGAAACGGTACACAAACTCCACTCATTTAGAAAGTTGTGGTGATAAGAATGTTAGGATGAACAATTGGAAAATTGATACAAAGTATATTCGAGAGTATGTTGTTGAAATGATAATTTTTGATGAGATACCATTTAACGTTGTAGAGAAAAAAGGCATTAGAGGTGCTTGTTTTATGCTCAACCCTAGTATTGTATACCATGCTTTCTCGTCAAATTATAAAACATGGAGTTTTCGATGTTTACTTGAAAGAAAGGGACAAATTAAAAGTGCTTTTTAATACTTCTTCTATGAGTGTGTATACTTGCTATACTGCTCATAGTGGAGAGTCAATTGATATGACCATTGAAGATAGCTTGAGATCTTGGGGTTTGCCTTCTAAGCTTTTGGCAATTACTATTGACAATGTGGCGGCAAATGATGTTGACGCTATTGGTATTGCTTAGGCGTTAAATTCGTTTTGTGGTAGTACAAGTACAATGTTTAGATAATAAGCGTGCAACTATGTTTTTTACGATGATAGACGATGAGCAGAAGATGAATCTTTAGGGGTTAACAGGTTATGGTGGCCACTACTTCAAATTCCAACTCTAACCATAACATCTCATTCCCTCCCCAAATTTAGCCAAACAATATCATTGAAGTATCATACATTCCTATTCTCTATCCCATCCCTATATCAATCACATTCATTATTCCAACCCAACTCCAGATATGGTACCTGTACAAGCCCTTACTCTCTTTCAAGCCAGAATTTGATATGAAAAACAATGAGAAGACAGTTCCGTTTTGAGGCCGTGTGGTTTTCTCATCCGAACTTCAATGATAAAATTAGAGAAAACTGGTGTAATAATATGGACACCCCTTGTACTTTGTCAGCCTTGAATGATGACTTCATAGAGTGGAAGAAGGTGGTTTCTGGCAGCATTCATAAGCGTAAGAATCAGACTATGGATTTGATTAGACTCGAACAAAAAGTTCAAAATGATCTTGAGTTAGCTCTCAAGTTAGAGGAAGTTCTTGGGTTTCAAAAATCGAGGGAGCAATGGTTAATGTGTGAGGATAGAAACATTGCCTTCACACATCTACTATTATTAGGCGGAAGCATAACCGGATTGATACTCACTTTGCCAATATAAGCTTAATCAACTGGGATTTCCACCTCCATGTTCAAGCCTGAATTTGCAAGGATCTGGATAGAAGTAATCAGACAAAATTATGTGATGATGAAGATAATTTACACACGCAGCATATAAGGGCTAGGCCACATGCTATTAGCAAGAATATCATCCAAAAACCATATACTCTGTGACTGTAATAATTATTGCTCGAGAAACTATCAACCATCCTTTAGCTGAATCCAATTTCTAGGCCAGCATGGTAGCAATACAAACTAAATCTAGAAGATAGCTATGATGAATAAGCCATAAAAGTGGGATATATTTAGTAACATCCAAATTGTTAGAAAAAACAATCGAGTATATGAATACTAAATAAGTAAATAGCAGTTGCCTTTCACACTTTTAGGTTTTTAGTTGCAAAGCAATGAAAAAAGACGAAGTTGAAAAGATCATTACCTTGACAAAATCATCCAAAAGTAAATAAGAATCCCTGGTATATCCTGCTTCATCCAACACCTTAGACAAAACCTCCTACCTCACGAAGAAAATTCAGTTGGCAACCAATTCCAAGGAATCAAGAAAGTTTATTGAATCACCAAACAAATAAATCATCAGTAGTCAATAAACCAGCAGACTACCATGTAAGGCGATAAACCAGTAGCAGCAGACTATCGTGTAAGGCATAGTAGAGAAGGTAAACTACTGGTCACAATAATTTTGTTCATTGACAGTATAGAGGCCCACTCCTACTGGAATGGGCGTAAAGAATCATGACAAGAAAGCGGAGATTGGTGATAGTGGAGAGATATATACATTTATGGACAATTGATGAATTCAAACACAACTTAATTGGGCAATTACCTTGAGCTCTAGGCATTTTCTTTTAAAGGTCTTCTTTTTATCAAAGAAAATTCTTACTTTTTTTTTCTTTACTGCTGTAGCATCACAAGTAGAGAAATGTGATTATTTTCAAAAGCCCAAAGTCTTCAAAAGATTGGCATAATCATATACAAAGATATGCTCAGAGTTTTATCAGATGTCTCCAAAGAGGCATGGTCAGAGTGTTTTAGGAGTGTGGACAGGACATTGATTATGACGAGAAATGAAAAAGTTTAAGTCTGTTGACACTGGAGTAGAAGAAGAGCAAGAAATCGAAACATAATGCTTTGTTATCCATTTAAATAAGGAAATAGTATGATCTATCGAGAAATAAGGGTTTTCATATACCACTATTGAGCACATTATGGATTTCAGAATCATCCAACCATATGTATTATATATTAAGAATAAATTGATCAATTTCAAGGTCATCAGCCGCATTATAGAAAATGCCTTCAACCCTACAGGCAAGATGCAAAGAAACTTAGTTGATCAATTTCAAATTTTTACCTCTCTTTGCTTATCAGACATGTATGAACCAGTCAAATCATGCAGCACTTCCACAATGTCACTGAAAGTGACCTTCCCATTACCATCCGAGTCGTAAACTTTGAAGATCACTGAAATAAAGGAATTACAATACAGTTAGATACACCATTACAGAAGGAATTCATCTTGAAGGTGAGAAGATGCCAAAACATGAAATAGTCGGAGATCCAATACCAGCACAACAGGGGTTATATAAGAGCAGACACAGGCAACTAGTGCTTTAAAAATGGACAGAAATGTTACTGCAACTAGCAAGCATTGAAAGCTGGACTGACTGGGATCATGCAGTAAGAAGATATATAAAAATGATAGTAGATGGATGTTGTGTATGAATCTAAATGCAAGACTAGTGTTTGATGGGGCTCATACGTAGGGTTTAGCTTAGATGCTGACAAAATTCAATTCTCAGCAATGCTCTCTTCTTTATATGTCTTCATTTTAGTGCTTGTTCTGATGGAAATGTAGAAGGCGGCAAACAATATTGAAACACAAGTTTATAGAGAGATGAAAGAGCATATATATCTTACGTTGTGCTTTCTGGTGGATGCTAGCTTTGGCACTAAATGCAGACAAAAATCCCACAAAATCTGTAAAGTTCAAACCATCGACCATTCTGAACAGCCTCTGTGCAATGAGTAAAATCAGAGGACTCAACCATTTATGTGATAATGTGAATTATTTGAACAAGCAAAGATGCAAAGGCATAGATGTGGAAGCAGCATAAACAAATGCAGCACCTGAGATAAAGGGTTGAGTGCAAATTCAGGGACGGACATGAATTCATCAGCAGAGATAAATCCCTTGGCATTCCGATCAAGCTGACAAAACCTCTCATATAAACACACTATTTCTTGGTGTGAAACTGAAACAGACAGACACACACAATTATTACTTGGAAATCGTGGAACTAGTATGGAAATGGAAGCACCTCTAGTGTTGTTATGCATATTAGAGGAGATTGGTAATATGAAAGAGCTTAACTCACATAAATGGTTGGAATGTTGGTGAAGAGCTTCAATGTCATATTGAGTAAGCGTTGAAGGAGCATTACCCATTCCCTGCTACCAGAGGAAGTCGGTGATCGATTAGAGAGACGATTGCGAGATTTTCACAATTATTAGATATTTAGGTAATTTGGGTGGGGGGTTATAAATACAGTAGTAAATACGTATTTATATATAGGGTGGGGTGGCGGTGTAGATGACGATAAGCAGGTGAGGCGGAGCGGACTCCAATCACCCGCTCTCTTTATCCGCAGAATGGCGATCCTGAACCACTTCACAGTCTATTCGGCGACCACCGTCCCCACACCCCAACAACAACCGCCTCGGAATAACAAGGCCACCATTAATGCTCTTCCGGACAAGAACCCCGTTCTGAAACTGGACCCCACCACCAAGCTCCGTAAATACTGGGGTGGCGAGAAGGAGGACACCGTCACTTCCTCCGACCTCATCTGGAACAACGATTTCATGCCTCAGATGGAGAAGTTGGTTGCCGATCGCTCCCAACACGATTCCGCTCCTCCTCCTCTACAGGTGCTGATTCTCTTCTTGTGTTTTCATTGAGTTACTGTAAATGAACTGCTGAAATGTGCTTAGCTATAGGAATTTTGCCTTCTTGTTTATACCTTTATGAAATGGATGATACTGAAGTGGATTTCTTGTTAGCAGGAGGAGTCTGGATTCCTTAGTCTCACTAGAGCAATGGACCTTGACAGGTTTGTTGTCTACTCTAGCTCCTGACATGAATAATTTTATCTACAAATTGACACCAGTCGTTTGTTTGTATGGATACTTATATCAGTTTGGATGTTGATCTGAGTGCTTCACTCGCAATACCAGCCAAGGCTGTGGAACTGCCGACTGAAACAACTAAAGTACGATGAATTCCTCTACATCACTTTAAAGTTTAAATCATAAACGGCTTTACAACTTATATTCAACACTTCATCAGACGACTAAAAGGGTGGCGCAGAGGTGGAAACTAGCACCCACTCGAAAAGAGCAAGATAAATGGGACAGGGCAACAAAGGCCACAACTGGAGGCACTGTAAGCTTCAATTCAACATTTCTTCAACAATTTTATCTTTGGTTGCCTATGTTTGTACGTAGGAGTCTAGTTTTAATCTCTGTGTGCACTTTGTCATGTGTCAACTGGATCTTTACGTACTAACAGAATCAGTTCACTTCATTTTCCAATACTTTAATTTTGTCATACTACATTTAAGGAGTTATTCAGAAACTTCATTTCCAATCTTCCACTTCTGATTAGGGTTTAAAATGTAGGATGTAATGCTCCGTGAACTACGAAAGCCTAAAGGGGACCCAAAAGTATTGGTTGCACAAGCGAGGGAACAATATCATAAGGTAGCTCATTGCAACACATTGCAAGTCCTGATCCGTTCTCAATGTTAATGGATCTTTCGTCGACTTTGCAGCTAAAAATGAATATGCAAATCCTCACTCTGGGCATTGGTGGTGTTGGTTTGGTTTCAGTCTATGTTTCGTATACCCCAGAAATTGCAATTAGGTATGTAATGTATTATCTTTTTCTAGCGTAGGAATATCTCTAGGGCTGTAATCGAACTGAGCCGAGCCGAACTTTATATTGTTCAGGTTTCGTTCATTTAAAAATAGACGAACTCGAATTCGAGCTCGAAGTCGCTTTGAGCTCAAAATTTTGTTTAGGCTCGGTTCATTTAAGTGTTCATCGAACTCGAGCTTGGTTCACGAACTGTTCATCTAGTTTGTTTGCGAGCAAACTAATCGAGCTAATATATTTACATATAATTAAATGAAAATAATTAGGGTATGTCCTTTACGATTTTAGGTAAAATGAAAAGTAAAAAGGAAATAAATATGTGTACATGATATATAGGATTATGAAAAATAGCTTATTAAAAAAAATCTAACAATATTATGTATATTTCATATTGTTTATGAATATTTGGACGAACTTGTTCACGAACATATAGTCGAGCTTGTTCATGAACAAACGAATCGAGCTTTCATGTGTTCGTGTTTGGCTCATTTATCTTTTCGAGCTGTTTGAGCTCGGCTCGTTTACAAATCGAGCCGAACACGAACGAATTTTTACCGAACCGAACACCGAATATCTCGTGAACGGCTCGGTTCATTTACAGCCCTAAATATCTCGCCTGAGTTATGTTGCAGAAAACCTTGTCAATTGTTGGGGGAAGACTCCTGCTCTGCTGGCTTCCATTTTAATAATCTGATGATCCAGTTATACCATATTATCTGATTAATAATATCTGATGATTTATGTTGCTGAAATGATCAGGTGGATAAGAGAATGCTTGGACATCATATACCTGTTGTCAATTCCTTACCCATTTAAACCCACTAATGAACCATCGAGTCTAGTGTGTCTCAATTTAAATTACTACAAATGATCTCTCACATTGGTAGTGCCTTTTATACAAGTGATTTCAGGCAGAGCCTCCCAGATTTCATGGAGATGTTTTATGTAAATTGCTGGTGTAAACTTAGGACGGTTTGGATGCAATTAGGCATTATAATATTGAGCAAGATGAGAATTTATTTTACTATCTATTCTGATTAGATATTTAATCTTTCTACTTCATTTGATCAGCTTTGGTGCTGGACTAATAGGGTCGCTGATCTATATACGGATGCTTGGAAGTACAGTGGATTCAATGGCAAATGCATCTGCAATGAAGTATGTAAACCTATAAATTCCTTTATTTCTTGATGCACAATGCAGTACTTTCTCCAGAGAAAGTCAAATAATATCTTCCTACACTCTCTGGAATACATGTATGGTTTAATCAATTCAGGACAAAGTTTATACATTTAACAAAAAAAACTGACCAATTCTATATGCTGAAGAATGATGGAACAAATGCATTTTAGTGGATACAAGTGTTTTGCTTCAATAATCAATGACAAAACTCTTAACACTTCGCAGTATCTAACTTAATATGAAAAAAATGCAGGGGAGCAGTTGGGCAACCAAGATTGCTGGTTCCAGTCGCCTTGGTCATGATTTATAACCGATGGAACGGGTAAGAACTATCTTGTATGTGTATGTACATCACAAACATACTAATAAGCATAGCTAGCTTCATAGCCTGTGCATTATGTTGAAAAATCATGCCGACTCATCCTTTGTGGAAAACCTCACTTATACCCAGGATTGTTGTTCCTGAATTCGGGTTCATGCACTTGGAACTGATACCAATGCTCGTGGGATTCTTCACTTATAAAATTGCGACTCTCGTCCAAGCCATTGAGGAAGCAATTTTGATAGTGGGGAATAAGTCTGAGTCTTGATACTTTGGGTACCTCATCTTCTAGTCTGGATTCAGTTCGCAAAATGTGACATTGTCTACTGGATTTTTGGCTTTCTATTTGTTTTGACTAATTTAGGATTTTAGCTCCTGCTGATAACATGGTGTTGCTGGACTGCAGTGTTGCCGCGGATCAAACACGCAAAGAATGCATGTATTTGTTGTGTTGCGTTTTTGAGGCGATAGATCCACTGCTCCAGCCCATTCAACATTGTCATGGGGCGAGGGATGTGCTTTACCATTTGTTGTTTCATGTGTGATAGTTTTGAATCTGTAGTGATGCATTTGCATTGGGGTTCAATCTTCTGGGCAGTATATGTAAGTTCTGCACTGCATGTGATGAAATTAAGAAACCAATTGTGGCAAGGGTTCTCACCACGATCCAATTGAAACCAACCTTAACTTTATCAATCATCTATTGATTGGATCCTTATACTGTGGTGGAGGCTGAGTGCGAGTTTGTTCACATTACTAATCATAATGCAAAGCCAATGAGTGAGATAATTATACCGTAGGATTTGAAAACACACTGATGGACACTAGTTTGTAAATCAGCTATTCAGCAAAGGTTCCACTGGTACAGATAGGGGGAACCAAAAAATTCACCAAAATTATCCTAAAAGATTACATAAAATAAAACTTACAAGATGACATAAAAGTTCTTAATAAACTCTTCTAACAAAATGAGGTAATAACTAGTTGTGGTTAGCAGAAGATATGACTAGGGTTTCCTAGAAGCTCTTCAAGGAATGAAGAGCTGGGTAGGAATTTGCCAGTCTTCATTGATCTGTTTTGGCTTATAGTAAAATCCACATCTTATGAAGAAGGAAAGAGCTTCTACTGTGGACTGTTTGCTTGTCCATCATTAGTAAGCTGATTATGATCAATGTTGAAAGTTGGAAACTTGGAGAAATAATCCCGGAGTTCAATTGCCTCGTCGGTGAGCATGTGCCTTGTCAAATTGTAGACATAAACTCATCAAACAGATAGCACCTTGATTTGAAACTTGCACACATACAGATCTGCCCAACTACAGTACAATCTATTTGATCCTCTAGTCCTCAGTTGGCAGGTTTCAGTACTCATCCTTGCTGCCTTGGGCCTTTAGTCGTACCCGGTCCTACCACATTTCGTGTCAATGTCTGCGTCTTGTAATTAGATTTGGCAACTATTGCTTCTTGTGAAACCAATGTCACATCCTAGACAGACACCTGAATGTGTGTGTGAAACTCTAATGTCAGCCCGTCCGGTATCTAAACTCAGAGCTGTCTTTCTAATTGCAGAATGAAAGTGCAAGCTCTGGATTTTTGTTAGGCACCACTCACATCAGGAACTATTCTCTACATTTTTCTCTCAGGAATTGGCACATACACAACAATTCTATTTCTGAAAGAACTACAGGAATAACCGGCTGAAGAACATTTTACCGAGAGCCCCTCCGGAAGCTTCGGCTCCAACCCCAGCTACGAGATCAGGGCCTGCTCCACCTGCGACGTCTCCACCTGCACAGGCTCCATCTCCCATGCAGCAGCAATACAACACGCGGTCCGTGCCCAAGGCCAACATGAGGAATCTTGCTATGGACAAGAGAAAGAGAAAGTAATCATGTCTCTAAATCTCCTTGTGGCATTTTTGTTTTTTTTGACTCGGTGACCATTAGGATTCCTATTTAAGGCGGAAATCCTAGAGCATCCTGATGGGGTGAGAGCTAGCAGCTCGTGATGCGTCCAAATTGTTTCACATGAGTGACTGTGGCCCAGATTTCAATTTTATCAGTCACAACATTACACTGCATATACTTACGTGAAATGCGGACTACATGGATGTTATTTTAACAGGGATGCAATTTTATCTCCTCGTGGCATTTGTATGGGTTTGTCTACATGGATGTTATTTTGTTAGCGTAAGAAAGCCATCACTCGGCGGTTTGCTAGTCTTGCTTTGTGTTGAGCTGATATTTGCGTATGTTACAAGTAATATGTGCTACAAGTAATATGTGCTACGGGATTGACGGGCTTTCACAAAAGGAGCATACGCAAGTTGTAGTCATGTTTTGCTTAGCCCTTTATTTTATTATTTTAACCTCTAATCTAAGGTCATGTGATAAGAATGATTGTCGGAAAAGCTAAACCCTTAACCCTATCATTTTTTTTAAATGCACCTAATAAGTTACACTTCATCTCTTTTTAAATGAAGACTTACTTGTAACCTAAAAGCTATTTCAATACGTATATTGTTTTGGCCGGAAAGTTTTGTAAACGGATATGTATTTTTGGTCGATAAAATTTAGGATTAGAGTGCGGTGTCTTAGTCCCAGGATAAGGAAGACCCAAGGGTTCAAGGAATTATTACAAGGGGATGTAAATATACCAAACCTTAAGGAGACTAGTGGGGGATCGAACTTATAGTCTGTCAGACCGATTCTTACTCTATTAGACCAATCCCTTGAGATTAAACGGATATTTTTTCTAGGCGAAAGTTATGGCTTCAAAGAAGCGAAGCGGAAACTTGCATGTAACAGTTGATAGACTGATGTAGGCAGAATGGGAGCACAGTTCGAAGAGGATCTCGTTCGTCGAAAAGGTTGTCACCGACAAAAGTGATCTCAGCCATCCATTGTCGGTTTGGGGCGCACAATAACTTTCCGGATAGGGAACGCGCTCGCAAATCCAAGTCAGGGCTTTGCACTGGTATAAGGCCTTTTTTGGGTTTTAACGTTGTTTCAGGGCTTAAACTAAGTCTTACATATTTTGGAATTTTTAGGATTTTTAAGTTTATATCTTTAGTTGATTATATCTCTTGGATTTTCTTAGCTTTAGTAGTTTACTAGTAGATGACCCGTACCGTGTACGGGGGTGTTATTTATTTATTTATTTGTATATGAATTTACTATAACAATTACAAATATTATGCATACTTTATTTTAAAATGATACTTATTTTTTAGATTATAAAATGATATAATTCTTGTATATCATCAAATATATATATGTATATATTTATATATATATATATATTTACTTTTTATACATACCTAAACATATATTTAACTAAATGAAGAAGAATGACATAAGATAAGATGCATTATCACAATTTATTAAAAACTAATAAAAATATTTTGGTATTTAAATTAAATTATGTAAACTAACTTATATAGTAAATTCAATATTTTTAAACAAAAACTCGGATTAATATGTTATTACATTAAAGATATAGATAATAATTAATAAGATAAAATAGAGATCCAAATTATCTCATATATATGTTATTATTTTATAAAAAAATTATTAAAAAATAAATGTATAAATATTTATTAAAAATGATAACGAATCATTATCTTAATTAACAAATCTATCTTTTTTTAAAGTGTAATCAATATGTAATATTAGAGATATATATTTATGGTAAATATAATATCTATTCTTTTAATTGAGATTTTTAATATGATATGATATTAAAAAATGTATTTAATATATTATTTTAATAGAATGGATATTTATCTTACATATAGTGATAAAATTTTCTAACATTCATGATTTCAATTAATACTATAACAAAATTACGAAAATAATTTATAATTAATATGCTATTTAAAAAAATGGGTAAAATATATATGATTTATACATTACGACTAAAATATATTTTTTTCAATAAAAATTTTATGATAGATCAATGCGTTAATTAAATGGGTATAATGATAAGATAGAGATTTATGCATTTGGATAAAGTTATTAGTTAAACAATTGAAATTCTAAGATAGAATTAATATCTTATATAAGTATGTATAAGATTATGATAAAATAAATATTTAAATATATAAAGTTTTAAATAAGAGAGGTGATGTGGCGCAATATGGTGGCAGAATTTGCTTCCGCTTTAGTATATAGTAATAGATATATAAATAGCGCTTTTGTAAGCCTTGAATACTCAACTTTCATAATTAATATCAATTTACAGAGTTTCTTTGAATTTTCAGGTGGATTTCCAGTTTTTTACAATCGGGTTTCGGGTTTTGCAATTTCTTGTTCATCAAGGCACGGCTTGCGCTTGCTTGCCTTCTCGAGCTTCCTAATGCGTCATACAACTTTGAGCTTTCATATAATTAACTTACAGTATTTGTGTGGACGTTATTTTTTTGTCTTTGTTTTTCGAGAGGCTTAATTTTTTTTTTGGTAAGGAAAGTGGGTAGTATCGCCGCAAGTACTACGTGGTGGTCTCGTCTAGAGCATTCCTAAGGAATGAGAACTAGTTATTAACCAGGTCTAAAAAAATATTGCAAACCGTCACCCTGGAGTGTCAAACCCAAGGCCTCAGGGTACTATCATGAGTGCTCAACGAGTAAGATGATATGTTGAGCGCTTTCGAGAGGCTTGATTGAGTGTACACAATAAGGTTGATGAACACTAGTCGTAATTAATGAAATTATTACTTCCAATTTTTGCTTTTGGTTATTTAAACGTTGACTAGTTTTGAGGCACGACTCACGAGCTAGTTGTGAATATTCTACCTTTGAATATTTGAAATAGCATTATTAGGTGAATGATGGAGTGAGCATTCAAATATCGATTATTCCAACTCGATCGATCGAGGGTATTTTTTAGATAATTAATTTTGGTTATTAGTTTTTTGGTCTTATTTTAAAAAGTTTCTCATGGATCCATATCCAAAACTATTTATATTCATGGAAATCTCTACCGATCATGATATTGGCTCCCACATCCAGCCTAGCTACTCAAACAAACTGTCAATTAAAGTTGCCAATCAATGTCCTTTTAAGAAGATGAGGACAAGTCTATGTAGATAAAGCCAAATGGTTAGTCCTAAAAGTGGTAGCTCTGGCTACTCAGAGCATGTGTAATGGTGAGGAATGCAAATCCTCTTAGCACTCTCTTTCCTCTCTCTTTTCTTTATGAAGATGTCCTCTTTGATATAGAAATTATAAGAGGATCATCTTTTGAAGGAGGAATGGAAGGAGGAATGGAACTAATCCTCTTTCTACAAAGGATTACTCACATTGGCTCTTATGCCAATGAGGATACAACTTCAAATTATAAGTTGACATGTGTTCATCTAAGTATTTACCCATTTATTTCTTCCACTTCAATTTACACTTAATATTTTCCTAACTAAAAATTAAATCAATATGAGATTATCTTATAACTACAAAATTAGTTTGTGTTTCTATTTTTTTTTGTCTATAAAAAGAGTTCAAATTTACCTTATTTTACATAATTCGTTTTTTTTCTTATTATTCCATGGATCATAATGTCTATAATAAATGTTATTTTTATTCTATACCTTTTAATACTTTAGAGTATTGCTTAAATATATGTTTATATAAATCAAGTTTTATGTATCAATAGTAATTTTTTTTTATAATATCATACTTATTTTGTAGATACTAAATTAGTTAAATAAATATAATTCGAGGAACTAAGTTAGTAGAATTGATTAATTAAATATATATATATTTGAAAGGTTAGAAAAGGTAAAAATGAAATGAGGATCCTCTTTGTTGTAGGGGTAAATAGACCAAGAGGAAAGGAAGGAGGAAAAAAAAAAATGAAAAATGAGTTGGATGAAAGAGAAAGTGATGTGTCAACTAGATAGAAGGAGAGAGAAATTCAAGAGAGGATTCAACATCCTCACCATTGCACATGCTCTCATCAAACTTCAAAAAAGCTCAAGGGGTACTAGAGTGCTAGAGTATAATTCATTTCAAATTAATGTATGCGGTAGGGTACGTAGCTATAGTATTCAATTTCTTTGAATAGGTGTGCTTAAATGTTTCTTTTGGGAGAGTTGTTGCAATTATTGTAGAGGATTATTGCATGCATAATTGTATAGTTAATGGTCCAGAAGTCTACTAGAAGATACGACAATAACGTACTGTTGGAAACATGCAATAACCAATAGTCTTTTTTTTTGTCGAAGGAGAGGCAGCACTCTCCGGTCTGCTAGGGGCGTTTTATAAATGAATCAAAATGGGCTAAGTAGTACGCAAGCGGGGGATAGCCCGACCCCTAACATCATCAAGCAGTAAAGAAATAACACCATCGGGAGGGTCAACCAATACATGAAAACCAGTCTGAAAAGAAAAAGCATAAGAAGCAAGAAAGTCAGCTACACTAATCGCTCCCCTATAGATATAACGAAACTAGACATCCCAGTTCCTACGAATTAAGCTTTGGCACTTTACTACCAAGCTAGCTAAGGGATGACTACGCTCTATAGGCCGCCCTAAGAGAAGAATCGTCAATTGTGAGTCCACTTCCAGAGAGACCCTCCTGTAGCCCTTGCGCCAAGCAAGCTGCAATCCCTGAGCAACACCCCACAACTCCGCCATCGGTACAGTACAAATACCAATATTATGCATAAAGCCCGCCTGCCACGTACCTTCACTATCTCGAATAACACCGCCTGCCGCCGCAAGTCCACCCTCGCGAACCGAACCATCCGTGTTTAGCTTGATCCAGGAGTCCCTCGGCCGAGTCCAAGCGACCTCAATGACCTCTGACGTGCGCTGGCCACTCGGTTGTAATGACCCCAAGGCGTGGCTATATTCTTGAGCATAGGAAATAGTGAATGAGGTCCTATTACCCGAGAAATTATCCTGCTGAAACACAAATAAGTTACGCCATCGCCAAATCCACCATAAGGAAATTGTAAAGAGCTCGGCCCAAACACGTCCGCCATGAACTGTTCGGGTGCAAGTAATATTCGAACGAATCCATAAAGCAAAGTCGGAGTCGAAAAAGACTTCCCTAGTAAGAGGAGGGTGAAGATCGACCCAAAACCGGGATGTATAGCACAATCCCGAAAAAGGTGAATCAACGACTCCTCCTCGGTAGTGCACCTCGAGCAAAGGGCATCAATGGCGATGTGGCGCCTAACCCGCTCTTGATTCGTAAGAATAACTCCTTTGAGGGCCAAGATAAGAAAGAGACGGCTGTGTTCCGGAACACGAAGCTTCCAAATTCTTTGAAAGATAGGACCATCAGCAAACCAAGGTAGACGAGGCCCAATAACCTGTTGGAAGGCCGATTGCACAGTGAAGTTGCCCGACGCCGTACCATTCCAACATAAAACATCCTCCTTAGTCGGATCGGATGAGAGACCAACAGAAGCAAGCTTAAACAAAATATGGGCTGGCAATAACGCTTGTAGTTGACCCTAGTTCCAGCCAATATCAAGAAGCTTAAATTCACGCACCACTTTCAACAAATCACCAACGGCAACAGGAGCCACTACAAGGTCCCTCAGCGGTTGAGCCATCAACCACGGGTCGGTCCAAAAGCGAGCCTGCATCCCACTGTAAACACACCACCGAGACCCCGGCACCACTACTTGACTCATACCTCTTTTGATAGCATGCCAAATATGCGACCCATGGGCCCGTCCCCCGCCATCCGGTTTGATGTATTTAGACCGGACCACATCAGCCCATAGCTTCCCTTGGACAGATAAGAAACGCCAACCAATCTTGGCAACAACTGCTAGATTCAACCCAGACATCTTTCGAAGCCCAAAACCTCCCGAAACTTTTGGCAGACACATCTCATCCCAGCTCAAGAGATGAATTCGGCGTTGATCTTCCTTCCCACCCCAGACGAAACGAGCAATCAGGTCGTCTAATTTTGAGCACACCTCAGACGGAATGATGACAGTAGCCATATTATAGACCGGAAGGGATGAAAGGACGGACTTTGTAAGAGTGAGGCGACCCGCAAGGTTGAGAAATCGCCCTTGCCAGCCACGCAACTTTGCTAAAAACCTTTCCAACAGAGGAGTGAAAGTGGAACTCTTCAGCTGCTCATGAACAATCGGCACACCAAGATACTTGCCAAGGTCCGTCATCAAGGCGAAACCACTCTCAGCAACCAAGGCCTCCCGGAGATGAGAACGGACGTTCTTAGAAACGAACATGCTAGATTTCGCCGCACTAACGCGTTGGCCTGACGCGCAACAGAAATCATCGAGGACCGAACGGATAACCCTGACCTGCTCAATAGACGCTTCGGCAAAGAGGATTATATCATCGGCAAACATAATATGAGATAGTAGCGGACCTCCACGAACAAGCTGAATAGGCTTCCAACCTCTACGAGTCACCGCCTCATTAATCAGGTGGCTCAAGCATTCAACACATAAAACAAAGAGGTAGGGAGAAATAGGGTCACCTTGCCGAATCCCTCTAGACGAGGCAAAAGACTCTGTTGCTTCTCCATTCCAAAGTAGACGAAACGAGGAGGAGTGGAGACATTCCCGAATCCAACTAATCCACACGTCCGGAAAGCCGGCATCAACAAGAGTATCAAGGACGAAATCCCACCGTAATCTATCATAGGCCTTCTTGAGGTCTAGTTTGATCAACATCCAACCCATGGCACCCGATTTCTGTTTCATGGACGAGACCACCTCTTGCACAATGACCACATTGTCCGTAATAAGGCGGCCGGGAAGAAAGCTACCTTGAGTCGGACTAATCAATAACGGCAGAACATGTTGCATCTTCCGAACAAGGACTTTTGTAATGATCTTGTAAAGAACATTACATAGCCTAATAGGGCGAAATTGATTGATGCGTTCCAGCTCGTCGACCTTTGGGATTAACGAGATAAGGGTATCATTCACACCCTCCGGCAAAGAAGCAGAACGAAAGAATTCCCGGACCGCTAAGCAAACCGAAGGACCCACTGTATCCCAACACCGCTGATAGAACCCAGGTTGAAATCCGTCACAGCCCGGCGCTTTGAAGGCCCCCATACTCTTAACTGCACCTAGAATCTCCAAGTCAAAAACCGGAAAAAGCACTTCAGCCCACTGATCAGCCTCCAAAAGTGGGAATCCGCCACCCGGAAGGTGAATTGGCGAACTCTCAGCCATAGGCAAGGAATAGAGGCTTTTGAAGAAGCCTACTGCATGATTCTCCAAGGCCTTGGGATCATCAATCCACACACCATCTGCGTCACAAAGAGTATCCACACGATTACGGCGCCTCCGGATAATAGTAGCCATGTGGAAAAATTTAGTGTTACGATCTCCTGCTTGTAACCATTGGGCCCGGGATTTTTGCAACCATAAAAGTTCTTCCTGCTCCAAAACATTCTCCAACTCAGCTGAAAGACGACGCTCATCAGCAATCAGGCTATCAAGGGGCCGCAAACTCAGCAAGGAACGAACGTGCTCCAACTCTCGGGTGAGTTCGGTTTTCCTCTTCTCAATGTGACCGAATTCTTTGCGGTTCCAATCAAGGAGCTTGGATTTCAGCTCAGCCAAAGAAAGGTGAGTAGGGCAGTCTTGACGCCATGAGGCCTTAATGAAGTCCAGGAAACCCGGGTGAAGGATCCAAGCAGCCTCAAAGCGAAAAGGACGGCGAGACCGTTGAAACACTAAGGTCGGTTCAAGATTGAGCAGAAGAGGAGTATGGTCTGAGGCAATACTAACCAAGTGGCGAACACAAGCATTAGGCCAAAGCACGCGGCCAGCCGGGTTGACGAAGACACGATCGAGCCATTTTGCAACAAACGTTCTTGCACTCGCACCCCTAGTCCAAGTAAACGGTTGTCCAGAGAAACCAAGATCGATTAAATTAGCCCTATCAACACATTCACTAAACTGCATGGAGTCCTCCGAGAGGCGCCCTGAGCCTCCCTTGCGTTCGGACGTGTGTAAAATGCAATTAAAATCGCCCCCCATGATTAGGGGGTCCATGATATGCTCAACTTCAACAGCTAATTCGTCCTAAAGATGACGACGACGGCCAGGAGAAGGGGGGGCGTAAACAGCCACCAAGTGAATCACAACAGCGTTCTTCTTGATGACAGCATGGAAGAAGTGGGTCGCCATTTTGATGATAGAAAGGTCAACAGAGCTGCGATTCCATAATAACCACAAACCGCCCGAAAATCCCGAGGGATCAATTCTAGCCGAGTCCGAGAAACGAAGCTTCTCACAAACTTCACGAGCCACAACACCCGCAATACGAGGTTCCGATATAGACATCACATCAACTTTATGCTTTCTAGCCAAAAATTTCGCCGCACGGCGAAAACCCGGTTTCCTGGCTCCGAAACAATTCTAGAAGACGCAATTCATGGACAACCGGAGGACACGGGTGCTATCGGCCCGGAGGAGTTGGTTGCAGCGGGATTCTCCTCATTGGACAGAGAAATAACCAGCTGCAGGTCATCCTGCATCATATCTGCAGGCACAGGAGCTAACGACTCAGAAGAGACGAAGATGACGGGATTTGCCACACTGGTCGGAGGGATAATCGGATTTCGCATTCTGATTTCGCCCTTTAGGCTGTGAGGAAGACCTAGTCTTGTTCCCTCCCGCAACCACCTCCTGGTTGACGACTTTCTTACCTTTGTCAACAAACACGCCAGACTGTTTCTGAGCAGTCGCCACAACCTCCACAGATCCGGTGGCGTTCAAAGCCGCAAGGCTGGGAGAAACTACAGGTTCTTCAACTAATTGTAAGGCACCAAACGGATTCGTATTAGCCTTGGATCTCTCATCATCTTTCGAAGAGTTGGCCTTCGGTTTACGACGACGTTGCACTACCGTCCATGGACCGTAACGCGGGGCATTATCCGCCGGACCCGGCGTCAGATTAACCGGAGGGGCTATGATAGCTGACGCAACCTCTTTCACAGCAATCTCCTCCGCCGTAGATGTGGGCATGTTCTTAGGGCAGGCAAGGTGTTGATGCCCATAAACACCACAACTAATGCACAATAAGTGTAGGCCCTCATATTCGATATGGAACTTGCAATCATTACTGTAATGGCTCCTTTCAGTGGTTTATTAAGATCAAGATCCACGCAGACCCTAGAGAAACGGCAGCGATCCGAAAACAAGGTTCTTTTATCAACCTTAATAGGGCGCCCGACCCCTGAAGCAAGGCTCTTCAAGGTCGTCTCTTCATAAAGCACCATCGGGAGACCCGAAATACGGATCCATGCACGAGTCGTAGTAATAACATCAGTGTGGGGGTTAAAGCTCTGATCCCAAGGTCTGATAGTAAGGTAATTGCCGAAGATCGTCCAAGGTCCACCCATCAAAGCCGACATATAATCATACTCCGATGCAAAACGGACAACATAGTAACCATTGGGAAGATCAGCGACTGCTATACGTTCAGATGGCTGCCATATGTCTCTGAACTTCTTTTCCATAATGGAATGTTGAATTAAATTACCCAGGGGTTTAACAATCAATGCAGAGCTCCAAGCAGTAGCGAGAGCCTGTTTCATTGAAGAATCAATCTAGAATACAGGATCTCCATTCTCGTCAAACGACTTTATCATCCTAGCATTCACAAATTCCTCGCTCAAAACTAAGCGTTCCATTCCATCATCTCCACGCACCACATCCCTCCATGGACGAGGTGCCGGGGTAACAACTTGCTCAGTAGACTCCAGCATGGAGCTGTCCTGGCCGGCACCAGTCATCACAACGCTAGGGTCGGAGGCCTCAGGCGGTCCTCCACCTGGAATGGGCGGTGGCTCGGACATGCGAGAAAGAAAGGCGGCAGAAGCGAAAATCAGGGCACAAGGGGCGCGTGAGCAGGCGATCTGCAATAACTAATAGTCTAAGATAAAGGGCAATCAATAATTGGTATAGATCGAGATTGGAGCTCGTTCAATTAGCCACCCCTAAAGTTTAACTGGACTTGCATTGCATGTGTTAAATTAATCGTTTAGCTTAGGAATAATTTTTTTTTTGATAAGGTAAGAATTAGGTGCTCCGTTTACGGGGGACGACCTAGAGCATCCTTTCGGATGAGAACAAGTAGTTCTTGATGATTCGCAATGTGATCAATAAGGAGGTCGTGACCCAGTTTTGCGATTTTATCGGCCACGGAATTGAAAACCCTATTCACATGCTTGATCTTGACTGTCTCAAACTCCTGGAGGAACGTTCAAATGTCCAAGATCAGTAGGTTGATCTGCCAAGGGCATTTTCTCGTGCCCTTAGTTGCTTCTATGACCGTCAAATTGTCCCCTTCTATTTCAATTTTCTTGTATCCAAGTTGTTTAGCTTGCCTAATTCCGTCTCGTAGCCCGAGGGCTTCCGTCATTAGAATCGAATTGCTTAACCCCCATGTCGATTACTTCTGCTTTGTGGTTTCTCAGAATGAACCCCGCTGAAGCGGACTCATCATTGAGATTAGATCCATCAAAATTCAGTTTAATGAACCCATTCTCTGGTTTTTCCCATATAGTCTTTTTAGTCTTTTGTTTATGGTATTTCGGTTTTCTTCCTTCTTCCTCCTCGTCTTCTATGTATTTGCTTGTCCTTTTCCAGCTCGTGAGTTGGTTCTTGATATGTTGAGGCATGTTTATGATTGTGCTACCTTGGTCTTGTTGGAACACCTTTAAATTCCGTTGATGCCACAAACACCACCAAGTGACGGCCAATTCTGTGAACATTGTTGTACCAGTGATTTGATGGAGTTCTTTTTATTACTTGTTTAGGTGGTTTATCTGTTGTGTCAAAATTTCGTAGCACTTCCCCTATTGTTGGGTTAATTTGTTAGACAATGCATTGTGTGTACGGGCATTCCACCAGAAGGTGCCTTGTGTCTTCATTTGCTCCATTGCACATTATACACTCCTGGGGAACTGCCACTCCTTTTGTTCGTAATCTTTCCTTAGTTGGCAGACCGTTCTTGTTTATCTTCCAAAGGAAGTTTTTGACTTTCGGAAATGTGTCCAACGTCCATAACCAACTATTTTGATCTGAGTTAGCTGTATCTGTTTTTGCCATCAGGTTAGCGGTTGAGGTTGTCGAGAACCATCCGTTTTTACTCGGAGCCCAGTATAAGCGGTCTTGTAATGGATTAACAGGAATTTGGATTGTAATGATTTTGTCTACCATATTTTGTGGGAGTCTTTGGGTAAGTTCTTCAATCTTCCACTCCTTGTTATCGTTGATAAAGTTTTTAACCTTCATCTCCTCCACTGTCTCGTCTGGGTTTCGCGCATACTTCTTCAATGGATCATTGACCACCCAATTATCTGTCCAAAAGTTAATGGTTTCTCCGTCACCTACTTGCCAAATAAGGCCTTCAAAAAATTCGGTTCGAAGCTTAGGAATAAATACTCTTGGTCACCTACATAAACGTACGTGTAGACCAATATTTGTTTAGTGTAATAAGTATTTTTTTTGTCGAAGGAGAGGCGGCATTCTCCGGGATCTACCCTTTTATTGAATGGAAAAAGTGAGATAAATAGTAATTAAGCAGGGAATAGCTCGGACCCTTACATCAAAGGACAACAGAGAAATAACACCCTCCGGCAGGTTAAGCAATACATGAAATCCTAGGCTAAAAGAAAAAGCAAAAGAAGCAAGAAAGTCAGCCACCGAATTGGCCTCCCTGTAAACATGACAAAATTGGATAGAGCAATCTCTACGCAACAAGCCTTGGCATTGTGAAATCAGGCTAAGAAGGGGGTGATAACGCTCCACAGACTTACTTAGAAGAAGACACACAAGTTGTGAGTCAAGTTCTAAGCAAACCCTCCTGTATCACCGATCCCAAGCCAATCGAAGCCCATGTAAGGCCCCCCAAAGCTCCGCCATAGGGACCGTGCAAAGGCCAATACGGCAAACAAAACCGACTTGCCATTGACCATTACTATCCTGAATAACGCCATCCGTCGCAGCTATCCCATCAGCCCGCACCGAACCATCCGTATTAATCTTCATTACACCGGTATCCGGGCTCCTCCACATGACCAACTTTTCAGTTTGGGCTCTCCCCTGAGCACCACTCGAACAACACAATGCAGCCGAGCACTCCTTTGATTGAAGAAGCATAAAGTTGCACCGGTCCCTTGTAAATGTCACATTGTCAAAGACAAGATTATTGCGCCATTTCCAAATCCACGAAATGGTCATGATGAAAATACACGCCCATTCGGTTCCACATTGGTGCACGAACCCCAATAATAAATTCAAACAAATCCAAGAAGCAAAGGTAGACTTGAAGAACACTTCCCTGGCAAGAGGAGGGTGAAGTTCATCCCAAAGACGTGATGTTTGAGGATAATCACGAAAGAGATGAAGCAACGACTCCTCCTCGGTTGAACACTTCGAGCAAAGGGCGTTGTTGGGCCCTATCAACTAAATCCCATGGCGCGTACTGGAGCGGTATACAAGCAGCCCACGGAGCCAAGCGGCATGTTTCTAGAAGGGTGTCCGAGCTGTGAACGTCGATACGAGCCAATTCGCCCGTCGAGTGTAAGATAGATTTATATTCTATCTTATAAGATGTTTTTCTATCTTATATAGGCAGAACCATATCAAATCTAAGGATGTTATATCTTAGACGATTTATATCTATCTAGTTATCCATATATCTTGTAAAGCACTCTATCTTTAGGACCCCTATAAATACATAAAGGGGGTCACGCATGGTAGAGGGACATTCATACATATGTACAATCGAATACACACAAGTTTAATACAATTTTCGCATTCTTTTCACTCGATTCTTAAGTTCTTATTACTTAATTCAAGCCTGATCTAGGCTAAGGGGTCACCAATCTTGCTTGGTTGATTTCTAGCTCCAACAATTTGGCGCCCACCGTGGGGCACAGAATTTGGCAAATTACGAACGAAGAATCGTTTGTTGTTCAAGTTTCCAATCTAAGGCAATGTCGGAATCTGGAGAGATCGTGCCAGAGAAGAACAATGCCACCCAACACGAAGAAGTCTTATCTAAGCAACGAGAGGACGAGATGGCGGACGTTCGGCGCCGCATGGAGCTTCTCTAAAGAGAACTTGAGCAACAAAAAGGCTTCTTTGAAGCCAGCATGGAACGCTTGACCAACGAGAACAACCAGCTCAGGAGCCAGAACCAGTTACTTACTACGGCAAGGCAACCCGCCAACGTCCCTAGAAACACTGAGGGTCTGGTTACTCGGCTGAATTTCGACTCCGAAGAGGGGACTTCTGGGGGAAACAACGGGAACGACACCCAAGGAGGAGTCCTGAACACTCAACAAACGCCCAACCCCGAGAACAATCGCGAGCAAACAGCGAACAGGGAGATTCCCGGAATCCAGGTCACGCCTCCGGGTAACACCTACAGAACCCGCTCCGGGAACGTGTGGATAGCTGAGAACGCTTACACTGAAAGACACCAGGAGTTGGACCTAGATGCTCTTATCAAGAAAAAGGTAATAGAGCAAATTGGAGCCATCTCCGACCAGGTCGTCAGAAGCCATACCGGGTACCAGCCGGTGCAACCAGAGGCTCAGGACGGATACGACGAATCACCTTTCGTCCCTAGAATCGCTCGGGCCAAAATTCCAAGGAATGTCACTATTCCCACCATGAATCCTTACAACGACACCACGGACCCTAACGAGCACATAGCCATCTACAAGCAAAAGATGATGACTAGCTCGGTTCCCAGTCACTCAAATGAATCCGTGATGTGTAAGGAGTTTGGAACGACCCTGACGGGACCAGCCCTCACCTGGTTCATCGGTCTACCCAGGGGAAGTATCAAATCTTTCGCCGACCTCTCGAACACCTTCCGGAGCCAGTTCACGAGCAGTCGCAAGTTTGAGAAGCAGTCTAGTGACCTTTACCGGGTCAAGCAGAAAGATCATGAAACCACAAAGGCTTACCTAGATCGCTTCAACAAGGAGAAAGTAACCATCCCAAATTGCGACACCACGACTGCAATTGAGGCTTTCCGACAAGGAATCATACCGGATGGAGGGTTGTACCAGGAACTAACCAAACACCCATGTGCTACTTTCGAGGAAGTCCAATCAAAAGCACTAGCGCACGTGCGACTGGAGGAAGATAGATCTCGCCGAAGGAGGTCGGCCGAACCTAGAAACTCTGACAGGAAAAACGGCAATGATTGCAAGAGGGAATATCCAGAGGGAAGGCGATCGCCCTTCGGCCAGAGAAGGGACAGGCGTGATCGATCCTACGACGGACACCCAGCCAAGCGGGTAAACGTAGCACGCAGCAAGCCACCAATGGAGAAGGAACGCCATCCATTGCCACCACCTCTGGAGGATTACAACCTCAAAATCTCACCATCGCAGCTAGTGAAGAACCTCTCCAAGATGGGCGACCTAGTTAGGCGGCCCAGAAAAGACAAAGCGCCTAAGGCAGGGGCCGACGAGAACAAGTGGTGCGAGTTCCACGATAACCACGAGCATTGGACAAAGGATTGTATCATGCTAAGAAGAGAGGTAGCACATCTAATCTCTAAAGGCAAGAACCGGGAAGCGGCTCCAGACGCCAGAGTTCCTCGCGATCTCCTAGATAATCCCTACCGAAGCAAGACGAACGAGAGAACACCCCATACTCCAGAAAGGGTGGTGAACGTAATAACCGGAGGATCAAGCGTGTGTGGCCTTACCTACTCAGCAGCCAAGAGACACGCACGAGAGGGGTACCTGGGAAAACCTACCCATCTAGAGAGGCGACCTAGACAACCCACCGGGTTAGCAATAGTCTTTGACGACTCTAACATTGAAAACCAGGTTGGGCCTCATCACGATGGTCTGGTGATCTCCTTACACATAGGGAACGTCCTTATGAGGAGGATACTGGTCGACACCGGTAGCTCTACCAACCTCATAACACTCACCGCCCTCAAAGAGATGGGTTTGTCCGAAAACGACATCCACAAACAACCCGTCCCCCTCGTGTGTTTCAGTGGAGAAGTGAAGCACACCACGGGAAACATAACTCTACAAACCTTCGCCAAAGGAGTGAACTTGCAAGTAGAATTCATGGTGATAGACTGCCCATCCAGCTACAACGTAATCCTGGGTCGCCCTTAGTTACACGACATGAAGGCGGTGGCTTCCACTTATCACCAGACGGTGAAGTTCCCTACACCACGGGGAATAGAGGAAATTCGAGGAGATCAGAGGCGAGCTAGAGAATGCTACAAGACAGCCTTGAAGCCTACGGCCGCTGGGCCGCAGGCATAGCAATTACAGAGCGCTACCCCTCCTACCCCGACCCGAGAAGAAGAAGAAGAAGTGGAGGAGGTAGCAATAGGAGAAGGACGGATCGTTCGGCTGGGCATCGGACTAGAAACTTCCATCAAGACAGAACTCGTGTCCTTTCTGGAGAAATACCAGAAGTGCTTCGTATGGAGCCACGAGGACATGGCTGGAATCGACCCAGGGGTGATCACACACAGGATTAACACCGATCCTAGCTTTCCCCCGTGAAACAAAAGAGGAGAAGGTTTGCCCCAGAACGAATCCAGACAGTTGACGAAGAAGTAAGGAAGCTACTAGACACAGGCAAGATCCGAGAGGTGAAATATCCAGAATGGCTAGCTAACGTGGTGGTCGTCCCGAAGAAGAATGGGAAGTGGAGGGTTTGTGTGGACTTCACTGACCTGAACAAGGCGTGTCCTAAAGACTCTTTCCCAATCCCACACATAGGCACAATGGTCGATGCCACCGCCGGTCACGAGCTCTTAACATTCATGGACGCCTTTAGCGGCTACCACCAGATCCAGATGCACCCCGAAGATCAAGAAAAGACGTCCTTCATAACAGGACAAGGGACGTACTGTTATCGAGTTATGCCTTTTGGCTTGAGAAACGCTGGTGCAACCTACCAGCGGCTCGTTAACCATATGTTCCAGAACCAAATCGGGAAGACCATGGAGGTGTACATTGATGATATGATGGTCAAGAGCACGACGGCAGTTCAACACCAACAACACCTCGAGGAAGCTTTTAACATTCTTGAAAAATTCAACATGAAGCTTAATCCTCAAAAGTGCACGTTCGGAGCTCAGTCTGGAAAATTTCTAGGTTACATCGTGACTAAAATGGGGACTGAGGCCAGTCACGATCAAGTGAAAGCAATAGCCTCCCTGAGATCACCCAAGAACATTAAAGTACAGAAACTCGCTGGGAAAATCGCCGCCCTTAACAGGTTCATATCCAAGTCGGCCGACAAGTGTCGATTGTTCTACGATATACTCAAGAAAAACAAAAGTTTCCAGTGGGATGAACGACACGAGAAGGCTTTCCAGGAACTCAAGGGCTACTTCTCCAATCCATTGTTGTTAGCCAAGCTGGTTCCGGGAGAAATCTTGCAGTTGTATCTAGCGGTATCAGGAAGCACATTGAGCGGGGTTCTAGTCAGGGAAGCTGACGGACAACAAATGCCTGTTTACTTCGTAAGCAAGACAATGACCTTAGCAGAGACTAGATACACCCCCCTCGAAAATCTGGTCCTCGCCGTCGTCATGAGTTCGAATAAGCTGCGCCCTTATTTCGAATCACATACTATCGCAGTCCAAACCAGCTACCCTCTGCGATAGGTGATGCAGAAGCTAGAGTTCTCTGGAGGAATGACCAAGTGGGCAGTACAACTCAGCGGTTACGACATCAAATACGAGCCTCGCAAAGCCATAAAGTCACAGGTCCTAGCCGACTTCGTCGCTGATTTCTCACCTGATCTAGAGGAGGCAGCAAGCACAAGCACACCCACCCCTATCCCAGAAGAAACACACGAAATGTGGACGCTCAACACAAATAGGGCTTCGAACGCCAGAGGGATAGGGCTAGGGGTAATTCTGGAGTCGAGCAAGGGAGACAAGCTAGCTCAAGCCATAAGGTGCGACTACGACGCCACAAACAACGAGGCAGAGTACGAAGCTTTGATTTTCGGATTAGGGCCAGCACGAGACCTAGCAATCCAAAATCTACAAGTGAAGTGCGATTCCCTCTTGGTGGTTAACCAGATACTGGGACTATTTGAGGTAAAAGACGAGAGGATGGCTCTTTATTTAGAAAAGGCGAGAGCATTAGCAGGAGAATCCCGGCAAGTCACCTTTGAATAGGTACCTAGAGAGAACAACACGTCGGTTGACGCTCTAGCAGGTTTAGGCTCGGTACTCAGCCCAAGTGAATACTCCCAGATCCTGCTAGTGCATCTTCTTTACTCGGCGATTGAGCATCCCAAAGAGACATCCATGCTAGACGTACTCCCAGTAGCTAGTCTTAACACACACTCTGGAGAGAAACCCAACAACTGGATCAAACCATACCTAGACTGGCTAGTATACGAGAAAGCGCCTGAAGATAAGACAGAAGCAAGAGCTTTAAGAGCCAAAGCTACACGATTCGTCGTCCATCAAGGCTTGCTCTACCACAAGTCTGCATCAGGGGTCTTGCAAAGATGTGCAGAGGGAGACGAGATAGCTAGTATCATGAGCGAGATCCACGAAGGATATTGCGGAAACCATGCAGGTGGCAGGAGCTTGGCGAATAAAATACTTAGACACGGGTGGTACTGGCCAACGCTACGACACGACGCCTCCAAGTATGCCTAGGAATGCAAAGCTTGCCAACGACACGCGCCCACTTCTCACCAACCCTCCGAGAGCCTACATCCAACGCTTAATCCTTGGCCCTTCATGAGATGGGGGATGGATATTGTGTGAAAATTACCTCCTTCTACAGGGCAAAAAGTGTTCTTCTTGGCCATGACCGATTACTTCTCCAAATGGATCGAGGCTGAAGCATATAGAGAGATCAAGGACAAGCACGTGATCTCGTTCATCGAGCGCAACATCCTATGCCGCTTTGGAATCCCAGCAATAATCGTTTGTGACAATGGTTCCCAGTTCATTAGCCAAAGAATGAGAGAATTCTGCCAGGGGTGGAACATTGATCTAGTAACATCAACACCTAGATACCCCCAAGCGAATGGGCAAGCTGAGTCCTCAAACAAAGTAATCATAAGCAACCTAAAGAAAAGATTAACCAAATCCAAAGGCAAGTGGGCAGAAGAGCTACCCTACGTACTTTGGGCTGATCGCACCACTCCCAAGAAAGCAACAGGGCAAACCCCCTTTTCTCTAGTATACGGGTGCGAGGCAGTCATCCCAGCTGAAATACAGGTCCCAACCGCGCGATACGGTCTAGCTACGCTTGACCAGAACAAGGAGCAACTCGAGGCAGACCTAGACACGGTCCAAGAATTACGGGAATCAGCCCACCTCAGAGTAGCTCGATACCAGCAACAGGTGTCCAGAAGCTATAAAAAGAACGTAAGAGTTAAAGCCTTCCGAGTTGGAGACTGGGTACTTTGCAAGGTATTCCAAAACACAGCAGAGCAAAACGCGGGAAAACTGGCACCTGGATGGGAAGGACCTTACAGGATCACGAAGGTCGTAGGGCAAGGAGCTTACCAGCTTGAGTCCGAGGAAGGAGAACCAGTGCCTAGGAGTTGGAATGCCACTCACCTCAAGAAGTACTATTTCTAGAAACCCTATCTCTAGTTACTTAGTTTATTTCGTGTTTTAGAAGGTTTTTGATTTTCTTTTTTTTGGGGGGATGCAAGGGGGTTCCTGAACCATCACCCCACTTTTATTTCTAGATCACAGTTCTAGTATTAAGCATTAGTTAAGACACTATTTTACATTCTTGTGATTCTTTTGAGTTATGAATGAAATTTATTACAAATCACTTCGTTTATACACGCAAACATATGCTCCTCGAGAGCACACTCTTGCAAATTTCGCACGACACAAAAACCCACACCAGGGTACATGTCTAGTAGCCCCGATCAAGCTACGAAAAGGCGAAAATCCCACAAAACTCGTGGATGTCACGATTAGGCCCATAAGTGACCTAGGCATTTATCGCCAGAAATCCAACAAAACTCGTGGACGTAACGATTAGGCCCATAAGTGACCAGGCATTTATCGCCAGAAATCCCACAAAACTCGTGGACGTAATGATTAGGCCCATAAGAGACCTAGGCAAGTATCGCCAGTATTGCAAAACTCGCACGATAATTTGGATTCACAAATAAGGCACAAATCGCCTGACACATATGCTAGCATCCAACGGATTAATCCATCCATAGTAACTGGTTGTACAACCCAGATATATTTTCAACGTTTGACATCACAAAGCTAACGTTAGCACTTTGAACAAACAAGCTTGTTTCTTACAAATAATAACCGCTAAGACGCACTAGGTACCTACACCGCTTCTAACAAAGGCCAATGTGCTTTTCCAAACACAATCTCTAGACATAGGTGATCCCTCTCCAAATAATACAAGGGGTGGTGCATTCACCATATCACCGTACTACAACGACTTTACTAATCACATGATTATCAGGATTACGTTTACCAAAGCCACTTCTAGACTCTTGCTCCAGAGATTTACATCTGCAACTCTCTCGCGCTGATTCAAAACACGAGTATGCTCCTCTGGGTACGGTCTCCAGAGTATGGTTTATAAATGCGCCCCTAGAAAGACAAGGGGTACCAGGTCTTTCGTCGAGACTTACTCGAGTAAAACATCTCATTTCTAGACATGACATCTAGAGTCGTATCTTGGCAAGATTGTGGGAACAAGGCACGTTCCCAAGAGCCAGCTAAGTAGCAAAGGCTAAGCTCCAATGTCGAGCAAGACTACTTAATGTACGCTTCCGAAGCTACCAAATGACACGGTCAAAACTACTCTTGAGGCTGAGAATTCGCAAATAAACGCCTAGCTGCTTAGGAATGCATTGTTAAAACAAGACACATATAACAAAATTAACAAGGCCATATAGCGGGCCTATAAATAGAGGTTCCTACACTAGGGGTACAACGTTTTCCCCCGTAAAGTCAAAGTCTACCAGCATGGGCCATATCAGAGTCATCATCAAGTTTTTTGGCAATAAACATTGCCAGAATGAGTATTTAAACCAAAAGATAATCAAAAGCAAACACAAGTTCTTCGCTTAGAAAGATCACTTAGCCGGAGAAGGGGTCTGCGATGAGAGGTGCTCATCCTTGTCTTCTTGCTGGACAACGTCGCTGGAACCCACAGTTGGGACAACATCTACTGGGGCTGGAGAATTGGCGTCATCATCCAAATCTTCATTAGGCAAGAAATCTTCTGCAGGCACCTTCGAGCCAAGGGGAAATAAAGCTTTAAAGGTGGACTTCAGCTCCTCCAGGTTCCACCGACCACTCTCTCCACTAGCGACCCCTTCCAGAACTTCGATCTTGGCTTTGGTAGAGTAGTAGGTGCCGATCCTTATAACCTGCTGCGTGAAATCATCCGTGGCCCCCTGAAGCTCGGCAATCTTCCTAGCTTGAATGGACAATTCTTCTTGCAACTTGGCAACTTGAGCCCGGTGGGAACCCAGAGCATCTTCGAGGACACGGTTCTGACAACCAGAGTCCCACGTTGCTTCCGAGGCGTGCCTCTCCTTAGACTTCAACACGCTGATCTCCCTCATATGAACATCCATAGCCAGAGCAAACTCTTGGGTTGCCTGCAAGCAACGCTAGGTAAATAACCACGACAATAGAAAAACAGTTTACTAAATAGAGTGTACTACCTTGTACGCCACCAAGAATTCACTCACAGTCATAGCTATTCCCTTCCTAGAAGCTAGTTCATCGACACATCTGAGTATGCGCCAGGTTGTAGGCATGATTTGGGATGGGGAGACACCTAAATCTCTGAGAAAGTCTCTAATGAAGGGGGAAAATGGAAATTTAAGCCCTAGAGAGAACGGGAAATCGGTAAAGCAGATCCAACCGGGACGAATCCAATCAATTAATTCGTCTTGGGGACAATGGGTCACGGTCCCGGCCGGAAACCCTCCTTCAGCGACGATTCTAGTCACGTCATCAGGCGTGAGGTTGCACAGGAATTGATCCTGAGGCATTAGCGAGTTTGAGGGCGCAAAAAGTGGGATTTCTGCCATGATCAGAAGGAAGGGTGAAGCACAAAAGAAGACGAGGTTTCGGAGAAAATAGTGAAAGAGAAGACGAAGGAAGCAAGGGAAAGCGGAAGAAATGAAATTCGTACCTGCACCAATAAGTTGAAGTGACGCCTCTATGGGAGGAAGGAGGGGCTGCAGCGTTTTAAAAAGGCGTAATGATAACCTGCAGGCAGCGATTTCCAAGGCAACGAATCAGTAATTGGAGATTTAGTTCAATCCCAACTTCAAATTTTGAATTTTTAAATTTTAAGTTTGAATTGAAAGGGGTATTGTTGGGCCCTATTAACTAAAAGGCCATGGCGCGTACTGGAGCGGTCTACAAGCAGCCCACGGAGCCCAGCGGCATGTTTCTAGAAGGGTGTCCGAGCTGTGAACATCGATACGAGCCAATTCGCCCGTCGAGTGTAAGATAGATTTATATTCTATCTTATAAGATGTTTTTTTATCTTATATAGGCAGAACCATATCAACTCTAAGGATGTTATATCTTAGACGATTTATATCTATCTAGTTATCCACATATCTTGTAAAGCACTCTATCTTTAGGACCCCTATAAATACATAGAGGGGGTCATGCATGGTAGAGGGACATTCATACATATATACAATCGAATACACACGAGTTTAATACAATTTTCGCATTCTTTTCACTCGATTCTGAAGTTCTTATTGCTTAATTCAAGCCCGATCTAGGCTAAGGGGTCACCAATCTTGCTTGGTTGATTTCTAGCTCCAACAGGCGTTAGTGGCAAAACGCCCCCGAACTCTTGATTAGCCAACCAAACAAACATACGGGCTCGTTCGGTAACAGCGAGTCTCCAAATCTTCGTGTATAGGCTGCGATCAACAAGGAAAGGGTCATCATGAGAGCAAATTAAATCATATGCGGAGGAATCTGTGTAAGCGCCCGACGAAGAATGCATCCAACACAAGATGTCGGGCTCGCTCTCCTCGGGATGGACCGAAGTAGCAACGACTTACATTAGCACGGCATTAGGCAGAAGGTGCAAAAAAGTCGCCCAATCCCATCCACTGCCCTCAATCCAGACATCACGAACCGAGCAGTTCGAATGCTCAGCCGGGACAACACCAACTACAAGGGCGATCAATTCGCGCTCGCCGATCCACCGATCGAGCAAAAAACGGACAGACCTGCCATTCCCAATACACCAGGACTAGCCCTTTATAATCACTTCCTTCACCCCTGTCTCGATCCCTCTCCAAACCGGAGATTTAGCCATTGTGTTCGACGCCGTGGGCTTGATATATTTCGAACGAAGGACATTGACCCATAGAAAAGAGTTATCGGTCAAAAACCTCCAGCTGATCTTCCCCACCAGCGCCAAGTTAATTTCTTTCATCGACCTAATGCCCAAGCCGCCCGAGAGTTTAGGTTTGCACATATCCTCCCAACACACTAGATGAAATATTTTCCGTCCATTCGCATCGCCCCCAATAAAATTTTTGACGAGCCCATCAATCTTGCTGTAGACCTCAGATGGAAGAATGACCGTCGCCATCGAGTAAACAGGAATAGAGATCAGCACGGATTTTGCGAGAGTGACCCTGCTGGCCAAGCTCAAAAACTACCCCTGCCATCCCTTGAGCCTAGCGGTCAATCTTTCGAGAAAGGGTTCAAACGTAGCATTTTTTATTTGCTCAAGGGAGATCGGGACTCCAAGATACATCCCGAGATTATGAAAAACCTGGAACCCGCTTATCTGCTGTAATCTTTGAGCAAGCCTGTTGTAAACATTCAGGGACAAGAAGAGTTTTTATTTGGAGGGATAAATCTTTTGCCTAGACATCTTACAAAATGAATCCAGGCACTCCATGATAATCTGAAGCTGAGCAACCGAGGCTTCAAAGAACAGGACAATGCCATAAGCAAAAAACATGTGCAACAACTCAAGACCTCCTCTAGAAAGGCGGATCAGTTTCCAGCGTTTCAGAGCAACAAGACGACTAATAGCAACAAGACCTCCTCTAGAAAGGCGGATCAGGTACGGCGATAAAGGATCCCCCTGAAGAACACCCCTAGAAGGAACGAAGCTGCTCGTAGCTTCGCCATTCCAAAGCAGGCGGAATGTTGTCGTGTTTAGGGAAGCATTAATCCAGGAGACCCAGTGATCCGAGAAGCCTGCTCCCTTCAAGGTCTTATCAATAAAATCCCAAACGAAGCCTGTCGTAAGCTTTTTCTAAGTCAAGTTTGAGCATCATCCATCCCGAGACCACCTGCTTGCGTTTCATTGAATGAACCACTTCCCGAGCGAGGATAATGTTGTCTTGTATTAGTCTGCCCGGAATAAAACTCCCTTGCATCGGACTAATAATAGTCGGGAGGATTTTCTGCATACGGGTAACAAGAACCTTGGTAACGATCTTATAGAGAACGTTGCACAAGCTAATAGAACGGAATTGGCTAATAAGCTCCGGCTCATCAACCTTAGCAATCAAAGAAATCAGCGTATCATTAAGCACAGGCGGCATCTCCAACGTCTGAAAGAACTGCTTCACCGCTTTCACTACAGACCTGCAAATAATGCTCCAACAATTCTGATAAAAGATTGGTTGGAAGCCATCACTACCCGGCGCTTTAGTAGGGGCCATACAGAAAACCGCACTCTTTATCTCAACCTCCTCAATGGCTTGATCAATTTGTGTCCATATCTCCGCAGGGGCAATAGGGAAATCCGAGGCTCATCAGTAATTGGAAATTTCTCACAATCCGGCACCGTGTGCAAAATCTGATGAAATCAAGGGCATGCGCTTCAAGCTCAGATTTGTTAAATAACCATCTACCATTAGGATCTTTGAGAGTGTCTACACAATACGTCTACGCCGAACGACGGTAGAAGCATGGAAAAAGTCGTGTTTTGATCACCCTCTTTTAGCCATTGGACGCGTGACTTTTGAAGCCAAAGGAGCTCTTCTTGGACTAGCGTATTATCTAACTCAGCTTGTGTCTCGTCAATGGCCTGTTGCACCGACTCTAACGGCTGAGAGGCGAGCCGAGCATTGATGGCTTGCATCTAGCTCGCGTTTAGAGTGCATATTAGGTCATGTTTCATTAGCTTTCGGTTTGCTTTTCTCTCTTTTAAGTTAACTTTTTAGTTGTTTTCGGTTTAGTCTCTCGGTTCGAACTCTACGCTTTGTTCGGTATTAATTTCAGGAGATTTGGAGGAGATTGGAGTGTTCGGTATGAATGGAGTGTTCGGTATGAATTTCAAGCCCCCGACCCGGCCGGGTCACGGCCCGGGTCGGGGCTTTTCCTCACTCGGTTGCGTTTGTGCGGTTTTCCGGCCTTGGACCCGGCCGGGTCACGGGCCGGGTCGGCCCATGGGCTACGCGACGGCGCCCCCGATTTCTTCTTTTGCCCCCTTTTTCCTTTTAGGGTTGTATAAATACCTCTTTCCTCCTTTAGGAGAGCATCTTCTTTCCCCCTTTTGGGGTCTTTTTCCCATTTTAGAACCTTAGTCTCTTGTGAAGATTTGGAGAAAATTGTTGGAGACTCTAACCTTTTCTATCTCTGGATTAAAGTTTGGTATGAATTTCCTCTTTTCTTATTCTTCATTTCCTTTGTTTTCCTTGTTTATGTTTAGTTAGGTTCCCAAATCCTAGGGGTTGAGGAAAACACCATGGATTCTAGATAGAACTTTGAATTGCTTGTATGAATTGAGACTTGATTGTGGTTTGTTTCAATCCTATAGTCCTAATAACAGATTGATTGTGATTTGAGCCTTATTGATGATTGCGACCGAGAGGTAAGATTATTAATGGGAAGTGAGGTGTGGGATTTGTGTTGAGAGACCTCATCCCTCACTTGAACTATAGGATTGATTGATTGAGGCCCCTTTGATATAAGAATTGATTTGGGATCTCTGGAGAGGTTCACCTACCGATAGAGGCTTGAGTTGGACGAGCTCACTCAAGCCACGACGGTGGATGAGGGCTTGACCCGATTCATAGCCCTATTGAGCCTAAAGGGCCTAGTCTTAGATGTCAAGCCACGAAAGTGGATGATTATCGTATTCTAGGCACAATTGTTAGATTCGATAGGATTAGACTATGAAATTAGGTAGTTGACTCCAAACCATGATTTGATCAAGATTTATGCATGCTAGCAAAGTGTTGCCTAGGCTCATAGTGTGAGTACCTATAGTATCTAGGATTGCCTTTCCCATATTGAATTTGCATCATTTTGTTACTTGTTTTCTCCTTTTTACTTAGTTGCTATTCGAATTCCTTTATTTCAATCCGAAATTGCTTCATATTTGCCTAGCTACAAGATTGTCGGTTCAATCAATTCTACTAAAGTCCTAGAGATTGACACCTTGATACTACACGACCCGTACATTTGCGGTGTTGGTCTAATAGCCTATCAAGCATGAAGGTCATCAAGCTTGCAAAAGAGAGACTCTTTTCTTAGATGAATGTTGCCGAACACAGACTTATTCCAAGAGAGAAACTTAGGGCGTAATTCAGATAAGGCCGACATCGAGTGCAACTCTTCAATCCATTCATTCTTCAAGAATTGAAAGAAGCCCGGGTGAGGGAGCCAAGCGGCTTCAAATCTAAAAGGCCGGCGTGACCAATTATGAGAGATCCTAGGAGATAACTGAAGGTACAAAGGGGTGTGGTCCGAAGATAGCTTAGGCAAATGACGAACCGAAGCGTCCGGCCAAAGCATACGCCCTTACAAAATCGATCAAGGTGTTTCCCAACTAAGGTTCGGCACGATCTGCCACGCGACCAAGTGAACGGTTGTCCCAGGAAGCCTAAATCAATCAACCCCGTTTCATTGACAAACCCATTGAAGCGATCCAAGTCCTCAGATAACCGACCCAAACCCATCTGAAATACCGCTGATCAGCTCTTTCAATTCACTCCAGAGTCTACGACGCCTTCTCGACGACGGAGGAGCATAGAGGGCAATCAAGTGAATAATAGAATTATTCTGAGCAACTGTGGTGTGAAAAAAGTCCGAAGCTGTACAGATAACCTGGAGATTGACCTGATCCGGCTTCCAACGAAGCCAAACACCACCAGATAACCCCACAGCGTCAACACGAACCAAGTTTGGGAGACCCAACCTAGCACAAACATCACGAGCAACGTCATTAGAAATCCGAGGTTCAATATTAGCAAGCACATTAATATTATAATGACGCACCAGATATTTCGCCGCACGGAGAAGGCCGGGTTTTCCGGCTCCAAAGTAGTTCCAGAATAAACAATTCATAAAGAACCATTTGCACGGGTGCTTGGCCCAAAAGCTTTAGTTGCGTTTGACTTAGTATCGACGCTCATATCCATGTCTTGGTTGGAGAGCATGGTGTTACTGACTGCATTAGTAGCCTTATCACCTACGGGAGCAACAGGTGAGGCCCCCGGTGCAAACTCAAACGAAATCTCACCATCTGGCCTTGCACGCTTGTTAGTCAGGTTGCTAACATTAGTGATAACCGCACCTGTTAGAGCAATGTCTGTTTGCTTGGTGTGCTTCTTATTATTTTTTTTGCTGTTCCTTCCAGTTTGCTTTGGATCATTGACACTCTTAGTACGTAACTGTTGTCCCTGAGTGCCATTAGGCTTGGAAGTCTCCCCCTCAAGACCGACAACAACCTTACCTTTCTTGTCAGTGAATATCCCTTGGTTCTTCGGAGCTGTCATTACTGTATCATTGGCACTAGCCGGATTGTCAGCCGGAGGGCTCTCGTTATTATTTTGGGTTATTTGAGTGTCATCACCGAGGGCAGCGAAGCGGTTAGCATCGGATTGCTCTCCCGTCTTCGTCGTACTAGCCTTCCCTTTTCTTCATCGTTGTACGACTGTCCAAGGGCCATACCTTGGAGCATTGTCATCCGGTCCAGGAGTGCGGACCACCAGGGGCTCGTCAGTCACGGCTGTGATGGCCTCCTCCGAAGCCTCAACAGAAATCAACCTAGGGCAGCGGGTATGTTGGTGGCCATACGAACCACATGTCGTGCACAAGAGGTGAAGCCCCTCATACACCACATGAAATTTACAGTCATCAACCGTAATTGCGCCTTTCAATGGTTTAGTAATATCAACTTCAACACAAACCCTACCAAACCGGCACCGATCCGAGAATAAAGTCTTCTTGTCAACTTTGATAGGACGACCAACACCTGAGGCTAGCGTCATTAGAGTCGTCTCTGTTGGATCATAAGTCTGTTAGAATGGGCGTCCTTAACTGGGTTAAGGACGTCCTTAGGTGTAGCGGAAAATAGACTTAACAAGAAACAGAATAAGACAATGAACACGAGTATTTATAGAGAAACCCCACTAAGACCAACTAGTCTTATGGGTAAACCTCTACCTCTGTTGGAGGATTTTCAATAGCCGTCCTTATCTTATTCAGAGAGAGTCCTTACAACTTAGGCGAGTCGTTACAATTCTCTGAGCTAAGCGTGCGTCCTTAGCCTCACTAGTAACACTCCTTTCAGCCTAACAAGTAACTTAACTCTCTTTAGCTATAAGGAAGCTGACACTCACGTCTCTCACTATAGGTCGTGAGAGACCAAATAACATTTTTTCTAACTCTTTTGTGGTTTGGTTTGGATTTGATGTGGTTGGACTTTCTTTCTTTCTCTCGCTTCAAGCTCACTTGATCTTCTTGATCTTCGTTCTTGAACTTGAATGCCTTGGGAGGAGCTTGAGAGAAAGTCTTCAAAGTCCACACCGCTATGCATAACCCTTGGAGGGTATTTATAGCGGTAGTGGTTCTTGTCCTCTAGCGTCCTCTGAAGCTTTGAGCGGGATCTGTCGTCTTCCTTCAACGGTGCGATTTGCATCTTGAGGAAGTCAACTCTATTGATGCTTGGGAAGCCTCCGCGTGGTCAGGGGACCATCTCTGGGAAAGCGACATCTTTGGAATTATTCACACGTGCCCAGACATAGGAAGCTTCCTTCTGAGGACTACGGCCGAATGTGATGTAATCATGTTGGGGCGGCCTTGGTTTGAATTTGAACTTCGTCCGTATTTGGGCGCGCGTCCCTTCTTGATGAGGACGCTGTCCTATCTACGCAGGGACTCCATTCTTTTTGTTCAGCTCTGGAAGTTTTGATGGAGTGCGTCCCAACAGCTTAGGGACTCTCATTCAGTTGTTGTCCTTTTTCGCTCATGTGCGTCCTCTAGACTTACCTGAGACCAACACTTGGACAACTTATCAAATACCTTTGAGTTTGTCATTATCAAAACTAGGGACGATCATTATTGGTTAGATATTAATGACTGACGTCCTTTATATCGTCCCAATAATCTCTTCATAGAGCATCATAGGCAAGCCTGAGAATTGAATCCACGCAAAAGTGGTGGTGATGATATCCGTGTGTGGATTGAAAGTTCGCAACCAAGGTGTTATGATGAGGTAGTTCCCAAAAATCATCCAAGGACCACCCATCATGGTTGTCATGTAGTCGTACTCTAAGGTAAATCTGACTACGTAGTACCCATTGGGATGATCCGCAACCGACATTTTTCCAGAGGGCTGCCATAAATCCCTTAACTTCTTGTCCATAGTTGCATGGGGAATTAAATTCCCAAGTGGTTTCACAATTAATGCGGATTTCCATGTAGAAGCAAGAGCCTCCTTCATTGCGGGATCGATCTTAAAGACAGGATCCCCATCAGCGTCAATGGACATTGTCACTTTCATCTTGACAAACTCCTCGCTAAGAACCAATCGTTCCATACCGTCATCCCCTTGGACGACATCTTTCCAAGGTCTCATTGTTCCATTGGTAGCAGCATTCGCACGGATCATCCCGTTGCTACCATGACCCGAGTCCACAACCATACCAGTGGCACCTGGTGAAGCAGCCGACCCTCCCCCCGGAGCGGGTGGCGGCCCGCTCATGCTAGTGAAATCCGGCACGACGGCAAAACCCTAGCAGGCCTAGGGCACGTTTTTTCTTTTTACGAAGAGAGCGTTTTTTCTTTTCCTTTTTGGTGTAATAAGTTTTGTAAATTAGTGTTAGATGGTTTTGAAGGGTATAAGGGTTGTCTAGTACGCATCTGACGATCTTAAATGGACACAAGATTAGATAAAATCTATCATAACTATATATTAAAGCGAAGGTTAAAAATAGTATTTAGTACAACACATGTCAACTTTTCATTGGACCGCACACCCCTTCTTTATTAAAACAATTTTATTGGTTAATTCGGATTATATACCCCACATGTATGTAAAATATGAAAGAATATATATTATTGAAATTATATCTATAAATTTTCCTTAAAGCTATAGCTAACTAACCTTACTATATACTAAATTCGATATTAAAATAATAATATAGAAAAATAAATGTCAACGCCTATTAAATATATAATTATAATCCATAAACATTAAAATAAATTCTACAAATCTTAGGAGTAATCAATCCTAATACAAAAATTATGATCCTACAAATCTTTGTTCAATTAAGAGAATATATTATAGTGAAAATAAAATATTTTTAAAATAAAACCTATAAAAAAATCAAAAAAATTATACAAGCATTTATATCAAACTATTCTTCTGAATAACTTTTTATAAAGTTTAAACTAAGTTTTTAGTTGAATCAAATTTGTGCCTTGAAGGCACGGGACGATACTAATACTAGTACTATATATTAAAGTCGAGACCTTTCGAGCTTCTACGTTAATTCTCATCCCACTCCATTTAAAAAAATAAAATTTAGCAAAATAATTTTAAATTATTTCTTATTCTTATTAATTCTCTATCATTTATCTTCTTCTTTTTCTATTTTCTATCTTTTTTCACCTAATTTCTATCTTTTTCAAATATTTTCTTTTAGGTATTCTTTTTTGGAAATCAAAATTAATACTAATTTCTTAAACTTATTTGTCACTCGAAATTTTTGTTTTTATTGTATTTTTATAACCATATACATTCACCATATTTTTTTGTCAAGCTTTTTTTTGTCCCATAAATCTATAATTTAAGCTATAGATATCTAAATATATCTTTGAAAAATATCTTAAAAATATATAAAGAAAACTAGTGTTATAATATTCATTTATAAATTATATTGATCTATAACTCTACTATTATTAAACTAATTATAATTTTATACCATCTAATAAAATATTCATATTATTTCAAAAATATGATTGGTAATACAAGCCTATATTTCTAAAATATTTATTTAAATAAGTAATAATTAACTTAGTTTTTTATTTCTATTTTCATATGAAAATCTTATTGGTTAAATATATATATATATATATATGATTATAAAATATTTCACTTGAGATTTCATCACCGTCTATTACGTCGTCAGCCACCCACTACCATTCTTGTACCCGCAACTCCTCTTCTCCCTTCTCTGCTTCGATCGAATATTATAATCTTTCGCACCACCTCTAACGGCCACCGGCGTCCTCCACACTATGAATCACATGTCCACACCACCGTCAGCCTCATTCTCTTTCACCCACAATATAGAACCACAAATTATCATTTCTTATAAATATGTTGGGGACGTTTGGTTTTAACTAACCTGCTCAATTTCATGGCAAACTTGATAGATTCATAAAGCTAGTTTTTGAAATCATTGGATACTTAATATCCTTAATTAATCCATGAAAGAGGGAGAAATTGTATCAATTAAGCATTAGTATTCTAAATTATCAAGATCAGAATTCTCATTTACCCTAATTGTAGTTCACGAGAGCGAAAGAGAAAGTGATGAGTTTCTGGTCAAGGGACCTATTGGCAAAATATCTGAATTTGGTGTTTTATTATTACTTTTAGCGTGTTACAATAGTAACCCTTTAATTATATGTATCGAAGGGCAATTCATCTCACTAAATCTTTATTATTGAGATTATTATTCTTCACAAATTAGGAGAAATTAGCTCTCTTCTCATTGTTGAGTCTTGCGGTCTAAAGATGTTGGATCGTTAGTAGTCAAGAGTTAAGGACGCTCTTAGGAGGAGCATCCTTTTACAGAGGAATACTTAAGCAGAAAAAACCCAGATAATAAACAAGTAAGCGCTGACACAATAATTTATTAAGGAACCCCACCTAGACCAACTAGCTAGTATAGATGTGTACACCTTTCCATCCGAAAAGGATTTTGAATGATTTCCCTTTTACTTGTATTCAATGAGTCCTTACAATTATTACACATGCAGGCGAATTTCACATTTCTTAAAATATAATATTCCGTCCCTATAGTTTACTAGTGAAATTCCTTTAAGCCCTAGCTTTGTAACCTAGCACTCAAATAGCAAGAAACAATGAAATAAAACCTCACACATTTCACATTTTCTTTGGAAACACTACACTCATTACAAACAGTTTGTGGTTTGATTTGGACTTCTTATTTGATCAGACACACTCTCTTGTTATTGAGTTGTTCTTCATGTTCTTGTCAACTCTCAAGAGTGTGTGGAAGAAGTCTCCTCACAATAAATACAAGTGGTTGTATTACAGTGGGTGAGACAGGGTTCCTATCTTAGGACCCATTTGCCCTTCTGGCGTCCTCAGAGACAAGATCAGAATTGTCGCTTTCCACATGTTGTACAACGTTGTCTTCATCCGAAAATCAACTCCTTCTTTTGCTAAGGAGCTTCCACATGTTATCTTGGGATAAGTGAGAAAAGCGACGTCCTGGCTTCACAATAATTGGTCTTGTGACATATGAGGCTTTTGAGGACTGCGGTCGTCGATGATATCATCTTTGTTGGACAACCTTTTCACTTGATTTTTAACGTTGGCATTTTGGCGCTTGTTCTTACTTGATAGGGACGGCTTCCCTATCTCGTAGAAACTCACTCTTATTCATCTTGACATGAATTTCTTGGTGTCCCTATTCCATATGCACGATTATCACTTGTTATCCTTTTCTCTTGATGATCTTCCCTAGAAGCATTCTTTGGATATACACTTAGATAACTCATTAAAATAATATTTAGTTTATCATTATCAAAAATAGGGACGGAGATCATTGATCCGGTGTAAATAACTGATGCCTCTAATAGCATCCTAATATAGGAGTTATGTCACGTTTCTATTTTTTTAATATTTGCATTATCTAGTTGATAGTTGTCATTAGCTGGCTCATCTCGTTTACTTATTTTTTATCGTTTAGATGATTTTATATTTGTATCTTTATTTGTTAGAAGAATATAGTTAACATTTAGGTTGCATTTTGTTAAGTTGCTAGCAAGACTAGTTATTTTATAAATATCTTGAATGTTAATTTTTTTCCCCATATATCTCATTATTTAAGTACCAATTTTTTGTGCTAATTGATTTTTATGCATTTTGTTAATTTGTTTTTTTAATAAAACAGTATATTTACTTAAAATATACGAGGAAAATTTAGTTATTATAATATACGAGGAATATATAAAATAAAAATTTTGATTTAATAATGATCTTTCAAAGCCAAATTCATAAGCATCTAGAATTAAAAAAAACTCTCAAATTAATTAATGTACGAGGTACTATTGTGTGTAGACCTGTCAAAAGCTGATCCGACCCCCCAAACCCGACCCGACCCGACTCAATTTTTTTTTCAACCCGAAAATTTAGACCCGTGACCCAGTTTCAACCCGACCCGATTGAAACCCGAACTCTTTGGGTTAAACCCGAACCCATTGGGTCGGACCCGATTTTTTATAGTTTAAATTATATTACAATATATAAATTTTGTTTTAGAAAATTATGTTATATTTTATTATTAAAGTATTTAAAAATTACTCCTCCCGTCCCTAAAAGATCATCCAAAATGACGGTTTTTACAGTTGTTAAGAAAATGTGTAATGTATGTGAAAAGTTGGTGGGAAAAATTGAAAGAGTGATAAAGTTGATGGAAATATTGGATATAGGGGTAATATATGAGATTAGATAGGGGTAGTTTTGTATTTTTGTAGAGAAAAAGTGATAAAGTTGGTGAGAAAGTTGGATAATTAAGTAATATAAGCATAGTTGTCAGAATCGGGATCCTTGGATCAGATTGGAAGGGGGTAGCAGGATCGGATCGTTAGGATCGTAAGATCCTACATTATAAATAAAAAATATACGATAACCAAATATATTTTATGTTTTCTTATATATAAACTCTGAAATTTTATAAACATAATTAATTTGATGAGTAAAAATATTTTAAGATGAATCGGGTTAATAATTTAATGGAAAAGAAACATAAACTTTGAGCTTAGTAATAATATATAAATATAATAGTGATTGTTTGGGATCGCAAGAATCGTTTGTAGGATCGTTGTAGAATCGTTAGAGTCGTGTGTAAAATCAAAATCCAGTTAGAGTTTTATGTTAAATCATTTAAGATCCTAGTTTAATAAGATCCTACTTAGGATCGTGGATCGATTTAGGACTTTTGGGTCGTAGAATCGTTAGAATCGTAGGATCGAGTCGGGATTCTAATAACATTGAATATAAGAGATTGAATGAGGGTAAAAAGGGAAGAAATTAGTGATATAAATGAAAATTTGTTAAAGATGGACAATCAAAGGGGGACGCCCGAAATAGAATATTGGACAATCTTTTAGGGACGGAGGGAGTATATTTTATTATTTAACTAATACTTTATTTAAATTTTGGTAAAGCAATTAATACTCTTGACCCGTTGGGTTGATCCGACCCGTCCCGAAAACCCACAACGACCCGACCCAGTTTGATCCATAACCCGATTGACCCGAACTTGAACTCAACCCAAATCCGGAACCTGGAACGACCCAACTTGAAGCTGCCCGATCCAACCGGATTGTTGATTGCGGAAATTGACATTAGATTATAAGAAGAAAATTGTAACGAACGCGGATTGTCACATCGCGTCCTTCTGGATACTTGGCAATCTTTGTTGATGTATGCACTCGATCTTTGATGCTATTATTATTTTCCTTAATTGCATTTCTTTACACGATTCGTTGCATCACCGTACCCCGTCCCACACTTTTTTATTATTATTTTGGATATATATTTATGATTTTGTTGAACGTTTACTATTGTTATCAACTTATCATTGCCTCTCACATGTAACAATATCATAGTCTTCTTCTTCTTCTTCTTTTAACAAAAGCATCTCAACTCTTGCCAGCTAGTCGACACTAAGTTCAAATTTTCAATCTAGCTAGTTAAGAAGCGTATCGTACTTTATAGCCCTTCACGCTACTTACGTATGAACAAATGCTGAAATGGATAACTAGTTACAAATTTTTAAATACTCCGGTACCAAGGGCAGAGCTGGGATACAAGTATTGTTTTGGGCGAATTAACTGCGCAAACGCGTTACTTCGCTATAATGAGGGACTCCTAGTCACAAAATCGTCATGACGTGTTAGAAGCAATGAACAGAAGATAATCGACAGAAATAACAAGTATGGTAATAAAGGAAATGATGAGAATTGTAGAGAGAATTGTATTGATCGGTCGACTGTTGTTCTAGTTACAAACACAAAGATCCAAGCACAATTGATTTCTAGAAACAAAGATGTTGTAATCGAAAGTATAAGGCAAGAACAACGATTTTGGTAAGCTTTGAGTGATTGAGAGTGCAGAATATTGTGTGTCTTTCTTCAGGCTTCGTCCTTCCTTTTATATCGAGATTTGTTCCCCTAATTGAGCCGTTGGCAGGCGCTTCATGTAATCCCGGAAATATCGCACTTGTAGTTATGATTGGGTGCTTGAGAATCTTCGCCTCGCTACAGTCAACGTCTGCTATTGATGAAGGGGCGAAGTCATCGGGCTTGAGTTGGTAGCCGTTGATGAATTCGTTCGTGGGCCTCCGTCCATTGTGTTTGTGGGCTTAGGTCTTGGATGACCCTACAATACCACCACAAAAAGCCAAGGAAACTCCCGCTGGCGGTTTCCCTAGGGTTTTTGAATTTTGAACGCCTTTTGGGAAGTTGTAGCCGGTTTTGCATCACGTCCCATCAATCTCTATTTAAGAGATATGATGACAACCTGCAACTTCACTTGCTCTATTTTCCCCCAAGGTACGCCCTTTCTTCTTCTATGTTTTCAAACTTCTTTCATGGCTTCTTCCTGTAAAGAAACCGCTTCATCTCCTCCCTTTTCACCTTCAAAAATTCTAACCAACGCTTACCAGAGGAAGAATCCTCTGAAACCCCATGGGAGTTTGCCGCTTCCGTGGACTTTCCATCAAGCGCTGAAATCTTTTTACCTCGTGCTGGAATTTTTGCCGATTTTTACGCGAATGATTGGGTGTGTTTTCATGAGTACCCTTTTCGCATTGGCCATCGTTACCCTTTTTCCCCGCTTGTTACTGACTTCTTAACCAAACTGGATGTCTTGCCGGGACAACTTCTCCCTCAAATCTGGAGACTCTTGCTCTCCGTTGAGCGGTTATGTTCTGTGCAAGGCATTGCTTTTCAAAGTGAAGATTTTTTCTTGAATTATCGCGTTTCCAAGGTTGGTCCAGGGCGGATCACATTAAAAACCCTTCGAACCAAGTCTGACCTTGTGTTTAATATCTCCAAATCCGACCGAGGTTGGGCGGATAAATTCTTTTTTGTGAGAATCTCTTCTCTTAAAGGCGACACATCCTTCTTGCGAAGCCGTTGGAGGCCTATAGGTAGTGTTTTCCCCTTTCCCTATATATTCTTGTTCTGAGTTTAACATGTTTACTGGTTCTTTTGGCAGAAGAAACTGCCTCTCTTCTACCACGCAAAGGTTCTGTTGTGATTGTTTCCCAAATAGAAGCACTCTCCGCCAAGGACAGGTCTTACCCCGATCTTGGACCTTCTTCATCGACAGAATCCGACTAGGTCGAAATGTCAAGGAAGCGTCTCTGTGATTGCATGTTACTTTTCTATGTTTTTGCGTGTTTGTGTAACGCGTTTATGCTTTTGTGTAACAGGTTCTAGGGCCACTCGTTCCACGGCTTCCCTTACCACAGCTGAGCGCTTGGAGGCGCGAAAGAAGAGGAAGGCCGAGACCGCTTCCAGCGCTGACACCGAGATAGCGATCTCGCTTCCCCCTAAAGGCCTTGAATTTGTCAAGAAAGCGAGCCTACCGAAGAAGGAGTCTGGCATTAAGGTAACCGATCTCCCCAAGACCATGATGTCTCTGGATATGGATCCCATGAAGTGTCTCAATTCTCTTGCCACTTTGAGAGTTGATTGCTTCTCGGTTCGTCCCCATCGCCAACCTTCTTACTCCGAGTTGTTTGGAGAAACTGTCGCTGCGCAATGGCAGGTATGTAACATTCTAGCTACGTGTTTTTGCGTGTTACTCGTTTATTTTCTTCTCCAAGTGGTAACGCGTTAACTCTTTTTCGCGCAGGGTCTCCAAGTCTCTCTTGCCGCTTTCCACTAGTTCAAGGATCTTCCTGACCAGTTGGCTGACTACAACATGAACCTTCAAAATGAGAAGAACAAGTCTACCCTCTTGGTTGGTGAGAAGGCGTCTCTGGAGTCGAGGGTTGCCGAGTTGCAAGAGGCATTGAAGATGGCTCAACAGGAGTTCCAAGTCTTCCAGGAAGAACTCGAGATGGAGCAGAAGAAATCTGCTGACTTGCAAACGAGATTGAGGAGTCCGCCGACTTCTACTCCATCAAGGCTCGGGTGGAGACGATGGAGGAACACTTTGTTGGGAAGTCTGCTGGTTGGGATGTTGCGAAGGAAAGGGCAGAGTTCATAGCCATGTTCCCTGACACAGCCAAGGCAATGAAGAACCCGTCTCCGATGGATGATATCGTAAAGGTGGCGCATGAAGTAGCGCAAGTGGAGGTGACGGAGATGGATTCCACCGCAAAGGCTGCGGATGATTAAATTTTCTTTCCTTGTTACTTGAAAACCTTTCTACCCTACCCCCAACATGTTGGGGCCTCTAAACTTGTTTCACCCCCAGTGTTTTTGGGGTTTGTTTGTAAGACTTAAAGTTTTTTGGCCGGTAGTAGTAGGGCCTTAACTTTGTGACTGCTTGCCCTTTGCTTTTTGGGGCTTTTGATTACTATTTCTGTGTATTCTTGTCTTGTTTTGTTTGTGTCTGTTTTGCAGGTTTGGAACCAAGCTTGGAGCGTAAGAGCCTTTTGAAGACTTAACTATGTTTAGACGTTTGTATGTATGTAATTTGTATAGCGCTAGATGTGTAAGATGCTTTATATGAGGGCGAAGATGTAACGAGTAATTGTAACATGTATTAATAATAATTGATTGTACAAGTACATGAATAAAGAGCTTCTTTGTGTATAAAAACTCTTGTTTGTCTCGTTCGCCTCGTGCATCTCGTTTTCTTGACTAGTCAATTGCGTGCACTTGTTGCCTGTTTGTAAGGCTCGGGCCTCTTGTCTCGGCCTGTAACGTCACAAGGCGTCCCTTGTTAGTTTTTTGTAGAACCATATATGTCAAGGCTCGTGTAAAGCCATAGTGTAATTGGAGTTTGTAAATTGTATGAATGTAAAGATAACTTCATGATGTGTACCTTGCTTAGAAATGATAAAGCTTTAAATTAATCGCGTTCCAGCTTCCGGGCACCGTCTTGCCATCACGTGATATTAACTCGTAGGCGCCTTGCCCTACGACTTTCACAATCTGGTATGGGCCTTCCCAATTTGCTCCGAGTTTGCCTGCGTTCAGTTCTTGAGTGTTTTGAAACACCTTTTTCAACACCCAATCTCCGACTTGAAATGCTCTGGAGTTAACATGTTTGTTATAACTTCGTGCTACCCCCTGTTTGTATGCCGCCAACCGTATTGAGGCTTCATCTCGCAACTCGTCCACCGTGTCGAGGTGGTGTAACAAGTTGGAGAGGTTACACTCTTTTGTAGTGAGACCGTAATGGGAAGTACGCAAAGATACCTCAACTGGTAACACAGCCTCGCACCCATAGACCAGGGAGAAAGGTGTGTGATCAGTTGTTGTCTTGGGCGTTGTTCGATCTGACCATAGGATAAGTGGTAACTCGTCCGCCCACTTTCCCTTGCGTCTTTGAGCCGCTTCTTTAGGTTGTTTAGGATCACTTTGTTGCTTGCCTCTGCCTGGCCATTTGCCTGCGGGTAGCGAGGCGTCGATATGACCAGTTGGATGTTATACTGCTGGCAAAATGCTTTGATCTTGTCGCTGATGAATTGGGAGCCGTTGTCGCACACTATAGTGGATGGTATCCCGAACCTACTCAAGATATTTCTTCGGATAAACGAGATAACCTGAGTGTCCTTGACCTCTTTCAAGGCTTCGGCCTCGATCCACTTAGAGAAATAACCTGTCAGGGCTAAGAGATAAACGCATTGCCCTGAAGCTGGAGGGAGTTTCCCGATGATGTCCATCCCCCACTTCATAAATGGTCATGGCTAAGTAAGGGGATAAAGTAACTCTGAAGGTAGATGTGGAATTGGTCCATGACGCTGGCACGCATCGCACTTGCGGGAGAATTCCGCTGCATCTTTGTTCATGGTGGGCCAATAGTATCCCATCCTGCTTGCTTTCTTGTCCAGGTTCTTACCCCCGGTGTGGTTGCCACACTCGCCGTCATGTATGTCTCGTAACACCACCTGTACTTCATCTTCCTTTACGCATCCCGCGTATATTCCTGACGACATCCACTTGAACAAAATGTTATCTTTAATCGTTAAAGTCGAAGCTTTTACCTTAAGTCGTCGAGCCTGCTCTTTGTCTTCCAGGAGAACGCCTTGCTGTAACCATTCTAGGTAAGGCGTTACCCAGGATGAGTTACTGTCAGAACTACTTATTGCCAATACGTCAGCTTCTTTGACTATAGATGGTGCATCGAGGTACACAAAAGGGATCTTGGTGTATTCTCGTGGGTCTATGGCAAATCCAAGATTAACTAAGGCGTCAGCTTGTGTATTAGCGTCTCGAGGAACCTACTTGATCTCGAAATGTTTGAAATTTTTCACAATCTCCCGCACCTTCTCAAGGTAGGCTTTCATCTTCGAATCCCTGGCAACATATGAATCTGTTACTTGGTTCACGATAAGTAATGAATCACAGATTACCTCGATCTCTTGCACGTTAAGATCTTTGGCAACGAGTAAGCCTGCTATGAGCGCTTCGTATTCGGCTTCATTATTGGTAGCTTTGAACGTACACTGCACAGCCTGGGCTATCCTACCCCCCTTCGGTGACTTCAGGGCTACCCCCAGCCCAACACCGACTTGATTTGATGCGCCGTCGGTGTGCATCAGCCATTTGCCGTTACTCGTTACATTTAACATGTCTTGTTCTTCTTGCTATGAAGGGGTAGGGGTGAAGTCGACCACAAAATCAGCTAAGGCTTGCGACTTTATTGCTGTGCGCGGCTCATATGAGATGTCGTAGCCGTTCAAGTGGATCAACCAACGCGTTAAGCGACCTGACAACTCTGGCTTTGACATGATACTCTTCATATGATAATTAGTTCTTACGACAATAGAATGACTTTCAAAATATGGTCGTAATTTAATCGAAGCCATTACTAAGGAAAGGACTAGTTTTTCCGTGGGGGAGTACCTGGTTTCCGCGTCAAGCAAGGCTTTACTTACATAATAGATTGGTAACTAGTTACCATCTTCTTCACGGATTAGAACAGCACTGACAACGACTTCTGTAACTGCTAAGTAGATGTACAGCTTTTCTCCTTGCTGCGGCTTTGACAGCACCTGTGGATTAGACAAGTACTGCTTTAATTTTTCAAACGCCTTCTCATGCCCTTCGCTCCACTCGAACGACTTGTTCTTCTTCAGTATGTCGTAGAATAGCTTGTTTCTATCCGACGGACGGGATATGAATCTATTCAAGGCTGCTATTCTCCGTGTCAGCTTCTGAACGTCCTTCACACATCATGGCGACTGTAGCTCCATTATGGCTTTGACTTGCTCCGGGCTCGCCTCTATCCCCCTTTGAGTAACTATGTACCCGAGGAACTTTCCTGAGGTGAAGCCGAAGGAGCATTTTGTTGGATTCAGCTTCATCTTATATTCTCTTAAGATCTGGAAGGCGTCTCGTAGGTGGGCGATGTGATCTTTCGCCATTAACGACTTGACGAGCATGTCGTAGATGTAAACCTCCATGGTGTCTCCCAGCTTTTCCTGAAACATCTTATTAACCAATCTCTGGTAAGTAGCACCTGCGTTTTTTAATCCGAAGGGCATAACTTTATAACAATAAGTTCCTTGATTAGTTACAAATGCCGTTTTTTCTTGATCCTCATGATGCATCATTATTTGGTGATAACCACTAAAAGCGTCCATGAAAGTTAACAACTCGTGTACTGCCGTCGCGTCCACCATTGCGTCGATATGAGGCAATGGGAACGAGTCTTTAGGGAACACTTTGTTTAAATCAGTGAAATCAACACAAACGCGCCATTTTCCATTTTTCTTTTTTACTACTACCACGTTTGCTAGCCATTCGGGGTATTTGACTTCCTGGATTTTTCCAGACTCAAGTAAGGATTTTACATCGTCGTTGATTACCTGATTTCGCTTAGGGGCGAACTTACGTCTTTTTTGCTTTACAGGCGGCGTCTTTGGATTGATGTTTAAGGCATGGGTGATCATGCTTGGGTCTATTCCGATCATGTCTTCGTTTCCCCAAGCGAAACAATCTTTGTAGGACCATAAAAACTCCACCATCACTTCTCGTAAAGTCGGCTCTAAATCTGCTCCAATTCGGACCTTCTTTGAGGGTTCAGAAGGATCAAGGGCTACTTCTTCAAGTTCTGGTGCTTCCGGCTTTATGTAGAAGGATGGAGTCTTACAGTCCTTTAATTGCTAATCGGACATCTGCTTGCTGGTTTCCGGCTTTGAAGTTTTGGAAGTCGTCGTCTTCATTATTACTGAGTAACATTCTCTTGCGAGCTTCTGTTCTCATTGAATTTCTTGTATCCCCCAGGGAGAAGGAAACTTCACACATTGGAGATAAGTTGACGGGATTGCTTTCATCCCGTGAATCCAAGGCCTGCCCAAAATAACATTAAAGGGTGAGGGACAATCTAGCACTTGAAATTTTACTTGATAATTTACTCCCTTAGCAATAGTTGGTATGGAGATTTCCCCAAGTGTGTTGCGTGATTCTCCGCTGAATCCTACTATAGTCGTAGACTTCTTGACGATGTCGTCAAGTCCAAGACTTAAGTTGTACAACGCATCCAACATAAGCAAGTTAGTAGAGCTTCCATTATCAACCAGGATGCGTTTAACAAGGAAATTTGCAATGGTTAAATATATTAGTCATGATGAACTTCCTCTTCTTCGACATCGTCGAAGGTGATTGGCATGATGGCGCGGCTGGTAGGTGTAGGAGGTTTGGGGTTTTCTCGTCTTGCTTCTCTTGTGATCCTCTTAGCCGCGGAATACGTCACGCCGCAGATGTCCGATCCCCCAGTAATGACGTTAATTACTCCTGCATGCTTGGGGGAAACGGGCTTTTGGGCTCTTTCTACATTTCTGTCTAAATGCTCTCTACCTCGCTCGGAGATTAACTCCTTGAGGTAACCCTTCCTCAGCAAGTCGACTACTTCTTTCCTTAGCGCGATGCATTCTTCCGTCGTGTGGCCGTGGTCGAAATGAAAGTCACACCACCTTGATTCATCTTTACGGTGATGTGGTATGTCCTTCTTTCGTGGCACTTGACGGCGTTTCCCATCATGCTAAGGGTTCTGACAATCTCTGTCGCACTAACTCGGAAGTTGTGATGGGACAACTCTGGAGGAAGCGGGACGTTCTCGCTCTTCTTGGCGTAGGACGTGTTAATGGCTGGCTTGGTGTGTGGGGAATGATGAGCGGCTGGAGGGTACGAAGTATATCGAGCCTCTCGCTTTCCCTGCCGCCGGTCATTCCGCTGAGGACTTGCTCCGTTCTCAGCATAAAGGTCATCCTCCTCAAGACGAACGTGAGCTAACGCCTTGACCTGCAACTCATCAAAGTTAGAGCAAGGATATTTTGTTAGCTCCCGATATAATTCGGGGTTTCGGGACGATATCCCTCGCCGAAAGGCCTCTACCGCTGTTGCTGCATCACATCCCTCAATAGTTACAAGCTCCTCGTTGTAATGACTGAGGAACGCTTTTAAGGACTCGCGTGGCTTTTGGACTAAGCGATATAAGTCGCTAGACCGCTTCTTTGCATGCCGGTTGCTTGCGAACCTGATCCTAAACCTGTCAACCAACTCAGCAAAAGATGAGATACTTCCAAGTGGTAAGTGTGAGTGTCAGTTTAGCGCGGGACCAGATAACGTGTTCCCGAACCACCGACACATGACTGTTTCCTTCATGTCGAAGGGCACAGTGCTAATGTTCATGGTTTGTTTGAAAGCCGCAATATGCTGGTCGGGATCAGCGATCCCGTCGTATTTAGGAATTTCGGGGACATGATACTTTCGGGAAATGTTAACTCTCACGATAGCGGGTACAAAGGGTGAGTCGGTGTAACCATCTCGCCTTTCAACTACTATAGGTTGAGGAGCCCCTGGGACCTGAGTAATTCGGTCTTCCAGGGCTCTGAGGCGTTCTCTTAATTGAACAACCTCAATACTTTCCCGGGTCGACCCGACGCGTTAGCGATTACCTGGTTACCTGTTGACGGGCCGGCGCCATTAGGAGTAATGAGGTTGGGATCCTCCATATCCAAACACCGGGCTACATCATTTATCACATCGCTCCTGTGATGGTAAGCTGGAGCTGATTGTACCTGAGATCGGAGTAAATCACATTCATTAGTCAATACTTCGATTTGTTTTCCATAAACTTCAGTAATTTTATAATTAGCCTCCTTTTGGCTATCTAAATCCTTTTGGAGTGCAAGCATGGTTGCGCGGATCTCCGTGATGGCACTGGACTCGGCTGTCTGCCGCACGGAGTTGCCGTCGGCGATCGCCTCTTCATTGGTGGGCAATTCAAGATTATTATCACTACCATTGTCATTGACGGTGTTGTTAGGGTTGTTGTCGTTGATGTTGTTATTGATTTGGTTGTCGTCGGAGTCGTTGACTTGGTTGTTAACCGGCTCAAGATCTCCTACATGGCTGTGAGTTCCGTCCATGTTGATGAAGATTCGGTGGCTTGCTTAAGGCGTGACTTCTTTTTTGGCTAGGGCCCCACGGTGGGCGCCAATTATTTTGGGCGAATTAACCGCGCAAACGCGTTACTTCGCTACAATAAGGGACTCCTAGTCACAAAGTCGTCACGACGCGTTAGAAGCAATGAACAGAAGATAATTGACAGAAATAACAAGTATGATAATAAAGGAAATGATGAGAATTGTAGAGAGAATTGTATTGATCGGTCGACTGTTGTTCTAGTTACAAACACAAAGATCCAAGCACACTTGATTTCTAGAAACAAAGATGTTGTAATCGAAAGTATAAGGCAAGAACAACGATTTTGGTAAGCTTTGAGTGATTGAGAGTGCAGAATATTGTGTGTCTTTCTTCAGGCTTCGTCCTTCCTTTTATATCGAGATTTGTTCCCCTAATTGAGCCGTTGGCAGGCGTTTCATGTAATCCCGGAAATATCGCACTTGTAATTATGATTTAGTGCTTGAGAATCTTCGCCTTGCTATAGTCAAGGTCCGCTATTGATGAAGGGGCGAAATCATCGGGCTTGAGTTGGTAGCCGTTGATGAATTCGTTCGTGGGCCTCCGTCCATTGTGTTTGTGAGCTTAGGTCTTGGATGGCCCAACAAGTATTGAAGGGACCGACTATGTTAGTTAAATATAGTATATTTACAATTTATAATATGATCCTAAAACTAGTTTATTATATCATAGAGAAAATTTAACACCCCCAAACAGTTTTTTAAAACCTATTATATTATAAATAAAAAAGATTTTGTTTGATGTTAGTTAAGACTTAAGACCTTAGTTATTATCGCATCTAATATGAAATCCTGAAATATACCGCCATTCATTCATCATCTGTATATAGCATCTAAAAGATAATATATTTTACTGAAAAAACAAAAGACACCAACATATTTAAGAATACAATTAGTTTAGGAAAATAAGGTTTATAATGACTCCTCATAAATTGTAAACGTACTAAATTCATTATTATTAAATGTTTACAGCTAAAAATCAAATGTCAAACTAAAGTTTTCGATCCAATAAACGATATATATGATTTAAGACATAATAACCATAACATATTATTTTCAAACTCTTGAAATTATTATAGTATGAATGTATGAAATTTAGTAAAAGATAACAGTATCCATACTAAGTAAATGACTTAAAACTTCAAATATTCATAAATTTTTGTTTAGATATCGGATTAAGAGATATAATATATCAAATCGAAGTCCCGGAAGAAAGAAATAATATAGGTAAAAACAATTCGGAGTGGGGGGGGGAGTTATGGCCCCATCTGCCCCAACATAGCTGCGCCCCTGCCCGTACCATAATATAAATATAAACTTGATTTAAAGATGTTTTAAAGATGTTGAGCAAATTTGCATAGCTTCCTGGCGCAGGCCTACACCTACTTATGCAATGACATTTTTTCGTCTTCTGACTTATTTGTGTAAAGATGTTGAGCAACTTACAAGCAAGTTTTGGTGGGGTGATGGGACTAGGTCAAGCTAAGATACATCAGTTGAGTTGGAAGTGCATGTGTTTGCCAAAGGATAAGGGCATGCTAGCTAAGGTTTCATTGTATAGAGGTAAGTTCTAATAAACTAACTATTATAGTGATACATAATGGATAAATATAACGTTGGATCTAAATATAATAAAGAGACGAGATTTAATCATGAAATTATAGGAGGGAGAAAAATCAACATAATCTCGTAGTTATAGGGAACTGAAATTATGTTACATATATGCATGATATAACACGTTATATGTAAAAATTTAATACGCTATATGCACGGTTATAAAGGTTATATACATGATAGTATGTTACTTGTATACATGAACGCATAAATCCCGAAATTATGAGAGTTGAAATTACATGACCTATATGCATGATACATATAAGACGTTATATGCATAATTTAATATGTTATATGCATGGTTATAAAGGCTATATGCATGATGTTTTATTGGCTGTAAACATGAATACACAAATCACAAAATTATAGGAAATAAGAATACGATATTTATATGCATGGTTATGACACATTATATGCATGATTTTAATACGCTATATGCATGATTATAAAGGTTATATACATTATAGTTTATTTGTTGTATACATGAGTACACCATGAGTAAAATATCATGCATATGTCATGTTATAATAATGCATATGGCATAATATAATCATGCATATATGTACGTGATTTTCAATTTACTATAATTACGAAATTTTATAAATATTTTCTCTTTATAAGTTTAAGATTAAATCTGGTCCATTTATTATGTTTAGATCTAATGGTTCATAATTATCCACAGTGTAGCACTATAAACTAGTGTATCAATAGAACCTATATATATATATAAATATGTATATGGTGAGGTTAGCCCGTTAAGGATGGTGACTCCTAGAAGAACTTGATTCTCTCATTGCATGAATTTTGAAGGTAAAATTCAACCCTAGGTGTTCTTTCCTTGAAGTTGGTATATGTACAAATCCAAGTTATACATGGACGAGTATTTTGAATAGGAGAATAACATTAGAAAAGAGGAGTGTTGTTGCATGTTGGCCGGTAATTGTAGTGATGATCAGGTTTTGAGAGATAGCAGGATCCCTAGACCATTCAGGTTCACACTATCTCTCCATGCCTAGTGAATAAAGCAGAGTTTTGTGTTCTCGATCTTATTGGTTGTGCTTGAGGTGCTTGGGACATCGAAATTGATCACTTTTTCTTCCATGTGATGTTGAAGCTATATTGAAAACCAGGCCAGTAGATCCTAGTGTACATCATGAGGTGATTTGATTTTAGTAAAAGCATGATTTCTTTTCCACTAGGACGAGTTATCATGCTCTCTTGCAACGTTTGACAAAGATTATGGGAGTTGCTCTTTGCTTGATGTTGGCCAATGTATCGATAAAAAATTGATTATCTTGCTAGTGCTCGCTTCTCAATTCGGTCATTGTCAGGTCTGACCTTGTTAAGCTTTAAGGAGAGTCAACTTCACATGCGACTTCTTAGAAAAGATGAAACTTGAAGAAGAATCCCTCTTTGTTGAGGAACTAAAGTTGTACCCTTGGATTGCTTGAGCAACAAGTGTTACGAACTCGCATATTTGATGGATGAAAGAAGAAGAGAAGATAGTTGATATTGAATGGAAGTTGGGTCAAGATCCTGGGAAGAGAGAAACTACGTTCACCTCAAAGTTCTTTCATTATATGGATAAATTAACCTATGTTACACATCTGGAAAAAAAGACTATTGAAAGACAATAAGATATGTCTATCTATCTATCTAAACAAAATAATTTTTATCCTAAAAAAATCTAAGAAGATCTTAACCGAGCTTGCCTTCTTGAGAAGATAATCCACACGCCCAATTGAGCACCCCGGATATTTCATGGGCCCAATTTTCTAGCGCTATGCCTTCTTAGAAACAAGTCAACCCATATACTAAAAAGCCTAAAAACATACATAAGTGGGGAAACCTAAATATAGCAAACTTAGATAAGCATGCAAAAAACACTTGCATGTGAGCATGCTCAAGACAGATCTTGTACATGATGGATCAACGTCACCCACTTGAGCTTCTTAGGCTCTTCAAGGTTCAAGCACGGTTGGAATTCGATCTAAGAGAGCTCTTGTGGCTTCCTTGGCCCTATCTCTTATGATTGGAGTATTGAATGGAACATGAGCCAATTCCTCAATATCTTATGGAGTCATAAGTGCATGGTTTGCATCAGTATCCCTTTGAGGAAGCTTTGGAAAATCCAGGAAAAGTCACATGTCAAAAACACAGTTTTGAGAGCATGCAAGGTGGCATTGTTGAGTAAAGTGAATTTGTTTAGGAGAAGAGTGACTAAGGATGACGTTTGTGAAATCTATAGGGCAAGGACAGCACTTTGCATGCATTATTTCAATAGGGCAAGGAGCCTACAAATATTTGGGTACATTTTAGAGTTTTACAATGATGGGTTGGCTTGCTCATTCTCCTTTGGACTTCTTTGACAACATTGTGGCCTCTCGTTATTTGTCGAAGGTCAGCTAATGGGCATTATTGCTATGGAGTACTTGGCGTGACAACGCAACGAGCTTCTCTTTAAGGGTGAAACCGTAGATATAGCCAATTGAAGAGTATGTGAGTTGCATGGAGAGTTACCAAAGGTGGTAGAGATGAGTTACAAAACACTTTCAATAAGTAGCAGTTCTACCTAGTGGATTCGACCGCCACCTTTGATCTTCAAGGTGAATTCTGATGCGTGTCTAGGTCCGGAAGGTAAGTTTGGTACACGATTTGTGGTCAGGCATAGGGATAGAGAAGTGGAGCTTATTGGCGCATATTGTACCAAGGACACTAGTGATCTTGAGATTGTTGAGGCAAAGGCTATAGCTTGGACTCCTTGCCAGTTTCGAGAGGTGTAGTCTCATGTTATCATAGAATCAGCCGATTGCTTATCTATAGTGTCAAAATTTTACAACAACCTTTCTTGGGAAGGTGATGACAGAGCAACACTATAGAATTGAAGATCCTTTTAGTTGGAGGTGACCTTTCTGTATGCACTTGGAGTCACAACAAAGGTACTCATAATCGCTTTGCTCATTTTCATGACTTCTAATAGATCTAGTTCTTTTTTTATGTTTTTGTGTTATCAACTGTACTGTTGCTTTGAGTTTGTTGTTGTTGGATGATTTACGTTAATGAATATAGTTGTTTGGTAGTAGAAAAAATGACTCCTTCCATTTGGTTTGTCTTAAAAATTACTCCTTCCATATAGTTGGATGATTTACGTTAATGAATACATGTGGCTCTAGGGTTTGTCTTAAAAATTATAAAGACATATAATAAATACGAGTATACGCGAAATCGTATCTTATGTAATATATTTTTGTAATTTTTTTAAGTTAAGAAGGTAATATCGAAAAAACATTTGGTAATATGTAGTAAAAGTATTATTAAGCACAAAATATGGCTAATTCGATTAGTATTTTTGGAAGGGAGAGAGTAATAATTTTATATATGTGTGTCGATTTGAAAATAGTGTCGCATCACTCTTTTTAGAAAAGCACTCGAGGTTAACTAGCCCCCACACACCCCGATAGTGTCACATCACCCTTATTATGAGACATAATTTGCTACAATATTATAATTTTAACGTAAATAATGGCATATCTCTTTCATGTATAAATACGAATTACATTTAGCCGATCAATAATTTTTTTATTTGAGATGAATGATTTGTAATTATTTTAAAGAAATTTCTCCCTAAGTTGAGCAATACATATTGCTTATAATTTATCTTGTAAATGGAGAAATTATATGAATTAACTTAGATACCCTCAATTTTATAGAGATCTTTCACCATTAATATTATATTTATGTAATTAATTTTAATCATTGAAGATAGTTTAAGTAAATAATTAAAGTAAACTGACAAATATTACTTAATAGTTTGTTACTCCCTCTATATCATAATGTTGTTCGTTTTGGACAATTACACAATTTTTAAGAAAAGTAGCAAATAGACATATATATATCCCTATTCATCATTCTATTTATTTAATTTTACTATACCATTCATAAAAATTCTTCCCTGAATTATTAATAAGTAATAATAAATACAATGATATAAGTGTAAAGTGACAAAACCGCTAAAATCTATGTAACATTATGAGATTAACAAATTTGCCTATTTATGACTCTCCATTAAAAACTCATCTATACACACATTTAAATACAATGTAATATATTATAATCTTATGAAATGAAATTTAATGTTTGTAAAACATATTAACAACCAATAGCAATTACCTCTCATATTTATCTATCTATCTATAAAACATATAAAATTTCACCTGTAAGGCTGTAACACATTCTCAATTAAACTCATACAAAAAAACACAAGTAATCATTTTTATTTAATACATTTAACATTTTGTATCATACAGATAATCAAAAAGTTAATTACCTTTATATAAAGTTCTAAAACATGTCGCTCCGGTCGGGTTCAAGTTCGGTTATTTCATGATCGGGTTAGATACATATTCGAGTCAATTGGGTAGCGGGTCAAGTCATATCGGGTAATAACATGTTACCGGGAGGTTCGTGTCGATCTAACGGGTCAAGAATATGAATTTTCTTTATCATCTCATGGTTAATAAAACATTAGTTTCACATTTTTATAATATAATATAATAATAATATTATAGTAATATTAAAAGTAAATGTTATATATTCTAAATATATAACCAATCAGGTCAACGCAATGGGTGCAAGTTTGATTCGAGTTTCAACTTTCGGGTTCGGTTTTATTCTTTGCTCGTTATTTTTGAGTCGGTTTTCAAAATTTTCGATCGGTACGGCTTTATAGAACATTTTGAGTTATGACTATACTTGTCAATCGGGTCGGGTCGGGCGGGTTCGGATTGGGTCATTCCGGGTTCGGGTTGAGATCGGGTTCGGGTCCATCTGGGTCGGGTCTTGATGGGTTATCGGGCGGGTTCGGGTTGGCCGGTGGGTCAATTATTTTTGAAACTTTACGAACTAAAAATGAGAAAATTTGGTAAGTAGGCAATTTGGGGAGATTTGTAGAGCAGGTAGGCTGCCTTGAAAGTTTATGTGTTAACTAGTCGTTTTTCCAAAAATACCCTTGCTCAAAAAGAAATTACACGCGTGCCACCGCGTCCCACCTGAAATCCAATCATCGGAAATCCTGTCATCCAAAAATCCTGTCACCGGAAGATTGAAAACAACTTGTCCCCATGCATAAAAACTTGTCATCGCTTAGAAAAACTTGTCATTTGCGTAGAAAACTTGTCATCCCTTATGAAAAACTTGTCGTTGCATAGAAAAACTTGTCATGGCGTAGAAAACTTGTCATCCCTTACGAAAAACTTGTCACTGCGTAGAAAAACTTGTCATCGCATAGAAAAACTTGTCATTGTGTAGAAAACTTGTCATCCCTTACGAAAAACTTGTCACTGCGTAGAAAAACTTGTCGTCGTTTAAAAAACTTGTCATCGCATATAAAAAAACTTGTCGTAGCGCACAAAAAACTTGTCATAACGTACAAAAAACTTGTCGTCACGTACAAAAACGTGTCATTGTGTACAAAAAAACGTGTCGTCGCGTACAAAAACTTGTCGTCGCGTATAAAAACTTGTCATCACTCAACATATCGTCACGTAAAAAATACTTATCATCACGTACAAAACTTGTCATTACCCTAACTTGTCATCACTTATGCAACTTCTCATCAGAATTTATTAGTATGCCTATGTGGGATTTGAACCCACATTACTATGCCTTAAGCACGTTGCTCTGCCATTTGAGCTAATAGGCCATAATTAAAAGTAACAAAGACGGGTATTAAGGTTACGGTCTAGTCGGTGGTCAACGATCCATTCAAAGCAGCTGGAAGGAAGATAGCTAGGAGCTATGACTTGTTGGCTATGCCTAATTAAGTTTAGTGTTCAATAGGAAAGTGCCCTTTCATGTGCTTTGGTGCCCTCAACCTCAAGTGCTAGTAGCGATTCATTCCCTCAAACAACAAGTAGATCAAATTTTAAGTTACAACTGGCCTAATCAACACACGATCCACTTAATACAGGCGCCGTCCATGTAAAATAGCCAACTAATAATAATACATTTCTTCATTTTCTCTTCCTGTTCCACCACTCCACAAGTCTACACACCCTCAACATGAAGAAACCATTGAAACACAAACAGGAAGCCATTACAACAATCACAAAAAAATAAAACTTGACAGACATTATTACCCTAGCAGGCAACCGAAGCCGGAGCATGATTTACCAGAACGGCTATAAACTCAACAGAGCAGATGTAACCATAAATTCAACAAAATCAAAACCAATTATCAAGGCAGAGAACATGCCACTGCAACCATTACACAGAAATTATGGAACGAAGAATGATAGAACCAAAACTACACAAAAGCCAACAGATTGCAAGGCTTTAAAAGCCAAATGTTAAAAAAAATGACAATGCAACAACCACAATAACAACCTAGAGCAATAGATTGCCATGAATGCAATCTATGCTCATATGCAGGTCCAAGACTACTAATCTCCGCAACCTAAAACAGCAAAGCCACCACATAATTAAAAGCCAAAAAAACATAAAAGCATTTGAATTCAAAATTCAAGAAATCACCGAGATCTCTCAAGAAATCACCAAGAAATCGAGACCGAGGTCGATCGGATCTACCGATTGAAGCAGCTCCAGATTCGCTCCGTGGTAAAAAAAACGCCGCCTAGATTTCCAGCTTGAATTGTTAATTGTCAGTGTGTTTTTTCTTTATCGATCAGATCATTGATTTGGCAAAGGATGTCGCCCATTCGGTCCCTGAGAGAGTGGGAGATGCAGAAGAGGACTTGCGATCGTCATTGCCGTCTGAGGTGATTGTGTTTTTCTTGGTTCGAGTCCGAATTTCTGGTTTTGTTAACTGAAATCTGCTCGATAACATGGCAGGACTCGTCGAGGAAGGCGGAATCGGTTGGTCGGAGTGTGAGAATGGCGACGAGTTTCGGATCCGAAAGCACATCGCTTGTGTGATCTGCAATCAAATTCTTCAGTGCTCGTCGTTTTCATCTTCTCCAAGCCATGTTCACTGATCTCCGACAAATTCTGATTTCCTTTTCGGAATTGGAAATTCCACTGGAACGCCATGGCGAACGCCGAGGCGCTGTTGTCGGAGACCGAGAAGACGGAAGAGCCGACGACCGGAGCCTCCACCACCGAAAGAGCAGAGATTTGGACCGATCTCCTCGGCGGCGAAGGCGGACTTGTAAATCGGAGACCGAGAAGACGGAGGAGCCGACGGTTGGCCGGAGCGGAGAGGTTGGAGGGTTGTGCGGTGGCGGGATTCGACGGAGTGAAAGGATTTTCAAGTGAGGGATTTCTTCGGGGAGGAGTTCCAGATCTAGGGTTCCAGACCTAAAAATTGAGAGGGAGAAGAGAGAGAGAAGAGGAGAGAAGAAAAAAAATGGGAGGAGAGAGAAAATGAAGGAGATGAGGGTTTATATAGCGACTAATTACTCACTTATTTTTAAAAGTCGACTAGTTACTCTCAAAATGTAGAAAAAGGGGCTCCACCACCCCCTTCCCTCACTAAAAGTTTGAAACTTTAAAGAAAAACATGAAGACATACATGTTAAATAGTGTGGTATTGAGATTGACAAAATTCGGGATTTGTATATAGTATAAGGTTGTGGATATATATATATAAACAAAATTCTGGATATATTATATGACATGGGTAGAAATGAACTTTCTAGCTTAATTTAATTTTTTGTCAAAGAGGGAAAAGCTACATCTGGATTTAGCCATGAATGACTTATAATAAAAATAATCAGTCAAGCATTTAGAAACATACAAAAACATGCGAAGTTAGAAAAGTCCACAAACTGATTTAGTTTACTACTTCTAATCATTTGTATACTTCCAATTCAATCAAGGATGACATCTTTTATAGTGGACACAAGCTTCACAAGTTAGAGATAAGCAAAATGCAGCAAACAAGGTTAAAAAAAAAAAAGGAACTGAAATGAATAAAATAGAAATGCAACAACCCGCCATTTTCAAATTTTAGGAAAAATTTCAAAATAAATTTAGCGCTTGAAAATATCATGACCCTAACCCAAAAATTTCCGGGTTTACCTGGTCGGGTTGAAATTGGGTTTCGGGCTCAAATTACCAGGTTGAAATCCTGAAATTTTCGACCGGGTCGGAACGGGTTTACGGGTCGGGTCAGGTTTTGACAGGTCTAGTTATGATGGTTCTACCTTTATACATTTTCTTGCTAAAATGTATAAGGTAAAATTATCAAAAAAGAATTAGATTAATTTCAATGGATAACAATTTTGATTTCACCCATATATTATGTGCACAATATTCAAGATTCTAGAAGTACAATAGATACCAGTTAAATTATGTTGTTTATATTCTTAAATTTTCAATTAGTAACAATAATTTTGAGTGATGCTCTTGATTTTTTGTCTAGGGTCACACGGGCTGCTCAAAGCCATGCCTCTAGTACTAACTAGCAGATGACCCGTACCTTGTACGGGGATATTATTTATTTATTTATTTATTGCTTTGTGTATGAATTTACTATAACAATTACAAATATTTTCATATATTTTCATATGTGTAATTTGTTTAAATGACGCTTATTTTTTTAATTATAAAATGATATAATTTTTGTATATCATTATATATAAATAAATTTAATTTATGTATTTATCTTTTATACATATATAAGCATATATTTAAATAATTGAGGAAGAATGACATAAGAAAAGATGCATTATCACATCTTATTAACAATTGATACAAATCTTTTGGCATTAAAATTAAATTACGTAAACTAACTTATATAATAAGATCAATAAGTTTAAATAAAAACTCGGATTAATATATATTAATATATTAAAGATGTAGATAATATTTAGTAAGTTAAATAGAAAACCAAATTATCTCATATATATGTTATTGTTTTTTGAAAGAATAATTAAATAACAAATATGTAAATATGTAATGAATATGTTAGCAATTTATTATCTTAGTCAAAAAATCTATTTTTTTTTCCTAAAGTGTAATCAATATGAAATATTATCGATATATATATATATATATGATAAATATAACATCTATTTTTATTGATATTTTAATATGATATGATAGTAAAAATATATTTAATATATTATTTTAATAGAATGAATATTTTTCTTAAATATAGTGGTAAAATTTGCTACCATTGTTGATTTAAAAAAATAGCATAATAAAATTACGAAAAATTATTTAAAGTTAACATGATATTTAATTAAATGGGTAAATTATTATGATTATGATTTATAGATTATGATGAAAAGAAATATTTTTTAAAATAAAAGGTTTATGATAGGTATATGTATTAATTAAGTGAGTATAATGATAAGATAGAGATTTATATATTTGGATAGAATTATTAATTAAACAGCTCAAATTCTAAGATAGAATTAATATCTTAACTAAATATGTATAAGAATATGATAAAATCAAGATTTAATAAGATAGATTTTTTCAATAAGGGGGTGATGTGGCGCAATATGGTGGCAGAATTTGCTTCTGCTTTAGTATATAGTAATAGATGTTCGGTCATTTATTTTCCAGAGGTTATGTTTTACCTTGAATAAGAGTGTTGGAGCTCAATTAGTTGCTAGGCTCCCATCCAACTTTTTGTAATTAAAAGTTTCTCAATAAAAAATGAATATGTGTTTGATCTTACAAACGTAACAAATTAAGACAAAAATAAAATTGGTTAAAATCCTAAATATAATTGGAATATTAACCATTATTTCCTATGAAAATACGTAATTTGAAGAAAATAAACAAGAAGTTACAATAGTGTAATCCTAATTAAATAAGACTACTTAATGGTCATAATTGTATTAAATATTTTTCAAAATAAATAGGAATATGATTTAAAAAACGTAATCTCTTTTAGTCTTAAATATTGATATTAATCAGAATGGTGAGTATATTATTCTACAAAATTAATCAATATCTATTACTAGGGTCCGGATCCGGTAGGAATGATTATTGTGGTAGGAAATAGGAATGAATCTGGGCCGTTGATCACGGAGCTACTGTTCACGCAAAAATTTGGCCCCAAACACGCATTACTGTTCACGCACTACTGGTCACCCCCCTCTCCTCCAAACACGAAAATCGCCCAAACGCGAAATTCGCCAGATCCAAAATTCGGCTTGCTCCTCCGTCGATTTTCGCCTCCGAAATCGATTTTCGTATCCAAAATCTGTAACTCGCTTTGATTGTAGGTCAAATGTGAGAACCGACTGCAACAGATCAATCGCCTCCGAAATCTGTATCACCGATCTCGTTTTCGTGTTCTGGTTTTCAGATCTGGAAAACCAGATCTGAATTTGCCAGCAAATCTCAGCTCGATTAGAACAAAACTTCGTACAGATCTCAGACATTGTTCCGATTCGAACTCAATCAACTACAAAAGCAATGGAACCAGGTAGTTAAACCTTTCATCGATTCTCTTGAACAAATTCATAAAGGTGTCCAATAAAAACAGTTTACCTGTCGTTGAAACCGATTGTTGTGCTCAAACTAGTTATTAGAGACTTACAATCACATATATCAGCTGCACAAGTTGTAATTGGGCATCCTAGTTGAATAAATTGAGCATCGACTATACAAAAATGAAAGATAGTTGAACAATTACATGTTTTAGTTGCACAAATCAAATCAATAGTTGAACAAGTACAAAACACGTAAAGAGATTACGATGGTGTAATAACGTGTTTATAACAGAGTTGAACAAATGCTTATATTAGTTGCACAATGATGATATACGGTTGCACAAACATGGTTACACATAAACAAAACACAGACATAGTTGCACAAACAAGCTTATTAGTTGCACAAACAAGCTTACTAGTTGCACAAACAATCTTACTAGTTGTACAAAATTTATTATACAGTTGAACAGAATATTTTACTTCATTGCTGGAGCTCCAATAACTTATTGTTGATGTTGTTTCACACTAATGAAGGTAAAGCTGAAGAAGAGAAGGGTTTGAAGATCTCCATCTCTCCTGGAAACACTACGTATTACATACCGTTTTGTGATGATAAACTCAGACCTTAAGTGGGGATGGTGTTCCAAACTTGGCAACAAGAAGCAAACTTCTATAAAGACTACGCACGGGCATGTGGATTCCAGCCACGTAGCGGGACTGCCACAAGATCTCGTGATGGGAGTATAATTTGGAAAATTTTGTTGTGCAACAAGGAAGGCTTTAGAAAGGAATCAACTACAAAGATTGCACAATCTACAACCACTAAACAGATTGTTGCAAAAACAGAGAAAAAAAAAAAGGAAGTTGAGAAGGAAGATGAAGATGAAGACGCAGAAGATGAAGAAGAAGAAGACGAAGAGGAAGAAGAAGTGGGAGGAGGAGAAGAAGGCAAGAAAGTACCCAAGAGAAAGATAATAAACAGTAGATGTGGTTGTATTGCTAGAATGGCTATGAGAAACATTAGAAAGGATGGATATATTGTCAGAACGTTTGAAGAGCGTCACAACCATATGATGTTGGATGATACACAAAAACACTTCGCTAAGAAGTATAGGAAGCTCAGTGCTTTCCATACAGATATCATTATGACTTGCAGCAAATCAAACATTGGCACAAGCAAGTCGTACAAGGTCTACAAGGAGTTAGTTGGATCATACAATAAAATTGGTGCAACTATTGTAGACTTCAAGAACTTCAAAAGAAATTTGAACTCCTTTATGATTGGATATGATGCGCAGATGATGATTGACAATCTATTCAAGAAAAAAGAGAGATGTGATGCCTTTTGCTTTGAATATGATGTTGATGAACAACAACAATTAACAAAATTATTCTGGTGTGATCCTATTGCAAGAAGAGCTTTTCCTATTTTGGGGATGTTGTCTCTGCTGATGCAACATACAAGTCAAACAGGTATGTTCTATTTTCCTAACCAAGTTGCACAAGTATCTGTTATAGTTGCACAAGTATCTTTTATAGTTGCACAAACCGATATCACAGTTGAACAATATGTTAACGAAAAGCATTTTGTGGTTCAACGGGCAATTACCTAGTTGCACAAATCTTGCTCCCAGTTGCACATACGCATGTAATAGTTGCACAAATTGGTGAAATGCTTAACCTGGCTTAACAAAAATTCTATCACAGTCGAACAAACATATATCCTGATTGCACAAACACATATAGTAGTTGCACAAATAAGTTTTGGAGTTGCACAAACTCATAATTTTGCATTTTAGGTACGATATGGTATTTGTACCATTTACTGGGGTCGATATCAACAAGAAAAGCATCACATTTGCATTTGGATTGCTTCTGAAAGAAGATGTGGAGGCGTATGAGTGGCTGTTTCAGAACTTCAAGCAAGCTATGGGGCATGAACCGTTCATCATCTTAACCGACCAAGACCCTGCCGTAAAACAAGCAATTGAGCGGGTGTTTCAGACTGCTGTGCATCGCTTCTGCATGTGGCACATAATGTTCAAAATACCGGCAAAGGTCACAAGTCATATAGCTGACGACGAACGGTTTAGAAGCAAGTTCAACAAGCTTGTATGGAGCAATGAGATTAGTTGTGAAGAGTTCGAGGGGACGTGGCAATCAATTATATCTGAGTTCGAGCTTGAATCATACAACTGGTTGCAGGCCATGTATCAACTACGTCGATTGTGGATACCTGCGTTCTTCAATCACGTTGAAATGGGTGGACTCCTGAGAACCACATCACGCTCTGAAAGCCAGAACTACTTCTTCTCACATTTCATTGGGGAGACGTCGTCTCTGGTTATTTTCATGATGCAGTTTGAGAGTGCGATTGATTCGCAAAGACATGAACAAGGGAGGCTTGACTTTGAAACGTCTACTTGCTCTCCGAATCTGAAGACACCGCTTGAGTTGGAAAAGTATTGCGCTTCTGTTTACACCATTAGTGTCTTCTATGATGTTCTGACGGAAATTGTCGCTTCGGTGTTTGAATGTGGCCTAACAAATCTGGTGAGGGAGGATCACATCCATACGTATCATGTGAGTCACTTTAACAAGGTGTACATTATGCAACACAAACTGACCACCGAAAAGTTTGATTGCACGTGTAACAAGTTTGTCAATATGGGGATCCCATGCTCACATATGTTTCATGTTTTCAAAAACATTGGCTTGAAGAAGGTGCCTCCTCGATACGTAAAGAACAGATGGACTAAGAAAACAATTCTGACCCCAACCTTCGAGATTGATGGTGCAATTGTTGAAAAATCAGAGAAGATGGATGAGAAAAAAATCTTGTTGACTGAGGTATTAAGTGAACTACATTCAACCATCGATGCCATAGGAGGAAACACGGAGCAGCTCAAGGAGTTAATACAGGTTCCGAAGGTACAAACGAAACTGTACACTAGCAAAAACACAATTGAAGCATCCACATCAACAGAGAACGACACAATTCTAAACTTCCTAGGAAGCAAGCCCAAGAATGTGCAAGTGCATCCACCTGAGCATGCGGTAACCAAGGGGAGAAAGAAAAAAGGTATAATACAAGGAGGGAAAGAGATATCAATGAATAAAGCAGCAAAGGAACAAAGGGCTTGCAAAAAGTGCAAGAAGGTTGGACACAACAGCAGGACATGCACAAAAGCTTCTAACACGTAATTGCACAAACATGGTTTAGGTTTGCACAAACCGGTTTCCTAGTTGCACAACAGTCACTACTATTAGATCTGTTTTACGTCTATGCTTGTACAAAATACTATTGATATTAGTTGCACAAACATGATTTTGGGTTGCACAAACGTGTTTCCTAGTTGCACAAACAGTTACTACTTGCTGATCTGTTTTAATGAAGTTGTCAGTTTGTTTGTTTTGCGTGTATGCTTGAACTAAATTCTATTGATAGTTGCACAAACATGGTTTGTGGTTGCACAAACTGATTTCCTATTTGCACAACAGTTACTATTTGTTGATATGTTTAAATGAAGTTTACAGTTCACACAACAGTTTGTCTAAATGAAGTTGATAATGAAAATACATGACAAAGATTGACAAAAAGCCTTGATTAGTTGCACAATTAAGGTCTCTTGATGCACAATTAAATCCATTCACTTACACAATCAATTATGCACAAACCATCTACAAACCAGTTGAAAATATATATCAAACCAATTGCACAAACGGTATTCAGGATTGCACAATCATCTAAAACTATCTAAAACAGTAGCGAAAGTATCTAAAAAAAGTATCCAATTACATCTGTCAGTCATGGTTCACTTCTTACCCCTACCCCTACCCCTACCCCTACCCCTCCTTCCCTTCCCCTTTGCTGCAGCTGGAGAGAGTGAAGGTAATGGCACTGGAATAACATAATTCTTTATGTGTTCCTCTACTTCGGATCTGCACAGGTTCCAAGGAGTGATCAACATTTCATGGCAATACTTCTTCCTCAAATCATCAAGCTGTTGTTGATCCTCTTTCCTCAGACCACAGTCCCACTCAGCTAAGCCATTACCGAAGTATGTCTCCATGTGGCGCATAAGGAAGATACCACAATCAATTTTGTTGGACGTGTCCCTCCAACTCATTTCTAATCGTTCCACGGGAACCTTAGTTTCGTCCAACAGAGCTGAAGCCTTGTAATACATTTTGTGGTGATCCAGATAATGAGCCATCAATTTTCTCTGAAAATAAAAAAACCCTTAAATTTTGTAAAAAGACAGTATATTTGAACAAATATGGAACCAGGTTGCACAAATGTGACACTGGGTTGCACAAATGTGACACTGGGTTGCACAAATAGGAGACAGGATTGAACTAACCACTTTAGAAGGCACATAGCCATACTTTCCTTCCACACTAGATTCTGAAGCCGAGTTATCAAGAATGTGCAAACCTAAATTTCTTAGGTTCACTACAATACAGTAAAAATGCGCATGAAAGCACACAGGGAAGAATACCTGAACGATTAACATTAAAATCAAATAAATTATCAGATTGAGATTAACACATGATCATACTAAAAAAAACAGTGATACTGACACTTACAAGACCAATGGTGTGAGGCTTAAACTCATTAAATTGCTTCATAGCATCATCAACCATTGCCACAAAAAATGTATTGGCTTCTTCTCCATTCATCAATGGAGATAGCACATATGTCTACAAAAATACCAGTTGCACAAATCAGTATTATGATTGAGCAAATAGAACAATCAGATGAACATATACATACCGTGTCCTCGGATGACAAGAAAAACCTCAGCGGCTTTTCATCACTCTTTAGCAATTCGTCAGCAATGTTTAAGAAAGTTCTCCACATGTCAATGATATTCGTACTGAGTTCACAGCCTATGGCCGTCGTTTTAAAATCCTATTTCTTTGCAACGATTTTGCCCATCTTGAGCACAATAGAGCTACAAAAAACAAGAGATCACAGGATTAAAACAAAAACTACAGAAAAAAAACTTAGGAAAACGTGTCGTTACCTCTGAACATCATTAATATCACGTGTTAACCAAGAGAAGAGTTTTTCGACATTGAATGACGGCTTCTCGGATATAACAACGCGCCTGTTGAGGTATGGTGACTTGAAGTAATCGGATGGCTTTGATATCCTCTTGTCCATCACAACCACACCAATACCGACATCACCCATTCGAGTATCAATTGGTACCACTTTGTGCAGTTCAGGGGGTGTGTTTAATAACATATAATCTTCATCAAATGTGCCCTAAGTATTAAAAAAAAGAACAATAAATCAGAGTTGAACAAAACAAAAACAGCAACCACATATGAATAAAACAAATATGGTTTCAAGTTGCACAAACGGCAACCACAGTTGCACAAACATGGCTTTAGGTTGAACAAAAACAGAAATCCTCAACCATATATAGGGTTGCACAAACATGGTTTTAGGTTGCACAAACAGCAATCACAGTTGCACAAACATGATTTCAGGTTGCACAAAACAGCAATCCTCAACCATATATAGGGTTGCACAAACATGGTTTTAGGTTGAACAAACTGCACCAATAGTTGCACAAACATGTTTTCAGGTTGTACATAAAAATATCATGAAGATTAGAACAAAGCAGAAACTACATACACACACGAGTTACACAAAACATTATTTTGAGTTGAACAAACTACAACAAAAGTTGCACAAACAAGTTTCTAGGGTGCACATAAAAAGTGTCATCAACATGAAATTGCACAAACAAGTTTCCAGGCATGCCGATATAAATATCCATGACAACAAAGTTACAAAAATAAACTTTTAAACCTGGGAAGATGTGCTCCCAGTATCAAGATCAACTATTTCCTTCACAACTTCATCTTCAGCTCCTTGAGCTTGAACTTCTTGTTGCTACAGCTCAGCTTTCTGTTCTTCCCCTTCATGCAACTGAAGTACTTCATGTTGCTCCAATATTGGTTGTTCTTGAAGCTGGTGGTGCTGGTCTTGTCCTTCTTCCACCTCTTGATTTTTTGCAGGTGGTGGTGATGGTGGTGGTGGTGTTGTCCTTGTAGCTGGTGGTGGTGGGCATTGTTTGTCAAAATCTTGTTGTTTTGGTGGTGGTGATTGTTGTGGTGCTTGTTGTTGTTGTGGTTGTGGTTCTTGTGGTTGTTGTGGTTCTTGTGGTTGTTGTGGTGCTTGTTTTTGTGCTGGTGGTGCTTGTTGTTTTTCTTGTGGTTCTTGAGGTTGTTGTTCTTGTTGTTGTGCTGGTGGTGGTTGGTGTTCTTGCAGGTGAGCCATCTCCTCCTCAATTCTCTTCTTCTTCAGATTAATATTTAACATTACTTTCTTGTTCAAAGATCCAACATCTGCACAAAAACAGATATGTTGTTGCACAAATGTTAAATACAGTTGAACAAATGCTAGATTTGGTTGCACAAATGTAAAAACCAATTGAACAAACACAAGTAAGGGTTGCACAAATACATACCAGCATCAGCCTTGGACTTCCCTCTATCCTCCTTGTTCGACTCAACCTCCTTCTCACATGCCATCACAGTCTGCCTGCCAATCTCAGCGACATTATCGAAATCTGATTGTGGTGACGGGCTAAATAGCGAGAATGAAGGCACCTCAAATCTATAGGAAGCTTTTTCCTTCTGTGCAGCTTCGATCTCATCCAATAGCCTTGATGGCTCAGCCCAGAAGCTCTGCTGGCTCAGATTCTCCTCATCCTCCGCACGAATGGAAGAATCCTTCATGCCAACAAGCTTCTCTAGCGCACAATTGACCTTGAGGAATAAGCTGTTTGAGGCGATATCAGAGGGCACCTACCTCATGTGCTCCAAGAAGCTCTTCATGTCAGACACGAGAACCAACCCCCTCCTCAAATGCTCCTTGACAAATGACTGAGATAGATGAACAAAACAAAAATCAGGAAAAACCAAAAAATGAAGGGATAAAAACACATGAAAATATCAAAAACACAACCAAATGAAAAAAATGTGCTTACATCGCCTTCAAAACATGGAGGTACCACATCATCGGCGGGAGGAGTAGGGCATGAAGGTCCAGCCTGAGCAGCAGCAGTAGCAGAACGTCCAGGCTGAGGGTGAGTGGCATGAATAGAAGATGAGCCCTCTGAAATCAAAAACGGAGGACAAGAAAACCCAACTCCAAACGCGCCCTTGTCCATTTCATACTTCTGGCGCCTAGAGAAAATATGTGAGGTGTAGCAGGAGACCACAGGGAAAGCCCTTGGTGCAAACTCTTGGATGTAGGAGGAGAGGCAGTCACAGTATATAAGCTGTAATAGAAACCATATGAAATCAAATTAACAACATGTATACTACAGTTGCACAAATGTGAGTTACAATTGCACAAATGTGAGTTACAGTTGCACAAATATAAATCACAGTTGCACAAACACGTGTCAAACAGTATAGTAGATGTGCAATTGAGTCACAAATTTACAATTGCACAAATGTGAATTACAGTTGCACAAATATCAATCACAGTTGCACAAACATGTGTCAAAAAAGAATAGCAGATATGCAATTGAGTCACAAATTTACAGTTGCACAAATATAAATCACAATTGCACAAACAAAGGTCAAAACAGTATAGCAGATGTGCAAATGAGTTACAAAAACAATGGAACAAAATATGCAACACAGCAGTACATAAAAAAAGTGAAAAAAGAGCTGAATCATACCAGAAGAAGCAATGGAGAGCCTCTGAAAAGACCATTCGGCGAACTCCTCTTCTTCCACGCCTCGACATTTTTAATCGTCTTCTCCACAAGAAGACCACACCAGTCAAGATTACAAATCTCATCTTCATCAACAAGTGCATCCAGAACCTTTGTGTTCACACCACCGTTCTGAATACTCTCAACAAACAGAGTAAAAAACAAAACAATGAAACAACGACGGAACCAAATCCCGCCGTTCTTATAGTTCTTGACCACATTAAATACATCTTGTGGTTTAACAGAAGCAATGGGTACAGGGATTCTATTATCATCAACAAAATGACGCATAAAAGGAATGAACAAACTAGACTTTGTTTGAACCTTCAAAACTTTAACCTTCTTGGTGCCACGAGGCAAACCAAGATACGAATGCACAAGTTCCGGAGTAAGTTGAACATGAGAATCAACAACCTTCAGCATTCTAGTGGCAGGGTTGAAGTTGTCGATCACATGATAACACAGGCGGCTAGGCAGCTCAGAAAAATCCCATTCCAAGAGATGCTCAAATCCCATCTCAATAAGGAATTTCTTCTTGTATTCATGCGACTTACAACACTTCATAACCTCAGAAAGCATTGGAATCGAGCATCTTGAAACAAGCTGAGGAAGATCATCAAAGGTCAGCTTTGGATCTTGAACCGACCTGAAAGAAAAACATAGATTGCACAAGTCAGCGTCAGAGTTGCACACATGTGTATTTCAGTTGAACAAACATGAACCAGAATTGAACAACAAGAATTGGAAAACAAACAATATGAATAATTTACCTTTGCTTCTGAGCAAGAGTTTTGATTCTTTTTTTGGGAGCAGAGGATGTAGAAGCCTTTTCAACCTCAGCCTTCCTTTTAGGAGCAGAGGATTTTTGTTGAGATGAAGACGCAGCCTTGCATTGTATAGCTTTAGGGATGGGAGATTTGGCTTGCGATTGCTTCGGTGGAACATCCCTTTTTGCAGATTTAGGGGTCGGAGGTTGAGATTGCTTTGGTGATCTTACCTCAGCAACATCCCTTTTTGCAGATCTCAAGGGCTGCAACCTCTAAGCCAGAACAAAATCACCTGAGCTCTCGCTCAGGCTAGTTGACGACGTCGTTGGTGGAAGCACAGTGGTGCGACCACTTCTGAACACAGGTATCTCTGTGTTAAGACGACTATCATTCGCATTTTTTTATCTAAGCTCTGCAAAAATAAAAATAAAGGGGAGAGACATGGATGAATAAAACAGTTGGAAAAGAGTTGAAATAAACAGACTAAAACAATTACACAAAGGCATTGATATCAGTTGAACAGCAACATAGAATAGGTTCAAAGATGGCTTGAACAACCTCTTCTAATTGGAGGAGGCAATTCTCCAATAGTCATTCTTCCAAAACAAAGATCTTGTACAGTTTGTTCTGGAACATTTACTTGATTCTTACCTAATTATGCATTAATACACACAAGTTGAGCAAACTTCCAGACCAAATTGCACAAATAGAGACACTAGTTCCACAAATAGATATATCAGTTGCACAACAAACCCAAACACAATTTAACACAATTAGGTGAGCAAACTTCAAGACCAGTTGCACAAATAGAGACACCAGTTGCACAAATAGATATATCAGTTGCACAACAAAACCAAACACAATTTAACACAAGAAACGGTTCAATATATTGAACAAACATGCAATAAATTACACAAACTAGTAACACAGTTGCACAAATAGATAACACAGATGAACAAATCGAGATAAACAAACTCAACAGTTCCGGATCTGAACAAAATACCAAATCAACAACCAAAACACAAACCAAAACAACCAAAAATACATGCATACATGACCAATTGAACAAATAAACCAACCAAATGAACAAAACACCAAAAAATAGGTTAAACAAAGTTGAACAAAAGTAGAAAACGACCAAATCACCAAAATGCATACACACAAAACTACAAAAAAAGCACAGAAACATGTATTCGGTACGTATAAGCACTGATCTACACAGTTATGCAAAGAATCAATAAGAAACAGATGTGGATTCGAACGAAAACAAGCAAATGACTACAAAAATACATGAACTAGAGCAACAAATCAACTAAACACAAACTAATCGCAAATAACCGCTTCGAAAAGACTTCAACAACATCATTCAGAACCGAAATCCAAAGCAAAAACAAGCGAAATTGCACAGAATCAAAAACTTAGAGTCCGAAACATGCAAAAATCAAAAAAACCGAAAACCTAGGGTTTCGAATTGAGCATACCTCGCGTGTTTTCAGGAGACGACTTCGATCTCACCATTGTTTGTGTGTTTGATTGTACGAATTGCAGTTTCCGAGCGAAAATCGACGAGATTTGAGGGGGGATTTGAGCGGAACTGTTTTCGCCTTCGAGAGAGAGAGGGAGAGCAGTTTTGGGTGAATTTTGCAAATGAGCGGAAGTGTGAGGGAAGTAGGCCCCACAGGCACGCGCGGAAAATAAAAAAAAAAACGTTATAATCTGAGCTGTTGGATGCACTAGATCGAACGGTGCACAATCATTCCTATTTCTCACCACAAGAAACCTTCCTACATGACTCTTTCTCCTATTACTATATACTAAAGCGGAAGCAAATTCCACTACCATATTGCGCCACATCACCCCTTTTCTTAAAATACTATATTATGTATAATTTTTTTGTCCTATACTAAATTGAAAATTTTATCTTTCTATTCCATATAAATGTATTCCACTAAGATATATTAGAAGGTTTTATCATGTTAACAAATAATAAGTAACGTATGCAAGATAAGGTAACATTAAATTAAATATATACATTAAAGTCATGAGCATGTTAATTCATATTATAAAGATATATTATAACATGTTAACAAAGTTAGCTAATATCATAGGTAATTTTCTACCGAAAAAATATCACATGTTATATATTCTATATGGTATTTCTACATCTACAAATAATTTTATATAAAATATATTCCATATTGATTATGTTTTAGATAAAAATATATCTCTTAATTAAGATAATGATTTATTAATAATTTATTTGATATTTGTATATTTTGATTAATGAATTTTTCACAACATATATACAATAAAATTTGGGTTTTCTTTTTATTTTATTAGATATTCTCTATATTTTTAATATATATACGAGTATAAATTTAAAATATTCATTTATTTATGAAAGTTAGTTTATGTAATTTAATTTAAATGCGAAAATATTTGTATCAATTTTAGTAAAATTCTATAATGCATCATTATCTTATGGAATTCTGCCTCGATCATCTAAATCATATTTATGCATGTGTAAAATGTTAGTATATAAATAAAATATATATTTATATAAATACTTGACTTTATACAATAATTTTATTATTTTATAATCCAAAAGCTAAAATGTCGTTTTAAAACAAAGAAGTCATATGAATTATTAGTATAAATTCATATACAAGTAATAAATAAATATATAACACCCCGTACAAGGTACGGGTCATTTTCTAGTATACTTCTAAACCTGAAGCAGTTAAGGGCGTTTTTGTCATTACAGTTTTATGAACCACTTGCCATATTTTTAATAACCGATTTTTATACTAATTTTCTATCTATTTATATTTAATAAATTACAGGAAGTTACAGGCAGATACTGTATTCCTTTTATTTTGATTTTCTTTTGTTTTGGAAAATTATTATATCTAAACCCTTTCAATTTATCCGTTTATTTTTTTTATTCAATTTAATGCAATTCCTTTCTCTTCTTCATCCTACCGAGCAATCTGCTTAATTGTTTTTTTTTTGGGTTCAAATGCTCAAATTGCACGAGAAACTACTCATAAGGAGGTGACACAACAAAAAAAAAGACGATATAAAAATTAAGAAAAAGCAAAACCATAATTATGAATGTGTAGGGGCTCAACTTGTTTCTAGGCTCCCATCTAGCTTCATGTAAAAACGTTTTTCATTGGATTTTAGTAAAATACCAGAGCAAAAAAAAAAAAAAAATTATGAATCGAATGACCCACAAAAATCAAAATAATACGGAGTATATTATAATTCAACCTCACCATATTTTTCGGTTAATTGGTTTTTTTTTGCACGATTGATTTAAGATAGATTTTTTGTGAAATTACTCATAGTTTTTACAAAAATTTATCAATCTGCTTAATTGGTTTTTTTTTTTGCACGATTCCAGTTTGGTTGTCATTGAAGTTTGGTTTTTTGGTTTTCCTTTTTTTTCTCTCAGTAGTTAAGGGCAATTTTGTTCTTTAGTTTTTGTTAAACCACCCACCACATTTTTAAAAACTGATTTTTATACTAATTTTCTATCATTTTATATTTTAATAGATTTAATAGATTACAAGTAAATATTTATCAAGTAGTTTCCATCTGATTTTCTATATAAAATATAAACTCACAAATGAAGTTATTTTAAATATTAATATTAGATTCTTTCTAATTTAAATGATCTAATCTTTACCATATCTTCATCAATTATTTTGGAGGGGAAAATCACGTAGAAAATGGGTACCGTAATACAGTACATTACTCATTTCATGTATGATCAAATGAAATCATTTACTCTCTTGCTCTTTCGTTAGAATCATCTATCATATGTGTCAGTGATTTTATTTTTCATATATCAAAAACAAAAAGATACAATGATTCAATATGTATAAAACATGTTAGAAAATACATGTTAAGTAAAGTTATTTATTAAAATGTTTTTTTTCAAACAAATCCGAAAACAATATTCAATGGTTAATTTATTTAGTTTGAGATTTAGTGAGATTGAGCTATATAAAATTAGAAACAAAAAAAAATTAATATTAAAATATATTTAACATTCTATTTTAAGGGTCTTATTTATCGCCCCCAGGACAATAAGTAACAAAACTCAGATTAAATATACATGTGAAGATCTCACATTATCTTTTTGCATATTATTTTTTAATTCAAGATTTTATCTTCCTATTGCCTAAAACTGATATATATTGAGGTAATTCTATGTATAGCTTACTATATTTAATTGGTGAGAGTATTATTACAAATATAATTTATTTTGAAATAGTATGTATTATATTAATAGTATTTATTTAAAAATAATCAAAAATTGATTTTTCTTAAGATTAGTGATCTATATGAATTACTCCAAGTTCTTTTTTTGATACAAATTAATTTTTTCAATTACTTGCCTTCGTGGAATTGATAAGATTACCATTATAATTAGTTATTTAAAATTTTCATTAAAATATATTATATTGCATTTAAAACTCTCTATTTGGAAATTTAAAATATCAAAATTAATTATTCTAATTTTTGAAAGGAGATAACTATAAAAGTTATAAATTACAAAGAATATCTAAAACATATTCTATTTATAGCTCTATATTATAAAAAATATATAAATACATTATGTTTAATTATTAAAATTTTCATTAAAATATCTATTATTTTCCACTTAAAAAGTTCAATTTGGAAATAAAAAGTTATAATTAACTATTCTTATTTTGAAAGGAGATTACTCTAAAAGTTATAAATTACATAAAGGTATCTAAAAATTATTATATTTCTAGGTTTTCATTAGAAGAAGGGAAATTAATTTCTGGTTGAGTGTTGAATGGATGCTCATCTTCCGGTTGAGGGGCAGCATTATCATCCGAATCTAATGAAATCGGTGTTGGTTGAGACTAGCCATCAATCTAATTAGGTCTCTAATTTCAATATATACACTACAATAAGTTAGAAAATTGACCATCCATATTTATTTTTCATATGTTAAGATAAGAATATAGTATGTATTGAGTACTAAATTTATGATTTTTTATATCTATATTGCTCAAGTCATGTCAAAATAATAATAAAAATTTACTATAAAAATGCACATAATCATAATAATATGAAATATCGAATATGCATGGAGATGATTTTATAATTTTATAAAACATTCTCTATGTATGAAGAATAAAACTATTAATTAAGTCGATTTGTGATGAGTCGGTACAAGGTTGGGATAAGGAGAATAAACCTATTTATGGGGTCAATTCAGTAGATTGGAATTTTGAGTTTGACTTGAGTACATGTTTGGACCGTTATGCATGGAAAATAAACCAATTAACAGGGTCGTAGCTATAGGTTGGTCATTTTGAGTTAAGATTGTGTATTAATTTGGGTTGTTATATGTAGAGAATAAACCTACTGATGGATCAATATCGTACGTTGGTCATCTTGAGTTGGGATTGAGTACAAGTTTAGGCTATTATGTATGGAGAATAAATCTATTAGCACGGTAAATTCGACAGGTTGGTCATTTTAAGTTCGGATTGAGTATAAGTTTGAGTTGTTATATATGGAAAATAAACCTATTGATGAGATTAGTTTGATAGATTGATCATTCCGAATTCAGATTGAGTAAACGTTTGGGATGTTATATGTAGAGAGCATATTCACAATAAGGTCGGTTCGGATAATTGTTCATTTGAAATCAGATTGAGTATATATTCAATTGTTAAAATATACATGTCAATTGGTGGAGTCATTGCAAGTTTCGTTTAATTGGGTTTGGGTTAGTCGGTTTGGTTTGAGATTGAGTATAGGTTGACTTCGTTAATTTCATAGGCTAGGTAGGCCAAGTCATTACGATTTTCTTCCAAATTTAGGTTGACCAATTAGTGAAGATAGTTCACTATTATATTTAAATACTAATTTATAAATGCAATTTTAAAGTTACAAATATGACATTAATTAAGTTATATTATTCATATATTATATTAAAATTAATATGTTATATGTTTTTATTTAAAAGAGTTATCAAACAAACATGAGACCGTCAACTAGACCCACTCCATCAAATTCGGTTTTGTTCTACATAGATTCATATTAGTAAAAATAAACAATTAATTTATTCTATATGTTATAATTTAGAATACTTATCCGATTCAAATTAATAATATATTTAATTTATGATACTTAAATCATATATAAAGATATATTCAAAATTTTATTTGAAAAATCCCGGGTAAGGCCCGGGTTATAACTAGTTAAATAATATAGTAAATGATAATAATTATCCTTTTATTTATAAGGATTTTTGTGAAACCAAATATATAGAAAATGTTAGTACACGAAATATGTCGGTGTACAGGTCTCAATTCCTTCTTCAATGACCTTCTTCTCCAAGCCTCCTTCAATGACCTAGACCTGCAAAACAATTAATGGACAAAGGGGGCGGGGACCCACTAATCCACCTCCGATGCCTAAGTCAGTAGAGTATTCGCGAGGATAACAGTAGAGAGAAAGGCGCAGGGTAGGGCTGAGACAAGCGATCATCAGCCCCTCTAGGGTAGTTTGTGTATATGCTTTCTACATGGCCAAGCCATGTATTTATAGTAGATAGAGAGGGCTAGGGTTAGTTCCTTGGAGCCCAATCAATAATTCTATCTTCTTAAATAGGATAGAATCTTCCAACTATGGATAACTACCAGGATTTAATAGGCTAATAAAGATATTTATTAGATATGCTTACCTGGTTGGCGGAAATATTATCCTTATTTATGGCGGTAAATTACCAACCTACAAATGCCCCACCTACGTCTTAGTTGCGTAACTAAGACGTAGGTACTCTAGGATTGACTTGGCATGACTTCTATGGATTAGGAGACGGGCACGTTTGCACGTTCATGAGCGAGTATCATGAGAACCCCCGTGAGCGAATATCACGGTCCCACCCTCCCATGAGCGAATATCATGGGGGCTCCGCGAGCGAATATCGCGGTCCGTGAGCGAGTATCACGGGAACATCCATGAGCGAGTATCACGGGATCATCCGTGAGCGAGTATCACGGGAACATCCGTGAGCGAGTATCACGGGAACATCCGTGAGCGAGTATCACGGGATCATCCGTGAGCGAGTATCACAGGAACATCTGTGAGCGAATACACGAGAACCATCGCGCGAGCGATGCGGGAACCAACTCCGGTGAGCGAATGTCACGGTCCATGAGCGAATATCATGGGGATCTCCGTGGGAAACCACGGTCCGTGAGCGAATATCACGGGAAACTCCGGTGAGCGAATGTCACGGTCCATGAGCGAATATCACGGGGATCTCTGTGGGAAACCACGGTCCGTGAGCGAATATCACGGGAAACTCCGGTGAGCGAATGTCACGGTCCATGAGCGAATATCACGGGGATCTCCGTGGGAAACCACGGTCCGTGCGCGAATATCACGGGAAACTCCGGTGAGCGAATGTCACGGTCCATGAGCGAATATCACGGGGATCTCCGTGGGAAACCACGGTCCGTGAGCGAGTATCACGGGAAACTCCGGTGAGCGAATGTCACGGTCCATGAGCGAATATCACGGGGGTCTCCGTGGGAAACCACGGTCCATGAGCGAATATCACGGAAAACTCCCTACGTAGCTAGCATACGAGGAGTCCGTTAGTACGATGTGCTAACGTTGCGCTTATTTTATTTTTTATGCGAGACTCTACTAATGCAAAACTAATCTTTATTTAGAATAAACGTGAATGACATGATCCTAAAAATCAAGCTAATGAAAAAAGAATAACCTAGGGGCCTCATCAAAAAACCACATGGGAAAAAGAGTGCCCCGGCCTACATGAATCCTAGTCCCGGGATCCTGCGCATAAGGATCCGGGCTCTTGCGGTCGTGATTCACCGTCTCCGACGCGATCTGTCCCTACCGCCATTCTGCCCCCGAGAGGGAATTCTGCGTTCTGGACCGAAACCGCGGTCGCGATCTGGAGACCCGCGGTCGCGGTGCGTCGAACCGCGGGTGCAGCTTCGATCCTGCCGGCGCGGTCGCTCGACCCGTCGCTTTCTCTTGATTCGCCTTCGCGTGCGCGCCTTGAAGCCCTTGACCCACTTGCTCCCCTGGTCCCATGATAAGCGTTCATCCACCATGGGGCTCTCACGCTCGGGTGGGGCCTGAGGCGAGGAAGACGACTTCCCTCTCGCCTCGCGATCAGCTTCTTCTAAGCCCACCTATGGGTAGACGGACTCTCGTAGTCCATCGATGGTGGAAGGAGGATCGAGTATCAATTCCTCCCTTAACCTGCTTCCGAGCTGGAGCGCTCCTTTGAAAGTGGCTAGTGCGGCCTCGTCGCCGCATCCCTCAACCTCGGCGTAGCATTCCATGAAACGATTCGAGAAACTGCACAAGCTTTCGTCTCGATTCATCCTGAGAGCAAAGAGTGTGCCAAGGGACACGGCGTCTCGGCAATTGGTGACGTAATTCCTGACGAACAAAGTGGCAAGTTGTCTCCATGATCGTATTGATCCGGGTTTTAAGTTTTGGAACCACTTGAGAGATCCCTGGGTGAGGCTGCTTGGAAACATCTTACACATAACGGCCTCTTCGGACACCCATAACGTCATGTTGTATGAAAAGAAGGCTATGTGGCTTATTGGGTCCGAATGTCCGTCGTAAAGATCAAAGGTTGGCGGAGAGAATTTCGCCGGGGGCTTGGCTCGCAAGATCTCTTTGCTGAATGGTGTCGATTGTCACCACTGCTAACTTGCGCTCGGCCTGCTCCTGCGCTGATTGCAAGGTTCCTCTTTGCGATTTTAAGAGTTCGAGTAACCTCTTCTCAGCGCGCGTAAAAGCCCGATCCTCTCCCTCATGCTCACCCCTACTGCCCCAATCATGAGTCGAATTAGGGTTTTTGGGAGAGCCATGGCTTTCGTCTTTAGATTCGTCGAAACCCTCGTGCCGTTCACTCAAACCGCGCGCGCGGGCACTTGGACCGCGGTCGCGGTGTCTTGGACCGCGGTCGCGGTTTGTCAGACCGCGGTCGCGGTTGCCGCCCTGGCAGTTTCCGCGATCGCTAGGGTCCGCCAAATTATCCGAGATCGAATCCTCGGGTCGAGGGTGGTTCACAGCCCGCGATCTCTCGGATGAGGGTGGCTCGCGACCCCTCTTCCTTCCTCGGCCCTTAGGTGGCCGGTGACCATCGTTGTAATCGAATCGCACCTCCTCTGGCTTTTTAGCGTTGACGAGTTTAGGGCTACTCCGTTTGTCTGCCGTTGTGACGATGCTAGCGAGTCGCGAAGTAACCCTAGGTTCGTCGGTAGGGCGCTCGCCCCGAACCTCCCTCAAAGCATGCTTCAGCCTTGCGATTTCTTCTAGGGCTTGGTCTTAGCGAGACCTAGCCTGTTCGCATTCCGACCGCATCACCTCGTCCTCTATTAGAGTACCGGCCAAGATAGGGATGACCTCGTCATCTTGCTCGCTCCTGGTGGAGGATGATGCCTCATTCCTGCCGCTTGGGTTGGCGTGAATCGTTTGACCCATCACGTACCGCGAATTAGGGTTTTCGCGATTGGGCTTAGGCTCGCGCCCTCGCAACTCGCGGTCGCGGTTTGGCTCTACGATCGCGGTTGCGCTTTCAGGGCTACCACGGATCTCTTGGCCTAGATCTGCCTCGACTTCAGCGATGCGTATCATGGAATCCCTTGATCGACCAAGCAAAATCGGTTCGGACCATACACGGCGGTGACTCTCGATCCCGTCGCCTGACGCGAGTCCCCATAGGTCTGTGCGATGAACAGACGCGCTTGCGAGGGGGACTAGGTCACGGGTAGAGTCAGATCCGGGCAAGGCGCCTTGCACGGATCGCGATGTGGTCCGATCTCCCGAGCAAATATCGGGGTTTGCGCGTGTCGGGATTCGCTTCTCCGAGCGATTTTCGGAGTTCGATCGCTCTGGCGTCGATCCGCGGTCGCGGGTGGGTGACCCGCAGTCGTGGGCGGCAATCCGCGGTCGCGGGTGGTGAATCCACGGTCGCGGGTCTGATCCTCCAGGCGAATTTGGAATTCGCTGATCGCCCTCCAACCCGCGGTCGCCGGTGGGTGTCTCGCGGTCGCGGGTCCGGGCTTGCCGAAAACGAATCGCGCGATTCGTCCGGCGCGATTGCCCCAGACCCGACCGAGATTGTATCCTTGTCGTTTGGGGTCGATTCCAGCACCATAATTAAGGATCGATTGTTGTTCCCCACGGACGGCGCCAAATGTTAGTACACGAAATATGTCGATGTACAGGTCTCAATTCCTTCTTCAATGGCCTTCTTCTCCAAGCCTCCTTCAATGACCTAGACCTGCAAAACAATGGACAAAGGGGTCGGGGACCCCCTAATCCACCTCCGATGCCTAAGTCAGTAGAGTATTCGCGAGGATAACAGTAGAGAGAAAGGTGCAGGGTAGGGCTGAGACAAGCAATCATTAGCCCCTCTAGGGTAGTTTGTGTATATGCTTTCTACATGACCAAGCCATGTATTTATAGTGGAGAGAGAGGGCTAGAGTTAGTTCCTTGGAGCCCAATCAATAATTCAATCTTCTTAAATAGGATAGAATCTTCCAACTATGGATAACTACCAGGATTTAATAGGCTAATAAAGATATTTATTAGATATGCTTACCTGGCTGGCGGAAATATTATCCTTATTTATGGCGGTAAATTACCCACTTACAGAAAAGTTGTGCTAATTTAGGAGTTGATTGTTCATAAAAAACTTATTTGATAAGAGAATGACTTAATTACATAACTTATATACGTAACATTTATACAAATAGCATTATATACATAATATATGGACAAATATTTTGAGAAAAAAAATACGATGATAGGGTGAGTACCATTTAATAAACATATTGACCTGCATGACATTAAACAAAATTGCATTTAGTGACTAGAATCCTCTCACGAGATGTGATTGGATCTAATACAATTATGAAAAGGAATAAGCTAAAGGTCGACAAGGACGTGGGCATGATTAAACTATCACAAAATTATTTTATTGTAAAGTACAGTATATAATACAGATCCATGTGACATCTGGTTGCAATTAGCTCAAATAATTAACCAAAATTTCAGGATAAGGGTCTCGACGACTTTCATAACATCAGTAACATCAGCTTTGATATCAATATCCGACGTGTCAAAGCATCTTTAACCGGGACGGCTCCAAAATTTTATAAGGATTTTTTTACTTGTGTTTTAAGAACCTACTATAATATATCAATATTTGAAAGATTTTAAATAATTTTAAATTTAAAAATTTTAATTTTTTTTATGACGGATACACTATTTTCTCTTTGTGGTTTAGCTTCCTTGTTTAGTAAACTTATAGTGTTCCCTCATGGCATACGCTAGAAAAACCGCTTTTATAATATGGATTAAAATTGATTTTAATGGAATAAATTATTATATTTTAGGTGAAGTTCAGATGAGAACAGTCTCCTAAAAAAGGAATGAGAATGATTTTCATTACAAGACTGAAAGTGTATGGTAATAAAACTTTTTTTCTATCATCTAAGGTTCGAAGCATGGTTATATATATTTTTTTCTATCATCTACAGTGCGGTCCGATGTATAATTAAGCTGTGGTCTGAGCCACCCCTTTGTACTAGTGTATGACTATGGAGGATTATACTAAAGTCATACACGATGAGATAATAATAATAATAATAATGATAATATGTTTAGTTGTTTTAAGTGAACATAGTAATGTGAGATATGAAAATATACGGTCATTTGTCCAATATGAGAGTACCTATCAACTTTTTATACCATCAATTTTTTACGCTTACACTTTATCTTTATCTTTTTTTTTAATTTTCTCTTTTCACCCATCAACCTTTTCTTACATCAAAAAAAACTTTTTTCTTTCCTTAATCTACGCGTGAATAGTGAAATAAGACAGACATATAGGGACGAATGGAGTATTAAAATATTAGATTCTTCTTTTTGTTAGATTGAATTACTTAAAGGTATTCTTTAAACCATATATCGTACCATAATTCGCCTTTATAATTGTCTCTTATCCTTCATCTCCTTAATCATGTTCCACAATTAAAACCTTAATATATATCTCAAAAGATGCCTTAATCGATGAAACGTTACGGAAATTTAATATGGTATTAGGGGGGTCGGTTTCAAGCCAAGGCTATTTTTTGTTCTTGGTTACTTTCAACTAAAATGAAATTGTAACGTTGATCACTAATGATATTGTCTAAGTGTGTCAAGTTGACCAATTTTTCAAGTTGTAATTACATTGATTATAAGTTGGCTGGTTAGTCCTACTTGTTGCTAATTGGTTTTAATGCATAATATAGTCGAAGTTATATCTTCTTTTGCATTCATCACGTATTGATTGTGGAATATATATTCGATCTTCAATCTTCATGTATATCTAATTGAGTTAATTACACCTTTGGTCCCTAAACTTTGATATATTATTCTTATTGGTCCTTAAACTTTACTTTATTCTAAATAATTCTTTATAGTTTAATGCATGTTTCTTATTAGTCCCTAAACTCTATATCGTTCTAAATGGGTCCCTAAGCTATGAATTTTTTTACATTTTTTGTCATTTCTTCAAAAACACGCTAAACAACCATCAATATACTCGTGCGACAAGATTGCTTACGGTGGGAGGGTCATTCAAAGATGAAACTCTCGAAAGTGAGTCATTAGCATAATCAACCGGAACAAGTATGTTTTGGAAGGAAGTACAAATCAGAAATGATAACAATCGGTTTATTAAGAGGATTTCACTCACAAGAGTAGCGTAAAATGTTGAGTGGTTAGAACTCGGGTTCGTCGAATGGTAGTTCCTCGAGCCAAAACCAATTAAATGGGAACTAGATTAGAAAGGAGAGAGGGCGAATATGGTGAAAGTGAGAATGCGATTGACCTGTAGATGAAAAGTGGATGTCGGGAGAAAATGTCGTATAATAATATTAACGATGTCCTAAAACGATATAGAACGATATAAAACTTAGGGGCCAATATGAATGATACTTTAAAGTTTAAGGACCCGTTTAATACAACGTAAAGTTTAAGGACCAATATGAAAAACACCTTAAAGTTCAAACTTTCAGTAATGTTGACAACGGTATTAGGTAATGTTTTACTATTACATTCTCTTATTTAAATAGTTGTAGAAAATATCGGGGTAGATTGATTATTTGGATTTATTAGTATAACAACATAGTGAGATCCAAATTATTAACAAAACAATTTGACCATAAAATGATATATATAAACTAATTGGATATAATAATGACACTTGACCGGATTTTAGATGGTGCAATATAATAACTCCAATTCTTATGACTTATATACGCACAGGTAAATTCAAACTTTCAGTAATTTTAGCAAGACAAAATAGAAAAAGGAAAATTTTGATACTTTTTTTTTGGTTGACTTGAAAGGAAATTTTTGACTTTTTTTTGTTGAAGGGAAAATTTTGATACTTAAACTTACTTAGCTTGAGAAAATCGATAGCCCCACTACAGAAAAGAAGCAGACATATGGTTTCATTAGACGCCCCTTTTGATAAAATTTTCACGTTTGAGAAAAATCGTGATTAAATGGTGGTATATTGGATTTTAGATATTTTTAAATATAAAATCATAATTCAGTCAAATTTTGATGGATCGTGATCAGAAAATCCTACCACTAACAAAATGAAAAACCAAAATGATATTTTTTTGAGAAATTAGTATTCCGTACTCCTGTTTGATAATCACTTTATAAATATGGCCTTGTTTTTTTTCGATTTGCACAAATGCCTAAAAATATTACAGTAATGCCTAAAAATATTTCATGAATGCCCAAAATGACAAATATTTGTCAATAAAAGAAAATTCAAAAATTGTATTTTTATTAATATTTTTTTATGAAAAATAATACTCCCTCCGTTCCTAAATGGTCGTCCCCTTTCCAATTCTGTCGCCTAAATGTTTGTCCTACCTCCCTTTTCCTTTTATATCTTTTATTTCTTCCACAATTACACTCATATTTTATCACATTTTACCCAAATCACCACCTTTTCAATCTCCTATATTTCTCTTTCATCATTTTACACTCATTACCTTTACCTACCAATTAACTTTATCCTCCTCACTTCAACCCCAAAATCCATTAAAACACTATTCATTATTTTTCCCAAAATAAAAAAAAATGATGCAATCTTACAAGTGGAGTTACACGTAATAATGCAACTGGACATGCTTTTGGACTGTGAAGTAATGGTGCCCACCAATTTTTAGGCTTCTCATTACCCAAACAAATTTGTCTTACTTGCAGGTTTATTCATGGATGTTTTTGGACCGGCCCGATTGATGACCAAGAACTCATCCCCTTGCCTACTCCCCATATAAATCTAGAAACCCTAGCCACACTCCCTCATATGCTTTCATTTCCGTCTCCATCTGAGACATACGACCGTAGCATTCAAACTCTCTCATTTCATTTAAATCCAACCTTCATCTGAGAGCTTACGCTCCCTTCTTCAAACCCTTGCTTCTCAGCTCTTTCATTCTACCTCTCCATGGCTCACAATGGACCGGCGCTCGATAGCTCCGAGTTTCTGAATGCTCTATTCTACGACGATAGTTCCCTCGATTCACAAGACTCCACTTTCATGTGCCATTACTATCTGAGATGTGAATGGGGACACGAATGTGGTGGGAACCACTCCTTCACCCCCGAGAGATTTGAAGCTTCTATTCAAGGGTGGTTCAAAGGGAGATATGAGGAAGAGTGCGTGGAGCAAACCCTTCCATCGGAGTCGAGGGAGAACGGAGGGGGGCTGGATCTGGAGGATGAAGATCTAGACGGAAGGCTGGATCTGGAAGCTGCAGATCTAGATGACTTGTAAGCCCCTGATTCCGAAGAGGATCAGTAGCTAATTCCCCTTCAAGCCCTATGAGATTGCATCCTCTACTTGTTTTTTCTTTTTGTTCGAACCTCTTATGGTGACATTGTTTGCATGTTTGTTTGTAATTGGTGGCATAATTGTATTTCTTGGATTGAGTCCCCTTAACCTTGGCATTGTCTGTTTGAACTGATTTGACCGAGATCGCCTTGCATGCATCAAATTTGTGTTGTACTTTGAGTGATCTGGATATTCCTTTCTTTTTTTTTTTAGGTTTTGTTTGTTGGTATAAGTTGATTCTATAGGTTGCTAACCATTTCATGCTTTGTGAAACTTGTTGATGCTTTTGAAACATGTTTGTGAAACTTGTTTGTGAAATTGATCTTGAATCTGTATGACAATTGATGCTTTTGAAATTGAAATGTGCAACCTGTTTGTCAAACTTGTTTCTGAGTCATCTGAAACTTGTTCCCTGCTTTTGAAACTTGATGAATAATGTTCATCCTTGACTGCTCATAACTTGAATACATGCATTGATGATGACTGATGATGGATGTTGTTAAATACCTTTATTATTGATGCTTGGATATATGATTGATGATGAATGATGATGAATTTTGTTATAGAGAACATTGATTAATCATGCTTAAATACAAAACTAATTATGATGATTGATGATTAATGTTACTAAGAACCTGGTTTGTTGATGCTTGAATATAAATCGGATGATGAATGCTCTTAAAAACCTTGCCTATTGATGTTGTAGTATAAACTTGATGATGATGAATGTTGTTGGGAACCTTGAATGTTGATGCTTGAATCTAAATTTGATGATGATTGATTTATGTGCTACATATTCAGATTGTCATATTTTGATGCTATATTTGCATTCATATTTGATGATGGGATTTCTGTGTTTATGTTATGACTACATTGCATGTTTATTTTTTTCAATGAGGAAAACCCTCACTATTGAAATCTTAATCCAAAACATTCACTCTACATGCTTAAGGCCACCGCCGTTTCCATATGGCTTTGGAGGCCAATTCATGTGTTGTGATGTTGTTACATGATGCAAAGGGAGCTTTGAGATAGTTTTTTTTTAGTCATTAATGATGCCTTAGTTGAACTGAGATGCCAATCCATTATAAGCCCTTCTTTGAACAATAACAATGTCACCGCCACAAGATGTGGCTTTGGAGGATGTTTGTTGTCAAGTGTTGGGGCTGAATTTGTATTGACGATGAAAAGGGGACCCTGAGATTGCTTCTTTTTTTTTTTCATTTAGATTTCATGTGTTTCATTTTTTTCTTGCATTCTATCATTACGTTTTAAATGCATAAATGCATATAGCAAATGCTGGCATAATCATTCATGGTTCCAAAATGTTGCTATTACACACAATATTCACATGATTTACACAAAATATACCCTGCTTACATTCAACCAACCACTATGCATATTGACCAAATTCTGCCATGTCATCTTGCTGAGTTTTTTCTTTTAGAATTGCATCTTCATTGCCCTGGCTTTGTTCATCAACATGTTCACTTCCTTCTCTTACTTCTATTTGTTGAGCAACATCATGTACTATATTCCATGCTTGAATAATTGTCCATTGAGATGTTGATTCTTGAATAGGTAAATTACGCTCAACTGCTAGTCTTCTTTTGTTGACATGAGGCAGATCATAATCTCTACTCCCTTTCCTCTTGAGTATTTCATTCATAACATACTGTAATGAATGTCATACATTACCTAATGTTGTTGGATGAAGTTCGTGAAATGCATCATGTACTGCCTGTAGCATATGATTTATGTCCTTAAGCATTTTATTATGCATCAATGACTGAATACTTCTGAAAAAGCGTAGGTCTAGTATGTTCAAATCTAGACTGTTGGGAAGTTGTTGGATTAATATGAAAGTGAAATCATCTTGCTTGTAAAATTGTTGACATTCTGGATCCTCTTGAGTGATGTGTGCCTTCATTGTCCTGTTGAATGAAAATTACCTTGTGTCCTTGTTGCGGCCATCTTTCTTTCATTGGTAGAACAATTTTGTCTGTTAGCATCCTCCTTGTGACATGTTTATTCACTGATTCAACTAGCTTGGTCACAACAATCCACTTGTCTTTGTTTTTTGACTTTCTCTTGGCTGCTTCTTGATATGTGAATGGAAAAATTCCAATTTTCCATTAAATGTGCATGTCCCCTCTGAATTGAACCTAGGCCTTGCAACAGTTGATGTGAACATAACTTTGGGTATAAACTTGCTTGATCTTGCAGCTCTATACTTTCCCCTTTCATGTTGTGCTAAATACACTCACTATGGTTTCTTGTTGGGACGCTATCAAGGACGATTGCGTACTTGTTAGTGTGCCCACAACCGTCCCTTAGTTTTGATATGACAAACTCACTTTGATTCTAATAAATTTGTCCAAGTGTTCAGGAACGCCAGTGACAAAAAGGACATCAAGTGTGTGGACGTCCCCTAGGATTAGGGACGCTAGCTAACAGGAAGTAAGGACCAACAAGAGACTACTTGAGCAAGGACGGAGTCCCAAGTAAGTAGGAACGCAAGCAGAGCGTCCTTACTCACTAGCCGACAAGATGACATCACTCGACAACATTTGATCATCCTGGACATGTGGAGACCGATCCTGTAGCAGAGTCCAACACTACGTGGAGGACGATCCTGTAGCGGAGTTCATCAACACGTGGCGGCAGATCTTGTAGCGGAGTCCATCACACACAGCTGGATATTGGAAGCTTCCTCATCACCGCCATACTACGTGGAGGAAGATCCTGTAGCCACGTCCACGAAGGGCATGATCGCCCGAAAAGGAAAGACGCCCTTCCCCAAGTCCTATAAATAGCCCAAGGCATTTATTGTGAGATCAACACTTTCAGAGAATATTCAGAGAGAATCAGAGGAAAGCGACTCGATCAAGAACACGAAGAACAAACTTAGAACTCTTCTAGGTTGAGTGTTAGATCGAGAGGAAAGTTGTAATCAAAACAAAAACAGTTTGTAAACCAGGAAACAAAAGAAAAGAGAGAAGTCCTACGAAGCACTGTAGGACGTAGGGATAGAGTCCTTTAGTAGATTAAACTCGCTTGAGTTGTATGCTTAAAGGAGAACTTTACTAGTGGACTTATGACGCTTCTAAGTACCAGAGAAGTGTAAAGGACTCACCAGTATAACACAAGGACGTTTAATAAGAAAGGAAAAATCTATTAAAAAATCCTCCAAGGTGGTAGAGGTTTACACTCAAGGACTACTTGGTCTTGAGTGGTTCTTCTATAAATCGTTGTATTCCATACTTAGTAAGTTCACCTGTTTAGTTTCATAATTTTGCTGCACAACTAAAGGACGCCCTTATACTTAGTAAGGACGCCTCACTCAAGGATGCCTTTACCCGAGTAAAGGAAGTCCCAGTTTAACACTAACGATCCAACAATTGGTATCAGAGCAGGCACTCTAGATTTTTGTTGAGTTGCAGGTGAAAATGGACATGGAACCTATTGGAATCTCTTTTGTGAAGCCTCTGTGTCTGATGGACGGCAACTTCAATCGCTGGAAGATAAGATTTGAGAACTTCTGTAGGAGTCAGAACTATCAATGCTGGAAAGTAATCATGAAGGGCGACCTCAAAGTCCCTGCTGATAAGGCCGACAAAGAGGATGAGTGGGGTCCCGATGAATTCAAGTTGATGGAAACTAATGCTAAGGCAATATGCTTTCTTCAAGCGTCCCTTTGTGAAAGGGACGCCACCAGAGTTAGCAATTTGGCAACAGCTAAACTACAGTGGGAAGCTCTTGAGAAATACCACGTAGGAACTGTTGAGATGAAGGAGGACGTCCAGCTTGAGATAAAGAGAGAGTTCTATGCTTTCAGAATGCTGCCAAATGAAACGGTAAAGGACTACTCATACCGTTTTGAAGCTCTTGTCACCAAGATGAAGAACTTGGGTATCCCAGAAGCTGAAGTCTCAATGAGAAACAGAGTTCAAGTGGTCATCGATGGACTAACTGGAATCTGGAACTTTGATAGAACTACCTTCAAGGAGAATCAAGCCAATAAGACTCTTGATATGGAAGAGATCTATGGGAAGCTGAGGCAGTACGAAGCAAGAAGGAACTCTGACATGGCTGAGCTAGGACGGAACCCTCAAACAGATCTTGCTTTGGCATCAACAACGCCAGAGTACGCAGAGTACTTACGTCGGCAAAGAGATCTAGCTTTGATGGTGGACGCCAATAAGAGAGAAAAGCGTGAGAAGTTGCGCATCCAATCGTTGAAGGAAAGTCAAAAGAAGTCAAAGGAACATCTTGACGAAGATGAAGAAGTTGCTCTCTTGCACAATGCTCTCCGTTCCTGGAGTAAAAGGAACAAAGCTTACCAAAAAAACAAAATGCCTTACAAAAAGGAGAGTCCCAAGTACATTGAAGCAGAGATGAAGGAACTTACTTGTTTCAAATGTAACAAGAAAGGACACTTCGCCAAGAAATGTACTTCGGGAATGTCCTCAAAGGAGATGAAGAAGAAGGCCTTGCTGAGTGCCTTTGAATCCGTTTCAATCAGTGCCTGGGACGATAGTGATTCAGATGACGATGATGATTCTGATGATAATGTGGCGTTCATGGCAATAGAGGACGCTCCAGCTGTTGAGGAGGATGCTCCCAAATCTGAAAAAGAGGTAACTCATGATTCTATGATGAGTTCCTTAGAGAATTGTTCAAAATCCAAGCTTATTAAACTCATTGGTAAAGTCATGCAAGAAAGCCTAGCTATGAAACATAGAATGGATGAACTTGAAGATGAAAACATAATTGTTGAATGTAAGAACTGTGAAACAATATCTTTGCAACTAGAGTCCTCCAGTGAAGAGCCCTAAAAACTGAATTGATGTGTCTCAAACTTGAGAACGCCAAACTTAGGGAAGAAGTCAAAGTGCTAGGAAAGAGTCCCGTCATTGAAGAAGTTAGACCCATGGTGTTTGTCCCCGCGAAAAGAGGACTAGGGTATGACTCAAACTCTAAGAACTCTTTGCCTAGTGACTTTGAAGCTAGCAAAACCTCTGAGCTAGAACTAGAAAAGGAGAAAACTAAGAACCTTCTTGAGCGCATTAGAGTCCTACAAAGTGGAGAGAAAGAACAAGAGGACTACTAAACTAACTCCACCAGTCATAGGATCTATAAGAAAATTGCTAAGGGAGAAGGTTCTAAGGTTTGCAATCCACAAAAAATGAAAGAGAACAAAATCCAACATCCCAATAAGAAGTATTATCTTGGTACTTACTACAGGACGTGCTGGTCTTGTGGACAAGGAGATCACTTTAAATATGATTATGTCAAATTGAAAGAAGACATTGAAAATGCAAAAACTGCTAGGACTAACATTGAAAATGATGAGTCCGTCCCTAAGACTAATGCTAGGCGTCCTAGACGTTTCAGAAGTTCTTTCCGAAAGCATGCTACGTCCAATGATGTAAATCTGAATGACTATTTGCCAGAACCAGAGTTCTATTACTGTAACGAACCAGGTAAAGAACACCTTGCCTGGGTCGCCAAAAACTAACTTTGTTTTGGCAGGTGGAAGTGAGGGGACGCCCGTGGATCATTGATAGTGGCGCCTCAAATCATATGACAGGAAGCCAGATCCATCTCACTTCTATCCAGAATAGTGCCACGGGAGGAACTGTCTCGTTTGGCAACAAGGGCAAAGGAAAGAGCAAAGGGACGGGAACTGCTATTCTCAATTCGTCCATCAAAGCATCAAATGTCAGTCTTGTTGAGGGACTTGGCTTCCTTAGTGTCTCTGAAATGTGTGATCAAGGCTTCAATATCCTTAGTGTCTCTGAAATGTGTGATCAAGGTTATTCTTTTTTCAATCAAGAGTTCAAGCCTGCATCTGAGTTGTGTCTATCTGTTTCAAAGGAGGACGCTGACCTCTGGCATCGCCGCCTTGGCCATGCTGGACTAAGAACAATCCTTAAGCTTCACCAAGGAAATCTTGTGAAAGGACTTCCCCGAATTGATCTTGAGAAAGTTGAACTTTGCGAACCCTATATCAAAGGGAAGCAAACAAGAACGTCCTTCAAGTTCAAAAATGAAGTCAGTACGAAGAAGCCTTTGGAACTTCTCCATATGGATCTTTGTGGACCAATGAAGACGCTGAGCTACGTGGAAAGAGGTACATTTACGTTCTCGTAGATGATTTTTCTCGATTCACTTGGGTTCTTTTCTTGGTGTCAAAAGCAGATTGTTTCAACGCCTTCAAAATCTTCATCAAACAAGTGGAAGTTGCCCTTAGGACTCCTCTGAAAGCCATACGATCAGACCATGGGACGGAGTTCTAAAACTCAGAGTTCCTGGCCTACTGTGATCAACACGGCGTCTCCCACAACTTCTCAACTCCAAGGACTCCTCGACAAAATGGAGTTGTGGAAAGAAAGAATAGGACGCTGGAGGATATGGCAAGGACTATGCTTCTAGCGAATAGCGTCCCCAAGTACTTCTAGGCGGAAGCTATTGCTACAGCTTGCTACATCATCAATCGTGCCATGATCCGTCCCTTGCTGAAGAAGACGTCCTATGAGTTGTTGAATGGAAAGAAGCCTCGCATTGATTATCTCAGAGTCTTTGGATGCAAGTGCTTCGTCCACAACAATGACAAAGAAAGACTTGGAAAGTTTGATGCAAGGAGTGATGAAGCCATATTCCTTGGGTACTCCCTCACAAGAAAAGCACATAGAGTTTTCAACAAAAGGACTCTTAAGCTTGAGGGGAGTATTTATGTTGTGTTCAAAGAGAGTTTTTCCCACAAAGAAAAACAAAGTAAGAAAGAACGCTCTTCTTCACAACAACAGGACGACTCTGAAGACGAAGTTGATGCTTGGTCCTCTGGAAAATACTATGTTCCTATGGACGCAAACACAAATCCTGAAGAAGTCTCGGTGGACGCTCCTAGTATCGATCAAGGAGTTCCCTCTCGTAGTGAATCTCCAGCTCAACAGAATGTGGCTTAATCAAGTCAACAAGGTGAGCAACACCAAGGTGTGGACGCTCTTTCTGAGGGGGAACACACTGAGGACAATGCTCAAGACAACAGTGATGATTCAGACGGTTAAATTGATCCAAGGTTTGCTCAATTGTTTCAAAGGGAGTCCCGCTTCTCTAGGGATCACCCAACAACTCAGATTGTCTCAGATATTTCTCAAGGAGTTCAAACAAGGTCAGCTGCAAGCAAGTCCCAAAGTGCAAATTTGGCTTTTTATGCTTTCAATGCCTTTGTGTCTATGGTGGAACCCAAGAACATTAAGGAAGCACTCCAGGACGCTGACTGGATTCAAGCAATGCAAGAAGAACTTAACCAGTTTGAAAGGAACAAAGTTTGGACCCTCGTCCCTCGTCCCAAAGGCAAAAACATCATAGTGACGCGCTTGGTGTTCAGAAATAAACTTGATGAAAGTGGACGCGTGTCAAGGAACAAGGCACGACTGGTAGCTCAAGGATTTAAGCAAGAGGAAGGCATTGACTATGATGAGACCTTTGCGCCTGTTGCTCGAATTGAGGCCGTCCGTCTCCTTATTGCCTTTGCCGCACACAAATTAAGGATTCAAGTTATTTTAGATGGACGTCAACATAGCCTTTCTCAATGGAAAACTCAAGGAGGAAGTGTATGTTGCTCAACCCCCTGACTTTGAGGACGCCTCCCACCCAGATCATGTGTACTATTTAGACAAAGCTCTCTATGGACTCAAGCAAGCTCCTCGTGCATGGTACGACAGGTTTGCATCCTTTCTTTTGTCTAATAGATACACAAGAGGTTCAGTTGATAAAACTTTGTTCATTAAGAAAGTCCACAAGGACATTTTGATTGCCCAAGTCTATGTTGATGACATAGTCTTTGGTAGTACTAACATAAAACTTGTAGATGAGTTCAAGTCCTTGATGAGTAGCGAGTTTGAAATGTCTCTCATTGGAGAACTTAACTTCTTCTTGGGGCTTCAAATCAACCAACTCAACGAAGGGACGCGCATTCATCAACGCAAGTACGTTTGTGAAATGCTTGAAAAGTATGGGATGAATACGTCCAAGCCTATGGCTACACCTTGTTCTCCCAACTCGCGTCTTTAGGTAGATGAACAAGGGAAGGACGTTGATCAAAAGCTTTACAGAGGAATGATTGGCTCTTTACTCTATTTGACCGCAAGCCGTCCCGACATTATGTTTGCCGTTTGCTTGTGTGCCCGCTTCCAAGCAAGTCCAAAGGAGTCCCACATGCAAGAAGTCAAGAGGATCTTTCGCTATCTCAAGGGACGCGACGATCTTTGCCTTTGGTACCCAAGGAAGACGTCCCTCAAGCTTGTTGGCTACTCGGACGCTGATTATGCTGGTCATGTGATCGATAGGAAAAGCACTTCGGGAATGGCACATTTCCTTGGTTCATGCTTAGTCTCATGGGGATCTAAGATACAGAACTCTGTGGCGCTTTCAACTGCGGAAGCTGAGTACGTTGCTGCTGCCTCGTGCTGTTCACAAGTCATCTGGATCAAATATCAACTTGAGGACTACGGTATCACCCTTGAAACTATTCCCATTCTTTGTGATAATACAAGTGTTATTGAAATTGCTAAGAATCCTGTTTTTCATTCACGCACAAAGCATATTCATATAAGGCATCATTTCTTGCGTGATAATGTTGAACTAGGACTCATTAGTATGGAGCATGTAAGGACTGAAGACCAAATAGCTGATATTTTCACTAAAGCGCTTGATAGACGTCTCTTTGAGCATCTCAAGTTGCTCTTGGGGATGATAACTTTTAAGTAGCAAGTCCCGTTCTACTATTCCCTCAGTGATTGGTTATGTTTAGTAGATTCTAAGTGTTTAAGGACTATCATGCATTGAATTCATATTTGCAAGGACGCTAGTCTAAAACTTCATGTGTGTGCTACTTTGGAACGCCATTCAATTTCTCTATTTGTCTTGAAAAGAGTATCCCTGATCACCCAACCCTCATCATAAGCCGAAATGATGGGAACTCTAAGCTTACCCTAGCCGAGAACTCTGCACAAGCGTCCTATGAGCTTCGTACTTTCTTTTACGGGACGTACTTGCTTTGTTCTCAAATGGTTCGCAAGGTGATCACAGGGACAGTTGCTCAGGTTTTTCGTTTGCTAAAGAGGTAGTTTTTGCTAAGTCAGAGAGGACGCCAGTTGTTTCAGTGAGGGACGCCAGTTCAAATTTGAAAAGTTTTGAGAAAAAGTTGAAGTGTCGTGAGATTTGAATTTTTGAACGTTTGAACAGTGACAGTTGTATCCACGTGATGTCCGCATTTTAGGTAGATTTTTAGGGTCTAGATAAGTTAGTTTAAGTTGTTTTTCGTGGTTGAGTCTTGTGTTTTTGAGTCTTTTTGCATGAGTTTTCGTATTTCCTTGAGATTCGGAAACTACGCATATTTGTGTCGTTTTGTAGGTGTTTTGGAGCTCGAAGAAGAGTTTAGAGCAATGCTAAGAGAGGATGGACAAGCTAGGAGGAAGATCTCAAGTGGAAGAGCTAAGGAGAAGAGCTAAGAGAAGTTAAATCAAGAGGAAAAGTGAAGAAATCGACCCCGGGATCGAGCTAGGAAGGGTCGAGCTCGAGCCAAGTGAAGAAGTTAGAAGAAGCTGAAAAAAGAGTTCTCAGGATCGACCCTGAGGGGGGTCGAGATCGACCCTAATTGGGGTCGATCCTAGGCACCGACTCTCCTTTATTCCGGATTTATTGTAGAGTTTCCTAGTTTGTATTTAAGGAAGGTTGTTTCTTTGTGTTTCCTAGTTAGATTAGGAATCCTTTTCTTCTATTAAAGGAGGTTGAACCTTTAGTTTTTATAATCAATTAATCATCAAGACTTGGAGAGCTAGGAAGAAGACTTGGAGAGCAAGTTTGAGAATTTGTAAGATTGATCTTTTGTTTAATTTGAATTTTAGTTTGGTTTTGATCATGTCTTCTTCTTCTTCTTCCTCTTCCCTTCTTGCTATGTGTGAGTAGTCTTCTTAAGTTCTAGGGTTGGGCAAAAACCCAACACAATCATGCATGTTTAAAACTTGAATTCATGACTTGAATGTTTGATGATCATATCTAACCTATCTTGTGCTTAATCCTTGGTGAAAATTGAGGCATGTCTTGTAATTAACCCCAGCGAAAGTGAAAAGTTAGTTGCTTGATTATATCTAATAGGATTATTTACGAAAGTTGATATTCCTAGGCTGAAGGATAGGTAGAAAGTTGTTTGATTTGCGAAAGTTGGTTGAATAACTTGAATTGTTTGCGAAAGTTAACTTTTCTATGATCTAGATTGCATGATAGTTGTGAATTCTTGTCAAAGGCATGTATGGTTGTTGTTGTGGTAGCCCTAGCCCTAGGATTTGCCCTTTTATATTGATTGAAATTCGTGTTTTTGCTTTCATCCCGACTCCCTAAGTTGTGCTCGAACCGTTGCTTGTGTGTTTTGTGTGCTTTCGTGATAATTTGATCTCAAGATCGACCCCCTTAGGCTCGAGATCGACCCTCCTCAGGTCGATCCTGAGTAGTACCGTTCTTGTTTCTTTTGCTCTTTTCGTAGTTTTCGACTAAACTTAGCACTACTCTCACTCCCGTGGACGATCCTGACTTCGCTATACTCAGCGGGGTCTTGACTACAAATTTATTTGTTCAAGAAACCCTTCAACACCATGCTATACCTAAGGGGGAAGTTATGGCACGTGTCACACAGGATCTCCGTTTTATTTACGGATCGTGCCACCGCTTCCTCTATATAAGGCCTCAACAGTCGCTTTCATGCATTTACTTCGCTCAACAACTTCCTTGCTCTCAATTGCTCTTCCTTCTCTCTAAAAGTCCGGCGAGTTTCTCTCACTAGAAAGTCATCAGAAAATGTCTCAACTTCTTGGGAACGTGGCCGGATATTCTGCCGGCAGGAAGAAAAGAAAGCTTGTGAAGTCCCACACTATAGAGAAGCCAAGGCAAATCGTCCTTGATGAATCTCTTATGGACTTCATCAACAAGAAGCCCAAGACCCTCTACAATTTGATAAGGGAATGAATGGCTAAACAGGACGTCCAGCAGGACGCTCAGAAGAGAAGGAACTATGAGAAGTTCCTTGACAGATTTGTTCTCCCTTCCCTTCATAGGAACAAATATCACGATCTGCCAGGTGAAATGAGGGACGTACTCTTCTTTTCAATATATGGAGGTCAACATCTCTCAAATCTGCTTGACTTAATTCCTGATCTTCACAATGCCACCCTTCCAAACTTCCCAATGTACCCAAGCGACTCCCCTGCTTTTAGTATGCTGGAAAACAGGTTGCCAAGTCCCTCCCCCCCACCTCCTCAAATTCCCACAATCACAACAAAGAAACTCCTGCCCTCCAAACGTCCTGCTCCCCAGTCCCCCCTCTCAAAAACATCCAAACAAATCTCCATCTCTAACCCGACTCAAATCGTTGACAAGTTCCCTAAAGATGTGTCGGACGGACACTCCAAAAAGAAGCATGACAAAAGGCCTCTCAAAAAGCCTAAGTCATCCAACGTCCCCTCCTCCACCAAGCCAAGCTCCACAAAATGGCCTATCTCCTCAAAAGGCCCGTCCAAACCCGCCAAGAAATTAAACCTTGCACCTCCCCAACCATCTCTTAAAATCGTCCAACTACCAACTCCTCCCCGTTCCCCCACTGCCACAAAGGAAAATGCCCTTATTCCCTTCTGTCCCTCACCTTTAAATCTAGCCAACTACCCCTCGGCCCCAGCTCACATCTCTCCACCCAAGGACCCCGAGACTCCCAGGTCCCGTCGTCCTTCATCCAAATCTGGCCCAGAGGGCGCAGTGAACCGTCCCGCCCTTGAGCACACTTTCAAACGCCGTAAAACCGGTGAAACTCCAAGGGTGCTGGTCCAAGAAATTGTTGAGCCGGAGCACATCTCCTCTTCTAGTTCCTCCACTTCAAGCTCTTCTGAGAAGAGCAAGCATGGAACGCCTGTCGCTAGGTCCTCTCCATTTATTGATATAACAGGGGACTCTAACGACGAGGCCGAAGGAGTTGAGAATGCTCCTGCGGAGGGGAAAGAAGCTGAAATTGAACAAGTAGTTGAGGACGCTGGTGAGCACCAGGTCGCTTAGAAGAATGACGCCGAGCTCAGTCTAGACGATGAGCTTGCGCATGATGTTGTAGAGATCCCACCTTATGACCAAACCCTATCAATCCTCAACCCCCAACCAACCCCACAAAATCAACCCTCCCCCACAATCCAAACAGAATCCCAACCCCCTCAGGACGCTGAACAGACGGAAGCTCCTGCAGATGCTACTCAAGACGCTCAGAATATAGATCAGCCGTCCCAGACTCAAGCTGAAACAGATCAGGCCGCTTCTGGTGGCAATGATGAAAATGTCCAAGGCACAAAGGACGCTGGTGCCGAGGACGGGGAAGAAAGAAACTTTGAGGACGCTGAGGACGTTGAAGACGAATCTGATGATGATGATGAGGATTTTGAGTCCCCCAAGCGTTCCAAGAAGAAGAAGAAAGATGATGATGAGCCGGCAAACATTATAGGCCCCTTGGTTTATCTGAACAATGGCTCGCAACCTTCGATGATGAGGCCGTGCAAGAATTTCTTGAGCTCTTGTGTTTCCAAGGATGGCTGCTTGGACCCGCGCCTGCAGAAGTTAATGATGACCAGATCAGGGTGTTCTTCAAGAGTCTTCGCTTTAAGTCCAAGGCCAGTACGCTGCATTTCAAAATAGATGATGAGCCTGCATTTGTAACTGAACGCCAGGTTTGTGCGTTTATAGGGTTAAGTACTCAGAAGCCGCCGCCTAATGCTCTTAACTCTCTTCCTGAAAATGGATTTGAAATGACGGACGACGAAGAGGTTGCGCTGCTTGAAAGGATCTTCAGAGGCAAAAGACCTTATGGGACTGACAGAGTGGCTCACGTTCTGTCCAAAGTTGGAGCTATAGCACACTACTTCATATGTCGTGCTGTCCTTCCAAGGCAAGAGAAGCGTTCAGTCGTTCAAATTCACGATTGCATATTGCTGGACACCTTCCTTAACCGTTGCCCCATAAACTTGGCCCGAATAGCTATGCAACACATGGCTAAGTGTGGGAGGAAGCGACATGCTCTGCCGTACCCAGGTCTAGTAAAGCTCATCCTTAAGTCCCAAAATGCCTACGACGAATCTGCTCCATCTGATCAGCTGGGACTGTCCTGGAACAAAAAGAAGGGACTGCTTGAGATTAGACATGATGAGGAACTGCCGTCCATCAAGAAACAGTTAGAGGCAGAGGCAGAAGCTAAGAAGAAAGAACAAGAACGGCTCGCTCTAGAGGCCGAACAAGAAAGGGTTGCTTCCCTTGGAAAAGAGCCAGCAACTAAACAAGCGAACGCTGGCAACTATCAAAGCTCTTGATCAGCTGCTTTTGGCTAACTCTCCTCCCGCTTCCTTGCCTCATATGGACGCCCCCTCCTCAAGTACTGGTCCTGCTCCCATTCCTGCCCCAGATCAACCTGAGCTCTATCCGCCTCCAGAACTTATGGCCGTTATCCTTCATAATCAATGTCTCATCCTCAATTCTCTCAAGAACTTGTCAACTACTTTCACTGAGTCAGCGGAACTGCATGAGAAGCTTCTCCAGTTTTATCAAGAACAACGCCACCGTCCCTAGTGATCGCCGACTCCAAACCTTTAATCCCTCATAATTTTGTGCTTGTGCTTCTTTTTATTTCAAACACTTGGTTCTTGGTTTGTAATAACCGTACTTTACTTTTGTTGAATGGCAAGTACTTTGTTTGCATCCATGTGATTGTTTAAGTGTTCCACTGCCTATAATTGTGTTTTTATGCTACCGTCCTTATTCACTTGTTATCCTTTTCGATGATGCCAAATGAGGGAAGTGTAGTTTTGCAGAGATGCGCTATAAAATAGTTATCTAGAATAAGCAAGTGTTAAGGGGAACTATTAGTGAAAGGTCTAAGGAACGCCATGCTAGAATAAAACAAGAGGACGCTTAGATAGTATTGTAGGACGCTACTCTCTCCTTAAAATCCAAAAGTTAGAGAATCAAAGTTGAAAACTTGTGCTTACAGAAATTCTTCTAAGTATTAGAGGACGCCCCTAAGTTTTCATGCATGCTAAGTTCCAAGGTCAAAACTATTTTGCTGAAGAGTTTGTCATCATCAAAAAGGGGGAAATTGTTGGGACGCTATCAAGGACGCTTGCGTACTTGTTAGTGTGCCCACAACCGTCCCTTAGTTTTGATATGACAAACTCACTTTGATTCTAATAAATTTGTCCAAGTGTTCAGGAACGCTAGTGACAAAAAGGACAACAAGTGTGTGGACGTCCCCTAGGCTTAGGGACGCTGGCTAACAAGAAGTAAGGCCCAGCAAGAGACTACTTGAGCAAGGACGGAGTCCCAAGCAAGTAGGAACGCAAGCAAAGCGTCCTTACTCACTAGCCGACAGGATGACATGACCCGACAACATTTGATCATCCTGGACACCTGGAGACCGATCCTGTAGTAGAGTCCAACACTACGTGGCGGACGATCCTGTAGCGGAGTTCATCAACACGTGGCGGCAGATCCTGTAGCGGAGTCCATCACACATAGCTGGATATAGGAAGCATCCTCATCACCGCCATACTACGTGGAGGAAGATCCTGTAGCCACGTCCACGAAGGGCATGGTCGTCCGAAGACGAAAGACGCCCTTCCCCAAGTCCTATAAATAGCCCAAGGCCTTTATTGTGACATCAACGCTTTCACAGAATATTCAGATAGAATCAGAGGAAAGCGACTCGATCAAGAACACGAAGAACAAACTTAGAACTCTTCTAGGTTGAGTGTTAGATCGAGAGGAAATTTGTAATCAAAACCAAAACAGTTTGTAAACTAGAAAACAAAAGAAAAGAGAGAAGTCCTATGAAGCACTGTAAGACGTAGGGATGGAGTCTTTTAGTAGATTAAACTCGCTTGAGTTGTAGGCTTAAAGGAGAACTTTACTAGTGGACTTAGGACGCTTCTAAGTGCTAGAGAAGTGTAAAGGACTCGCCAGTACAACGCAAGGACGTTTAATAAGAAAGGAAAAATCTATTCAAAAATCCTCTAAGGAGGTAGAGGTTTACACTCAAGGACTACTTGGTCTTGAGTGGTTCCTCTATAAATCGATGTGTTCCATACTTAGTAAGTTCACCTGTTTAGTTTCATAATTCCGCTGCACAACTAAAGGACGCCCTTATACTTAGTAAGGACGCCTCACTCAAGGACGCATTTACCCAAGTAAAGGACGCCCCAGTTTAACACTAACGATCCAACATTTCTTGCTTAATTGAAACCACTTCTCATCAATGTGAACAAAATTTGACATGGCATAGTATTTTGTCTTAATTTCCAGTGTAGCTCCTTGTAGTAGACTGAGATTCCACTCCATCTTTGTTTTCATATTTGATTCTTTGAGGCCAGGATGGAGTGGGTCAGTGTGTTGCCTTATGCATTTCCTCTTTACCATTCTATGTATTGTGCTCTTTGATATCTCAAGCTTGGAAGCTAAATCCTTGAAGCATGTTCTGTCCCCCATGTTAATTGCCATGATTTGTGCATTATCAACTTGAGCTCTCTTCCTACCACATTTGTGAAATTGTGTACTCACATCTGGTGCTTGCATTGCATGCTCTTGTCCTCGTGTTGCCTTCCAAATTCTAGCTACTGTCTTTTGTGACAGATTGAACTGAGTGGCAATAACCTTGTATGAATTTGCAAGTCATTGTCCTCTACGTGCTAATTTTAAGAGCTCCATCAATATATGCATTTTTTTTTTATCTTTGTTGAGCCTCCTAATGACTAGCTAGTTGATGATGCAAATGGTATGTGTGTGTCATTGCCTGTTTTTGTTGTTTCACTGTATGCACCTGGTGGATACTGTGCATGCTCGTTCTCCACTTCTGGCTGAGGGTGTGCTGACTGGTGTCTGAGTTGATGATACAGTGTACCTCCATTGTTATCCCCTGCAGTTCGTTGAGGTTGAATGAAAAAAGTGTCTCTGAAACATCATTCATTTCTCCATCTTCCAGGGGTGGGCAAGCATTTAAGTCAAAGAAGACTGAAACCATGAAGGAGGCACTGATGCTGCTGTATTAAATGGAGTTTCTGAATATTCTCTGTGTTTTTGTTATTTTGGAGCTTTTTAATGGAGTTTTGAAATTTATCTGAGTAGTAAGAAGAGTTAATGGGTCTTTAAAGAAAATGAAAGTGGGGTAAGAAGGTGTGATCCGTGTGATCAAAATGTCGTAATTTTATTGGCTGTCAAATTTGTGTAAGCACTTTTAATTGGTCTAAGTATATGAAGTTAGCTTGGGTTTTTAACTTTCTACTTTTACACTGAGCAATGTCTAACACAACTATATACTTTTTCAATTCCTTAATTCTTGTGCAAATGCTGCTTTAGGACTATCAAATAGGGACAGAGGAAGTATATTTTAAGAAACATTTTTTATATCCCAATTTGAAAAAATATATATAGATAAAAAGATTTTATGGATATTTTAATATTAAAGCAAGATTTTGAAGAATACTATCTATCCATTTTGAAAATTAAAAGATAAAATCAAAGTTAAAAATCAAATTGAAATCTTACCAAAAAGGAAAACAATATTCCCGGATCTACCGAGCACACACACCTTAATTTCAAAAATAAACAAAAAACAATGTTATTTAGTAGAAACAAGACATATTTTTAACAAGAAACCAATGATAGTATTTTACATAAGGGTGACAGGATATTTATTGTGGATGACAAATTTTCTAGTTAGGGTGACATGATGAATCTTATCCATAGTGCATAACTCAAACATTCCTCTAAAACTCTAGCTTTGTGATGAACCTTAGCTTCGAAAATCATACATATATATGGAAACAACGATAATAACAACACACATGCATATATGTTTCATAATATCATTGGATTAAAATCGTAACCATATCTTCCACAATATCTCATTGTTTCTAAAAAATCTTGACTTTTCGAAAATATTTTCTTTTATATAAATATTGTATTTTCCAATTCTGTATTCAGAAATAAATTTCAATGAAAGATGAGAAAAATCATTTTTTTTAGAAAAAAAAAGACATGTTTTTAACAGCAAAACAATGATAGTATTTTATAAAGGTTATCAGGATCGTTATTGTGGATAACAGATTTTCAAGTTAAGGTGTCAGGATGAATCTTACACAAAGCACATAACTCAAACAATCCTCGAAAACCCTAACTTTGTGACAAACCCTAGCTTTAAAAATCATACATATATATATATATATGGAAACGACGATAATAATAATACACATGCAAAATATGTTTCACAATATTATTGGATAAAAAATTTAAAATCTTAACCATATCTTCCACAATATCTTATGTTTTCCAAAAAATCTTAATTTTCCAAAATCTTTTCTTATTTTATATTTTATTTGATTTTCTACTTTTCAATTATGTATTTAAAAATAATTTTCAAAGTTTATGTTTGAATATTTTTAACATAATTATAATGATTTAAATAAATTTCTATATAATGAAAACACAAAATAATGTAAATTTTATTGCAAAACGCCTAAAACATCATACTTTGTTATTTTGTTGATTTAAGGACGTTTTTACAGACTTTTTTTTTTTTATTGAGAAGGGCACAATCACAAATTCACCATTTTTTGTGGTTGAAAAAAAATCAAAAAAACATGGAATTCTCATTAAATACTTTGTAAACGTTTTTTGCAATGGGCATAACATGTCAAAATAAATTAACAAACTATACACACGAACCTCGATTGGAATTAAAAAACAATCATAAATATCTAATTAACTTGGCTTTCTTCGGAAGGATTAGGATCACAAAGGTTGAGAACTTTTAGTGGACACAAAAATCGGTCTTGTCGTATAAATGATACTCCAATCTCTGTCCTTAAAATGCAAACCGCCTTCCTCGTATAGACTTGCAAAATAATGGACGATGAGCATGGATCCTCCTCATAAATTTCCAATGCCTAAGTCATAATAATTTAAAGTGGAGAATGCGTCAAGGTAAATAAGAAAAAAAATTAATTTACTAGTCGAGAATCAAATACAATATTATTTATAATGGGGATTACATATGTACTTATAGTCGAGCGAAAGGGGAGAGGACCTCAAGCTTGTAAAGCCTGTAATCGGGTCCAAATAAGCCTAGCAAGAAGATGACTTGTACTCCAATTAACAATAAATAATTATAAAATGGCAAAGAATAACTTACCTTTCATGAGTGAATTTCATACCAAATAAAGCATGGATATTAAATAATATAAAAACGTAATATTTTATTCATTCACAGCTGCTCCTTTGAACCAGACCGTCAATCGATAGCGTCACAATGCGTTCAAATGTTCACTCCTATAAGACTTATTCGCAAGTGGCCACGTAGAGTAAGGGGTGTTCACTTATTCGTATATTTTAATATTCATACATCCATGAGCCATAAATATTAGCTCCATGCTCCACCATAAGAACATGTTGCCAATCTGGAGAATCCCCAAATGAACACCATGCTTTGACTCCACCATTCTCGAGCAAGATCAAGTTTCTACAAACTGATGGTGGCGGGGAATTTAACCCTGCGTAATTACGTCGACCAAAATAGTACCCTTCATCGCATATCCTCACCACATAAACCAAGCCAAAACGAGGGGTGGAACATTGCCATCGTATTGTCCAAGAAAAAGGTCTTGCTCTACTTGCCCAAGCCTCTCTCCCTTTTCAATATTGGGAGAACACCTTCGATACTGTGGTTTATCTCTCAATCCGTACCATCACTCCCTCACTCGAAAATCACTCACCCTTCTCTCGTCTTTATGGTAAACCACCCGACTACTCTCGTCTTTGAGTTTTCAGATGTCTTTGTTACCTGTTCTTCGCCCATATAGCACCACAAAACTTGCATATCGTTCTCTTCCATGCATATTTATCCGGTATACGTTCAAATACAAGGCCACGTGTGTCTTCACTTACCTACGGTCCGTCAATACATGACCCCTCACGTCATATTTGCTGAGCAAAATTTTCCATATACCAAATCTTGTCTACCCAACCCAATTCCCACGTCCAAATCAGACCCACTCATTCTTGTTAAATTGTTAGCATCTATTGTAGATCAACAACATAATCATGCAAACCCTAATCCTCATAATCATCTTAATCTTGAAATTTCTACTCCAACTCTCCCTCCACCTCCTTCTTCTACGATAACTCTCTCACCAATTCCCATCACTTCAACCACCACTCCCTCACCTACTCTAGACTCAACAACCCACACAGAGGCTGCCAAACTGCCGATCACTAATGTTCAACCGGGCACATCTTACTTGTGTCCCTAAGATGTTTCGAACCATGCTATGGAGACTAGACCACGTATTGGTCACTTGAAACCAAGATTGATAGGCCAAAACTTACACCGCAAGTATACGGTTTCGATTGTAGTACCAAGGTGTCGAACTCAGGGACTACGTAGTATTGATTGTATTTGTACCAACAAACTTGTAGATAGGTCTAAAAAGGGGAAATATGAAGTGATGATTGGACTTGAAACTAGCAACTAAAAATCTAGAAAGAACTAGCAAATGATGAGGTAAAATCAATGAAGGAAAGCAATCCTAGAGCAAGGGTACTAACAAAATGATCACTTGGTAGATTTTAGTAGCATGCATGAAACTCAATTAGGCTTTGGTTTGGGGCAATTACCTAATGTCTTTGACTAATCCTTGTGGGGCTAAGACTAGGCCCTTTGGGCACTATATATAGAATTTGGCGTTAGGTTGAACCCCCATCCACTTGTGTGACTTGAGTGATCAATCCAACTCAAAACCTTTATTGACAATTGCTCCTCTTGAGAGGAACCCAAATCAATTTTCATCTCGAGGAACTCTCAAGCATCAATCCTAGTCATCCAATGGGGAAAAGTATCGTTCAACTGCAATGCCTCACCTAATTCCCTATCAACATCATCACTTTTCAGTCTCAAACATCAATAGGGCTCAAATTGACAATCAAACTTGGCATTAAACTCCTGTTGGGCCCAGATTTTCCTCACAAAAGTATCGAGACCCGGTTGAGACTTCTTCAATACTTCTTCAGAGCACAGCGGGAGGCGGCAAGGACCGAAGTCGGTTAAACAAGATAGAGTTAAAGATATACGATAGATCTCTTCAAGATATTTCGTTAAGATCATAATTAGCTAGAATCTTGTCTTTTCTTATCTTTTCCCATAAGATAGATCGATCCTAAAAGGCACTATAAAAGCCAATTGTAAGCCCTGGAGCAGGGTTACGCTTTTTTACGCTTCCAATCACATTCTGAATACAATTCACGAGCTTTGCATTATACGTCTTCTTTGTGATTAGCACCGATCAGGCCCGATCAGGCCCGATCTAGGCCAGAATTCCCCTTAGGTGAATTTTGGTTCAAACAGTTTGGCGCCCACCGTGGGGCCGTGATCGGAACAGTCACGCAAAAGACACACTGACTCGGACTTCCCAGCCTACGATGTCAGGCGACGGAAGTGAGACTCCAAAAACTCCCCTTGCCGACCACGGCAAAGACCCCGTGCTCCCTGAGAACCGGTCGCAAGACGAGGAGATGACCGACCTCAAGGAACGGATGCAACTCCTCCAGAAGGAGCTGAGCGACCGGAAGAGCTTCTACGACGCCCATGTGGAACGCCTCACGCGAGAAAACAGTCAGTTAAAGCAGCAATATGAGGTTATCACCACGGGCCGCCGATCTCTCCGCGTCAATCGCCGCACCGACGGCATAGTGAGAAGACTCGACTTTGGTGCAGGAGAAGGGACTTCTAAAGAGGATGAGATTCTGGACGCGCGTGACAAGACACCAGTATTACAAGAAAACGCCCCAGAAGCTTTCGCCCGGCACCACCATGAAGAAGCCCTCCTTGACAAAGATCCGCCAGGAAATCCCCGGTCAGAGGCTAGGAGATGCCGAACACCACCTCGGGACGCTTGGCCGGATAGGGGAGAGACCGATGAAGAGGATTTCGAAAGAGGGAGACCCAGAGACCTCGACGCGGCCATACGGAGAAGGGTGACGGAGCAGATAGGGGTCATCGCTGATCAACTTCGGATTGGTCGAAAGAGTTTCCAACCTTTGGAACCGGAAGCTCCTGACGGCTTTGACGAGTCTCCTTTCTCTCGCCACATTACCAGAGTGGAGATACCCAAGAAATTCGCCGTGCCGAATATGACCCCATACAACGGCACCGCTGACCCCGATGAGCACGTCGCGATCTATAAGCAAAAGATGATGACAAGTGCGGTCCCGTCGTACTCCAAAGAAGCAGTAATGTGCAAAGGGTTCGGCACAACTTTAACGGGTCCGGCGCTGACCTGGTTCATAAAGTTGCCTCGCGGTAGCATCGGTTCCTTCGCCGAACTATCGGACTCCTTTCGCACCCAGTTTGCTAGCAGCCGCAAGTTCGAGAAGCAATCCAGCGACCTCTACCGGAACCGTCAGAAGCAACACGAGACCACCAGAGAGTTCCTGGAACGGTTCAACCGCGAAAAAGTCTCAATACAATCTTGCGACGTTACTACCGCAGTGGAGGCATTTAGGCAGGGAATCATCCCCGACGGCGGCCTATACAAAGAGCTCACCAAGCATCCCTACTACACCTTCGAGGAGGTACAAGCCAGGGCCCTGGCTCACGTCAGATTAGAGGAAGACAGGACCTTGCGAAAGAGAACCTCGGAAGTAGAAAAGTACGAGAAGAGGGGCCCAGCCGACGGCCGTAAGGGTTCAACCGATCAGAGGAAGGATCGTCGAGCACACCCATATTCACGCCCTAGCCACGGGCAGGTGAACACAGCCAGAGCACGACAGGCGGACGATCAATACCGTGACCCACCACCGCCAACGTTGGAGTCACTCAAACTTAACATCTCCACGGACAAGCTTCTGCGAAACATGGCGAAACAGGAGGAGTACGTGAGATGGCCACGACGGGACAAAGCCCCGAAGGCCGACAGGGACACCACCAAGTGGTGCGACTACCATGAATACCACGGCCACTGGACCCGAGATTGCATCATGCTTAGAAAGGAGTTATCCCGCCTGATCACAGAAGGGAGAATCAAAGGTGTAGCACCTGACGCCCAGGTACCCAAAGAAGTAGTGGAGAATCTGCAGCCCGAACCAAGAAGAAGAAGGGATCCCCCGACACCCGACAGAGTTGTCAATGTCATCTCAGGAGGTTCGAACATCTGCGACCTCACGTACTCCACGGCGAAGCAACACGCGCGTGAAGGTAGCTTCGATCGCCCGCGTCGTACCGGTGGGGGGTCGTCCGGACCCGCTATTGTCTTCGACGACAGTGACGCGGACTTTTCCGCCGAACCCACCATGATGGCCTAGTGATATCCCTGCACATAGGGAACTGTTAATGAAAAGAGTCCTAATTGACACCGGGAGCTCCACCAACCTCATGACGCTCGACGCTTTGAAAGAGATGGGGTTATCCGAGAATGACATCCACAAACACCCAGTTCCACTGGTAGGGTTCAGCGGCGAGGTCAAGCACACAGTGGGGGACATCGCCCTCACCACCTTTGCCAAAGGAATCAACAAGCAAGTCGACTTCCTCGTGGTGGATTGCCCCTCTTGCTACAACGTCATCCTAGGACGTCCGTGGCTGCACGACATGAAAGCCGTCGCATCCACCTACCACCAGACTGTGAAATTCCCAACACCCTGGAGTAGAGGAAATCCGCGGGGATCAAAGGTTGGCTAGGGAATGCTACAAAGCGGCCCTCAAGCCAACCACCCTAAGGCCGGAAGCATAGCAATTACAGAGCGTCACCCCTCCGCCAACACAGATCGAAACTGAAGAAAAAGCGGAGGAGGTGACTCTCGAAGAAGGCAAGGTGGTAAAGATCGGAGAAAAGTTGGAACCAACCGTCAAAAAAGAATTAGTTAAGTTCCTAAAAAGTCACAAAGATTGCTTCGCTTGGAGCCACGAAGACATGACGGGGATCGACCCCTCCATCATCACGCACAAGCTCAATGTCAACCCCGAACACCCATCTGTTAAGCAAAAGAGGTGGAGGTTCGCACCAGATCGGGTCCAAGCGATCGAAGAGGAAGTGAAGAAGTTGTTAGAAACAGGGAAGATCAAAGAGGTGAAATACCCAGATTGGCTAGCCAACGTGGTGGTGGTACCAAAGAAGAACGGAAAGTGGCGGGTATGTGTGGACTTCACCGACCTCAACAAGGCCTGTCCCAAGGACTCCTTCCCTCTTCCCCACATCGACATTATGGTAGACGCCACGGCGGGGTACGAACTACTCACCTTCATGGACGCCTTCAGCGGTTACCACCAGATTCAGATGGAGCCCCAAGACCAAGAGAAGACCTCCTTCATTACAGGACAGGGCACCTACTGCTACCGGGTGATGCCGTTCGGTCTTAGGAATGCCGGCGCGACCTACCAACGACTGGTCAACCGGATGTTCAAGGACCAGATTGGTAAAACCATGGAAGCGTACATCGACCATATGTTGGTAAAGAGCACAAAAAGTTCCCTACACAGGAGCCATCTTGAAGAGACCTTCAAAATCCTCGAAAAATACAACATGAAGCTCAATCCGCAGAAATGCATCTTCGGGGTACAGTCTGGTACTTTCTTAGGGCATGTGGTGACCAAACGGGGAATTGATGCCAGCCCAGATCAGGTATGAGCAATCGCCTCCTTGAAATCCCCCCGAAGTGTGAAGGACTTACAAAAGTTAGCTGGGAAAATAGCCGCGCTAAACCGATTCATCTCCAAATCGTCAGACAAGTGCCGGCTATTCTACGAAGTCCTAAAGAAGAACAAAAGTTTCCAGTGGACCGAAAAGCACGAAGCTGCCTTTGAAGAACTAAAGAAATATTTTGCTAACCCTTTGCTGTTAGCCAAGCCGGTCCCTGGAGAAGTTTTGCAGCTCTACATAGCGGTGTCAGAGAACGCCCTGAGCGGGGTACTCGTCAAGGATGAAGATGGCCAACAAGTTCCAGTCTACTTCGTGAGCAGAACCATGGTGCCGGCGGAAACACGCTACTCTCCCACAGAGAAATTGGTGCTAGCAGTGGTAATGTGCTCGAACAAACTACGGCCGTACTTCGAGTCTCACACCATCGTGGTCCTGACAAATTACCCGCTCCGGCAGATCATGCAAAAACCAGAATTCTCGGGGAGAATAGCAAAATGGGCGATCCAGCTGAGCGGCTACGACGTCAGGTACGAGCCCAGGAGAGCAATTAAATCACAAGTTCTGGCTGACTTCGTTGCCGACTTCACCCCAACCCCCTAAGAAGGAGTACTCAAAGAAGTCTTGGCTGCCTCCAACAACGGTACCAAAGAAGAGTGGCTGTTACACACGGACGGAGCCTCGAACGTAAGAGGAGCAGGACTCGGGGTTGTGCTAAAGTCGACAAAGGGGGATCTGATAGCCCAGGCAGTAAGATGAGATTTCGAAGCAACAAATAATGAAGCTGAGTACGAAGCACTCATATTCGGCCTAGAGCTAGCTGCCGACTTGTCCATAAAGAGAATCAAGGTACGCGCCGATTCCCTGCTCATCATCAACCAGATCTTAGGGGTCTTCGAAGCCAAGGACAACAGGATGATCAGCTACCTCGGGATAGTTAAAACACTATCCGAGAAGTTTGACCAAATTGAGTTCGAGTAGATCCCTCGTGAGCAAAACGCTTCGGCCGACACCCTGGCAGGGCTAGGATCAACCTTGGACCCTCGAGAATTCAGCAGTGTGCCACTGGTCCACCTGCTACAGTCAGCCCTCGTTGAGGTATCAGCAACACAGAGCAAAGATTCTCCCCCAGAGACTGAGGTATCAAAGAAGTATCATGATCCCGACAAGACGAGAGAAGACACCGAACCAAGCTGGACAAAACCGTACCTCGATTGGCTGGTCAAAGGGGAAGCTCCTAAAGATAAAGACGAAGCCAAGGCCCTGAGGTCAAAGGCTACGCGTTTCGCTATCATTGATGGGATCCTATTTCACAAGTCAGCGGCGGGCTTCCTACAACGTTTCATAGAGAAGGAAGATGCTGAAGAGGTCATGAGGGAAGTCCACAGCGGAGATTGCGGTAATCACACTGGGGGTCGGAGCTTAGCCAATAAAATCCTCAGAGAGGGGTGGTATTGGCCCACCATACGTCAAGACGCTAACAAGTACGCCCAGTCTTGCGACGCGTGCCAGCGCCATGCCCCAGTACCGCACCAGCCGCCGGAAGCCCTCCACCCGTCAATTACTCCCTGGCCTTTCATGAGATGGGGAATGGACATCGTAGGGAAACTACCCCCTTCCACGGGGCAAGAAGTATTTTTCCTGGCAATGACGGACTATTTCTCTAAGTGGATCGAAGCTGAAGCCTTCCGAGAAATCAAAGACAGACAAGTTATCTCTTTCATAAAGAGAAACATCTTGAGCAGATTCGAAGTACCCGCGGAGATCACTTGCGACAATGGCTCCCAGTTCATAAGCAAAAGGATGCGCGACTTTTGCAAGGCTTGGAACATCGACTTGGTCACCTCCACACCTAGGTACCCTCAGGCTAACGGCCAGGCTGAAGCAAGCAATAAAGTCATCATCAACAACTTGAAGAAGCGGTTAGCAAAAGCCAAAGGGAATTGGGCGGAGGAGCTACCTTTCGTCCTATGGGCCGACCGCACTACGCCCAAGGGCGTGACCGGCCAAACACCTTTCTCCCTGGTGCACGGTTGCGAAGCCGTCATATCAGCTGAGGTTACGGTGCCTACCGCTCGATACGGGCTTACCACATCTGCAGGTAACAAAGAAGAATTGGAGGCTGACCTAGACACGGTCCAAGAGCTCAAAGAAGTAGCGCATGCACGCATCTCAAAATACCAGCAGCAAGTCGCGAGAAGCTACAACAAGAATGTTCGCGTTAAGAGCTTCCAAGAGGGAGATTGGGTCTTGCGCAAGGTATTCCAGAACACCGCAGAAGCCAATGCTGGCAAGTTGGGACCAACTTGGGAAGGGCCGTATAAGATCACCAAGATAGCAGGAAATGGAGCATACCAGTTGGAATCCAGAGACGGCGAAGCAGTCCCCCGAAGTTGGAACGCGACGCACTTGAAGAAGTATTACTTCTAACTCAATTGTTCTCAATAAAGTTTCGATTCCTTCTTTAGCATTAGTTTTGAGACATCTTTAGGACCTAGCTATTTCCTTTTCAAATAACGGACTCGGGGGTCACGACCTCTGACGTCAATGCACTATTATTTTTTAACACATGATCTGGAGTTTGTCTTTGTTAATGATTTGATATGTTTCGCGAGAACACAACTCTCCCACAACTTAAAGTCATCTCGTACAAAATGTCTTTACGATCAAAGCTCACACACGACTAAAAACGTCTTACTCAAACTAACCACTGTACGTTTGCATGGTTATGCCGTCTAAATATGACGATGTCGTCATGCATACAACGTGATGAAGTAACCCATAAGTTGGTTACCCCCCATCTAAGTCCAATCAATGTAGTCACATTGGATTAGTACGGGAAGGGGAACGCTATAGCACCGATACCCAAGGCCACATTCGCGGGACGCCGTGAAAACATTACATCCTAAGGACTAAACTTATGGATCCAAAGGATGCCTAACCATAAACAACTATGCACGGACCTTTGCAGTAAACTAAGTGCAATAACCGAAAGCCTATTTCGTAATAACTACGCGCTGGGGGAAAGTCACATAACGCTCTACCCGGATGCTGACCTACTAATGCATCCAAAACCATCTGACATTGCCAACTAAACGCAAGCTAAATAATAAAAAGCAGACATCACAAGAGCAAATAGCCAAAAGCGCCATTCAGAGGGCGTCAAAACGATTAAGTCTAGTATTTTCCGGCCCGCGGCCGAAAATACTATAGAATTACTGGCTTGATAGCCAAAGAAGTATCAAGAAAGTCTTAAACAACCGGAAAGTTTAGAAACAGGCAGAAAAACATAAAGTTTGCATAAGAAGAGGGCAGGGGTGGTCAATCATCGTTTGGGCTCGTCTTCCCTTCGGCCTCGGCCACAGCATCTTCATCTTTGGCATCTGCTGTGCCACCCGTGGTCGCAACACCATCTTCATCACCAGGGTTCTCAACAGTAGTGCCTGGGGTCCCGGCCTCCTTGGTCTTCTCCGAGTCCTCATCCTCGGCCACTTGCTCGGCAGTCTCTATGAACTCTTGGCCTGGAGGGGGGTTGCAGGATGGAAAATACTCTTCCAAGGCCTCCTGCTCCGTGGCCAACACCCAATTTGCTCCTCTCCCTTCTGCCTGGTCTTGAAGAAGTTCCACCCGCGCCTTCATCGTATAATACCCGGCCACCTGGGTTACCACCTCCGAGAAATGCTTAGCTGACCTCTTCGCCTCATGCATCCAAGACTCCAGAGAGGCCTTCTCAGCTTGAAGGTCCTCCACCTGAATCGACAAGGAGTCGATGGTCGATTGGAGCTTGCGGACCTTTCTCTCGGATGCGGCAACAACATCTCTGGCACTCTTGGTGTCGGCTTCCAACCGCGACAATTCGTCATGAGAGCGGCAGTTGGTCGCCATCAGTTCTTGGAAGGCCTGCAGCGAGCACAACCCGATAAAAAGAGAGGAAGTGCTGGGTTAAGATGCGCGCAAGAGAAGCAAAAAGATATTAATGAAAAATGATGAAGAGGATCAACTTACCAGCCTGAGAGTGGTACCCACGCGGCTAAAGGCCGCATCAAGGGACAACGGTTGGAATTCGGCCTTGATGTTGGGTGACAGATTATCACCAAAGACGCTCAGAAGGTCCTTGGGCTCTCTCTTCTTCATGGCAGGGGACGGGGTCTCTTTAGTCCTTTTCCGCTTCGGAGGCTGAGACTTCTTGGAGTCCACTGAGGGAGTCGGGGAAGCCAAAGCCTTAATACCACTGGACCTTAATCTCTTCACCATCCCGGCCGCAGACATATCAATCTTAGCACCTGCGCACAGCTAACAGTTAGCAACTGTAACCTAACAAGGAATTTGGAGATGTAGGGTTTCGAATAAGCAGATTCAAACCTGATTTCTTTCCGGATGAGCTCGCCATATCGGAGGATGTTGGGGTTTTACTTGTCTCGGTCTCATTCTTCAGGCTCAGGTTTGATCTTTTTCGGCTTGCGCTTTTCAGCTTCAACCTTCAGCAATCGTCGGCAGACACCTGTATCCGTACTCCTGGAGTTGATTCCCACCGGCACTGCACAAAGAAGAGAGGCAACCTAGATCAGAGCTAGTCACAACATGAAATCAAGGGGTTAACAGCAAAGAAAGGCACGGAGCCTTACGAGATGTGTTCCATCCATCTCGAAAGACTGCTAACACGTCGTCATCTACGCCCCTTAGGGATTCTAACTCGATAAAAAAGAACCGAGCCTGTAGGCTACGAGAGGGCATTTTGGTCTTGGGAATCAGGGGGTTCTTGACATCCCGGGCATGAAGGGTGATCCTACCAGCTCTCTGGGGGACAATTTTGTAGGCAAGAAGGAGTTCTCCCATGGTCATCTTAAGACCCCGTTGCGTAGCAAGTTCATCAATTCTAGCCAGCGTGCGCCATGTCGTGGGGAGGATTTGGCAGGGAGAAACTCTCAGGGTATTGATAAACTCTCGAATGAACTCAGAAAAGGGGAATTTCAAACCTATGGAGAACGGGTAATCTAGAAAGCACACCCAACCCTTTCGCACCCAATCGATCTTTTCGATGGTGGGAGTGTGGAATCGGGTCCCCTTGGGAAAACCCCCAAATTCGACCCATTCCGCAATTTCATCCCGGGTCATGGTACAAGGAAGAAGGTCTTCCTCGCTGAGGGCTTTGGAAGAAGTAAAGGGTGACCTCGGAGCCATGGAAAGCAAGAAAGAGAAGCGAGAAGGGTTGGAGGAGTACCTGGAGTGGTCGAAGAGCGGAAAACAAAGGAAGAGGAGAAGAGGACGAACGCGATTGAAGGCGGAGATGGCAAAGAAAGACGAAGAAAGAGGTTTAAGAGGTCTGCAGAATCCCGAAAACTAAGGCTTGACCGCAACGTCAAATCAAATAAATGCACCGTTCGAAATTTGAAAGGGTTCAAAATCCAAACGTTACATTTAGGGGTATTGTTGGGCCCAGATTTTCCTCACAAAAGTATCGAGACCCGGTTGAGACTTCTTCAATACTTCTTCAGAGCACAGCGGGAGGCGGCAAGGACCGAAGTCGGTTAAACAAGATAGAGTTAAAGATATACGATAGATTTCTTCAAGATATTTCGTTAAGATCATGATTAGCTAGAATCTTGTATTTTCTTATCTTTTCCCATAAGATAGATCGATCCTAAAAGGCACTATAAAAGCCAATTGTAAGCCTTGGAGCAGGGTTACACTTTTTTACGCTTCCAATCACATTCTGAATACAATTCACGAGCTTTGCATTATACGTCTTCTTTGTGATTAGCACCGATCAGGCCTGATCTAGGCCAGAATTCCCCTTGGGTGAATTTTGGTTCAAACAACTCCTACGATTGAATCAAACTTAATCCTAATCTCTAATGTGCAAGCAACCAATCTCTACCTAAAAATCAGTGGCTTTCCCCCAAACCCTAGGATATGGGGTTCTAGCTAAACATGAAAATCAAAGGAAATGGATAAACAAGAGAAGATCCATACCAAATTTCATCTATTGATAGATAAGAGGCAAAATCCACAATCACTTCTCCAAGTTTTCTCAACAAGTAAAGAGTATTTTGGGAATGGAAATGGTTGCTAAAAGGGGGAAAAAGCTCCAATCTCAAGAACAATGATGTCTTCTTATTTGGTGGTGTTTTATATGTGTTTTCTTTTGTAATTTTGTTTCTTTCCCCCTCTTTTCTTGTGTGTTTTGTTCCTTTTTAGCTTAGTTCCCGCATTTCTATGAGATTCGGAGACTATGCGTGTTTTTGTGTGTTTTGTAGGCATTTCGGAGCAAGAATCATGGAGATTGGAGCATCATGGCATTATGGAGGAATTCAAGGATGAAAAACGAGTCAAAATGGAGCTAAAGATGCATGGAAATAAGCCTCAAGTGAAGACCAAGTGAAGGGGGAAAGAATCGAGCCAAAACGAGAGAGAACGGAGCGAAGAAAGCTAGATTTTGCCTTAGGACCGACTTTGATGTACCCAGGGCCCGAGGTCCATGGTGGACCGAGGTGTAGGACCGAGTTGTGGCAAGTCGGGCCCGAGGTACCTGGAAAATTTGCCTTTGGACCGAGGTAGACACATGTCGGGCCCGAGGTCTCTCCGTGTCGATCCAGCTCGCCGGGCTTTGGATTCCTTTCTCTTTGGGATTTTCTTATTAATTCCCAAAATTGCATTTGTTTCCTTGGGGATCAAGGTGTTTCCTTGCAGATCAAGAGGTTTGGAAGGGTAATCTAGTCTTTCTAATAGAGGGAAAAACTCTATTTAAACCCTTGTAATCTCTCATTTTAGGGGGAAAAAAATTGGAGAGGAAATTGAGAGTGAGGATTAGGGTTTGAGAGAGTAGAAGGAGGAAGAAGGGGGTGGACTTTTCTCCAAGGGAGGGAAGAAACCCAAGATCTAGAGGATTTGGGTGAATTCCTTCCTTGGAGAGGAAGGAAACCCTTGGCTTGGAGGATTGGAGTAGAGATTTGTAGATCTAGCCTTTGGATTGTAAGAATTCTTCTTCCTTAGTTTAATTCAAGTTTGTTTTGGCTTTGATTTTGTGTTGTGTGTTCGATTCCCCTCTCTCCCTTGCTTGATCGATTTCATGTCGTCTTGGATTGAGGTCGAACGTGTGTGTTTGTGTTGTTGATTGTGGATTTGACTTGCATGAATCATGATTTGTCTATAGTCTTTGATGATTGCTAGCTTGAATTCCATGATTAGTGATTAGTCAGCTTGATCTTGGGGTTGGGGGCGAAAACCCCAACCTAATTGCATGTGCTTGAACCAATTTCATGATTTGATTCCCTAGATCCATGTCTATTTACCTTATGAGCATGATTCCTTTGTGAAAACCGAGGAATAACCTTGTAGAGATAGACGAAGTAGCGAAAGTGAAAAGGTGATGGCACGATTTGATTGGATTTATTGATCTATGTTCAAGGCGAAAGCTTCTAGTTCATTGATCTATGTGATAACATGTGAAGTTGATGTTGGCATGAACCCCTAGCCCTAGGATCCCCTTAGCCTAGCTCGTTTTTCCCTTTTTGTGTTGATTGTTGCGTCGGGCCCGAGTCCCCTAGCCTCGAACCCGACTTCGTGTGTGCCCAGGTACCTCGAACCCGAGATTGACAACCTCGGGCCCGAGTTGCTTCGTGTGTTTTCTTCCCTTTGTGTTTGTGTTAGATAATCAACCGTTCAACGCATAATCCATAATTCCCCATGTTCGACCTCGACCACCGTACTACAACGTGGTCGTGATACAAATTTATTTTTTGATTGACCCGAGGCCCTATCCTTAGGTCGCCCGTCACAAATTGGTGCCGTTGCCGGGGAAGTCTAAGTGCATTGAGTGCCAATTTGTTGAGTCTTTTGTGTTTTGGTAGTGGTTTGGGTGAGGGAATCGCCTAAGCCCTTTGTTGGTTTTTGATTTGTTTGTTTATTGTCTCTGCTTCGTAGGTGTATGCGAGCTCGTTCCTCTCGAGGAACCTTTAAGCTTGAGTTTGTAAGTGATCCCGAGAGTATCATCAAGCAAACACGAAGAAGAAGAAGGATGGAGAATCAAGCTCTCCATGGTGATGATGAGTTGGCCCGTCTTAGAGCCGAGACGGCAAGGTTGCAATTGGAGCGGGACAATCAAGAGACGATGATGAGGAGAGAAAGTGAACAAAGGATGAGGGCCGAAGCTAACCTCAATGCCCTACCCCGGAATGCACGTCAATGTATGTATCCGGAGTTGAGGGTACCCGAGCCCGCTATTGTGCTTCCCGAAATTGCAAAGAACTTTGAGATCAAGACGCAATTCATCTCCGTGATCAAGAGAGATCAATTCGAGGGCCATCCACACGAGTGTCCCATAGAGCATGTCAAACGCTTTGTGAACATGTGTGAGACAATCTCAACCGATGAGGAGACTTTGGAGTATGTACTATTGAAGGCGTTCAAGTGGTCTCTTGGGGGCAAAGCCGATCATTGGCTTGAAAGCCAAGCCCCGAGATAGATCACTACTTGGCGAGCACTCCACGACTCCTTTTTGATGAAGTTCTTCCCGCCCTCCAAGACTACCGAGCTCCGAAGGAAGATTGCTAGTTTCCAACAAGGCCCGAGCGAGCCTCTTTTCGAAGCTTGGGATCGTTTTAAGAAGATGTTGAACCAATGTCCCACTTATGGCCAGCAACATTATGTGCTTCAAGACATTTTCTTCCAAGGCATAAATCCGGCGACAAAGGACAAGCTCAACCTCCACACGGATTGTGGGTTCATTGATTTGACACCGGATCAAGCATGGGAGCTCCTTGACAAGCTAGCCGACTAACTATCCATGTATGGAGTTAGTCAAGCCAACAAAGAAGTGAAGTCTCAAGGCGAAGGTGCAAGAAAGTTGTATGATCCGAAAAGTGAAGACATTGACAAGGATGTCAAGCTTCAATTTCTTGAAGGAGAAGTGAATAAGCTCAAGAGGCAAGTCCACTACTACAAGCAAAATGCCCGAGCATGTGAAGAGTGTGGATCCTATGCACACGCAATTCAAGTTTGTCCAAATGAAAGCCAAGTGTGCTTGGCCGAGCAAATAGAAGAAGCAAACTATGTTCGTGGTAACTTTGGTGGTAGAGGCAACTACAACAACGGTGGTAATGGTAGGTGGAGGAATGGGCAAGCTCAAGGCTACAACAACAACTTCCACCAAAATGAGCCAAGAACACCACAACCACCTCCATATACGCCACCCGGCTTCAATGAGCAACCACCATGGGTGCAAGAAATGAGAGAAGGATTCAAGGAGATAAGGACTCAATTCAATGAGTTCGGAGCATGGAGGAGACAAGTAGACAACCAACTTGTTCAACTAGCAACTCAAGTCCCAAGAGATCACAGGAAACTCCCGGGCCGCCCCGAGGAGAATCCTCGAGTTCAACATAATCAAAATGAAGTCCGGGCAATAGGATTGAGGAGTGGACGCAATTTACCCGAGCCACACATGCACAAGAAGAACGAAGAGAGCAGGACGGACTTACCCAACAAGTCGGGTCCGAGTTGCACAGATGCCGGATTAGCTCCTCTGCCCCGGACCGAATTGGAGGTTGTATCAGGCCCGAGTTGCCCCGATGTCGGACCGACTACTCTGCCTCAGCTTTGCCCCAGGCCCGAGATGCAGAAAGTTGGGCCCAATGTGGCACCTATGTCGGCCCAGCCTAGAAAAGTTGCAAGTGAGATGAGCAAGTCCAAGGAAGTTCATTCAAGCAAGATTCCAAGTGCAACACCTCTTCCCTATCCTTCAAGAAAGCCAAGTGATGTAGTAGAAGGCAAGTTCAAGCGGTTTCTTAAGCTCTTGCAAGGCTTAAACATCACCATTCCTTTCACCGACACGTTGAGTAAGATGCCATCGTATGCAAAGTTCTTCAAAGAGATTCTAAGCAAGAAGCGGTCAATTGTTGAGATGCAATACGAAGTCAAGACTTTAGAGTTGCCGCAAAAGTTGGGAGACCCCGGCCGATTTGCTATTACAATTGGCGTGGGTTCCCAAAACTTTCAAGCTTTGTTTAACCTTGGGCAAGTATCTCGGTGATGCCCAAAAGCATATGGCGAAGAGCCAACTTAGGAGATATTGAACCGGCCGACATGTCTTTAACCATGGCCGATGGTTCAATCATCAAAGCTCAAGGTGTTTTGGATGATGTGCCCGTGAGAGTCAAGAAGTATTTTGTGCCCGACGACTTTGTCATATTGGACATGCATGAGGATCCTTTGGTCCCGATCATCCTAGGCCGTCCATTCTTAGCCACGGCGGGAGCTAAGTTTGACGTCAAGAATGGCAAGGTCTCTTTTGCAATTGGTGAAGAGAAAGTAGACTTCCACTTCAACAAGACTTTAAATGAACCCGATGCATTGGCAATTCTCAAGCTTGAGGAGAACGCCAAGAGAAGAAGAGAGGAAGTTGAAGTTGTTAGTGAGGTTGTTGCTTTGAGAAGTGATGTGAGGTACAATGAGCAAGTGCAAGCAAGGGACTCCCAAGCTCCAAGGGAGTTGATGGAGCAAGTTGTGCAACATGGAGAGCCAAGAATTGATCATAGCCCAAGCAAAGATGAAGAGTATCCTTCCCAATATCCTTTTGATGTGGGTAATGATCATTGTTCTTTTAAACTTGTGATAGCTACATTTGTCTAAGTGATTTGAAGGATGACTTAGGAGATAGCTACATTTGCCTTAGTGTTTTGAAGGATGATTTGATAGATTCTTCTAGGAATTCTTTGAATGACATTGGTGTAGGGAAAGTGGAGCAAGATGAAGCAAGTAAGGAGGTGAAATCCCATTCTTTAGAGGAGTTTGATGTGAGAGGCCCGAGATCGGAGAGCCAAGCCTATATAAACCATTATTGATGGTTCTATGGGTACGAAGGAAATGGGAATGGGCACAACAATGGCAATCAATTCAACATCTATCACCCGACGTGAAGTTGAAGGTTAGAAAGTCAAGCTAAGGACTATAAAAGAGCGCTTCTCGGGAGGCAACCCGAGCTAGTAGCTTTCTTTTTCGTAATTTTAGTTTGAATATTTCTTAGCTTCACCTAGATTTTCTCTTACCAATCCCTATCTAGTATCTTGTGGATCTTTGGTGTTGTGTGTTCTTCAAGATTGTGTAGGATTTAGGTGGACAATGGATGGAAATGTGGACAAAGGAGTTGCAAGAAGATGGAGTGAGTTTGGGTGGCCCGAGCAATCCCAAGTCAAGCCCAGGTAAGTCGGGCCCGACATGGAGAACATCGGTCCACTACATTGGTCCAAGCCCGACCGGTTTAGTGGGAATTCCAAATTTTCCCTTTGACCTAGATTTGTCTTTTTCCCTATTTTATACCTCCCACCTACGTACATTCTTCATACCACCCACCATTCCTAAGTACTATTCATCTCCTTCACTCCCACAACTCGCCCCTCCTCTTCAAACTCGATCCACACCATTTTTCCCCTCCTTCATCTCGTTCTAACCTCAAAAACCTTCCCCTCACCCGATTTCAAGCAAACGTTTCGAGTTCATACTTGTTGTTCGTCCCCAATCTCAACTTAAGTTGAGAAGATTTGAGTTCTTGCTAGTTGTTTGCTTAATAGTTCAAATCTCTTCAAATCCGGTATGTATTGCTTGCAGATCAAGGTGTTTCCTTGCCGATCAAGGAGTTTAGAAGGGTAATCTAGTCTTTCTAATAGTGGGAAAAACTCTATTTAAACCCTTGTAATCTCTCATTTTAAGGGAAAAAAATTTGGAGAGGAAATTGAGAGTGAAGATTAGGGTTTGAGAGAGTAGAAGGAGGAAGAAGGGGGTGGACTCTTCTACAAAGGAGGGAAGAAACCCAAGATCTAGAGGATTTGGGTGAATTCCTTTCCTTGAAGAGGAAGGAAACCCTTGGCTTGGAGGATTGGAGTAGAGATTTGTAGATCTAGCCTTTGGATTGTAAGAATTCTTCTTCCTTAGTTTAATTCAAGTTTGTTTTGGCTTTGATTTTGTGTTGTGTGTTCGATTCCCCTCTCTCCCTTGCTTGATCGATTTCATCTCGTCTTGGATTGAGGTCGAACGTGTGTGTTTGTGTTGTTGATTGTGGATTTGACTTGCATGAATCATGATTTGTCTATGGTCTTTGATGATTGCTAGCTTGAATTCCATGATTAGTGAGTAGTTAGCTTGATCTTGGAGTTGGGGGCGAAAACCCCAACTCAATTGCATGTGCTTGAACCAATTTCGTGATTTGATTGCCTAGATCCATGTCTATTTACCTTATGACCATGATTCCTTTGTGAAAACCGAGGAACAACCTTGTAGAGATAGACAATGTAGCGAAAGTGAAAAGGTGATGGCACGATTTGATTGGATTTGTTGATCTATGTTCAAGGCGAAAGCCTCTAGTTCATTGATCTATGTGATAGCATGTGAAGTTGATGTTGGCATGAACCCCTAGCCCTAGGATCCCCTTAGCCTAGCTCGTTTTTCCCCTTTTGTTTTGATTGTTGCGTCGGGCCCGAGTCCCCTAGCCTCGAACCTGACTTCGTGTGTGCCCAGGTACCTCGGACCCGAGATTGACAATCTCGGGCCCGATTTGCTTTGTGTGTTTTCTTCCCTTTGTGTTTGTGTTAGACAATCAACTGTTCAACGCATAATCCATAATTCCCCGTGCTCAACCTCGACCACCGTACTACAACGGGGTCGTGGTACAAATTTATTTGTTGATTGACCTGAGGCCCTATCCTTAGGTCGCCCGTCAAACAACAAAGGGTAATTTTAGTTTCCCATAAGGAAAGAAAACCTAGAAAAGGAAAGAGCAGCGCCGGCGAGCTACCCGGGCCACTACCCGGGCAGGTACCTGGCCAGGCACGCCACTGGACGCACACAAAGGGTAACACGATGAAGTGGGAAACTACCCAGGCGGGTACCTGGGCAAGTACCCGGCTAGGTACTCCACTGGATGTGTGATCTGCTGCTTTATGGCACGGGACGCGACCCGGGCTACTACCCAGCCTAGCATCCGGCCGGGTTGCTGGCTAGATGTGCCCGGTTGGTCTTCTTTTGGGCTCCTTTGACTTGGCTCTGTGCTTGGTTCTTGTGGCGCCACCTTGGGTCCTTCGACAATGCTTTTTCTTGGCTTCTTCTTCGCGACTCATGGCTCTTGAACTCCTTTTGATCTCCTCTTGATATCCATCACCCAATTCTCCTCAGTTTTCACCTGAAATGCAAACAAACAAGGCATAGATTCTGAACAAGACGACAAAACTAAAAAACAACAAAAATCTATCCTAAACTAGAGAAAAGAAGAGCAAAACTCAATTATACTTGATGTAAGATGCAATATAGACCGTACTTGTCCTCGAGCAAGACATTAGACTTGACATCCCACAATAATTGCAATTCAAGAATCCACCTCAAAGTAGAAGAAACACGTATCAATGATCTTGAAGCTCAACAAATTGAAATCATTGCATATGTTGTAATATTCAAAAATTGAAGACAAATGTGTTCATTCTAGGCCTCACTAAGAAAATATGTTTACTCTCTTGCTCATGTGTTTATGTTTCTTAGTGTGTCGCTCAATCTCATCCATGACCACTTATCTACCATAGGCTTGAATAAGATCTAAATCTCCACTGCTTATGGACATTGCAAACGACAAAAATCAAGAGGTCTTTTGAGGGTAGTAATGGGGCTATAAGGTGAGAAGAATTGGGTGAGGATAACTTTTGGTCAAGTGGTGCTAAACTAAAGGATAAGAATCATAACTTCATTCAACACTAAACAACCAAATCAAACTTTCAAACAGTCTCATACCTAAAGTTCAACAAATTCATCATTTTCACTAACTTGCACTCCATTCTTTCACCTTTGTTTTTTCTTCTTTTCAATTTAACTCAACCCTCCTTTTCTTTTCTCAACAAATTATTGACGATTTCCCAAAGATTTGCACATTTTCTTCACATCACCAACTTCTTTTTTAAGCCTCTTCAAAATTTTCATTCTTTCCAAGCACTTCCCAACTTTGCACATTTCTTTTGAAACACTCTCCCACCAAATGAAATTTTCCCCCTTTCAAACCCCTAAACTCTCGCAAAACAAATCCATCATGACTCTTATCCTCTAGTTGGGACAAGCTTATTAGGCTAGAGAAATATTTTATGGAGCTTGAAAAAATAGGCTTGAAGGCTTGAAATGGGGGCTTCAAGAAAGGGTACTTATGTAGGGTGGATATGGGAATAATGGGCTAATGAAAACATTGTCTCTGTCAATTTAATGCCAATTGCAATGGAATTGCAAATCTTAATAGATGCTAACGATTTAACAAGAATGAGTGGAAGAATATGCCTTGAGCCTTTGACCATTAACAATCTTCACTTTGAAGATGTCTCCATTGTCATTGCAAATCTTAACTGCTCCATGTGGGTACGCCTTTACAATCTTAAAAGGACCGCTCCAACGGGATTTCAGGTTGCTTGGAGTTAAGGAGCCTTAGCCTAGAATTAAATAGCAATACGAGATCACCTTGCTTGAATTCTTGTGGAAGAATATGCTTGTCATGCCATTTCTTTGTTCATTCCTGCAGATTCTAGCATTTTCATAGGCATCCAACCTTACATTTTCAAGCTCTGGAAGTTGAAGTATTCGTTTCTCACCGTCTTCTTTCATGTCGTAATTGAACAACTTGATTGCCCAATACGCTTTATGCTCATGTTCCACCGGGAGATGGTAAGACTTCCCATAAACTAACCGGAAGGTGTAGTACTAATGGGAATCTTGAATGCCGTCTAGTAAGCCCAAAGAGTGTCACTGAGCTTCATTGCCCAATCCTTTCGAGATTGGGACACAGTCTTCTCTAATATGGCCTTGATCTCTCGATTAGAGACTTCAACTTGACCACTCGTTTGCGGATGGTATGGAGTTGCTACCCGATGAGAGACCCCATACTTTCTCAATAAGCTCTCAAACTTCTTTTCAATGAATGGGATCCGCCATAACTGATTACAACTCTTGGGGTTCCGAACCTTGGGAAGATGACTTTATTGATGAACTTGCACACTACTCGAGAGTCATTTGTTGGTGAAGCTATGACTTCTACCCATTTAGACACATAATCCACCGCCAAAAGTATATACTTGTTGTTGCAAGACGATGGAAATGGGCCCATGAAGTCAACTCCCCATGCATCAAAAATTTTGACCTCCTTGATGTTGTCTAAGGGCATCTCAATCTTTCTTGAGATGTTACCGGTTCGTTGTCAAGAGTCACAAGCAGAAATAAACAGGTGCACATCTTTGAACATAGAAGGCCAATAAAAGCTAGATTGTAGGATCTTGGCAGTAGTCTTAGAAGAGCTAGCATGACCGCCACAAGGTAAAGAATGACGATGCGCAATAACACTCTCAACCTCATCATCGGGAATGCACCTTCTTATCACTCCATCGGCACATCTTTGAACAATAAGGGGTCACTCCAATAGTAATGTCTGACATCGACGATGGACTTCTTTTGTTACCAAGTCAACACATAAGGTAGCTCATTGCACACTAATATAATTGACAAAATCAACGCACCAAGGCACCACCAAAGAAGCAAGATTGAGAACCTCCTCGGTCACCCCAAAGAGGTGATCATCCGGAAAAGAATCATCTATGGGAATGTCATCATGATCCGTCTCTTCAAGTGGAGTGAGTCTAGAGAGATGATCGACAATTGAATTTTCCGCTCCTTTCTTATCTCTAATCTCCAAACCAAACTCTTGAAGAAGAAGAATCCAACGGATCAACCTCGGCTTGGCGTCTTTCTTACTCAAGAGATACCGAATAGCGACATGATCGGTTTACAAAATGACCTTAGCTCCCACCAAATATGACCTGGATTTCTCAAAAAGCAAAGACAATAGCAAGCAACTCTTTCTCAGTAGTAGCATAATTCACTTGAGCATCATCAAGAGTCTTGCTAGCATAATAGATGGCATGAAGCTTCTTGTCCTTTCTTTGCCCCAAAACTACCCCTAACGCAAAATCACTAGCATCACACATCACTCAAAAGGAAGATTCCAATCTGGAGGTAGAATGATAGGAGCCAATGTCAGAGCTTGCTTTAACCTGTTGAAACTTTCAAGACATTCATGAGAAAAGTTGAATTCAACATTTTTAAGCAATAGGTTAGTAAGAGGCTTGGCTATCCTAGAAAAATCCTTGATAAATGTCCTATAAAATCCAGCATGTCCTTGGAAACTCCTCACTCCCTTGACCGATATGGGCGGTGGTAACCGATCAATGGCCTCAATCTTTGCACTATCAACTTCAATCCCACGGTTAGAAACAAGATGACCTAGAACAATCCCCTCACTCACCATGAAATGACATTTCTCCCAATTCAAAACAAGTATAACTTCTTCACATCTTTGTAGCACCTTTGACAAGTTAGTCAAACAAGATTCAAAAGAAGTATCATAAACAGAAAAGTCATTCATGAAAACTTCCATAATATCCTCAATGAAATCAGAAAAGATAGTCATCATGCATCTCTAAAAAGTAGCAGGGGCATTAAATAAACCAAATGGCATTCTTCTATATCCAAGGCCATAAGGGCATGTAAAAGTGGTATTCTCTTGATCATCCAGATGCATAGAAATTTGAAAGAAACCACTCTACCCATCTAAGTAACAAAAATGAGAATGATGAGCTAATCTTTCAAGCATTTGATCAGTTAAAGGAAGAGGAAAGTGATCTTTACGAGTTGTCAAGTTCAATTTTCTATAGTCAATGCACATCGTCCAACCAGTGATTTTCTTTTAGGAATTAACTCATAATTTTCGTTATTTTCTACCATCCCACCTTTCTTTGGAAACACATGAATAGGACTAACCTAATTACTATCGGGAATAGGATGAATAATGTCGGCATCTAATAATTTTAGCACTTCCTCTTTCACTACTTCTTTCATATTTTGGTTAAGTCTTCTTTGATGCTCAATTGAGGCTTTATGGTCATCTTCCATCAAAACTCTATGCATACACAATGAGGGACTAATTCCTATAAGATCATCAATAGTATATCCAATGGCCTTCTTATGCAACCTAAGCTCATGCAATAATTTTACAATCTCAAGATCACTTAGACTTGAGCTTTTGATCCTCTCTTACTAGCACCTCGGAAACAATATTTGGATCCTCCCGTGTTGAGATCAAATCCTCAACCACACTAGCAAGTTGTTCTCCTTTCTCCAAGTGATGGACACTAGTAGTCAAGAAAAGCTCCAATGGGTCCTTGGAGACAATAGACAACAAAGAGACATGGACTTCTCCATCTATGAAATCCAACTTGCAATCATCATCCTCACAAGAGGGTTGTTTCATAGCTTTTAAGAAATTAAATTCAATCTTCTCATCGCCAATTGTGGAACCCCTTGTTTCACATCAATCATAGTACCCGCGGTAGCTAGAATGGGTCTTCCAAAGATTACAGGGACGGGCATGTCGGCATCAATATCAAGAACTATGAAATCCATGGGGATAAAGAACTTCCCTATACGAATAGGCACATCCTCAATGATCCCAATGGGTCGGACCGATGATCTATCCGCCATGTAAAGAGTCATCCCAATAGGCCTAGGTTTCCTTAAGTCCAACTCTTCACAAATACAAAGTGGAATATTGTTCACACTAGCCCCCTAGTCACACAAAGCATCATATGAAGTGTTAAGACAATAGGGGCGGAAAAACTACCCGGATCTTCAAGTTTGGGTGGAAGTTTGTTTTGAAGTATGGCACTACACTCCTTGCTCAAAGAGACAAATTGAAAATCATCCAACTTCCTCTTGTTGGAGAGGATCTCCTTCAAGAACTTCACATAAGAGGGAATTTGCTTCAAAGCATCCGTGAAAGGAAAGTTGATGTAGAGCTTCTTCAAAACATCCACAAACTTTCTATATTGTTGGTCTAATTAGGCTTGAGCTCTTCTTTGAGGAAATGGAAGAAGTGGCTTATAAGGTGGTGGAGGAATGTATGGTGGCTCCGTCTCCTCGGTGACCACCTCATTAGGCTCTTTAGGAACCTCTTGCTCTTGATGCACCCCTTCATTCACTTTCGAAGCTTCTTTCGGTAAAGGAGTTTCAAGCTCTCTTCCACTTCTAAGGATCACGACATTTATTTGCCCTTTTGGATTGGCTTTGGGCTGTCCGAGAAGTTGACCAACGGGTCTAGGAGCATTCAAAGCGGATTGAGTAAGTTGATTCTCTAGCATCTTCAAATTCTTCCTTGGAGTATGGACATCTTCCATAAGTTGATTCACCGTTGTGGCCATGTTTTGTACAAGTGTCTCCAATGAAGACTTGGATTTTGGAGCTAGTGAAGCTGCTTGAGTAAATCCCGGAGGACCTCTTTGTTGGGCTTGATTGGGGTTGTAGAGAGACAAAAAAGGGGTTGTTGTAGGAGAAGTTTGGATGTCCTGCCCAACCGGGGATATAGGGATTGGAATATGGATCGTTCCTTAGCCCTTGGTTGTAGTTGCTCATGTAGCTCACTTTCCCTTCATTCTCTTCTCCTTGAGCAAGATAGAGTTGACAAGCCAAAATAGTGTGATTGCTCGATCCACAAAACTAACAATTTGCCTTGGAGCTCGGTTTCACCACTTTAGTGGTTTCTAGTTGCTTCATCTTCTGAGTAAGCATATCAATCTGAGCTCTCAACTGGGTGTTTTCATCAATCTCATACACCCCCGCATGTCTCTTAGCACTAGAAGTAGCCCGAACATCAGAATAATTGTGAGAATGCAAACCGGTCTTTTCAATCAACTCCCAAGCGGCATCCTCATGAAGATTAGAGAGACCACCTCTAGATGAGGCGTCTAAGTGCAACCTTGTAGAGCTATCAATAGCATTATAGAAAACATCAAGGAGTGAATTTTAGATTGTCCATAATGAAGACACAACACAAGTAACTCCTTGAATCCCTCCCAAGCTTCAAAGAAAGACTCCCCATCCTTCATCTTGAAGCTGCAAATTTGTTACCTCATTTCAGAAGTCTTCTTCGGTGGAAAATATTTGTTTAAGAAGGCGGAGGCTAACTCATCCCAAGATAAGATGGAGCTTTGAGGAAGAGTCTTCAACCATGTCTTGGCCTTGTCCCTTAGAGAGAATGAGAAGGCTCTCATCCTTAGAGCATCTTGAGAGACATCATGAATCTTGACGGTATCCATCAACTCTTGGAAAGTGGTAAGGTGTTGATAAGAATTTTTGGATGGAAGACCCCCAAACTGATTTTGTTGAACCATATTGATCAAGGAAGGCTTCAACGCAAAGTTACGGGCTTGCACCTCAGGATAGACAACACCGGACACCGGACACTAGGCCATGTTGAACGGGCCTTATGTAATCGGCTAGAGTTTGAGGACGTTGCTCACTAACTTGAGCTGCTTAATCGGTTTTGAGTCAACTGACCAATCTAAGAATTAGCGGCTGCCAATTGATTTTGTAAAGCCACAAAAGCATTTTGCAAAGCTTGAGCCTTTTGGACTTCGTCCGCCATATCTAGTGATGCACGTTGTTCACAAAGTTTCCTTCGAAAAGTACGCTCAATTTCAGGATCAAAATCAACAAGTGGTGGAGTGCTCAAGGCTCTTCGCATAAACAATCGGACAACCTGAAATCACAAACAAAAGGAAACAAATCAAAAAACAAAAGGACCTATCCACCGGCGCCAAAACACTTGATAGGCCAAAACCTACACCGCAAGTATACGGTTTCGGTTGTAGTACCAAGGTGTCGAACTCATGGACTACGTAGTATTGATTCTATTTGTACCAACGAACTTGTAGATAGGTCTAAAAAGAGGAAATATGAAGTGATGATTGGACTTGAAAGTAGCAACTAACAATCTCGAAAGAACTAGCAAATGATGAGGTAAAATCAATGAAGGAAAGCAATCCTAGAGCAAGGGTACTAACACAATGATCACTTGGTAGATTTTAGTAGCATGCATGAAACTCAATTAGGCTTTGGTTTGGGGCAATTACCTAATTTTTTTGTCTAATCCTTGTGGGACTAAGCAAATGTACCTAGAATATATGCGATCTAGCATCCACTTTTGTGGCATGTAAATCCAGGACTGGGCCCTTTGGGCACTATAGAATTTAGGATTAGGTTGAACACTCATGCACTTTCGTGGCTTGAGTGATCAATCCAACTTCAAAACCTTTATTGGCAAGTGCTCCTCTTGAGAGGAATCCAAATTAGTTTTCATCTCAAGGAACTCTCAAGCATAAATCCTAGTCATCCAATTGGGGAGAGTGTCTATCAACTACAGTCCCTCACCTAATTCCCTATCCACATCATCACTTTTCAGTCTCAAACATTAATAGGGCTCAAATTCACAATCAAACTTGACATTAAACTCCTAGGATTAAATCAAACTTAATCCTAATCTCTAATCATGCAAGCAATCAATATCTACCTAAAAATCATTGGATTTTCCCCAAACCCTAGTATTTGGGGGTTCTAGCTAGACATGAAAATCACGGGAAATGGAGAAAACAAGAGAAGATTCATACCAAAGTTCATCTATTGATAGAAAAGAGGCAAGATCTATAATCACTTTCTCTAAGTTTTCTCAACAAGTAAAGAGTATTTTTGGGAATGGAGATGGTTGCTAAAAGGGGGAAAAAGCTCCAATCTCAAGAACAACAAAGGGTATTTATTATTCCCCATAAGGAAAGAAAACCTAGAAAAGGAAAGAGCAGCACCGCTGAGCTACCTGGGCCACTACCCGGGCAGGTACCGGCCGGGCACGCCATTGGACGCACACAGGAAAGCACGATGAAGCAGGAGACTACCCGGGCTTCTACCCGGCCCAGCACCCGGTTAGGTAGTGATGGCTTGCATCTAGCTCATGCTTAGAGTTCATATTAGGTCATGTTTCATTTGGTTTCGGTTCGCTTTTCTCTCTTTTAAGTTAGTATTTTAGTTGTTTTCGGTTTAGTGCCTTCGTTCGGACTCTACGCCTTGTTTGTGCATTTTCAGGTGAAAATGGAAGAGTTTTGGTGATGGGAGTGATTCGCTCTATTTTGTATAGGTTAACTCTTGTATTTTAGGGCTATATTGAGTGTGTTTAGGTTAGAGTTGTGCGTAATTGTAATATCTAGGCCGAAGACACAAGAATCCAAGAATCAAGAGTTTTAAGGCGTTTTGAGCTGTCTTCCCGACACCACTTGCTTGAGAAGGCTATATCTTAAGCTACAGAATTCGGATTGAGCTGATTCCGGTGCCATTGGAAAGATAACTTCAAGGGCTTCAATCCATCTTTTTACACCAAAGTCAAATTCCAAGCCAAAGATGGTCAAAACTGCCTCCGAAGTGACACCAGAGATTCTGTCCCGATACCGCGACCGCGGCCAGGCCAACGCGACCGCGGTGGCCGCCGAGACGAATTGTTCCTTTCTGTTGTAAAAGCGCGGGCGCGGTGAAGGCGACGCGACCGCGGTGATGCCGAATCCGAAGCGGGCCGAAATCTTTCTATCTTGTTTCCTTTTCTATCTTTTGCCTCTTTCCTTATCTATCTCGTGAAGCTTGTTCCTTGGGCTATATAAGGAGGAGCCAGCCTTAGGTTTTGAGATATATTCTACATTCTACCTCCTACCTTCTTCCACAAGTTAGGTTTTTAGTTTAGTTATGGAAAGCTAGTCTCCTTGGGTTTGTTCAAGAGAGAAGCTCTGATGTATGAACTTGTGAGATTTTGGTAATTGATTTCTATCCTTTGGTTAATATTGATTTTCTTGTGCTTCATCTTATGAATGTTGATTGTTTCTCTAGGAGTAGCTAACCTATTGAATTGATTTATGTTCTACTGTTTGATTAGGTTTGGACCGTGGACAAAACTAATCTGTGAAAACAACTTAACCTAGACCTGTTGTCTATGCAACTAGGATTAAGAAGAGAATTGATTGTTTTATCTTACAATTGACTCGTAGCTTGATTGTTTGATATTTTATCCTGCATATCCTTGTTCTCTATGCTAATTCTAGGTTAAGCGTCCTTGCCTAGGGTTATAGAATTGCTTGGACCGTGGACTTGCGATTGTTAATGATCAGGATAGGAATTAACCTTAGGTGTGAATGAAATCAATGGATGAATCTATGATCGAGTGATTATTAAAGAGTGGATCTTTTGAATGAACCTGCCTCTTATCTATTTGTTTGTTTGATTTGTTATTTGTTTCTTAGATTAGTTTAGTTTAGATCTTTTCTCCTAAATCCCCCCTGTATCTTTGGTTGATAATTATATTAGTACTAGAAGCCTCGGTTCTCTTGGGTTCGACCTCTCACTTACTTGCTATACTTAGTTTGTTCGTTTGGGTTATTTTATCTTTGATCTTGGCACGACGACTTTAGCCGAGTTAAATTTTGGCGCCGTTGCCGGGGAACTTTGGTTTCTTTCTAGTATTAGTATTTTTATTGACTATTGTGTGGACCTATCTTACGGTCCACACCCTTGCTACTGATTAATTCCCAAGTGCTGTCATTGTTTTCAGGAGACAGGATGGTTGTTGAGTACCCTGCGCTAGTTGAAGGGGTGGACTTTGTGTTGAAACCCAGTTTGATTGGTCTTTTACCTCGATTCATTGGGCAGCCTGATGATGATGTAATTAGACACCTTAAAGAGTTTGATCATGTTTGTCTGTGCATAAAGCCTGCTAAGGTCACTGAGGATCAAATCAAGATGCGAGCTTTTCCATTCTCTCTGGCCGGATCAGCCAAGGAGTGGTATTTCTCAATATTAAACAATCCTCACTCTCAGCGAATCACAACATGGAGTCAGTTGAAGGTTGCATTCATGGACAAGTACTTCCCTATTCCAGTAAGGGCAGTTATTAAGAGGAACATCACCACCCTTCAACAACATGAAGGGGAGAGCTTGTACGATTATCTTGATCGCTACAAAAGGCTCGTTTCTAGTTATCCAGGCCATGGGTTCACAGATCACGATCTTATTGAGTACATCATGTTTGGCATGTGTCATTATCACAGCAGATTAGTGAACGCTTCATGTGGAGGCTCTTATCTAGACAAAGCTCCCCAAGAAGTCTTCAAGATAGTGGAGAACTTTGCTGAGGAGGTTAGAAGCACAACACCCTCTTGTCCTGATGAGCCATCATCTGAAGAACCTCTTTCTAGGAAACTGGAGGAGATGAATGAGCTGTTTGATAGGAAACTCCAAGAGATGAACTTGGCCCTTGAGATGAGAATGAGGGAGATTTCCGAGAAGATCAATATTAGTCCTCAAGCACTAGTGGATGTAAGTCCTATGTCATTAAGGAGTGGACAAGAGTTGGGCGTAACGAATGACGCTCCTGTTGCTATTCCGCGACCGCGTCATCCAGGCCGCGACCGCGGAATCCCCACAGAGGCTCACGTTGATTACTCAGCGGATGATCCGCGACCGCCCCCACCATGCCGCGCCCGCGTATTCTATGCAGAAGCGGTGAAAATTCAAGAACGGACTACCCGCGACCGCGGATCTCTTACCCGCGACCGCGGGTGTGTGGAGGCCCAAATATCAATTCTCGTCGACGATCCGCGACCGCATCCCACTTTCCGCGAGCACGGGTCTTCTGTTGTCGATGATGATGTACATGAGAAGCCGAACCTTCTTCCTCTGGTTCCCCAGAAGCCAAGTCCACGTCTTCCAGAAGCACTCAAATACTCTATATGGGATGATGAGATGGATGATCCTGATTGTGTCACGACAGAGATGCCAGACGATGCTTTGGAGGTTTCCCTTCCGGCCGAAGAGATATCTATGTCTCCTACGGTGGAGCCCTCGGTGGTGATCAATCACGATCCCTGTATCCTTTCCTCTTCTTCCCTATTCTCTATTGATTGTCCTTCGGTTGCTGACATAGGTCTTGAGCATGATAGATTGCCTAATGAGATCTCACTTTTTAGTCCTAAAATAGGTGATAGTGCTAAAATTGAATTTGTCTCTTTTGATGCATACTTTGAAAAACCACCTAATACTCCAAATTGGTTCCATCCTAATCAGCATGATCATAACTTCTCTAGCTACTTTGATAAATTGAAACGGTGCCTTAATGATATATTATTCACTTTCAATTCATCTTTGTGCTATGTATGCTTGCATGAGAGTTGTTCGCAGGTATTTGATAGATTGCTCAGGGCATTGACGATGTCCGATCATGAGTTAGCTGAGTTCGTCGAGCCATCGACGTTAAACAAAAGCGCTGCTTGGGAGGCAACCCAAGGCTTAGACAGATTGTTTTTCCATTCTTAGCTTAGGATTTGGTTATGTTTCTAGCTAACATGCAGGTACTAGGTCCGAAAGGACACGCCTGGCGTGATACCGCGCCCGCGGTGGATCACCAGCGCGCCCCGACGAACAGGTACTAGCCCGTGCTCGCGGCAACCATACTGCGTCTCGGTTTTAGCTCGTTTTTATTTTTGAAAAAAAAAGAGAAAAAAAAGAAAAAAAGAAAAAAAGAAAGAAAAAAAAAGACAAAAAAAAGAGGACTTTTTGGTCCCATTTTACCTCTATATTTTCCATCTATCTACATCCATTCTCTCCATCTTCTATCTTTCCATCTTCTATTTCTTGTCTTTTCATTCACCTTTGTACTTTCCATTCTTTGGCTATGTGTAAAGCCTAAGTATGGGGGAGCTTTGTTCCCCGGGATTTCATCTCCACGGCTCGAGTTCAAGTATTTGTCCATCTTCCAAGAGACGAGCCAAGATACGAAGGTTTATTGCACATCATCCGGTTCGAGAGAAGTCAAGTGCACGAAACTGAACCAAGGCCGCGACCGCGACACATCGCCCGCGCCCGCGGTTTCCTTCTAGAAGTTGACGTTTTCTCTCACTGTGTTGATTCCGCGCCCGCGGCCCGTACACCCGCGCCCGCGGTTGGCCTACAGAAATGGTGATTCCGAAAGCTTTTCGTCCATTCTTCTACCACCTTTGAAGAGTTCTTCCATTCCACCTCTCTTCATTCGTTTGTGAGTCTTCTGATATACCCTTCTTCCTTGCTTCTATCCTTTCTCTTTGCTTTATTGAGGACAATGAAGGATTTAAGTATGGGGGAAGGAGTACTCGCATTCGCTTATCCTAGTTAGTGTAATTAGAGATTTGCTTCAGATTTTTGATTTTCTTCTTTTCATGGAGCACTTGCACCATACTTTTTGCATAATAAAGAAAGAAAAAGAAAAGAAAAGAAAAAGATAGAAAAAGCCATAAAGATTGAAAAAAGGCATATAAATCCTGGGATGAGTCGAAAACCCGAAAGGGCGGCTCAGGTAATAAGCAGGTAACCCGGACCAGCATTAGGCTGGGGTAATATGAGGTTCATGAGTGGTTGTAAGTATTTGTGAGCACACCTTTTGAAAAATGAAAAGAACGGTTAGGTGAAAACCCGAAAGGGCGCCTAAGCAGAATTGAGCGGTAAAATTCGAGTGTTTTAGGATCATTCTTGCTTGGGGACTTTGGGCCTTCATGTTAGATTTGGGTAGATCCTAGGTTTCTCTTTCATGTTTTTAGAGCTCGAGTGTTATATCTTGTTGTGAGGTGTGTGTTTGAGCTTCATTGTTTTATGCTCATGATTTCTCTATCTTTTGGGTTCGGGTTGTGAGTTGAGTGTTTTTATCTTCCCTTGTATTTCCTGAGATCTTAGATGTGCTACCTTGATGTATTTGTTGTGAGCTTACTCGAGGACGAGCAAGATCTAAGTATAGGGGAATTTGATTCACTCTATTTTGTATAGGTTAACTCTTGTATTTTAGGGCTATATTGAGTGTGTTTAGGTTAGAGTTGTGCGTAATTGTAATATCTAGGCCGAAGACACAAGAATGCAAGAATCAAGAGTTTTAAGGCGTTTTGAGTTGTCTTCCCGACACCACTTGCTTGCGAAGGCTATATCTTGTGCTGCAGAGGTCGGATTGAGCTGATTCCGGTGCCATTGGAAAGCTAACTTCAAGGGCTTCAATTCATCTCTTTACACCGAAGTCAGATTTCAAGCCAAAGATGGTCAAAACTGCCTCCGAAGTGACACCAGAGATTCTGTCCCGATACCGCGACCGCGGCCAGGCCAACGCGACCGCGGTGGCCGCCGAGACGAATTGTTCCTTTCTGTTGTAAAAGCGCGGGCGCGGTGAAGGAGACGCGACCGCGGTGATGCCGAATCCGAAGCGGGCCGAAATCTTTCTATCTTGTTTCCTTTTCTATCTTTTGCCTCTTTCCTTATCTATCTCGTGGAGCTTGTTCCTTGGGCTATATAAGGAGGAGCCAGCCTTAGGTTTTGAGATATATTCTACATTCTACCTCCTACCTTCTTCCACAAGTTAGGTTTTTAGTTTAGTTATGGAGAGCTAGTCTCCTTGGGTTTGTTCAAGAGAGAAGCTCTGATGTATGAACTTGTGAGATTTTGGTAATTGATTTCTATCCTTTGGTTAATATTGATTTTCTTGTGCTTCATCTTATGAATGTTGATTGTTTCTCTAGGAGTAGCTAACCTATTGAATTGATTTATGTTCTACTGTTTGATTAGGTTTGGACCGTGGACAAAACTAATCTGTGAAAACAACTTAACCTAGACCTGTTGTCTATGCAACTAGGATTAAGAAGAGAATTGATTGTTTTATCTTACAATTGACTCGTAGCTTGATTGTTTGATATTATATCCTGCATATCCTTGTTCTCTATGCTAATTCTAGGTTAAGCGTCCTTGCCTAGGGTTATAGAATTGCTTGGACCGTGGACTTGCGATTGTTAATGATCAGGATAGGAATTAACCTTAGGTGTGAATGAAATCAATGGATGAATCTATGATCGAGTGATTATTAAAGAGTGGATCTTTTGAATGAACCTGCCTCTTATCTATTTGTTTGTTTGATTTGTTATTTGTTTCTTAGATTAGTTTAGTTTAGATCTTTTCTCCTAAATCCCCCCTGTATCTTTGGTTGATAATTATATTAGTACTAGAAGCCTCGGTTCTCTTGGGTTCGACCCCTCACTTACTTGCTATACTTAGTTTGTTCGTTTGGGTTATTTTATCTTTGATCTTGGCACGACGACTTTAGCCGAGTCAGGGAGATCAAAAGGAGCTTAAGAAGATGACATTGGCTCGAAGACGGAGTCAAGGAGAGCCCGAAAAGACGCCACAAGAAGCAAACCAAAGACCGAGCAAGACGAGAGCCGAAAAGACGAGCAACGAAACCAAACCCGGGGCCATAGCCCCCGACCCGGCCAGGTCACGGCCAGGGTCATGGCCAGGGTCGGGCTCCCTTGCCAAATCATGACCAAGCGCAAAAATCAGGCCCCGACCCGGCCGGGTCACGGCCAGGGTCGTGGCCGGGGTCGGGGTTTTTCTTCGCGTATGTGTGCGTTTGGCCCTCCAAAGTCGGACCCGGCCGGGTCACGGCCCGAGTTGGAGCCCGGGTCACGCGACGGCGCCCCTCTTTTCCTTTTTTATCCCTCTTTTCCTTTTAGTGTTGTATAAATACATCTTTTTTCCCCTTGGAAGACAATCTCTTTTCCCCCTTTTGGGGACTTTTTCCCATTTTAGGACCTCTATGGTGTTCTTGAGAGATTGAAGGATTTTGTTGGAGATTGGTGCCTTTTCAATCAATACAATGTTTGTAGGTATGAATTTCCTTATCTCTTCTTCATTTCTCTTGTTCTCCATGGATAGCTAAATTCCCAAATCCTAGGGTTTGGGAAAAACCCTATGGATTCTAGGTAGTGCTTTGAATTGCTTGCTTGAATTGAGATTTGAATTGCGGTTTGTATCAATCTCATGTGCCTAATGCCAAATTGATTGTGATTTGAGACTTGTTGATGATTAGAACCGAGAGGTTAGGTTGTCAATAGGGAGATAGGTTAGGGACTTGTGTTGAGAGACCTTTTCCCTAGCTTGAACTATAGGATTGATTGATTGATTTCCCTTTGAAATGAGAATTGAATTGGGAACTCTTGAGAGGTTGACCTACCGATAGAGGGTTGAGTTAGACGAGCTCACTCAAGCCACGACGGTGGATGAGGGCTTAAACCGATTGAGCCCCTATTGAGCTTAAAGGGCAGAGTCTTGAATCAAGCCACGAAAGTGGATGATTATCATATTCTAGGTACGATTTGTTTGATTCGATAGAATTAGATAATGATTCTAGGTAGATGCCTCCAAACCATGATTTGACCTTGATTCTTGTATGCTTTCAAAGTGTTGCTTGGATCCATAGTGTGAGTACCTAGATTCTAGGATTGCCTTTCCTTTATTCATATTTGCATCATCGTGTTGCTTGTTCTCTTTGTTTGCTAGTTGATTAGTTTAAGTTTCTTCCATCCTTTGTTGCTTCATATTTGCCTAGCTATAAGATTGTCGGTTCAATCAACTCTATAAAAGTCCTAGAGATCGACACCTTGGTACTACACGACCCGTACACTTGCGGTATTGGTCTAGTAGCCTATCAGGTAGCTGGCTGGATGTGCCCGGTTGCTGTTCTTTTGGGCTCCTTTGACTTGGCTCTTGGCTCGGTTCTTGCGGCGCCACCTTGGGTCCTTCCACAATGATTCTTCTTGGCTTCTTCTTTGCGGATCATGGCTCTTGAACTCCATCACTCAATTCTCCTCAATTTTCACCTGAAATGTACACAAACAAGACATAGATTCCGAACAAGACGACTAAACTGAAAAACAACCAAAATCTATCCTAAACTAGAGAAAAGCAAAGCAAAACTCAATTAAACATGATCTAAGATACAATATAGGCATGTACTAAATGCAAGCCATCAAGTATTGCACACCACTAGACATCCAGCTCCTCCCACTATGATAGTTGAGAAAGAACCGACTCTTTTTTCCACAACCAAAAAGCATCCTACTTGGCAACACGCCATGTGTCAGAAGTTTAAAGCTTTCATCGCCACCAACAACATATGGAATCTTGTTCCACATCCTCCTCAAGCTAATATTTTTGGCAACAAATGGGTTTACCACATAAAGAAGGAAGTCGATGGTTCCGTTGAGCGGTATAAAGCATGTCTCGTTGCAAAAGACTTCCATCAAGATGAGGGTGTACACTTCTTTGATACATTCAGTCCGGTTGTTAACCCTACCATTGTCCGGTTGATTCTCTCCATTGCCATATCCCATTGTTGGTCTCTACGTCAGCTTGACATCAACAATGTGTTCTTGAATGGTAACTTACAAGAAACCGTCTATATGCAACAACTGAGAGGCTTTGTTCACAACTCTCATCCCAATGTGTGCAAGTTAAACAAAGCTCTATACTGACTCTAGCAAGCACCCAAGGCTTAGCTTAATAAGATGGAAACGTATCTTTTGCGCTTAGGATTTTATGCTTGCCATTCCGACACCTCACCGTTTGTTCGTTGTGATGGCTCTTCACTCTCTTTTCTATTGGTATATGTAAACGACATAATCTTGACAGGTTCTAATCCTTCATTCATTCATTAGTTCATTCACACTCTTAACATGGCCTTCTCGTTGAAAGATTTAGGCGCTATGTCATATTTCCTTAGAATAGAGGTCACCTACTCCTCCTACGTGGTATAAGTACTTCAGTGATCTATTGGATAAATGTGAGATGCTTGATGCTAAACCAAAATCTTCTCTAACGGTTCCCTTCTCATCTCGTCACATTCCTCTTCCCGATCACCCATTTGAAAATCGTATAGATTATAGACGTGTTGTTGGTAGCCTATAGTATGCAACGATATCACGTCCCGAGCTCAGCTTTGTAGTTAACCGTGCTTCCCAACATATGCACTGTCCTCTTCAATCTCATTGGCGTGACGTCAAACGCATTTTGAGGCACATCAAAGGCTCTCTTAATCATGGTCTCGCCATCTCTGCTTCGCCTAACACTCAGGTAGTCGCCTACTCGGATTCCGGGTGGGCATGCGATTTGATTAACCTTCGCTCCCAACATGGCTTTTCCATTTACTATGGTGGAAACCTCATAAGCCGGTCTAGAAAAAACTAGAAAATCGTGGCTAGGTGATATACACAATTATGTTGTGTATTTAGATAGGGTTTTAGCATACTTTTAGTCATGCTTTAGGTGGTATAGATGGAGTTTGGAGCGTTGAAGAAGGAAGAGACAAGGTACCATGACGACTACTTGGAGCTGAAGTGAAGAAAACACGAGGATATGCGTTCTGTGGGAGGCCACGCCCCTGCTATCCTTGTGTCCAGGTATTGTTTTTGGTCTAGTTTTTATGTATTTTTTGATAGTTTGTTTTCTCCTATTTAAGGAGCCTTAGACCTTTTATTTAGACCTAGTTTTTGAGTTTGGAATTATTTTGTACTTTGGAGATTTATGGATAACTAAGCCTCTTTGCTTAGACAGACAATTGAAGTGTTCGTTCTGATTAAGTTGTGAGATTTCTAATTCCTTATCTACATGGATTTAATCTTTCCTCTTGCTTGAATTGCTATTGACTTGTTTCAATATTTTCTAGTCTGATCATCTAGGATTTATTGTTATTAGGTTATTGCTAGATTTAGAGTGTTTCTGGTTGAGCATCTCTATTTCATAAGTAGCAACTACATCGTGCTAATCTCTAGTTGTGTTAGTTGTATGCATAAGGGAATTGATTTGCTTCCTAGGGTCAAAGCTTGTTGTTTTATCTTATTTTGTATCCAATTATATACCTGTTATTGAATACTGCTAGTTAGATTGAATCTTGATAGTTTCATGATTATTTAACTAGTTATGGTTAATAGTATCTGGTTGTGCTATTGATTACTTTTAAAAAGGAATTGGGATTTCCATTGCATAGATATTGATTGAAATCGATGATCAACTTGTCAAGCGAATGCGGATATTTGTTTGTCTAAGTGTTTCTAAATACTGATTAATAAACTCTTAAATTCTTAGGATTTGCATATTAGTGTGTGAATTAATCCCAAAAACTCCCCTTGTTACTTCAGTTTGACGCAAATTTCATTGCGAAAGATAATTTGTCTTCCTGTGGAATCGACCCTTACTTGCTTTATACTTTGGTTTAAGTTAGTTTGAATTTGTTTACATAATTGTGGTTTAAAACGGCTAAGTCACGCTTATCACTAGGTCGAGCACTGAGGTTGAATATCGGGTGCTCTCCTTTACAACGGTTCAGTTGGTTTGGCTCGTTCATCTATTATGTGAAATCAAGTTTCCCATTCATAAAGTTCCTATGGTTCTATGTGACAGTTTGTTAGCCACTTTTCTTGCCAATAATCCAACAACTACCAACAAATCAAAACACATCCAGTTGGATTTTCACTATGTCCGAGAACTAGATGAGTCAAAAGCTCTACTAGTACGCCATGCATGTCTCTGCTACGGATCAGATTGCAGATGTATTCACCAAGGCTCTCACCGATTGTGCTGCACAAACGGTGAGAGCTCCTGGTTGCCCCTCACCCGGCCATCATCTTGTGGGGGGTTATTAACGTAGATAACTAGATATCTATCTAGTGCTTTATCTTGTATAATACTTATCCTTGTATAGATAATTCTATCTTAGAAAGCAAGACAATATCTCAATATATTTAGATCCGTTATGTTCAGAAAATAATCAATACACTTCATCAATCTCGATCTCATTTACATCTCATGATAGAAAGGATAGATGAAAAATAAAGTTAATATTTTAATTGCTCGCTACTCTCTTCTTTTTCGTGCCTGTTTTGTGGAAATTGTTCGTTACTCATAATAAGGAGTTCTAATTAAGGTAAAACTTTTCCTGGTCCATACATGCAATTTGGTCAAAGCCTCCAATGATGGTCCCATTAGAAAAAGAAGAGCATATGGGAACAAGAAAGGTAGCCGCCGCGGACTAACTTTAAGCAATGATGAGGAAAATTCCAATCGCAAATTGTCCTTTAATTACGTTGTCAATTATTGGAGTGCATGCATGGGAATTCATTCATTGGCATTATATTAATATTATTACTCTTATTATATGTTGGCATCTCTTTTTCACCCGTTATTATTTCAGCGTCGTGTGCATGTCTACGAACCATCCATCACGTAACCTTACTCGTCCATATTATTCGCTTAAGACTATACAAAGCCCACCTTCACTTACGTACTATTACAAGCCTCATACTAAATACATTATCTTTTGATCGGCTTTCACCAACTCTTCCCTATCGGCTTTTAAACAAATGACTCCTATATTTCTTGTCTACATCCTATTTTCAGTCGTCTAGTAGGATTTATCTCCCAAAATCTACCGAAAGCAATCTACAAATTGCAAGAGGCCGGATTGTGATGCAATCCTTAACCAAATCCAAACCCTAGATGAACAAGCTAGTGAAACAATGGAACTACACCTGTGAAACAGATCGATTCTCGGGTTCAAGCTCGGTCATTTCGGGATCGGGTGGAGTGCTAGTGAAACAATGAGCCACGTATTATATCTTAATATATATACTATTTAAGGTGGTACATTTATATATTAAGCCTATGTCGTTATCATAAATATGACTAATGCAGTCTTATGTGATGTAAACTTGTATAATGTGAACATTAGTCACTAATTACGGTAGTTAAGTCAACATAATTTCATTTCATATAGCGAAAGATTAGCGATGAGGGGTAGGTTCAATGAATATTTTTATTAATAGAGGACTAGGGGGGTCAAATAGAACAGTTTTAATAGAAGGGCCGTTTTACAAAAAAAACATATGAATAAAGGGGTGTGTATATCCTATTAGCTTATCCTTTTGGGCACAGTCTTAGTATACTTGGTCATTGATGTAATTTACAAGAAAAGAAAACATATTTGCAAGTAACTATTTTTTAGGATATGAATTACTGTTAACACTTTAATAGAACTACCTATAAAGTTTCTTACAAACTCCATGAAAACTAGATGTGTTTTAACTTATCCAAAACACTATTCGGTCTTCCAAATCATAGATCCATAATGCTCATGGATGAAGATTACAATCAACAAAGAGAATTTTTGGTCTTTTCGTTTATAAGAAGGGTCAATAATAGATCATGACTTACAATAAATTAGTTTAACCCTCGTATCATGTACGAGTAATATTATTATAAACCCAATTTAATATAGATATAATTCATGATCAATTCTTCGATAGGAAAAATTATAGGTGTATTGTTAAATAGAAATTAATCCTTTTTTTTGGTAGAAATTAATCCTTTATATATATGGCTTTAAAGATTATTACATAATTTTATCTTCAATGGTTGTTTGAAAAGATAAGAAATTTGAATTTAGTAGGTAGGAAATTATGAAATATAGATATAGTCTAATTATTTGTTTTTTAAAAAACCGAAATTTATTTCAAAATTATAAAAAAAAATTCTGAAAAATAATCTCATAATCGTATTTTCCGATCTTATCTTAATCTTTATAACTTTGAAATAAATTCGGATTTAAAAAAAAAAGATTATATCTATATTTCCTAATTTTCTATCTAATAAAGTAAATTTAAATTTCCTATTGTGATTAGTGTTTATTTTACCAATGATGGTAAATCAACTCATGATATAAATAAGTTGGATTTGTTCAAAAATTACTATTTGATAAATATCACGTTTTATCACGTTTTGTTCAAAAATTACTATTTGTTCAAAAATTTATACCTTTCAATAATTTTAAGCGTTTTTTTACGGGATAAGATTATATAAAATTTTAACTACCTCATTTGTATAAAGGAGGATCTAACTGATTTTTTTATTATAAAAATGACATATGGTGCAAAATTTCGTGAAGACATTAACTCCACTTTATACTTATAGTAGATGTGTAGGACAACGCTTACAACATTATTTCGTATAATTAAAGTGGAAGCTTCATAAATTAAAATAGCATGAAATTATAAAGCTTATAAAACTACTTCAAATATATATTTAGAATCAAACCCATGGTCCACGGGGATATATGAAACTACAATGATATACATTAAGTTAGCTTGTTGCTTGTTCATAATTTAATTTAACTTATCATGAAATTCTATATTAATTAATGCCCTCATAAATCTCTAGAGAAAGGCCGTTGTGCATTTCATGACCTTATAAATGATATACGCCCATGTGTATGAGAGAGAATCTTTGCAACTTGCAACTATATAGTCTATATATGATCATTTGGTCTGGTTGACCCCTTAATCACAAATTTAACAAGAATATATATATATATAGGCCCACTAATCCTATTGTTGAAATAAACAATAAATTGATCTTTCCACCACCATGGCAGCGTGTTCCAAAACTGCTCGTTTGATGCTTCTCAAATCTCTTTCCAAGTGGATGAGGAATTCGAGGAACGACAATTTCTGATCTCTTGTTCCCGAGCAAAATCTCTGATCGATCAAAATCTTACAACACACAAACTAAAAACAGGTTGATGCTTTTCTTTGCTAGTTTTGAGTAATTGAAAATATTAGGTATAAGAAAACTAGCTAGTTGGTTTTTGTACCCCGATAAAATTGATAATACATTTTTAATGTACAGTCTAGTTAATAAAACATTATATGATAATATTATTAGTATTTCGATGTTGAAAGTTTTTTTATCCGGGATCGTAATTTCATGTAAAGAATAAATTTAAATTATTACGATTATATATAATATAACTTAAATATGGATCATGAGTAACATAATAATGTATAAAATTATTCTCTATCTAAATAAAAATTAATTCGATATTATATATACATAAAAGAGGTTGACTCACATAAAAATGCGCCTTAAGATACCAATTGTAAATTAATAACAACCATTAAATTAAGAGAATCTATGGTTGAGATTAAACGGGGAATTAGATATGGACTATGGAGAAGGGAGACTTAAATGGGACGGTGACAATTTTTAAATTATAGGCCGGGAAAGTTAATGGAATAGTCGAGAATTGTATTCAATCGCTTGGGAGAGGTGATTTGCATTGAGACGAGACTCGAGAACGAACTTTTGACGATCCCCCGATTTTGCTTCTTTCTCTCGCCCTAAATTTCAGGCGATCTTCAACGATTTTGGAAAATTTGAATCCATTGTTACCTCCATCTGTGATTAATTCAAATCTAGGGTGCAATATCAGACGACGAACATGATTATTCGACAAGTATGTACAAATTTCAATCGATTTGTCTGTACTTTGATTTGTACGAGAAAGTGACAAAAGGGAAGAGGTCTACAAGAAAGAGACAAATGTAGTGGTAAGGAATTCAATTTGTGTATCATGTATAAATATGAGTGTTTCATATATATTGTTCATATGTTCACTTATTTTAACACTTTGTTCATTTTTTATGTCATTTTAGAGAGAACTTGTTATACACATACTACTGAAATGAGAACGTTACATAGAAAGAAGAAAAGGATACAAGATGGCTCCTTAAAGGAGAAGATTGTTAACATCCCATGGAGGAAGGAAAGGAACCGATCAATTGGAATATATACCATGAGGGTCATGAAGATGTATATGGGAGCGAAGTTTAAGGAATGGGATGATGAAATTAAAAAAAAATATCATTATGTCTATGAAAATACCGAGTGAAGTACTTAAACAAGATCATATACTTTGAGGTGAATGGGTTGAGGGAGCATATGGAAGAAAACTTGAAGACATGTAAAAAAGAAAACAAGATTCAAAAAGCTTGTTGTCAATAGAGAGACATTAGCTCATAGAAGATGGTAGAATAGAAAGTTGATGTGATCTAGAACCTATTAGGAAGTTAACGTAGAACTAGTTACATATTTGGTGACGTTTTCTATTTTGGATATGGAAATAATATTTTGTAAACATTTGGGGTTCACATTATGGCTTGGATTATGTCAGATCGGGGGATGTAAAATTGTTCTCTCAATGAAGAAATAGTTTTGTATGTGATGTCGTGCTTTTTAGTTGATTTTCTTAGGTTGTTTTCTCCTTTGTTTTGCATGTTTTCCTTGGTATTTGTGTGCTTTGCATAAGGTTTCACCTCTCTTTCGAGAGTTGGAGTCGTTTGTGTGTTGTTTCATGTTGTGTAGGTGTTTGGAGCCGTTTGGAGGAGTTTTTCATGCATTCTCGGAGCTTTCTAGGAACCGTTAGTTCTCAAGAGTCGAGTCGTCAAAGAGTCAAGATCCAAAGTCGCAACCAAGTGAGCCTCAAAGGAGTCAAGAACTCAAGGAATCCAAGGAGAAAGAGTGGAGAAACGCCGAGCAAAAGCCCAACCATTTGAAGCAAGACCGAAGCAAACCGAGAAAAGATCATGTTCTGCTATAGGTCGGCGCCGACCACCCCTAGGTCGCGGCCGACCCCTCTCAGCATCCGAAAGTTAATCCGTGCGCTGCAAGTAACGCTTTTGGGCGGGATTTTTGAAACCCGAAAAAGCAAGCGGCTGTGGCAGAGTTGTAGCAGACTTGTGGCAGGGAGGAAGCTTCCTTCTCTTGCTTTTGTGGGCTTCTTCATAAGACCCATTTGGTCTCACTTTCTAGGCAGCTTTTCCAAGGAGGGAAAAGGCTCAAGGGGGAGAGTGGAGTGTTGGCGGAGGGTAGGAGAAGAAGAAGAACGTGAAGAAGAAGAAGAGTGTGAGTTTGAGAGAGAGAACCTGTGTACGGGAAGGGTAGTGAAGAAGAAGCTTGTTCTAGTTGTTAGGAAGAAGAAGAAGAAGACATTGGTGTGAAGAACCTTGTGGGTTTGCTTAAGTTTGTAAGTTTGGATCTTTGATTTATTGAAGTTGTTCGTTTGTTTGTGGTGATGTCTTGCTCTTCTTTAGTGTTGTTTGTGTGTTTGATTATGTGTGAGTAGTTAGCTTGCTAGGGTTGGGGGTGAAACCCACCATGAAAGTGCATTTGAGACTTTGATTGTTTGGATCCATGCTTAGCTTGAAATCTCGGCCCATAAATCCCTCTTGTGTGCTTAAAACCCTTGAAGAAGGGGGAATGTTCTTGTTTGCAAACTAATTGCAAGATTATGTTGTGAACAAGGACTATCCGGGTTAGACGAAAGTCGAACCCTCCGAAGAACAAGTTGGATTGCATGTTAATCCTTTCATGTAAATGGAGGCTCTTGATGTGTTCTTTCGTGATGAAAGTCACCCATGAGGTTTCAAGTTAAGTTGGTTCTTTATCATTGTTTGAATGTATACTTGTGGTGTGGTGAATCCCCTCCCCTAGTTGTTTTTCCTTGATTTTACAAAACCAATCTTCGTGCCCAGAAAAAGGTCGGCCGCGACCAGTTGCAGGGTCGGCCGCGACCTCCTCTGTAGTGTTTTCCGTGTGTTTTTGTTGTGTTCTGTTGTGGGTCGGCATCGACCTCCCTAGGGTCGGCCCCGACCTATTCCTGAGATGTGTTTTTGCGTTTGTTTGCTTGTTTTGCCTTGCTTTGTTTCTCTTTTGCTTTCGTAGTATGATCGCTAGACTATAGAACTACTAACTCCCGTGGACGATCCTGACTTTGCTATACTCAGCGGGGTCTTGACAAATTTATTTGTGAGACTCTACTCAACAAATTGGCGCCGTTGCCGGGGAGTTAGTTTAGTTTCTTGGTCTAGCTTTCTTTTGGGTGAGGGACTAGCCCGAACCCCTATTTTGTTACTAATCCGTTTCTCTAGTGTTTTGAACGCAAGTGTATGCCCTCTAGTTCTCGAAGGGCAATTGACCATTTCCCCTTTGATCCCGAAATAGAGAGAACTCTTCGTCGAAGACTAAGAGAACGAAAAGCAATGGCCGACGCTGAGGCTCTTGCTCATCAAATGGCCGAACTTCGCGCACAAATGGAGCAATTGCAAATGAAGCGAGACGCTCAAGCCGCAGCTGCGCGGCGAGAAAGAGAGAAGGCCGCCCACCTCCGAGAACAACTTGATGCCATCCCGAGGAACGCTAAGCAATACATGCATCCTGAGCTTAGAGTTCCCGAGTCCGCTATTGTGCTCCCGGCAATAGAGCGTGCTTTTGAGATCAAGTCCCATTTCATCACTCTCATCAAAAGATCTCAATATGAAGGGAATCCCACCGAATGCCCCATGGAGCACATCAAGAACTTCACCGACCTTTGTGACACTATCGCCGCCGATGGTGTCTCACTTGAGTATGTTCTCCTCAAGGCGTTCAAGTGGTCTTTGTGTGGGAAAGTTCTTCATTGGCTCGAAAGTCTGCCCGCTAGATCCATCACTACATGGAAGGCTTTGCACGACTTGTTCATGACGAAGTTCTTTCCACCGGCCAAGACCACCGAGCTAAGGAAGCGCATCACCTCCTACCATCAACTTCCCAACGAGACAATTGTTTAAATGTGGGAGAGATTCAAGGAGCTTCTTCGGCAATGTCCAACCCATGGACAACCTCCTTATGTTCTCCAAGAGATATTCTTTCAAGGGATAAATGCCGCCACAAAAGACCGCATCAACCTCCATACCGATTGCGGTTTCATTGAGATGGATCCCGACGAGGCATGGGGTCTCATGGATAAACTCACCAGCTATGATGCCATGTACGGGACCCAACAAGCTGTCCGGATTCCACCAAGAAAGCTCTATGATCCTAATAGTGAGCCGATTGATCAAGATGTGAAATTCCAATTTATGCAAGACGAGATCAACAAGCTCAAGAAGCAAGTGAGCTACTTCAAGTCCGCCGGCCCCCCTTGTGAAGAGTGCGGTTCTCAATCACACACCGCCGCCTCTTGTACTAATGTAGAGCAAGTCCGGGCCGCCGAGGCTTATGCGGAGGCTAACTATATGAGAGGGCCCTACCGAGCCCAAAACAACGTTTATGCGGGGAGGAACAACAATTATCCTCAATGGAATAACCATGGCCAAGGTCAAGGTTATCCACCTCCCCCGCAAGAACAAAGGGGCCCTCCTTATAGACCTCCCGGTTATCAAACGGAGCCATCATGGGTCCAAGAATTGCAAGAAGGATTGATGCAAGGGGTGAGAACCGAGCTCACCACTCAGTTGAAAGGTGTCCACACGAGATTGGGAGATCTTGACACATGGAGAAAGAACGTTGACTCCCAACTCGGTGATCTCGCGGCTCAAATCCCACGACCTCAAGGGCGCTTACCGGGCCACCCCGATGAGAACCCAAGAGGACATATTGCCGCCATTCATCTAAGAAGCGGAAAGAAGTTGCCGGATCGAATAGTAAGTGAAGAGACGGTGAACAAAGAGGACGAGACTCCCCTGGAACAGGTCGTGGCCAACCCCCCAATGGTCTCCACCGACCCTGTCCCGGCTACGGAGGAGGTCACAGCCGACCACCCCCAGGTCGCCGCCGACCCTCCTCAGAGAATCCCGACGTCCGTCCATTTACCTCCGATAACGAAGGTACCTCCCTACCCATCCAAAAAGGCTAATGATTTCACGGAGGGAAAGTTCAAACGCTTCGTGAAGGTTCTCCAAGGCCTCAACATCACCATTCCCTTTGCCGAAGCGTTGAACGATATGCCCGCCTACACCAAATTTCTCAAGGAAATCTTGTCCAAGAAGCGGTCAATGTCCGAATTGACCAATGAAGTGCGGTCTATAGAGCTCCACGAAAAACTTGGTGATCCGGGTAAGTTTGCTATTACCATTGGCATAGGTGCTCACCGATTCAAAGCTCTATGTGATCTTGGTGCAAGTGCTAGTCTCCTCCCTCTTTCTATATGGTCCAAGACCAACATGGGTCCTTTGGTTCCGGTGAACATGAGGCTCTATATGGCGGATGGCTCTTGTGTGCAACCCACCGGCATTGTTGATGACTTTCCTATCCAAGTCGGCAAGTTCTTTGTGCCCAACGACTTTATTGTGATGGAAATGCCGGAAGATCCCGTCGTCCCGATCATTCTTGGACGGCCATTCCTTGCTACCGCCGGCGCCGTTATTGATGTGAAGAAAGGTCCCCTCACTTTTGAGATTGGAGAAGAGGTGGTAGAGTTCCGATTCAACCCTACCATGAAGGAGACCGGTGAAGTCATGGAGGTCAAGATGTTGCTTGAAGAGTACGCAAGTGAAGATGAAGAGAAAGAAGTGGACCTCCCCTGTTGTAGGTCGGAGCCGACCATCCCTAGGTCGTCCGCGACCTCCGACAGGATCTCACCAACATGCTTGATTGAAGATGAAGATGGTAAAGCAAAGGAGTTTCTGAGGGCGGATGAAGACGATGACATTATCACACCACCACCGCCTACTCCGGAGCTTAAGACTCTTCCCGAGTCTTTGAGGTATGAGTTTCTTGGCCCAAATTCCACTTTTCCGGTTATTGTAAATGCAAATCTAAATGCGGAAGAAGTTGGAAAGTTGCTTGATGTTCTTAGGGCTCATAGGAAAGCCATTGGGTACTCGCTTGAGGACTTGAGTGGGCTTTCACCTTCCTTGTGCATGCATCGAATTTTTCTTGAGGAAGGACATAGGCCAACCATTGAGCATCAACGGCGACTCAACCCAAATATGAAGGAAGTGGTGAAGAAGGAGATTTTGAGGATGCTTGATGCGGGAATCATATTCCCGATTTCGGATAGCAAGTGGGTGAGCCCGGTTCATGTAGTGCCTAAGAAGAGCTGTCTCACCGTTGTGGAGAATGAGAAGGGCGAATTGATTCCTACTAGGACTACTACTAGTTGGCGCATGTGCATTGATTATAGGAAACTCAATAGTGCCACTAGGAAGGATCATTTTCCTTTGCCCTTTATTGACCAAGTGCTAGAGAGATTAGCTCTTCATGACTAATTTTGTTATCTCGATGGCTATAGTGGTTTTTGGCAGGTTCCAATACACCCCGATGACCAAGAGAAGACAACTTTCACATGCCCTTATGGAACGTTTGCTTATAGGAGGATGCCATTCGGACTGTGCAATGCACCCGCTACCTTCCAAAGGTGTATGATGGCCATCTTCTCCAACATGATAGAGGACATTGTGGAGGTGTTCATGGATGACTTCTCGGTGTACGGTACCACTTTTGACTCTTGCCTTGCTAATCTTTCTAAATTTCTCAAGAGGTGTGAAGAAACCAACCTAGTGCTAAATTGGGAAAAATGCCACTTTATGGTTAGAGAAGGGATTGTCCTAGGTCATGTGGTGTCTAAGAGGGGAATTGAAGTGGATCAAGCTAAAATTGAATTGATTGAAAAATTGCCACCCCCCACCTCCGTAAAAGGAATTAGAAGCTTTTTAGGACATGCCGGGTTTTATAGGAGGTTCATTCAAGATTTCTCTAAAATTTCCAAACCATTGACTAACCTCCTCATGAAAGATGTTGTGTTTGAGTTTTCTTCCGAGTGTCTTGAAGCTTTTCATAGGATCCGGGATGGTCTTGTGTCGGCTCCTATCATGCAACCACCGGAGTGGACACTCCCCTTCGAGATCATGTGTGATGCAAGTGATTATGCCGTAGGTGCGGTTCTTAGGCAAAGAAAAGAGAAGAAGCTTCATTCTATCTACTATACAAGCAAGACGCTTGATGAGGCCCAAGGCAAGTACACAACAACGGAGAAAGAGTTTCTAGCTGTGGTGTTCGCATTTGAGAAATTCCGTTCTTACTTGGTTGGCTCGAAAGTGATAGTCTACACCGACCACGCGGCCGTCCGTTACCTCATGGACAAGAAGGATGCTAAACCACGCTTGCTCCGGTGGATGCTCCTCCTTCAAGAGTTTGATCTAGAGATACGAGACAAGAAGGGAGCGGAGAACCTCGTGGCGGATCACCTTTCAAGGCTACCCATAGAACACATCACGGAGTCCGGAATCATGGTGCCAATCAACGACACCCGCCCGGACGAGACTCTTCTAAGATGCGAAGTGTCGCGAGAAGGAGGCTCTTGGAGTAGGTCGGCTGCGACCCCCTGTTGGTCGGCTGCGACCTCCTCTGCCCCTTCTCCGGTTGTTGATGATGGTCGAGGCGGTATGCAAGCGACCCCGCGTGAGGTCGCCCAAGGTCACATCTTTTACCTCTCTTGTGTACTTCCTAATCCTCCTTCCCCTTCTCCGATTTTGCACTCAATAGATGCTATTAAGGGGGTGAAAGCCCCGTGGTTTGCGGATTTTGCCAATTATGTTGTAGGTGGCATTGTGCCGGATGGGTTGAACTCTCAAGCCAAGAAGAAATTCCTCCACGACGTCAAGCGCTACTATTGGGACGATCCTTATTTGTTCAAGCAAGGAAGTGATCACCTTTTTAGACGTTGTGTCCTGGATGAGGAGATAGAAGAAGTGATCCGTCATTGCCACACTCTTCCGACGGGAGGCCATGCTAAGGGATTCAAAACCACCGCGAAGATTCTTTAAAGTGGATTTTATTGGCCTACTATCTTCAAGGACGTGCAAGCTCATGTGGCCACTTGTGGTGAATGCCAAAGGGTGGGCAACATTACATGGAGAAACGAGAACCCGCTCACCGGAATCTTGGAAGTGGAACTCTTTGATGTTTGGGGTATTGACTTCATGGGACCCTTCCCCTCTTCGGGTCCCTATAAGTACATACTCGTGGCGGTTGATTATGTCTCCAAGTGGGTTGAAGCCGTAGCCACAAGAACAAATGATGCAAGAGTGGTGGCTAAGTTCATGAAGACCAACATCTTCCCCCGATTTGGTGTACCCCGAGTTCTCATTAGTGATGGTGGTTCACACTTCATTGAGAGGAGCTTTGAATCCCTTTTGACCAAGTATGGGGTGTCTCACAAGGTGGCCACACCTTACCATCCTCAAACTAGTGGTCAAGTGGATGTTTCTAACCGGCAAATCAAGAGCATTCTTGAAAAGACGGTGTCCCGCTCAAGGAAAGATTGGTCCTCCAAGCTAGATGATGCTTTGTGGGCATACCGCACCGCCTACAAGACGCCACTCCGCACCACTTCTTTCAACCTTGTGTATGGCAAGTCATGTCACTTGCCCGTCGAGCTTGAACACAAAGCTTTATGGGCTCTCAAGGAGCTCAACATGGACCTCGACGCGGCCGGAGCAAAACGATTCATGGACTTGCAAGAATTGGAGGAATTGAGGCTCAAGGCATATGAGAACTCAAGGATCTACAAGGAGAAGACCAAGAGGTGGCATGATAGGAAGCTCGTGCCCAAAAACATCAAGGACGGTGACCGAGTACTTCTCTTCAACTCTAGGCTTCGCCTCTTTCCCGGGAAGTTGAGAACCCGATGGAGTGGACCGTTTACGGTTCATCGTATGTACCCGCACGGCGCGGCCAACCTCATAGATGACAAAGGAGGAATTTTCAAGGTCAATGGCCACCGGTTGAAGAAGTACTATGAGAAGGTGGACCCCGATGAGGAAATCCGAGCCACTTGGGCTCTCACCACCGTCATCTAGCCAAGGTACCCCACGTCTAGCTCAAAGACGTTAAAGAAAGCGCTTTCCGGGAGGCAACCCGTTGTTTCCTTTTCTTAGTCTAGATCGGTAGTTTGCTTTGCATTTCCATAAGCATTTTGTAGGGACCCGAGACTTTGGTCGGGAGCAAGAAGTTGGAGGCGAACAAACGCAAGTGGTGGAAAACTCTCTGGTGACGGTCGGCGCCGACCCCCTGGTGGTCGTGGCCGACCCCCTCTGGCGAAAGGTGAAAATTGTGTAAAAATTTCGGGAAATTACAAGTAAGCCCCTGAACTTTTTCTTTACAATTTTTATCCCTTCCCACCCCTTTTAGCTATCCATCCACGACCTAGGCCCCCATCTTCACGACCTCCTTGCCTCCATAGCCTCCTTCAAGCTCTCATTCATCCCTCTTGCTCCATACCCACTAGATCTAGCTCCTTTCCTCCAAATTTCACCAAAATCCTTCCTAATCTTCCTTCCTCTACTCAAATCTCCCACAAAAACCCAGAAATTTCGACCCACCCATACCAAGAACCCACGACCCCGACCTCTCACAACCTCGGCTTAGACCCCTATTTTGCTTGCATTCATCTTGTTTAACACTCTTTTGGTATGTTCTTCTACCCCCTTGCTCTTAAATTCAAGTTTACTTGGTTTATATTGAGGGTTTAGTTTGAAATCTAGATTTGGGTGTTCTTGAGCTTGAATGTTGAAATTTGGATTCTATGCGCTTAGATTTACATGTTTGGTTGTGGATTGTTGAGTTTTGGCATGCTTTCTTGCTTGATCTATGCTTGTTTGGGTGATTTTGGTTCAATAGAATTTTTCCATGATTTTTGGTGGCCATTAGATGGCAATTTGCTGAATTTTTCGTGCATGATGGGCTGTAGCAGGTCGGCGCCGACCACCCCCTGGTCGCGGCCGACCACCACCAGAAATTGAAAAATTGTCGTTGCTTGTTTTGGCGCGTATTTGTGTATGTACGAGCTCCCATGGGTCGTCCCCGACCCCGGATGTCTCGTATTCTATTTGAAAACATGCTATTTGAGTTACTCTTGCCATGAATTGATTGATTAAAGCATGAGTCCTTCCCATTTCTTGCTTGCGTTTCATGATTGTGCATGCTTGGTTGAGAATTTTCGTATGAACTTGAAAGTGTGTGTTTCTAGCAAGTATGGGGTGACTTTTTGGAAATTGGTTGTGTATCTCTTGTGTGGTGTTTGTGTTGTTTGAATTGGAAATTACCTTGGAAGTTTTTTGTTGGTTTTGTAGAAAAATGGCATCATCCTCAAGGGCATCCAGGAAACAAAAGAAGGGCAAGAATGTAGCGGTGATGGATGACGTTGTGATCCGTGATGAAGGGCAAATGCAACTCTATGAGAAAATGATGGAGGAAACGGTGAAGACTCGGTCCTACTACCAAGAGTCGCATGTGAGCCTCCATGTGCACTCGGCGGTGGAGGAGGCGTTCCGGTTGCTTGGGGCCGATAGACTCATTGATGATCCCGTCCCGAGACACTACCCGGCGCTTACTTGTGAGTTCGACGCCACCCTCAACATCTCCGGGCCACACTCGGCAGATTTTGGCAAGACCAAGATTGAATTTCAAATTGCCGGGAAGAAGCACGCAACCACTATCACCAAGCTCAACAAGATGCTAGGCCTCCCTTCACCATCGGGAACCTATGCCATAAGGGACTTCCCCGTCCAAAAGATGTGGTCTTACCTAGCTTGCAAGACCGAGACCACGAGCAACCCACTCGCTCGGGACATTGCTAGCCCGGTCTTCAAGGTGATCTTGCGCATTCTCGGCGCCGCTATTTGGTGCAAGTACGAGCTCTCTCGCCCCACCTTGCGAGAGCTCGAGTGCTTGACCTCCATCCTCTTCACCAATGCTCCCGCAATGAACTTTGCCTATGAGTCCGTCCACAACATCATCAACCAACGAAGGAACCCGAAATTTACCATGTGTGGTTGGTTGGTGGTCCTCATTGCCCAAGCCCTCAAGGTTGATCTTGCCCGCTACAACTCCAAGCCCGTCACTCGCATGGATGTCCGGTACTACTTGAATGCCCGGGTGATTGAGTGGACTGAGGCGATTGGCTACCACAACAACTTCATCGACCCCACCGGAGTGACTCACAAGGTCGGCCTCAACGATGAAAATTGTGAGTTATTCTATCTCCCCAATTGGTATGATGATTGGGCACCTTCGGAAGATCCCTCCCCCTACTATCAACTCCTCTCGGAAGATGAAAATGTAAGACGACAACCGAGTCGGTTCCCGAGAGATGGCCCAACCACGAGAACAAGGCAAAAACGTGGAAGAAGAGACTTCCTGGAAGGGGTCGGCGCCGACCACCCAGAGGTCGCCCGCGACCACTTCCAGGAAGGTGAATTTGCGCGGGATGGGGTCGGCTTCGGGTAGAGCCAGGTCGGTGGCGAGGCTGGGCAGAGCAACAATGACCCTATGGACTACACGATGGGCCCCCAACCCGGGATGTTCCCGTACTCCTCCAATCCTTCGGGATTCGGGTGGTCCGGTGGTCCTCGATATGAGCCTCAAGGTGGCGAGTCTAGCACCCAAGTTTCCCCCACCATGGAGATGCTCAGCGACAAGATGGACGCCCTCGGCATTCAACAAAACTTCTTGTATTCCCAAATCCAACATCACAACGATCAAAATTTGGCCCGTTTCCAAGATGCAACTAGAGGCTTTGACAACTTCCGGGAAGAATACTATGAAGACCGCCAAGCTCAATTTGCTTACAATGCTTGGCTTGCCCAAAAGATGTTCCCGGACTCCCCGTTCCCTCAACCTCCTCCAAGGTGAACCTTCTCCAACAATGCTCCAAACCCAAGTTAGTTTCTCTTTTCCCTCTCTTTACTTTTTAATCAATGGGGACATTGATGTTTAAGTATGGGGTGGTTTGAGAGATGCTACTTGTTTGTGTTGTGTGTTTTTGCTCGTGTGTGCATTTGTATGTTTGTTTGTGTGTGTGTCTAAGCATGATTGAGTCTTTTCTTTTTGATTTTTATGACGGATAAATACCCTTGCTAAGATGTCCTAGGATAGTGGTTACAAGCATCATCATGTAAATCCTTGTAACTTGCTTTGAAAGATTGCCTACCATGACTTTGATTTTTGAATTTTGAGCTTATGATGAAAATTGAGCATGCATGATTCTAAGTGAAAAGCAATCCAACAAAATTTGAACCTAAGTGAGAAATCTTTTGGCCACAAGGAATGTATGTTCTATTCCTTGGTTTTTCATGTGTGATTTTTACTCTTCCAAATGCATTTATCACTTGACAATGACACGCTTATTCTTGATTTGAAACCAATGAAGATGTATTCATCACTAGTTAGATCAAATGATATTGAACTTATTTTCATTAGCCTTTTTCTCTCCTTTTCATCCTACCTATGCATGATCCCTTGATTTGAAGCCCCTTGTTTGAGCCTAAAGCCTTATTTCTAGCTCCACAAAAGTATCCTAGCCATTATAAGCTTGACCCCCTTAATCCGAGAATTAGGACTTAGAATGAATTGTGATGTTGATGTGGATGAGGGGTGAAAAGGAAGAGATTGTAAAAGTGGAAATTGAAGGAGTTGTCTTAGAAAAAGAACAAAAAAAAAAAGATGAAGTGTTGGCTCGGGGAGCACGAATGTAGTAAAAAGAGTACCATCTGCCGTGGGTCTCGGCCGACCATCTAGAGGTCGCGGCCGACCCCCACCAGGCCCATCAAAAAAAAAAAAAAAAAGAGATGGTGGTGTTTGAATAAGTGCTAGAGCCAAAGCTTCTTCATAAGAAAAGACGAAGAAGTAGGTGAAGTGAAGTTTGCTTGAAAGCTAAGTGTTTGGTGTTTGGAGGAAGAAAGAAGAGTTGGTTGAGTGTTGTTGAGATTTGAAGTCTAGGAGTCTAGGTTCCCGGATTCATTAGCACCACAAGGCCAAACTATTCCACACCCTTTGAAATACCGATCCCCATTATAACCCGGCCGAACGAAACTTCTTTGAAGTTTACATTGAGCCACCTTAAGTTCTTTTGATGATTTAACTTGTTTTGATTTCTTCGGTGGAGGATTTTGAATATAATTTCCATTGTCTATGAGGTATTGCGTTTGGAATTGAGTTTGAGTGCTTGATTGATACATCCTAAACACTTGAAAGTGAGTGAAACACATTGCCTTGTGAGGTTGGGTTGTTATTGCTTAGAATGCATACATGCGTGCTATGATATTGGAGTTGTTTGCTCATTTGTTCTACTTGCACTTATTTTTCCTTAGAGGCATTCTTTGAGCTTGTTGCTTGGTCTTGATGCATGAAAGGTATTGCTTGAGGACAAGCAAGCTTAAGTATGGGGTATTTTGATGTCGTGCTTTTTAGTTGATTTTCTTAGGTTGTTTTCTCCTTTGTTTTGCATGTTTTCCTTGGTATTTGTGTGCTTTGCAAAAGGTTTCACCTCTCTTTCGAGAGTTGGAGTCGTTTGTGTGTTGTTTCATGTTGTGTAGGTGTTTGGAGCCGTTTGGAGGAGTTTTTCATGCATTCTCGGAGCTTTCTAGGAACCGTACGTTCTCAAGAGTCGAGTCGTCAAAGAGTCAAGATCCAAAGTCGTAACCAAGTGAGCCTCAAAGGAGTCAAGAACTCAAGGAATCCAAGGAGAAAGAGTGGAGAAACGCCGAGCAAAAGCCCAACCATTTGAAGCAAGACCGAAGCAAACCAAGAAAAGATCATGTTCTGCTATAGGTCGGCGCCGACCACCCCTATGTCGCGGCCGACCCCTCTCATCATCTGAAAGTTAATCCGTGCGCTGCAAGTAACGCTTTTGGGCGGGATTTTCGAAACCCGAAAAAGCAAGCGGCTGTGGCAGAGTTGTAGCAGACTTGTGGCAGGGAGGAAGCTTCCTTCTCTTGCTTTTGTGGGCTTCTTCATAAGACCCATTTGGTCTCACTTTCTAGGCAGCTTTTCCAAGGAGGGAAAAGGCTCAAGGGGGAGAGTGGAGTGTTGGCTGAGGGTAGGAGAAGAAGAAGAACGTGAAGAAGAAGAAGAGTGTGAGTTTGAGAGAGAGAACCTGTGTACGGGAAGGGTAGTGAAGAAGAAGCTTGTTCTAGTTGTTAGGAAGAAGAAGAAGAAGACATTGGTGTGAAGAACCTTGTGGGTTTGCTTAAGTTTGTAAGTTTGGATCTTTGATTTATTGAAGTTGTTCGTTTGTTTGTGGTGATGTCTTGCTCTTCTTTAGTGTTGTTTGTGTGTTTGATTATGTGTGAGTAGTTAGCTTGCTACGGTTGGGGGTGAAACCCACCATGAAAGTGCATTTGAGACTTTGATTGTTTGGATCCATGCTTAGCTTGAAATCTCGGCCCATAAATCCCTCTTGTGTGCTTAAAACCCTTGAAGAAGGGGGAATGTTCTTGTTTGCAAACTAATTGCAAGAGTATGTTGTGAACAAGGACTATCCGGGTTAGACGAAAGTCGAACCCTCCGAAGAACAAGTTGGATTGCATGTTAATCCTTTCATGTAAATGGAGGCTCTTGATGTGTTCTTTCGTGATGAAAGTCACCCATGAGGTTTCAAGTTAAGTTGGTTCTTTATCATTGTTTGAATGTATACTTGTGGTGTGGTGAATCCCCTCCCCTAGTTGTTTTTCCTTGATTTTACAAAACCAATCTTCGCGCCCAGAAAAAGGTCGGCCGCGACCAGTTGCAGGGTCGGCCGCGACCTCCTCTGTAGTGTTTTCCGTGTGTTTTTGTTGTGTTCTGTTGTGGGTCGGCATCGACCTCCCTAGGGTCGGCCCCGACCTATTCCTAAGACGTGTGTTTTGCGTTTGTTTGCTTGTTTTGCCTTGCTTTGTTTCTCTTTTGCTTTCGTAGTATGATCGCTAGACTATAGAACTACTAACTCCCGTGGACGATCCTGACTTCACTATACTCAGCGGGGTCTTGACAAATTTATTTGTGAGACTCTACTCAACAATATGTTTTGTTCATATATATTGTTTATGTGTTCAAATATTATATGAGGTTGTTCACATACTTTATATTTTGGTTCACATCTTATGAAAGATTATATATGACTATAGAAATAGTTTATTACGGATGTTTTCATGTTCATATTTTTCCAATGGGTGTTCACATATTTGATAAGCTTGCTCAAATATTTTATGGTAAAAAGGGAAATCAAGATAAATAACGCAAACTGATGGACGTTCTATGTTAAAATGACGTATGTTCATATATAAACAAATCACGTTCATAAAAATTCAAACGCAGATCAATAACACTCTTACCACTCAGGACTTTCATTGAGAATGTATGTGCATAACTTAAGGGTGCAAAACAAACACCATACAAAGCCCAATCAATATTCGAAATAACACACGTAGCATATCAACACCACTATATGACAAATATGGATTGATAAATATTTAAACATAATCGATTCAAAGCATTAGGAAGAGATAGGAAGTTATTAATTGAACAAAAATTCAAAATCGTAAAGAGTGTGTTGGGATTACAAACCTGTAGATGAAGACAAGGTTTCAGAATCTAATGTTAGCTTAGTATAATTTGTTAAGCGTAGCTCAATTGTGTGCTAACGGAAAAAATCAAGTTGTCTTTGATCATAAGCAGTGCCAGGTGAATGAAATAAGTTCGGGTAGGACGCTTCTAAAGGGATTATGCAGAAACAATGTCTACAAACTTGATCACAGGTTCCAATCTGAAGAGAGTTTTGTGCTTGAAATTTGTGGCCGATGTCGCCGACCTCTGGCATAGTCGGTTCTATCATTATAGCCCGCATTTATTGATCAAATTGCATAGAGAGGAGCTGGTTCGTTGTTTGCCCGTGATTGATGTCTCTAAGTCTGGTGTATGTGATGCTTGTGTGAAGGGTAAGCAAGTAAAGTCTTCCTTTAAGTCCAAAAAAGAGATGAGCACCTCCAAGCCCCTTGAGTTGATTCATATGGACTTGTGTGGACCTATGAGTGTGTAGAGTAGAGGGGGAAATAGATATGTCTTTGTGATTGTTGATGACTATTCACGTTATACTTGGACTATCTTTCTTGCTTCTAAAGACCAGGTTTTTGATGAGTTCGAGAGATGGGCAAAGGTTGTTGAGAGGAAGCTTGGTATCTCCTTGGTGGCTATTAGATCTGATCATGGCACAAGGTTTGAGAACTCTGAATTTCAGGAATAATACAAGAAAAATGGTGTCAGCCACAACTTCTCGACGCCAAGAACCTTACAACAAAATGGCGTGGTCGAGAGAAAGAATCGAGCTTTGGAAGAGATGTCGCAGACCTTGCTCATCTCTAGTGGTCTTCCAAGAAATTTCTGGGGTGAAGCTATTCATGCAGCTTGCTATGTGATGAATAGAGTCATGTTGCGTCCATTGCTTGGAAAGACTCCTTATGAACTGTTGAGAAGAGTCAAGCACAACGTCGCCCACCTTTGCACGTTCGGATGCAAGTGATATGCTCATAACAATGGGAAGGATAGCCTGGGCAAGTTCAATCCATGGAGTAATGTTGGAACCTTTGTCGGCTACTCACGAACAAGCAAAGCTTACAAGGTGTACAACAAGAGGACAAAGAAGATCGAAGAAAGTTTCCATGTGGTGTTCGATGAAAGCACCATAGGAGGTTCTCTGATTAAAGATCGCAATGATGGTGATCTAGGCTATTTCTTGTGTCTGGAGGATGTCTATGACAAGAGAAGTGCAGAAAGCTCATCTGGTGTCGCCAACAGTGACAGTGTCGTCGACTCAGAGGAAGTATATGTTGAGCAGACTCCAAGTTTTGAAGGAGGAAGTATATGTTGAGCAGACTCCATGTTTTGAAGATGTCGCCAACCCGGACTATGTCTATAAGCTTGATAAGGCTCTTTACGGGTTGAAACAGGCTCCTCATGTGTGGTATGATAGGCTATCAAAATTCCTGATCAAGAATGAATATGTTTGAGGAGAGATTGATAAGACCTTATTCTTGTTGAGGAAAGGGAATCACACCCTGCTGGTTTAGGTCTATGTCGATGACATCATATTTGGCTCAACAAATCTTGAGTTAGTGAAGCAGTTAGTCAACCTCATGTCGAGTGAGTTTGAAATGAGCATGATGGGTGAACTTAAGTTCTTTTTAGGACTTCAGGTCGTGCAGAATGAGGAAGGTACCAAGATTTATCAACAAAATTACCTTAGGGAGTGCGTGAAGAAATTTAGTCTTGAGATCTCTCACTCTTTTGATACTCCCATATCGACGACCACTTCACTTGGAAAAGATGAGAAGGATCCGAAGGTGAATGCTACTCTGTATCGATGTATGATTGGATCTCTCTTATATCTTACAGCTAGTAGGTCGGATATTGTCTTTATTGTGTCTATATGTATGATTTCAGGCCGATCCAAGAGAATCTCATTTGAAAGTTGTAAAGAGGATCATTCATTATCTTAAGGGAAGGGACAACTTGTGTCTGTGGTATCCACGGGTCAGTGACTTTGACCTAGTCGGCTACACCGATGCAGACTTTGCGGGGAATCATGTTAATATAAAGAGTACATTAGGGTTGGCCCAATTTCTAGGATCTTGCTTAATCTCTTGGGGATCTAAGAAGTAGAATTCAATTGCTCTATCTACGGCTGAAGCCAAGTTTGTCGCCGCCGCCACATGTTGTTCACAACTATTATGGATCAACCAACAACTCAATGATTATGGTGTTAAGTTTGGGTCCGTACGCATACTTTTTGACAGCACAAGTGCTATTGATATCTCCAAGAATCTGGTGCAACATTCAAAGACAAAGCACATTGATATAAGGAACCAATTTCTTCAAGATTGTGTGGAGAAAGGCAGGGGTTCCATGGAGTTTTGCAGGACGGATGAACAAAGGGCGGATATTTTCACTAAGGCTTTAAATCGTGAACCCTTTGAACGACTTCACACGAAGCTAACTATGATCTCACTCGATTAACTTATTACATTATATGCTAACCCTCAATGACTAGTTGAAATCTAATTGATTATCATTTGAGAATAACATACTTATATAGTGTAAGTCTAATGAGGTATGTGTGCAATTATTGATGATATTTCCTACTTGTGTGCGTGTCGGCGAGTCCTGCATGTTGTGATTAATATTGCATATTTGATTGAACTTTTTCTTTGAGCTCAAAGGAATCAACCTGATGACCCTTTAACCCTCCTAACAAGCCCAAATGATGGTTGATTCTACTGCCGTCCCCGACCTATCATGCTTGAGATTCTCTATACGCCAATTTGCTTGCTTGTTTCATTTAAACGGAGGCGGAATATCGTGCCATTGCTTTTGCCTATACTGAGTTGATCTAGTTACAATAGTTGCTTCGGGAGTTACACGTCCTTATTCTGCTTCACCTCATTTTACTATGCGAAAATTTGAGTGCTACCTATATGTCGGCCAATCGTGTCTTCCATCAGCGACCTAGACACATTATACTCGATTATCATTTTGTTTGTGAACCTATACACATTATACTTGGTTGATGGCTCTCTCATTGTTCGCCATATTCGAGCATTGGATCAAGTTGCTGATTTTTTACAAAAGTTGCGGGCAACACTAGACTTCAGATGCTTGTTACTACCTATTTAACTCCCCCTCGATATTTCTCAATTGCCAAATTTTAAGTTGTTGATACATGCACGCAATATCATTTTATTTTAATACAAGGAAGATATTGCGTAAATATAGAGGCCTACACTAGAGTTGTCAAAACCTTACCCGACCAAAAATTTTAGGATTGAAACCAGAGTTGAATAGTAGCGAGCAAAGAAAAAACCCGAACCCGATTTGGTTTATACCCGAAACCGACCCGATTTTATATATATATGCAGAATAAATATATATTCTTGTAAATATTATAATATAACCAATTATATATAAAATATTAAAATAAAAATCTATTAAAAATATTTTTTTAATTATTAAATATTATTATTTAATTATAATATTATTTTAATATATAATCAGTAAAAATTAAAATTCTTGACCTGTTAGGTCGACCGGAACCCGCACAATAACCTCTCAAGACCCGACCCGACTTGACTTGTAACCCGATTGACCCGAACCCGCACTCAACTCGAACCCGAAAAGACCGAACCTGAATCCACCCGTCCCGACCCATTTGATACCTTTATATTTTCTTAATATGTAATCTTACTCATATACATATTTATTTAATTAAAATATTAGTTCCATCTATGATTTTGAGTTGTTTACTTATTAATTATACCCTAATATATAAATCTCAATCCTATCATTATACCCATTTTATTAGTGAATAGATTTACTCTTAATTTTTTAATATAAAAACTTATTTATTTAAGCCATAATGTATAGATCGTAAACTTATCATTGTTTATCAATTTAATTAAATAGTTTATTATCTATAATTTATTTTTTGTTATTTTATTAGAAGATATTTTTAAATCATCAATGTTAGCATATACAACTATAATTATACAAAATTTTCCTTTTATTACAATATTTTACTAAATATATTTTTATTATTAAATCATATTAAAATCCCAATAAAAATATTAATAATTATTTTTATAAAATTTTCTTGTTATTAAAATTTTTTCTATATTTTTATTGTAATTAAGTGGGTTGGAGCCCAATTAGTTGGTAAGCTCCCATCCAACTTTTTGTAAATTCCCTTAAGTTAAATAAATGAAATAAATAATAATTTTCTATGAAAAAATACAAATATTAATAAAAAGGTGAAATGATATGCTTAGCCTAATTATATATGTAAAATTACATATGGATTATGTTTTAGATACAAGATAGATTTATTAATTACAATAATGATTCATTAATATTTTTATTTCATATTTATATACTTCTGATTTAATTTTTTTTTTAAATCACACAATATTAATCTATGTTTTTTATTTAAAATGATTGATTGATTGATTTATTTAAGATAGTTTATGCAATTTAGTCACATACCAAAATATTTGTATCGATCTTTAATAAAATTTGATAATGTATTATGTCATTCTTCCTCGATCATTTGAATATATGTTTATGTATGCATAAATCGTAAATACGCAAATATAGTATATTTCTAAATTTATATAATATTTGATGGTGTACGAGAATTATGTTGTTTATAATTTAAAAGATACTCGTCATTTTAAAATCATGTAGATATATGATAATATTTATAATCTTTATAATAAATTCATAAACAATATTACATATATAAATAACGTTCGCGTACAAGGTATAGGTCATTTACTAATATAACTTAAAGTAAAAAATAATAAATATGAATTGATTTTAATATCAAAGTTAAAAATAATAATATATTTAATAATGGCTTCCATTTTAATAAATTCGAATTTCTAAAAGTATTTCTTACATATATAGACAAAAGAGGAAAAAAGAAATATGCGATATATTAGAAATGATAGCATATATTACCAGAATTAGAAACTTAGAAAATATATTCTACATATATATATATAATACAGAGTTTAATCAAATTAACTGAAATAACATGAACAACAATTAAATATATAAATAAGAGGTATATCTTGAAATAAATAATACTCCCTCTGTCCCTAAATATAAGTCCCATTTTCCATTTTGGGTGTCCCAAAATATAAGTCCCATTTGCTAAACTTTCCACTTTTGGACTATTAAATTTACCATATTACCCTCATCAAACAACTCAAATTACACCTTTTATAACCCTCTCTCCTCTACTTTTACTATATTATCCTCACTCAATCATTCAAATTACACCTTTTCTAACTCTCTCTCCTCTCCTTTTACCATTTTATCCTCACCAAATCATTCAAATTACACCTTTTTCATCTATCTCTCATCTCCTTTTACCATATTATCCTTACTAAACACTATAAATTACCTATTTTTCCACTTTTTCTTAAAATTTGTGCCTAAGCCCCAAATGGGACTTATATTTAGAGACGGAGGGAGTATATCTTTATAAGAGTTATTTTATCGTAACATCAATTCATGCAACCAAAAGTCTTCTTTGTCGGTAATTTAATTGTTTAATGCTGATTTGCGGAATTATTCAATATGGTCTTCTTTCCGGTCATTCTTATGTATGTTCACCTTTGTTAGAACTAACAAAACTTGATCCGATCAAAAAATTAATCCAAATCATTCGAGAATATTATGAACATTTTATAGTGACGGAAAGATAATGTAAAAAACAAACTAACCGAAGTGGTTAATTGGTCGGAAAATCTTAATTATCTAGGTCTTGTAATAAACTAGTAAAAAACCAGTTGTCTCCACCGTTTAACGTACGTACAATTTTCTTTTACATGGATGGATCCAGCTAACGGCAATGATAAGATAATATATCTTTTCTAATGATTAGTGTGTTTGTATTTTCTGATAGAAGACTATTCTACTTGTTGGTGTTCTATATTGGAAGTTGTCATCTTAAGGGAGGTCGATGTTGAGAAATGCACACATCAGTATTATGATCGGTAATTTTTCAACCAAGAAAAAGTATTTCGTATATTAATGATTAACAGCTGTCCGAAAACCAAAATTTTCAGAAAATGAAAGTATTCACAAATACGGAATAAATAAGTATATAGAAAAGCATTATAAGATTTAATAATGGTAATTTTCTTGCAAGAAAGAGGGATTGGGCATCAATTAATTGAGTTTAATAATGTTGAACAATCCACGAAGGTTCTTCATAAACAAAAATACAAAATGCCCAGTAGTTCTTAACGGAATATTGACATTTTCAAACTCCTACATATACAGCTAGCTCATGAAGCTAGCACAACATAAATTGGTTTGACAATAAAAATTAAAAAACCCACAACATAATTTGAACACTACGCATTGCACCGATTTTTTCATTGAAAAGAATTATATAATGTGAAGAAGAGAATTAAACTAATAGCAGTAAAAACTAAAAGTAGAAAATCATGTTTTAAGCGCCATTACTATTTTTAGTTGTGATTTTCTAATATTGCCATATTCAACCCAAAAAAAGTGTGAGCGGTTAAAATTAATTGTCATATTATTTTGTTTATCTTCCGCCATAAAGTTATTTTATTTATTATGCTATTTCTTATCTTTAAATATTTGTCATATAGTTAAATACAGTACAACCTCCATAAAATAATACTCGATAAATTAATAAACTCGGTAAAATAATATTTTTCTCCGGTCCCGACTTCGGCTAGTGTAAAATTTGACGATTTTCGATAAGATAATAAGATAATAAATTTTCATAAAACCCCTATAGAAATATAAGGTCCCAATAAAATCATAAATTAATAAATATATGAAAACTTACATATATGTACAACTAAGAGAACTTTCAAAACTTAGTACAATATGATTCTATTTTAGTTGGTATTATTTTTGGTTCAATGACAATATTTGGTACTAATTTAAGCTAATTTTCCTAAGTTTAATTTAGTTACATAAGATAATATTTTATTGGAATATCTCTATAGCTACAATCTCTATAAATTAATAAATATTAATTTATCGATGAATTAATATCTCTATAAAATAATAAAATACCCCGGTCCCAACCCTATTAATTTATAGAGGTTTAACTGTATAGTGGCTATCCAAAGTGTCAAAGTTAATCGAAGGATTTCGACCCAAAAAAAAAGTTAATCGAAGGATACAATTTTTGCTTGGAATAGGAAACAAGATATCCTTTCTCTCTTCACCCATAAATGCATGGCATTCCCATATATGAAGAATAAATTGATATTTGCTCGTTTCTCAATAAATCTTGTTCTTTACCTCGACATTCGATCTACACCGATGATTCTAGGATTGTTCTATAGTCGGAGCCTCGTGCTAGTTGATCAAACCGGTATGAAGCAAATTAATCACTTGCCTAAAATTAACAATGCGAAATCTTTTTCTTGCAATCTCCATCTTACCAATTCTTCCAATGAATTAAATAAGAGCATCATCCCACAACATCTCCATCTTAACCACGCTTTCACCGAAACCCCTAAAAAATTAAAAACAACAAAATGAAGGCAAACCAAACACGTAATTAGTTGCATTATCATGAGAACATGCTATAGCTCAATTCTGTCTAAAATCAGAAAGGAAGGAATACAAATTAACGAACCAGTCTAGCTTCAATTTGTTAAAAACGGTTCCATTTTTTTATTTGCTTCAACTAATTAATTATTAGCATCGGTCTTGAATCTCATCGCACAGCGCGCAGACCAATTTAAAAAAACAAAAATTTGTCTCCTACGTACATCGCTCTTTTTTTTTTTTTTATAAAATTTTGAAAGTGCTTGCGATAGAACTGGTCGTACATGATGGCCATCTCCCAACCACGAAGTACCCTTGCATTGCTTGCTATATAAAGCACATGCTCATTCGCTAACTAAGAACTCATCCAAACCAAAACCACCATTTCAACTCTTCTTAGGGTGGTACCAACAAGAAGAAGAGGAGGGTACATTAGAGCTCAGCTTGAGACTCACCAGCTAATTAAGCTTGGCGGTGGTTGAGAGTAGCCTTCCCTTTTATACTACCGATGACGACAATGCGTGGCGGCGGTCCCCGCAGGGGCCGCCAAATGCCACAATGGCTGGCCGCCGGCCTTGCCTTGGTGGTTGTTGTCATGAGCAACATGGTTACCGTCTCCGCTGATTCTTATGTCTACTTTTCTCCTCCTCCACCACCAACACCAACACCAACATACGAGTACAAGTCTCCTCCCCCACCTTCACCTTCACCGCCACCACCATACGTCTACTCTTCTCCACCACCACCTTCTCCATCTCCTCCACCCCCTTATGTGTACTCTTCACCACCACCTCCGACTCCTTCACCACCACCGCCATACGTGTACTCGTCTCCACCACCGCCTTCCCCCTCTCCACCTCCACCTTACGTGTACTCGTCTCCTCCTCCACCATATGTGTATTCATCCCCACCACCACCATCACCTTCCCCTCCACCACCTTACATATATAAGTCTCCACCACCACCGTCGCCTTCTCCAGCTCCATCATACCACTACAAGTCCCCTCCTCCACCAACACCGACCTACGAGTACAAGTCCGCTCCTCCACCAACGCCGACCTACGAGTACAAGTCCCCTCCTCCACCAACACCGACTTACGAGTACAAGTCACCCCCTCCACCAACGCCAACCTATGTCTACAAGTCTCCTCCTCCACCATCACCGACCTACGAGTACAAGTCCCCTCCTCCACCAACACCGACCTATGTTTACAAGTCTCCACCTCCGCCAACGCCGACCTATGTCTATAAGTCGCCTCCTCCACCAATGCCAACCTATGAGTACAAGTCTCCACCTCCACCAACGCCGACCTATGTGTACAAGTCGCCTCCTCCACCAACGCCAACCTATGTTTACAAGTCCCCTCCTCCACCAACGCCGACCTATGTTTACAAGTCTCCACCTCCACCAACGCCGACCTACGTCTACAAGTCGCCTCCTCCACCATCACCAACCTATGAGTACAAGTCACCTCCTCCACCAACACCGACCTATGAGTACAAGTCTCCACCACCACCAACACCAACTTACTTGTACAAGTCACCTCCTCCACCCACACCGACCTATGTTTACAAGTCTCCACCTCCACCAACGCCGACCTATGTCTACAAGTCGCCTCCTCCACCATCACCGACCTATGAGTACAAGTCACCTCCTCCACCCACACCGACCTATGTTTACAAGTCTCCACCTCTGCCAACGCCGACCTACGTCTACAAGTCGCCTCCTCCACCATCACCAACCTATGAGTACAAGTCACCTCCTCCACCCACACCGACCTACGTTTATAAGTCTCCACCACCACCAACTCCGTCCTATGTTTACAAGTCCCCACTACCACCAACTCCAGCCTACGTCTACAAGTCTCCACCCCCACCAACACCCACATACGTCTACAAGTCTCCACCACCACCATCTCCGACCTATGTTTATAAGTCCCCACCACCTCCAACACCAACTTACGTCTACAAGTCTCCACCACCACCAACTCCGGCATATGTATACAAATCTCCACCACCACCAACACCAACGTACGTATACAAGTCTCCGCCACCACCTGCACCCACGCACTACTCACCACCGGCTCCAATTTACTACCCGCCAGTACACCACCACCACCACCACAAAATTGTGAAGGTTGTTGGTAAGGTCTACTGCTACAGATGCTACAATTGGGAGCACCCATCCAAGTCTCACAACAAGAAACATCTTAAAGGTAATTACTCGCTAAACACTTGTACTCAATCCTTCTGATTCTTTCTTTTTTAAACATCCATTACTATTAGTATTATTATTTTTTATTATTATTATTTTTTACATATTATTATTATTATTACTATTATTATTATTACTACTATTATTATTGTTATTATTATTGTTATTATTATTATTATTATTATTATTATTAAAATAATTATTATTATTATCATAAAAGCATTTTTCGATTTTTCTATTGGTAGGTAATGGTATCGATGTTTGAAATGCAATAAATCTGGTATAGAGTACATGCAGTATATGCTTTTTCCGCAGGAGAGATGTACTTATAGATTTTAAATGTATAAAAACGGTCGATAAACTAACTAGTTCCTTTTATATTAATTAAGGAGCGCAAGATGGAAACAGTTTATAATTGGAACATCAACTATAAAAAAGAAGTGAGATTCTATATATGTTACCAACGGTCACATGCATTATTATTAGTATTGAAGGACAAATCCAGCTCAATGATTAATTTATACTAAGAAAAAAAGAAATAAAGGGACAACATCTCATCTCTTGAGTATACGTGCTTGGAATTTATTTTTAACTCTCATGTCATGTCATGTGTACACTATGACACCTAGTACTCTGAAACATTTTCACATTAGAGGAGCTTATAATTAGCTTGATTGAATTAACCAGTTAGAAGCATTACTTTATTTAACGTTTAGATTTATACTAATTAAGGTATTAGGTAAGCATATGTAGAAAGTCTAATTTGGTTGTCTATTGTGGCCGGAACAGGTGCGGTTGTTGAGGTAACATGCAAGGCCGGTGACAAGGAAGTGGTGGCATACGGCAAAACAAAGATCAATGGCAAGTTTAGCACCACGCTTGAAGGCTTTAACTATGCCAAATACGGAGCTAAGGCTTGTAAGGCCAAGCTCCACATGGCACCAAAGAACTCACCTTGCAACATCGCGATAGACTTGAACATGGGCAAAACTGGAGCTGGGCTTAAGTTGAAGTCAGAGGATAAATACGTAGTTGTCTTAAAGGCTAAGCCATTCGCCTATGCTTCTAAGACCCCGTATAAGGAATGCCACAAGTCTAAGCCCCATCCTCCACACTACTACTACAAGTCTCCACCACCACCAACACCAACATACTACTACAAGTCACCACCACCACCATCCCCAACCTACCAATACAAGTCACCACCACCTCCTACGCCTACCTATGTTTACAAATCACCACCTCCTCCATCCCCTACTTACATGTACAAGTCACCTCCACCACCTACACCTACCTATGTTTATAAGTCTCCACCACCACCCTCGCCCACTTATGTCTACAAATCTCCACCTCCTCCAACCCCTACTTATGTATACAAGTCACCACCACCCCCTACCCCAACTTATGAATACAAGTCCCCACCACCTCCAACGCCAACTTACGTCTACAAGTCACCACCACCACCTTCACCGACTTACGTTTACAAGTCTCCACCACCTCCAACACCAACCTACGTCTACAAGTCACCACCACCACCGTCACCGACTTACGTCTACAAGTCCCCACCACCTCCAACACCAACCTATGTCTACAAGTCACCACCACCACCTTCACCGACTTACGTCTACAAGTCCCCACCTCCCCCAACACCAACCTATGTCTACAAATCCCCACCACCACCTTCACCAACCTATGTCTACAAATCACCACCACCACCTTCACCAACTTACGTCTACAAGTCCCCACCTCCCCCAACACCAACCTACGTCTACAAGTCACCACCACCACCATCACCAACGTACGTCTACAAGTCCCCACCACCTCCAACACCAACCTATGTCTACAAGTCCCCACCGCCACCTTCACCAGCTTACGTCTACAAGTCCCCACCTCCTCCAACACCGACCTATGTCTACAAGTCACCACCGCCACCTTCACCAGCTTACGTCTACAAGTCCCCACCTCCTCCAACACCAACCTATGTCCACAAGTCACCACCACCACCTTCACCAACTTACGTCTACAAGTCCCCACCTCCCCCAACACCAACCTACGTCTACAAGTCACCACCACCACCATCACCAACGTACGTCTACAAGTCCCCACCACCTCCAACACCAACCTATGTCTACAAGTCCCCACCGCCACCTTCACCAGCTTACGTCTACAAGTCCCCACCTCCTCCAACACCGACCTATGTCTACAAGTCACCACCGCCACCTTCACCAGCTTACGTCTACAAGTCCCCACCTCCTCCAACACCAACCTATGTCCACAAGTCACCACCACCACCTTCACCAACTTACGTCTACAAGTCCCCACCTCCCCCAACACCAACCTATGTCTACAAGTCACCACCGCCACCAACACCGACTTACGTATACAAGTCCCCACCTCCTCCAACACCAACCTATGTCTACAAGTCACCACCACCACCTTCACCAGCTTACGTCTACAAGTCCCCACCTCCTCCAACACCAACCTATGTCTACAAGTCACCACCACCACCTTCACCGACTTACGTCTACAAGTCCCCACCTCCTCCAACACCAACTTATGTCTACAAGTCCCCACCTCCACCAACCCCAACATATGCATACAACTCACCACCTCCTCCCACCCCAACCTACCTCTACAAGTCCCCGCCACCACCGACACCAACCTATGTTTACAAATCTCCACCACCACCAACACCCACTTATGTCTACAAGTCTCCACCTCCCCCATACGCTTACCAATCTCCCCCGCCACCTTCCCCCTCACCCCCACCTCCTTACATGTACACATCCCCACCTCCACCGATGAAGTCACCGCCTCCTCCAACTTACATCTATGCATCTCAACCACCACCAGTTTACTAAGCTCCAAATCCGTATCTACATTAGCACACCAAAATTGTGAGTATTATTATCATTCTATAAAAAGCATTTAAACTACTTGATATAAATGCAACAAAATCTAACTTTCCTTTTCTATATGCTTGTAGGTTTGTTTTTCAATTACGGAATAAAGGAAGGTCCCAAAAGGACTAAATTATATGGATATGATACTGACTCAATGTCTCACAATAAGATTTTGGAAGTACTTACGAGGATTGCAATCTTTGAGCCAGATCAACTTGTTTCAGATTCGATGACATCCATTTTACACTTCGTAATTTTCTTGTCTTCAACATTGGGTATTATGAATCACAAAAATAGGCAAGAGAAGTGGACTTATGTACTTTCTTCAATCGTTTAGTTCAATATCTAATTTCAAATGCTTTTATGATCCTTTATATGTATTTGAATTGGTTGTACACATTATGAGTTGTTTGATTAAATTATTTTATTAAGTGTTCGTCCATTGGAGTTTTTTGTTGTACATTTACATACTAAATAAATAATATAATATTTATACCAAAATGCTTTTATTCATTTTGAGACCGTCATCTATTTCCAAGTGGAAAAAGGTTATGAAAAAACCCATGGATGGAATACGTACTCAAAACAATCTAGTATCTCACTAATCTTGAAACTCGAAACAAAATTTTCCTCACATAGCTAAACGCAATGGTTGCACATATCATTAAAATTTGAAAGATGATCCCTATCATGGTGTAGAATGAGAATAATCTTACTTTCGCAACCGGTAAAAATAATACCAATATAAAATTTTTTCTGAGTAATACTCTAACATGTATGCTTTTAGCATGCATATATAGTGATGTAAATATAAATTCGATAAATTCTTGATACACGAGTATCTGTCATGTTTTGCAAGAACGTAGATGATATCTAACCTTGAGTTATGTTTACAAAACATTGAACACGATTTCGAGATTTAAGAAAATTTGAATAGATTCATGGTCGAAGATAAGTTTGTTTTAGAAATTGAAATAGGAGAATTACATAGATTGAAAATTTTCTGTATTCTACAACTAATCTCTCAAAATATGAGCTAAGCATGTGTATTTATGCCCAATTAAACCAAGCTAAAATAAAACACATCTAGAAAGTCATCACTATAAAATCCCTATTATTTTTGAAACTTAGACAATTATCCGTAGTGCTCTCAGAATTTACCAATCAAAGTCATTTATAAGGTTGTAGGTAACATAACATGGTGATATGAGAACTACTAATTTCCTTTAATAAAAGAGATTCGTATTACAATTGGGAGTACTACCCCTAATGTTATACTGATTGTCTCAAAGAGTTACAATGCAGAATTAAAACACAATATTTAAAAATATGAAAGCCCATGGGACCCAAAATATGCTCAAAACAAAAGACGTGCTGCGGACCTTCTCCTTCCTTCATTCCTTAATTCCCTTCATTCAGATCCTACAGTCTTGGACTATATTGTACGACCATCTTTTTACTACTTGATATTTTCATAAAAAGACAATTGTTATATCAACCAATAAAGTTGGGAAAGAAAGAATGGATGTTAGCGAACGTGAGACTAAGGAATGAGAGAACAAGATTCGGTTCTAAGAAAATGTTCAACATGATGGCATCAAAAACCAATAAGATCTATAACCACCCTCACAGCATACGTATTGTGCATGTTTAGAGTAGAAAATACAATCTATCTTAGTGAGGAGTCAGACTAGTTTCCAAGTTATACTATGTTGAGAGACTTAGACTTGCATTGCATCCCTAATCTTACACTAGTTCACAACAAAATCTTGAAAAGAGACTTGAAACGATTAAGGTCACACATCATCGATCCTAAAGTCCAATGATAGTATAATAATACGAATAATATCAATCATTATTATCTCTACGGCATTAATAAACCTAGTCCATTTATTTAGCAAACAAGCTCGTTCCCAACATAGGATAAGATAATGGAGAACAGTTTTACGATTATAGAGTTAAAGAGAAATCCACCAATTGCCTTTGAGATTCACGACGAAAACCACACAACCATAGGGTGAACGAGATCGACTTGGAGGTTGACCTAAACCAGGGTCGATATAGATTTAAAGGAAATTAATCATTATGTTTCGTTTCATTTAAAAGATTAAGATTAACACCCTAACCTCTTTAATGAATTATAAATTGTTAATCCTCTATTAATTTCTTGCATAAATTGATTATATTATTTCCATTAATATAATCCATAATAACAACATTAGTATATTCAATAACAATCGGCCTGAATACTATATTGAGACTTGATGACAATGATAGCATAAAAATCGAGGTAGAACGGTGAAGGATGTTGAGACGTGAGGTAACAAGACATCAATGAACATACGAGACTCTTCAAGCACAATATCGTGGGTGCGGGTTCTTGTCGTGTTCATGGAGCAACAAATTGGTGAGGTAAGCTCCAAGCACAATTCGTCGTCGCGGGTACCCTATCTACGATCATCGGTCGAGAAACTATTGGGAAGTTGGAATTTGAGTCTTCTCTCAATCAAAACACTTCACAACTCGGTGATTGATTGCCAATAGTTGAAAGAAAAGGTTTCTTACAATAGAATAGATGAAGAACAAGAGAGAGAAGTGATATCTAACAAGATGGGTTTCCCCGCATTTCATTATTTTGGTCTTGTGATGAAGGCAAACTTGGTTGTTCTTGGATCGAATTGATGGTAATCCATATTAGGGTTGAATCCACAACTCCTTCTCGTCTTGTCTTCAAGTGAATGAAGGATATGTAAGTTGAATCCACAACTTGAGGTTGTTTAGGGCCTTGATCATGTCTAGGACAAGATTCGAATGAATCCAAACTCTATTCAGCCAAAACTTGAGGTTGTGACTTTTGAACGGTGTACAGTGGTTTAATTCAAAACTTGAATTGACTTGTTAGTATAACAATCCAATTATAAGGTTTACATGGAAAAAGCCAAGCTAACTATCCAGCCAAAAATTAAAGCTAGATATAAAGAATGGAAAAAGGATAAATACATCCTAAAATAAGATAACCAAAAGATAAAATCTCCTAAAATAGACCTAGTAGCATTAGGGCACAAGCAAGTTGTGGCACAACAAACATGACCCCTAAAATAGACCTAATCGATCATGACTTGTAGCACTAGGTCACGACCATTGACCTAGTGACATTTATGGAGGAACAAGTAAAAGGAGGGTCATCTATAATAATGGATGGTGTTGGGCCCAGATTTTCCTTACAAAAGTATCGAGACCTGATTGGTACTGCTTCAGTACTTCTTCAGAGCACATCGAGAGACGGTGGAAGGCGAAGTCGGTTAAACAAGATAGGATTAAAGATATAAGATAGATTTCTTCAAGATATTTTGTTAGGATTACGATTAGCTAGAATCCTGTATTTTCATATCTTTTTCACAAGATAGATTAATCCCAAAGGGCACTATATAAACCAATTGTAAGCCCTAAAGCAGGATTACACTCTTTCACACATTCAATTATACTTTCAATACGATTCACAAGCTTACGCATCAAACGTGTTCTTCGTGATTCACCTCGATCAGGCCCGATCTAGCTCAAAGTTCCCTTGGGTGAATTTTGGCTCAAACAGTTTGGCGCCCACCATGGGGCCGTGATCGGAACAATCACGCAAAGACACACCGTTCAAAACACCAACTTGAACTTCCCGGTTGCGATGTTAAGCGACAGAAACGAGACTCCCAAAACTCCTGTTGGATCGTTAGTACTGAGGGACGTCCTTTACTTTGGTAAAGGCGTCCTTAGGTTAGGCGTCCCTACGAGGAGTAAGGGTGTCCTTGAGTAATGCAGCGGAAATTAAGTACTAAACAGATAATAGATGAACGCAGTGAATTATAGAGGAACCACTCAAGACCAAGTAGTCTTTGAGTGTAAACCTCTACCTCCTTGGAGGATTTTTGAATAGTTCTTTCCTTTCTATTGAACGATCTTACAGTTGTACTGGCGAGCCTTTACAGTTCTCTGACACTTAGCTTTTCCCTAAGTTCACTTGTAAAGAACGCCTTTAAGCCTACAACTTAACCTAGTTCAATCTACTAAAGGACTCTATTCCTACGTTCTGCAGTACTTCGCAGAACTCTCTCTCTCTCCTTTTGGGTTTTCTGTTACAAACTGTTTTTGTGATTTGGTTACAAGTCTCACTCGATCTAACACAAGTTCTAGCACTATTCTTGAGTTCTTGAGTTAGTTCTTCGTGTTCTTGAGTGAGTCGCTTTCTCTTTGATTCTCTCTGAATATTCTTGAAAGTGTTAACGTCACAATAAATGCCTTGGGGCTATTTATAGGACTTGGGGAAGGGCGTCTTTTCACTGGGACGATCATGCCCTTCATGGACGTGGCTACAGGATCTTCCTCCACGTGGTAGGGCGGTGATGAGGAAGCTTCCTGTATCCAGCTGTGTATGATGAACTCCGCTACAGGATCGGCCGCCACGTGTTGATGGACTCTGCAACAGGATCGTCCGCCACGTAGTGTTGGACTCCGCTACAGGATCAGTCTCCACGTGTCCTTGGATGATCAAACATTGTCGAGTGATGTCATCCTGTCGGCTAGTGAGTAAGGACTCCTTTCTTGCGTTCCTACTTGCTTGGGACTCCGTCCTTGCTCAAGTAGTCTCTAGCTGGTCCTTACTTCCTGTTAGCTAGCGTCCCTAAGCTTATGGGACGCCCATACACACTTGTTGTCCTTTTGGTCACTGGCGTTCCTGAACACTTGGACAACTTTATTAGAATCAAAGTGAGTTTTTCATATCAAAACTAAGGGACGGTTGTGTGGTACACTAACAAGTACGCAAGCGTTCTTGATAGCGTCCCAACAATTTCCCCCTTTTTGATGATGACAAACTCTTTAGCAAAATAGTTTTGACATTGGAACTTAGCATGCATGAAAACTTAGAAGCGTCCTCTAACACTTAGAGAAATTTTAAAAAGCACAAGTTTTCAACCTTTGATTCTCTAGCTTTTGGATTTTAAGGAGAGAGTCGCGTCCTAGAAAAACTTTCTAAGCGTTCTCTTTTATTCTAGCATGAGCGTTCCTTAGACTTTTCACTTAATAGTTCCCCCTTAACACTTGCTTATTCTAGATAACTATTTTATAGCGCATCTCTGCAAAACTACACTTCCCCCTTTTGGCATCATCGAAAAGGATAACAAGTGATAAGAACGTTAGCACAAACACATAACTAAAGGCAGTGGAACGCTTAAACGAACACATGCAAGCAAACAGTGGAATTGCCATTCAAACAAAATTAGAGTACTGTTATTACAAACCAAGATCATAATGTTTGAAGTTCAAAAGAAGCAAAGGCAAAATAATAGGGGATTAAAGGGGTGGTGGCAATCACGAAGAACGGCTCTTGTCTTGATAAAACTTGAGCAGTTGTTCTTGAAGTTCAGCAGCCTTGGAAAATGTAGAGGACAAGTCCTTTAGAGCAGAGAAGATGAGGCACTGGTTGTCCATAATTGCTCCCATGAGTTCTGCTGGAGGATGTTGAGCGATGTTTGCAGGGGCAGAACGGGGCAGAGGGCCTATACTCGAAGAACGAGCGTCCGTTGGAAGAGCTGGAGGAGAAGATGTCCCCAAGAGCATTTGATCAAGGGTGGCAAGATCTACTGCGGGCTCTTGGTCCTGAGGGAACTCTTGAGACGTAGAATTAAGCCTTGCGGCCTCAGCCTCAGCAGCTAAGCGTTCTTCCTCAGCTTTCAGTCTGGCTTCCTCAGCCTCAGCTTCTAACTGTTTTAGCACAGACGGCAGCTCTTCATTGTGCCTTATCTCGACAAGTCCCTTCTTAGCATTCCATTTTAAGCCAAGTTCTTCAGAGGGAGCGCTCTCATCATAAGCGTCCTAGGACTGCAAGATTGCCTTCACTACTCCAGGGTATGGCAAGGCATGCCTCTTCCTTCCACACTTGGCCATGTGTTGCATAGCAATTCTGGCTAAGTTGATTGGGCGGCGTTCTAGGATAGCGCCAATTAGGATAATGTCATGTGCTTGCACAATTGAACGCTTTTCCTGCCTTGGAAGTATGGCGCGACATATGAAGTAATGAACGATAGCGCCAACCTTGCTCAGAACGTGAGCTACCCTGTCAAGTCCCATTGGCCTTTTGCCCTGAAAAATGTGCTCAACAAGAGGCAGTTCTTGATCTGTCGTTTCAAAACCGCCTTCAGGAAGTGAGCTAAGAGCGTCGGATGGTGGCTTGCGTGGACCTAGACCCATGAAGGATCGAATTTGGCGTTTTGTTACTGAAGCTTTCTCACCTTCAATTTTGAAGTGGAGGGAGCCATCTTTTGCTTTGTAACGCAAATCCCTGTAGAACGCCTTCACCTGTTCTTTGTCAACAGTGGTCGGCGCTGGTCCAACGTTCAGCCATCCTTGGAATCTCAGAAGCTCGAGGAACTCCTGAACGGATTAATCATCGAAGGAGGCTAGCCACTCTTCAGAGTAAATGAGCGGGCTAAGAACTTTGACGGGCACATCAGCATTTTTTCTTTTGCGCTTGCCCTTGGGGGACTCAGAGTCCTCATCATCATCTGACTCTTCCTCAGCGTTCTCCGAGTCACTGTCAGAAGCGTCCTTTGAGGGAGCGTCCTCTATGCCTTGTTCTTTTTCTGCATCACCACCAGCTGTGGCTTGATCAGCACCGGAGGTCTGACCTTGGGACGTGCCCTCAGCGTCCTGAGCCTCTGATTGATGTTCTGTTGCTGGCTCAGCGTCCGCGAGGACTTGATGGGATTCTGTTTGGATTGTGGGGGAGGGGTTTTCTTGTGGAGCTTGGGAGGGGTTGAGGATGGGAAGGGATTGATTGTAGGGTGGGACTTCCTGAGCATCACGCTCGAGCTCTTCAGAAAGAGTTGGCTCGGCGTCCTTTTGAGGGACCTGGTGCTCGCCAGCATCCTCAACCACTTGTGTTTCAGCGGGAGCATTCTCAACTCCTTCAGCCTCATCATCGGAGTCCCCAACGACATCAATAATGGGGGAGACTCCTTCAGCAATTTCTTGAGGCGTTCCTCTGTGGCTCTCAGATGAGCTAGAAGAGGAGGAGGAGATGTGCTCGGGCTCTGGAGCAGCTTGAACCATGAGCACCTTGGGTGATTCGCCAGCTTTGCGGCGTTTGAAGGTGCGCTCAATGGTTGGACGCTTCTCAACGTCCTCTGGTCCACTTTCGGAGGAGGGACGGCGAGATTTGGGAGTCTCGGGGTCTTTAGGGGGCGAGATATGGGCCGGGGCTGTGGGGAAGTTGGCAAGATTTAGAGGAGAGTAGGGTTTGGGAGGAAAAGGGATAAGAGCATTTTTCTTGGAAGGTTGAGGGGACGGAGGAGGGGTGGGGAGTTGAGCGATTTAAATGGGTTGAGGGGGAGGAGTGGATTCCTTGGAGAGGTTGGATGGCCTTTTTGTGGTGCTAGGCCTTTTTGAGGAGGGTTTGGAGGATGGGACGCTTGAGGTCTTGGCCCTTTTGAGGGGCCTTGGGTCATGGACTTTCTTGGAGCGTCCCTCCTTTAAATGTGGTGGAAATTTATCCACGATTTGAGTTGGGTTAGATGAGGTAGGTTTTGAAGATTTTGAGAGGGGAGATGAGGGGGTTGAACGCTTGGATGGGAGGATGTTTTGGGTGGTGATGGTTGGGATTTGAGGAGGTGGGGGAGAGGGGCTTGGCACACGGTTCTTGGTCATTTGGAAGGCTAATGAGTTCCTTGGATACATAGGAAACTCGGGCAAGACTGCATTGTGCAAGTCTGGTATAAGTTCAAGAAGAGGGCCAAGATTCTCACCTCCGAACTGAGAGAAGAAGAGCACATCATCCATCCGTCCAGGTAGATCTTTGAAGTCTGTGTTGTGGAGGCTGGGAACGACGAAGCGTTCAATAAACTCCTCATAATTTCTTGTTCTCACTGCATCGTTCTTTACTTCTGGCAATTGCATGCGTTCTCTGATTAAGTTGTACAGCGTTCTGGGCTTCTTGTTGATGAAGTCCAGTAGAGACTCATTGAGAACGATGGGTTTTTGCTTTTCTATATAGTGAGACTTCACAAGCTTTCTTCGCTTCCCGCCGGTGGAAGATCCGGCCACGTTTAACTGTCTTTGAGACATTTTTTCAGATGAACTTTAGTGAGAGAAAGTCGCCGGAGTTCTAGAGAGAAGTTAGAGCAGATTTGAGAGCGAGAAAGTGGTTGAGCGTATTAAATTTGATTGCGACTGTTCTGGCCTTATATAGAGGAAGCGGTGGCACAAACGGTAATTACCACTGTTTTACTGTACGACACGTGGCAAAACTTCCCCCTTAAGAATTGAGCAAAAGCAACGGTCACTGTTCACACTTTCAAAAGTTCAAAATTCTGACTCTTCAACTTTTCCTCAAAACTGAACTGACGTTCTTTCCAACCAACACTGAGCGTTCTCTCATACTTAGCAAAATTTTACCTCTTCAAGCAAACCAACGACCAATTTAACCGTCCTTGTGATCACCTTTCGAACCATTTGAGAACAAAGCAAATACGTCCCGTAAAAGAAAATATGAAGCTCATAGGACGCTTTTGCGGAGTTCTCGGCTAGGGTAAGCTTAGAGTTCCCATCATTTCGGCTTATAATGAGGGTTGGGTGATCAGGGATACTCTTTTCAAGACAAAATAGAGAAAATTTGAAGGGCGTTCCAAAGTAGCAAACACATAAAGTTTTAGACTAGCGTCCTTGCAAAGATGAATTTCATGCATAACAGTCCTTAAACACTTAGAATCTATAAAACATAGCCAATCATTGAGGGAATAGTAGAACGGGACTTGCTACTTAAAAGTTATCATCCCCAAGAGCAGCCTTAGATGCTCATAGGGACGTCTATCAAGCGCCTTAGTGAAAATATCAGCTATTTGATCTTCAGTTCTTACATGCTCCATACTAATGAGTCTTAGTTCAACATTATCACGCAAGAAATGATGCCTTATATGAATATGCTTTGTGCGTGAATGGAAAACAGGATTCTTAGAAATTTCAATAGCACTTGTGTTATCACAACGAATGGGAATAGTTTCAAGATTGATACCGTAGTCCTCTAGTTGATATTTGATCCAGATAACTTGTGAACAGCACGAAGCAGCAGCAACGTACTCGGCTTCCGCAGTTGAAAGCGCCACAGAGTTCTGTTTCTTAGATCCCCAAGAGACTAAGCATGAACCAAGGAACTGTGCCATTCCTGAAGTGCTTTTTCTATCAATCACATGACCAGCATAATCAGCGTCCGAGTAACCAACTAGCTTGAAGGACGTCTTCCTGGGGTACCAAAGGCAAAGATCGTCGCGTCCTTTGAGATAGCGTAAGATCCTCTTGACTTCTTGCATGTGGGACTCCTTTGGATTTGCCTGGAAGCGTGCACACAAGCAAACGGCAAACATAATGTCGGGATGGCTTGCGGTCAAGTAGAGCAAAGAACCAATCATTCCTCTGTAAAGCTTTTGATCAACGTCCTTTCCCTGTTCATCTGCGTAAAGATGCAAGTTTGGAGAACAAGGGGTTGCAACAGGTTTGGACGTGTTCATCCTGTACTTCTCAAGCATTTCACGGAAATACTTTTGTTGGTGAATACGCGTCCCTTCCTTGAGTTGATTGATTTGAAGTCCCAAGAAGAAATTGAGTTCTCCAATGAGGGACATCTCAAACTCACTACTCATTAAGGACTTAAACTCATCTACAAGCTTCATGTTAGTACTACCAAAGACTATATCATCAACATAGACTTGGGCAATTAAAATGTCCTTGTGAACTTTCTTTATGAACAAAGTTTTATCAATTGAACCTCTAGTATACCCATGAGACAAGAGAAAGGACGCAAACCTGTCGTACCATGCACGAGGGGCTTGCTTGAGTCCATAGAGCGCTTTGTCCAAGTAGTACACATGATCTGGGTGAGAGGCGTCCTCGAAGCCAGGCAGCTGAGCAACATACACTTCCTCCTTTAGTTTTCCATTGAGAAAGGCAGTCTTGACGTCCATCTGAAATAACTTGAATCCTTTGTGAGCGGCGAAGGCAATAAGGAGACGAACGGCTTCAATTCTAGCAACAGGAGCAAAGGTCTCATCATAGTCTATGCCTTCCTCTTGCTTGAATCCTTGAGCCACCAGTCTTGCCTTGTTTCTTGACACACGTCCACTCTCATCAAGCTTATTTCTGAACACCCATCGCGTCCCTATGATATTTTTGCCTTTGGGACGTGGGACGAGAGTCCAAACTTTGTTCCTTTCAAACTGATTGAGTTCTTCTTGCATTGCTTGAATCCAGTCAGCGTCCTGGAGTGCTTCTTTGATATTCTTTGGCTCCACCATAGAGACAAAGGCATTGAATGCACAGAAAGCTAAATTTGTACTCTGGAACTTGCTTGCAGCTGACCTTGTTTGAACTCCTTGAGAAGGATCAGAAACAATTTGCGAAGTTGGATGGTCCCTAGAGAAGCGGGACTCCCTTTGAAACAATTGAGAAAATCTTGGATCAATGTCTCCATCAGAATCATCACTACCACTTTGAGCATCGTCCTCAATGTGTTCCCCCTCAGAGAGAGCGTCCACACCTTGACGTTGCTCGCCTTGTTGACTTGATTCAGCTACATCTTGATGAACTGGGGATTCACTACGAGAGGGAACTCCTTGAACAACACTAGGAGCGTCCATTGAGACTTCTTCAGGATTAGTGGATGCGTCCTTAGAGACATAGTATTTTCCAGAAGTCCAATCTTCAGCTTCATCTTCAGAGTCGTCTTGTTGTTGTGAAGGAGAGCGTTCTTTCTTACTTGGTTTTTCTTTGTGAGAAGAACTTTCTTTAAATATAACATGAATACTCTCCTCAAGCTTTAGAGTCCTTTTGTTGAAAACTCTATATGCTTTGCTGGTAAGAGAGTACCCAAGGAATATGGCTTCATCACTCCTTGCATCAAACTTTCCAATTCTTTCTTTGTCATTGTTGTGAACAAAACATTTGCAACCAAAGACTCTGAGATAATCAATGCGAGGCTTCTTTCCATTCAACAGCTCATAGGACGTCTTCTTCAGCAGAGGACGGATCATGGCACGATTGATGATGTAACATGCTGTAGCAATAGCTTCCGCCCAGAAGTACTTGGGAACGCTATTAGCCAAGAGCATAGTTCTTGCCATATCCTCTAGCGTCCTATTCTTTCTTTCCACGACTCCATTTTGTTGAGGAGTCCTTGGAGCTGAGAAGTTGTGTGAGACACCATGTTGATCACAGTAGGCCAGGAACTCTAAATTTTGGAACTCCGTTCCATGGTCTGATCTTATGGCTTTGAGAGGCGTCTCAAGGGCAACTTCCACTTGTTTGATGAAGACTTTGAACGCATTGAAACAATCTGCTTTTGACACCAAGAAAAGAACCCAAGTGAATCGAGAAAAATCATCTACAAGAACGTAAATGTACCTCTTTCCACCGTGGCTCAACGTCCTCATTGGTCCACAAAGATCCATATGGAGAAGTTCCAAAGGCTTCTTTGTACTTACTTCGTTCTTGGATTTGAAGGACGTTCTTGTTTGCTTCCCTTTAATACAAGTTTCACACTGATCAACTTTCTCATGATCAATTCGGGGAAGTCCTTTAACAAGATTTCGCTAGTGTAGCTTAAGGATTGTGCTTGGTCCAGCATGGCCAAGTCGGCGATGCCAGAGATCAGCGTCCTCCTTTGAAGCAGATAGACACAACTCTGATTTAGGCTTGAACTCTTGATTGAAGATATAGATATTGTTCTTGCGAACTCCTTTGAGAACAACTTTGTTGGACTTCTTGTTGATGACTAGGCACTCTTTTGAGTCAAATGTGACTAGATTTTCACCTTGATCACACATCTGAGAGACGCTAAGAAGATTGAAGCCAAGTCCTTCAACAAGACTGACATTTGTTGCTTTGATGGACGGGTTGAGAATAGCAGTTCCCGTTCCTTTGATCTTTCCTTTGCCCTTGTTGCCAAACGAGACAGATCCTCCCGTGGCACTACTTTGGATAGAAGTGAGATGGATCTGGCTTCCTGTCATATGATTTGAGGCGCCACTATCAATGATCCATGGGCGTCCCCTCACTTCCACCTGCCATAACAAAGTTAGTGTTTGGCGACCCAGGCAAGGTGTTCCTTACCTGGTTCGTTACAAAAGTAGAACTCTGGTTCTGGCATGTAGTCATTAATATTTACATCATTTGAAATAGCATGCTTGCGGAAAGAGTTCCTAGAGCGTCTAGAACGCCTAGGATTAGCCTTAGGAAAGGACTTATCATTTTCATTGTTAGTCCTAGCAGCTTTTCCATTTTCAACATCTTCCTTGAGTTTTAAACAGTCATATTTGAAGTGATCTCCCTGTCCACAGTACCAGCACGTCCTATAGTAAGTACCAAGATAGTACTTCTTATTGGGACGCTGAATCTTGTTTTCTTTCATCTTTTGAGGATTACAAACTTTTGAACCGTCCCCTTTAGCAATCTTCTTGTAAATCTTATGACTGGTGGAGTTAGTGTAGTAGTCTTCCTTTCCTAATTCTCCACTCTCTAGGACTCTAATTCTTTCAAGAAGGTTTTTAGTTTTCTCCCTTTCAAGTTCAAGTTCTGAAGTTTTGCTTGCCTCAAAGTCGCTAGGAAGAGAGTTCTTAGTGTCAGATTCATAACCTAGACCTTTCTTACCTGGAACAAAAACCATAGGTCTCACTTCTTCAACTATGAGACTCTTACCCAACACTTTCACTTCTTCCCTAAGCTTAGCGTTCTCAAGTTTGAGACACATGAGTTCAGTTTTTAGGGACTTAGTTTCATCACATGAGGACTCTAGTTGAATAGTTATTGAACTACAATTTTCACATTCAACCACAATGTTTTCATCTTCAAGTTCATCCATTCTTCTTTTCATAGCAAGACTTTCCTCCATGATTTTACCAATGAGTTTAAGGAGTTTTCGTTTTGAACATTTTTCTAAAGAACGCATCATGGAATCATGAGTTAACTCTTGTTCATTGTCGGAGGCGTTCTCTTCAACAACTGGGGCGTCCTCCACTGCCATGTATGCAACTTGATCTTCACTTTCATCATCACTTGAACTGAGATCATCCCATGCAGCTGTACATGCTCCAATGAGAGCTTTCTTCTTGTCCTTGGAGGACGTTCCCACAGTACACTTTTTGGCAAAATGTCCTTTCTTGTTGCATTTGTAGCATGTGAGTTCCTTCATTTCAGCCTCTGTGTACTTGAGACTCTCCTTTTTGTAAAACTTGCTCTTGTTACTATGTTTGTTCTTCTTGTTATAGTACTTGAGAGCCTTGTGAATAAGAGAGAGTTCCTCATCTGAGTCAATCTCTTCCTTTGGCTTTCTTTCTTTTTCTTTGGGACGCAAGTTCTCAAGTTTTTCTTTGTTTTGCATCATCAATGCTAGATCTCTTTGGCCACGTAGATACTCGGCGTACTCTGGTGTTGTGGACGCCAAAGCAAGATCAGTTTGAGGATTCTTTCCTAGCTGAGCCATGTCAGAGATTCTTCTTTCTTCGTACTGCCTGAGCTTCCCATAGATCTCTTCCATATCTAGAGTTTTGTTGGCTGTGTTTTCTTTGAAAGTCGTCCTATCAAAGTTCCAGACTCCAGTCAACCCATCAATGACTACTTGAACTCTATTCCTCTTGGAGATTTCTGATTCTGGAATGCCCAAGTTCTTCATTTTGGTGACAAGACCTTCAAAACGGTACGAGTAGTCATTTACCGTTTCATTCGGCAACATACTAAAAGCATAGAACTCCTTTTTGATCTTCAGCTGGACGTCCTCTTTCATTTCTGCAGTTCCCACATGAAATTTCTCAAGAGCTTCCCACTGTTGTTTTGCTGTGGGGAGATTGCTAACTCTTGTGGCATCCCTTTCGCAAAGGGACGCTTGAAGAAAGCACACTGCTTTAGCATTTGTTTCCATCAGCTTGAATTCATCAGGACCCCACTCGTCCTCTTTGTCTTTCTTGTCATCAGGAACTTTGAGGTCACCTTTTCTGATAACGTTCCAGCATTGATAATTTGTGCTTCTGCAGAAGTTCTCAAATCTAGTTTTCCAGCGGTTGAAGTTGCCGTCCGTTAGACGCGGAGGCTTCACAAAAGAGATTCCAATAGGTTCCATGTCCATCTTTACCTGCAACTCAGTAAGAATCTAGAGCGCCTGCTCTGATACCAATTGTTGGATCGTTAGTACTGAGGGACGTCCTTTACTTTGGTAAAGGCGTCCTTAGGTTAGGCGTCCCTACGAGGAGTAAGGGCGTCCTTGAGTAATGCAGTGGAAATTAAGTACTAAACAGATAATAGATGAACGCATTGAATTATAGAGGAACCACTCAAGACTAAGTAGTCTTTGAGTGTAAACCTCTACCTCCTTGGAGGATTTTTGAATAGTTCTTTCCTTTCTATTGAACGATCTTACAGTTGTACTGGCGAGCCTTTACAGTTCTCTGACACTTAGTTTTTCCCTAAGTTCACTTGTAAAGAACTCCTTTAAGCCTACAACTTAAGCTAGTTCAATCTACTAAAGGACTCTATTCCTACGTTCTGCAGTACTTCGCAGAACTCTCTCTCTCCTTTTGGGTTTTCTGTTACAAACTGTTTTTTGGATTTGGTTACAAGTCTCACTCGATCTAACACAAGTTCTAGCACTGTTCTTGAGTTCTTGAGTTAGTTCTTCGTGTTCTTGAGTGAGTCGCTTTCTCTTTGATTCTCTCTGAATATTCTTGAAAGCGTTAACGTCACAATAAATGCCTTGAAAGGACTTGGGGAAGGGCGTCTTTTCACTGGGACGATCATGCCCTTCATGGACGTGGCTACAGGATCTTCCTCCACGTAGTAGGGCGGTGATGAGGAAGCTTCCTGTATCCAGCTGTGTATGATGAACTCCGCTACAGGATCGGCCGCCACGTAGTGTTGGACTCCGCTACAGGATCGGTCTCCACGTGTCCTTGGATGATCAAACATTGTCGAGTGATGTCATCCTGTCGGCTAGTGAGTAAGGACTCCTTTCTTGCGTTCCTACTTGCTTGGGACTCCGTCCTTGCTCAAGTAGTCTCTAGCTGGTCCTTACTTCCTGTTAGCTAGCGTCCCTAAGCTTATGGGACGCCCATACACACTTGTTGTCCTTTTGGTCACTGGCGTTCCTGAACACTTGGACAACTTTATTAGAATCAAAGTGAGTTTGTCATATCAAAACTAAGGGACGGTTGTGTGGTACACTAACAAGTACGCAAGCGTTCTTGATAGCGTCCCAACAACTCCCCTTGCCGACCACGGCAAGGATCCCGAACTCCCTGAGAACCGGTCGCAAGACGAGGAGATGACTGACCTCAGGGAGCGGATGCAACTTCTCCAAAAGGAGCTGAGCGACCAGAAGAGCTTCTACGACGCCCATGTGGAACGCTTCACGCGAGAAAACAGTTAGTTAAAGTAGCAATACGAGGTTATCGCCACGGGCCGCCGATCTCTCCGCGTTAATCGCCGCACCGAGGGCATAGTGAGAAGACTCAACTTTGGCGCGGGAGAAGGAACTTCCAAAGGGGACAAAACTCTGGACGCGTGTGACAAGACACTAGTGTTACAAGAAGACACCCCAGAAGCTTTCGCCCGACACCGCCGTGAAGAAGTCCTCCTTGACAAAGATCCACCAAGGAATCCCCGGTCAGAGGCTAGGAGACGCCGAACACCACCTCGGGACGCTTGGCCGGATAGGGGAGAGACCGAAGAAGAAGATTTCGAAAGAGGGAGACCCAGAGACCTCGACGCAGCCATACGAAGAAAGGTAACGGAGCAGATAGGGGTCATCGCTGATCAACTCCGGTTCGGTCGAAAAAGTTTCCAACCTCTGGAACCGGAAGCCCCCGATGGCTTCGACGAGTCTCCTTTCTCCCGTCGCATCACCAGAGTGGAGATACCAAAGAAATTCACCATGCCGAACATGACTCCATACAATGGCACCTCTGACCCTGACGAGCACGTCGCGATCTATAAGCAAAAGATGATGACAAGTGCGGTCCCGTCATACTCCAAAGAAGCAGTGATGTGCAAGGGGTTCGGCACAACTTTAACGGGTCCAGCGCTGACTTGGTTCATAAAGCTGCCACGCGGTAGCATCGGTTCTTTCACCGAACTATCGGACTCCTTTCGCACCCAGTTCGCCAGCAGCCGCAAATTCGAGAAGCAATCCAGCGACCTCTACCGGATCCGTCAGAAGCAACACGAGACTACCAGAGAGTTCCTAGAACGGTTCAACCGCGAAAAAGTCTCGATACAATCTTGTGACGTTACTACCGCAGTGGAGGCATTTAGGCAAGCAATCATCCCCGATGGCGGCCTATACAAAGAACTTACCAAGCATCCCTGCTACACCTTTGAGGAGGTTCAAGCCAGGGCCCTGGCTCACGTCAGGCTGAAGGAAGACAGGACCCTGCGAAGAAGAACCTCAGAAGTTGAGAAGTACGAGAAGAAAGGCCCATCTGACGGCCGTAAGGGCTCAGCTGATCAGAGGAAGGATCGTCGAGCGCACCCATATTCACGCCCTAGCCACGGGCAGGTGAATACAGCCAGAGCGCGAAAGGCGGACGATCAATACCGTGACCCACCACCGCCAACGTTGGAGTCCCTCAAACTCAACATCTCCACGGATAAGCTTCTGCAGAACATGGCGAAACAAGGGGAGTACGTGAGGTGGCCACGACGGGACAAGGCCCCGAAGGCCGACAGGGACACCACCAAGTGGTGCGACTACCATGAGTACCACGGCCACTGGACCCGAGATTGCATCATGCTTAGGAAGGAATTAGTCCGCCTTATCGTAGAAGGAAGGATCAAAGATGTAGCACCTGACGCCCAGGTACCCAAAGAAGTAGTGGAGAATCTACAGCCCGAACCGAGAAGAAGAAGGGATCCCCCAACACCCGACAGAGTTGTCAATGTCATCTCAGGGGGTTCAAACATCTGCGGCCTCACGTACTCAGCGGCAAAGCGACACGCACGCGAAAGCAGCTTCGATCGCCCGCGTCGTACCGGTGGGGGATCGTCCGGACCCGCTATTGTCTTCGACGACAGCGACGCGGACTTTTCCGCCGAACCCCACCACGATGGCCTGGTGATATCCTTGCATATGGGGGAACGTGCTAATGAAACGAGTCCTAATTGACATCGGGAGCTCCACCAACCTCATGACGCTCGATGCTTTGAAAGAGATGGGGTTGTCCGAGAACGACATCAACGAACACCCGGTTCCACTGGTAGGTTTCAGCGGCGAGGTTAAACACACAGTGGGGGACATTGCTCTCACTACCTTTGCCAAAGGGATCAACAAGCAGGTCGACTTCCTCGTGATGGATTGCCCTTCCTGCTATAACGTCATCCTAGGAAGTCCGTGGCTGCACGACATGAAAGCCGTCGCGTCCACTTACCACCAGACTGTGAAGTTCCCAACACCTTGGGGAGTACAGGAAATCCACGGGGATCAAAGGTTGGCTAGGGAGTGCTACAAAGCGGCCCTCAAGCCAACCACCCTAAGACCGGAAGCATAGCAATTACAGAGCGTCACCCCTCCGCCAGCACAGATCGAGACTGAAGAAAAAGCGGAGGAGGTGACTCTCGAAGAGGGCAAGGTGGTGAAGATCGGAGAAAAGTTGGAACCAACCATCAAAGAAGAATTAGTAAAGTTCCTAAAAAGTCACAAAGATTGCTTCGCTTGGAGCCACGAAGACATGACGGGGATCGACCCCTCCGTCATCACGCACAAGCTCAATGTCAACCCCGAACACCCACCTGTCAAACAGAAAAGGCGGAGGTTCGCACCAGATCGGGTCCAAGCGATCGAAGAAGAAGTAAAGAAGTTGTTAGGAACAGGAAAGATCAAGGAGGTGAAGTACCCAGACTGGCTAGCCAACGTAGTGGCGGTACCAAAGAAAAATGGAAAGTGGCGAGTATGCATAGACTTCACCGACCTCAACAAAGCCTGTCCCAAGGACTCGTTCCCTCTACCCCACATCGACACAATGGTAGATGCCACGGCAGGGTATGAACTCCTAACCTTCATGGACGCCTTCAGCGGTTATCACCAGATTCAGATGGAGCCCCAAGACCAAGAGAAAACCTCCTTTATTACAGGGCAGGGCACCTACTGCTACCGGGTAATGCCCTTCGGTCTCAGGAACGCCGGCGCGACCTACCAGCGACTGGTCAACCGAATGTTCAAGGACCAGACTGGTAAAACCATGGGAGCATACATTGACGACATGGTGGTAAAGAGCGCGGAAAGTTCCCTGCACAGGGGCCATCTTGAAGAGACCTTCAAAATCCTGGAGAAATACAACATGAAGCTAAATCCGCAGAAATGCATCTTCGGGGTTCAGTCTGGTACTTTCCTGGGGCATGTTGTGACCAAACGGAGGATTGAGGCCAGCCCAGATCAGGTACGAGCAATCGCCTCCCAGAAACCCCCCCGAAGTGTGAGGGACGTACAAAAGTTAGCTGGAAAAATAGCCGCATTGAACCGGTTCATCTCCAAATCGTCGGACAAGTGCCGGCTGTTCTACGAAGTCCTAAAGAAGAACAAGAGTTTCCAGTGGACCGAAAAACACAAAGCTGCCTTCGAGGAACTAAAGAAGTATTTTGCTAACCCCTTGCTGTTGGCCAAACCGGTCCTTGGAGAAGTTTTGCAGCTCTACATAGCGGTATCAGAGAACGCCCTGAGCGGGGTACTCGTCAAGGATGAAGAAGGCCAACAAGTTCCAGTCTACTTCGTGAGCAGAACCATGGTGTCGGCGGAAACACGCTACTCTCCCACAGAGAAGTTGGTGCTAGCAGTGGTAATGTGCTCGAACAAACTGCGGCCGTACTTCGAGTCTCACACCATCGTAGTCTTGACAAATTACCCGCTCCGGCAGATCATGCAAAAGCCTGAATTCTCGGGAAGGATGGCAAAATGGGCGATCCAGCTGAGCGGATACGACATCAAGTACGAGCCCAGGAGAGCAATTAAATCACAAGTTCTGGCTGACTTCGTTGCCGACTTCACCCCAACCCCCGAAGAAGGAGTACTCAAAGACGTCTTAGCTGCCTCCAACAACGATACCGAAGAAGAGTGGATGTTACACACTGACGGAGCCTCGAATGTAAGAGGAGCAGGACTCGGGGTTGTGCTAAAGTCGACAAAGGGGGATCTGATAGCCCAGGCAATAAGATGCGATTTCGAAGCAACAAATAATGAAGCTGAGTACGAAGCACTCATATTCGGCCTAGAGCTAGCTGCCGACTTATCCATAAAGCGAATCAAGGTACGCGCCGATTCCCTGCTCATCATCAACCAGATCATAGGGGTCTTCGAAGCCAAGGACGACAGGATGATCAGCTACCTCAGGATAGTCAAAACACTATCCGAGAAGTTTGACCAAATTGAATTCGAGTAGATCCCTCGTGAGCAAAACGCTTCGGCCGACGCCCTAGCAGGCCTAGGATCAACCTTGGACCCTCGAGAGTTCGGCAGCGTGCCACTGGTCCACCTGCTACAATCAGCCCTCGCTGAGGTGTCAGCGACACAGAGCAAAGATTCTCTCCTAGAGACTGGGGTATCAAAGAAGTATCATGATCCCGACGAGGCGAGAAAAGACACCGAATCGAGCTGGACAAAACCATACCTCGATTGGTTTGTCAAAGGGGAAGCTCCTAAAGATAAAGACGAAGCCAAGGCCCTGAGGTCAAAAGCTACGCGTTTCGCTATCGTTGATGGGATCCTATTTTACAAGTCAGCGGCGGGCTTCCTACAACGTTGCATAGAGAAAGTAGACGCTGAAGAGGTCATGAGAGAAGTCCACAACGGAGATTGCGGTAGCCACACTGGGGGTCGGAGCTTGGCCAATAAAATCCTCAAGCAGGGGTGGTATTGGCCCACCATCCGTCAAGACACTAACAAGTACGCCCAGTCTTGCGACGCGTGCCAGCGCCATGCCCCAGTACCTCACCAGCCGCCGGAAGTCCTCCACCCGTCAATTACTCCCTGGCCTTTCATGAGATGGGGAATGGACATTGTAGGGAAACTACCCCCTTCCACGGGGCAGAAAGTATTCTTCCTGGCAATGACGGACTATTTCTCCAAATGGATCGAGGCGGAGACAAGCAGGTCATCTCCTTCATAAAAAGAAACATCTTGAGCAGGTTTGGAGTGCCAGCGGAGATCACTTGCTACAACGGCTCTCAATTCATAAGTAAAAGGATGCGCGATTTCTGCAAGGCGTGGAACATTGACTTGGTCACTTCCACACCTAGGTACCCTCAGGCCAATGGCCAAGCCGAGGCGAGCAATAAAGTCATCATCAACAACTTGAAGAAGCGGTTGGCGAAAGCCAAAGGAAAGTGGGCAGAAGAGCTGCCCTTCGTCCTATGGGTCGATCGCACTACGCCCAAAGGCGCGACCGGCCAAACACCTTTCTCCTTGGTGCACGGTTGCGAAGCCGTCATACCAGCTGAGGTCACAGTGCCTACCGCTCGATACGGGCTCGCCACATCTGCAAGTAGCAAAGAAGAATTGGAGACCGACCTAGACACGGTCCAGGAGCTCAGAGAATTAGCACATGCACGCATCTCAAAATACCAACAGCAGGTCGCAAGAAGCTACAACAAAAATGTCCGCGTTAAATGCTTCCAAGAGGGAGATTGGGTCTTACGCAAAGTATTCCAAAACACCGCAGAAGCTAATGCCGGCAAGTTAGGACCAACTTGGGAAGGGCCGTATAAGATCACCAAGATAGCTGGGAATGGAGCATACCAGTTGGAATCCAGAGACGGCGAAGCAGTCCCCCGAAGCTGGAATGCGACACACTTAAAGAAGTACTACTTCTAAACTCAGTTGTTCTCGATAAAATATCAATCCGGTCTTTAGCATTAGTTTTGAGACTTCTTTAGGACCTAGCTGTTTCCTTTTCAAATAAAAGACTCAGGGGTCACCACCCTCGATGTCGATGCACTATTTTTTAATAACATGATCTAGAATTTGTCTTTGTTAATGATTTGATATGTTTCGCGAGAACACAACTCTCCCACAACTCAAAGTCATCTCGCACAAAACATCTTTACGATCAAAACTCACACGTGATTAAAAGCGTTTTGCTCAAATTGACCACTGTACGATTGCATGGTTGTACCGTCTAAATATGATGATGTCGTCACGCATACAACGTGATGAAGTAACCCATAAGTTGGTTACCCCCCATCTAAGTCCAATCAATGTAGTCACATTGGACTAGTACGGGAAGGGGAACGCTATAGCACCGATAACCCAAGGCCATATTCGCGGGACGCCGTGAACACAATACATCCTAAGGACTAAACTTATGGATCCAAAGGATGCCTAATCATAAGCAATTATGCACGGACTTTTGCAGTAAACTAAGCGCAATGACCGAAAACCTATTTCGTGATAATTATGCGCTGGGGAGGAATCACATAACGCTTTCCCCGGATGCTGACCTACTAACGCATCTAAAACCATCAAACATTGCCGACTAAACGCAAATTAAAGTGATAAAAAGAAACATCACAAAAACAGATAACCAAAAGCGCCATACAGTGGGCGTCAAAACGATTAAGTCTAATATTTTCCGGCCTACGGCCGAAAATATTAGAGAAGTACTGGCTCGATAGCCAAAGAAGTATTAGAAAAGTCTTAAACAACCAGAAAGTTTAGAAACAGACAGAAAAATATTAAAGTTCGCATAAGAAGAGGGCAGGGGTGGTCAATCATCGTTTGGGCTCGCCTTCCCTTCGGTCTTGGCCTCGGCAACTCCATCCTTGGCATGTTCCACACCACCCGTGGCCACAACACCATCTTCAACACCAGGGTTCTCGGCAGTGGTACCGGGGGTCCCGGCCTCCTTGGTCTTCTCCGAGTCCTCATCCTCGGCCACTTGCTCAGCAGTCTCTATGAACACTTGACCTGGAGGGGGGTTGCAGGATGGAAAATACTCTTCCAAGGCCTCCTGCTCAGCGGCAAGCACCCAGTTCGCACCTCTCCCTTCGGCCTGGTCCTGAAGAAGTTCCACTCGCGCCTTCAGCGTGTAATATCCAGCCACCTGGGTTACCACCTCCGAGAAATGCTTGGCTGACCTCTTCGCCTCGTGCATCCAAGACTCCAGAGAGGCCTTCTCAGCTTGAAGATCCTCTACTTGAATCGACAAGGTGTCGATAGTCGATTGGAGCTTGCGGACCTTTCTCTCGGATGCGGCAACGGCGTCTCTGGCACTCTTGGTGTCGGCTTCCAACCTCGACAGCTCATCGTGAGAGCGGCAGTTGGTCGCCATCAGTTCTTGAAAGGCCTGCAGTGAGCACAGCCCGATAAACAAAAAGGAAGTGGTGGAGTATGCACAAAAGAAGCAAAGAAGTATTGATAAAAAATGATAAAGTAGATCAACTTACCAGCCTGAGAGTGGTGCCCACACGACTAAAGGCCGCATCGAGGGACAACGGTTGGAACTCGGCCTTGATGTTGGGTGATAGCTTGTTGCCGAAGACGCTCAGAAGATCCTTGGGCTCTCTCTTCTTCGTGGCAGGGGACGGGCTCTCTTCGGTCCTTTTCCGCTTCGGAGGCTGAGACTTCTTGGAGTCCACTGAGGGAGTCGGGGAAGTCAAAGCCTTGATACCACTGGACCTCAATCTCTTCACCATCCCGGCGGCAGACATATCAATCTTAGCACCTACGCACGGCCAACAGTTAGCAAACCATGACAGAACAAGGAATTTGGAGGTACAGGATTTCGAATAAACAAACCCGAACCTGATTTCTTTCCAGAAGAGCTCGCCATATCGGAAGATGTTGGGGTTTTGTTTGTCTCGGTCTCGTCCTCGTTAGACTCCAATGCCTCCACTTCCTCCACAGGTCCCTCTGGCTCTGGCTTGATCTTTTTTGGCTTGCGCTTTTCGACCTCAACCTTCAGCAATCGCCGGCAAACACCTGTGTCAGTACTCCTGGAGTTGATTCCCACCGGAACTGCGCAAAGAAAAGAGAAAAACCCAGGTCAGAATTAGTCACAGCACAAAATCAAGGGGACAACAGCAAAGAAAGGCGCAAAGCCTTACGAGATGTGTTCCATCCATCTCGAAAGACCGCTAGCACGTCGTCATCTATGCCCCTTAGGGATTCTAATTCGATAAAAAAGAACCGAGCCTGTAGGCTTCGTGAAGGCATTTTGGTCTTGGGAATCAGAGGGTTCTTGACATCCCGGGCATGAAGGGTGATCCTACCAGCTCTCTAGGGGACAATTTTGTAGGAGAGGAGGAGTTCTCCTATGGTCATCCTAAGACCCCGCTGCGTAGCGAGCTCGTCGATTCTAGCAAGCGTACGCCAGGTCGTGGGGAGGATTTGGCAAGGTGAAACTTTTAAGGTGCTAATAAATTCCCGGATAAAATCAGAGAAGGGGATTTTCAAGCCTATGGAAAACGGGTAATCTAAGAAGCAGATCCAGCCCTTTCGCACCCAATCGATTTTTTCGATAGTGGGAGCATGGAATCGGGTTCCCCTGGGAAAACCCCCAAATTCGACCCATTCCGCGATTTCGTCCCGGGTCAGGGTGCAGGGAAGAAGGTCTTCCTCACTAAGGGCTTTGCAAGAAGTAAAGGGGGACCTCGGAGCCATGGAAAGCGAAAAAGAGAAGCGAAAAGGGGTGGAGTAGTACCTGGAGCGTTCGAAGAGCGGAAAACAGAGGAAGAAGAGAGGAAGGCGGACACGATTGAAGGCAAAGATGGAAAAGAAAGACGAAAGAGGAGGTTTAAGAAGTCTGCAGAATCCCGAAAACCAAGGCTTGACTGCAACGTCAAATCAATTAAATGCACCGTTCGAAATTTGAAAGAGTTCAAAATCCAAACGCTACATTTAGGGGTATTGTTGGGCCCAGATTTTCCTTACAAAAGTATCGAGACCTGATTGGTACTGCTTCAGTACTTCTTCAGAGCACATCGAGAGACGGTGGAAGGCGAAGTCGGTTAAACAAGATAGGATTAAAGATATAAGATAGATTTCTTCAAGATATTTTGTTAGGATTACGATTAGCTAGAATCCTGTATTTTCATATCTTTTTCACAAGATAGATTAATCCCAAAGGGCACTATATAAACCAATTGTAAGCCCTAAAGCAGGATTACACTCTTTCACACATTCAATTATACTTTCAATACGATTCACAAGCTTACGCATCAAACGTGTTCTTCGTGATTCACCTCGATCAGGCCCGATCTAGGTCAAAGTTCCCTCGGGTGAATTTTGGCTCAAACAGATGGAGACCTGTCGAACGGGTCGGGTGGGTTCGGGTTCGGGTTAAGTTCGGGTTCGGGTCAATCGGGTCATGGGTCAAACTGGTCGGTCATGGCGGGTTCGGGTTGACCAACGATTCAATGACGTCATTTAGAAAAAATAGTATTAAATTATAAAAAAAATTGAAGATTTAGGTAAGAATTTTGAAGAACAAATAGATTATAAGAATTATTTAGTCTTTTTTAAGTAAAAAAAGTTTCTTAAACAAATTTGTTAGCTTTATAATCATAAGGTATATTATTATATCAAGTTTTCTCTTCGCGATAATATAACATCAAAGAAGTGTACTTCCATATTGGTAATATATTACCTTTAAGTGACAAATTATTATGTTTTGTGGCCTTTAATAGTCGTATAGATATCAAAAGAACGATAAATCATATTGATAAGAGGTGATGCACAATTTAATTTGTATACTATACATATTCAAATGTCATAAGAACGCAAACTATGTAGCTATCATATAATGATATAAATTTTGGCTTTTAATTATATTGACAGCTCTATAAATGTCTAATTTCCATGTCATCCCCCGTTTGAAAGCAAGTCATATCATATAGCTTAGAACAATGTACTAGGTTAGGTGAGTTTGTCGTTGTGACTATTCTCCAGGTTCTAAATCTTCCTATAAACTTGAGCAAGAAAGATGGAGAGGTTGGAGAAAGCGGAAAAGTGATCTAATTTAAGTTGTTTTTTGTTAAAAGTCGGATTTAGATTTGGGCATATTAAAACCTTTTGGTGCACAATTACCCGTGAATCTGTCATTTCATTATATTAGAGTGTATTCTAAATAAGTTTTCCGCCTTATAGATTTCTTGACCCAGCGGGTTTGACCCGACCGTAAACCAGAAATTTTCAGGTTTACCGAGTTCGGGTTTAAACTAGGTTTCGGGTTGAAATCCAGAAATTTCGGGTCGAGTCGGTTGTTAGATCCTATGGATTTTATTAAAAGATTAAGACCAAACCCTAGATTTTTAAGTGATTATATAATTAAGTGGGTTCCCTCCTCCTTGTTTCCTTCTTATATCTAGCTTATTTCTAAATAATTAATCAAGAATGTCACTAATGTTGTTAAGTCACTTTAGCATGACATTCTGTATAGTATAATATAACAAAACTATGTATTATTATTGCATAAAATCATCCAAATGTAAGAGACTTTGTAGTTATTGATTTATCAATGAAGATCATCTCAATGTGGTTTAAAAACAATTATTCATCATTGTATAGATAATAACAACATCAATTGTCACAAAATATATATCTGGTTGACATGTATATAGTGTTCTATTTTATTGATGTATACAATTAGGGTTGTACACCAATCTAGACTGGACCAAAATCGGAATCATCATAATTTATGTACCGAAGACTAAATAATCTGATTTGGTTCGGTGTCGACCAAGACCAAACCGATTCGATTTTGATTATGAACCAATATTATTGATAAATATTACATTTATATTAAAATCTGAAAGTAGATTTAAAACATACTAAGATAATAATTATGCACTAAAATCATCCAAAACTTACAAATTGATGACTCTCTATTTGGTAGTGTTTTATAGGTTATTTTCCCTTATAAATATATGTCTTTCTTCCCTTTTCTTATGTGTTTTGTCCCTTTTTAGCTTAGATTCCGATTTTCTACGAGATTCGGAGACTATGCGTGTTTTGTGTGTTTTATAGGCATTTTGGAGCAAGAATCATGGAGATTGGAGCATCATGGCATCATGGAGGAATTCAAGGATGGAAAAGGAGTCAAAATGGAGCTAAATATGCATGGGAAGAAGCCTCAAGTGGAGACCAAGTGAAGGGCGAAAGAATCGATCCAATCCGAGCTAAAACGAGAGAGAACGGAGCGAAGAAAGCTGATTTTTGCCTTAGGCTCGAGGTCTGGGCAAGTCGGGCCCGAGTTCCATGGTGGACCGAGATGGTGGCCCGAGGTGTGGCAAGTCGGGCCCGAGGTACATGAAAGACATGCCATTGGACCGAGGTTGAAACAAAGTCGGGCCCGAGGTTCCTCCATGTCGATCCATGTCGGTCGTGGCTCCGGATTCCTTTCTTTTTGGGATTTTCTTGTTAATTCCCATAATTGTATTTGCTTCCTTGGAGGTCAAGGAGTCTAGAAGCCTTGGACATCAAGGAGTTCTAGAAGTTTTGGAGGTCAAGGACTTTCCTTGGGGATCAAGGAGTTCAGAAGGGTATGTTGAGCAAAAATGTACACAAAATTGCAAAACATATAATAATTATTTTTATTTTAGTTCGACCCTCTCTTTTGACTCTTTTGATTAAAAGCAATATCGATACAAAATATTTAATGGTTTTTATGATTTGGGCTGCACCCAATTTTACGGGTTGCCTACGTATCTCTTTTATAGAGAATCAAGCCTTACGTAGTTCAGAGTTATTTGTATGTTTATTTTGGTTTTATGTTTGATTTTCACACATCAGCGGTATAAACCCGAACCCACCTTCTAGGAAGGGTTGCTCGGATTCAAACCAACTATCATTTGTGCGGTGCAAATAAGATTAAACCCACCTTCTAGGAAGGGTTGTATAATCTCTTCACTATCAAACATAAGGCTTAAGGGTTTATTGTTTTTAATTTAATTTGTGACTGAATACGACACATTTATATTTTTATGTCGTATTTCCTACGTATCCATTTATATGATATAGAATCAAGTCAAACGTAGTTCTAGGACATATATCTCGTTTGATTTGAGATCCGCGACTGGACTTGATATATATATGATCAATATCAAGTTTCCTACGTAGTTCATAAAGAACATCAAGTCTTTACGTAGTTCTTTAAGAGACGTTAATTTACACTGGGGTGTGATTGAACTCGATGACACATTGTCATATATATGGAGTTTCCTACGTTGCCTTTATTAGGCATCAAATCAACACGTAGTTCTTTTGAGAAAACATTAATTTAATTTAGGGTGTGATTGAACTTGACGAGTCTTAATTAACTTTATGTCAAGTGTCCTACATACCCTTTTTAGAAAGGGATCAAACCACTTGTAGTTCCTATATTAAATTTAATTTTAATTCTTTTAAGATTTGCGACTGAACTTGATTTATTTAATTTGTATCAAGTTTCCTACGTAGTTCACAGAAGAACATCAAGTCCCCACGTAGTTCTAAAATGATAATTAGACTTTCAAGCCTTTTAAAATTTATATTAAACAAAGATCATGAAAGTGGCTCAAGATACAAGCCCTCCTACACGTAGCAAAGTTTGAATAACTTGTAGGAATCAAATATTGATTTAGATTTGGGACTTAATTAAACCCATACCTTGACTCGTATTTTTATAAAATAAATTAAGCAAACGTTAGACATGATTATCATTCTAACTTGCTAAACTTATTACGTATATCTTAAATTGGTTAAACCAAATAATAAATTTGATGAAACCAAATCTTAACTAGATATTTTAAATTGTTATTTTATATCTCTTTAAGAGATTTTACTTTATTTTATTATATCAAATTTCTCAAGCAAAAAAAAACCCACATCCTCTCGTCTCGGGATGAAATTAAAGAAAGACTTGAAATTGACCCTTCACTGGTTTCAAACACCAGGAACCTAATCAATTCTTAGTCTTGGAAGATCACCGACCAAAAAGGGTTAAGAGTTTTCTTAGACCCTCCTTTAACAATTGATCTTTTAATTAGCATGCAACTGCCAAATAGCCTTATTTGGGATGTAGAACTCGGCATTACCGTACGTATACATGACGGCCTGTACCATGACTAATTATTTATATATTAGTCAAACTGAAATGAAGATTTCAGGCTCTTTTCATCTAACAGCCCGGCCATTTATATCATCACAATTGCACTGACCAATTTGTAGTTAATTAGGAGGTCTTGACCAAAAGTGATGTCAGATGTTAATCTCCTACGTGATCCAGTATGTTGATCACTATTGGATTTGTTATGGGAATTTGATCTTGGGCATTATAACGGCTAAGTAAAGCCTTTCGTTCGGAAATTAATTAATTCCCGTTTGTATTCTTATGGAGTGTAATTGCTCCAAATCCATCGTTTTGATCAATGTGGAGACCCGAAAGTAACTACTTCGAGTCAACCACAAATCCCGAGATGGCATAGAGATCCGAAAGTAATTACTCTCAAATCAACTATGAACGATAATACGATCGTGATGTATGGTGTAGGTATGCGAAAGTAATTACTTTCATTTCCCCTACAAATCCTGATTTCCTCTACCCGTCTTTTGTTCCATAATGCCTCCTTCAATCCCGACTGCTCGGAGTGAGCGGTAGTTGTGAAGCCGGGACAAAGAAGCGGTTTTGGTCTTTGGCTCCTCTCTTGTGTTGAAGAGGGGATCCGCTTAGACAATGAAAACGGGTCTAAATGATGGCGACATCCTTATCGGGATGACTCCACGGATGGGAACAGGCGGCCATGACCCCAACCTCCGTTGGGTGGTACGAGTCTGTATTTGCAGTAGATGGAGAAGATAATCCATCTGCTTCAAAATCCACATGCACTTGCCATATGTAATTGCTTTGTGCAAATGGAGAATTTAAAGGATGATGATCGATGAGGCACATATGCCAGTATATAGTGCACACTTCTCTTCCCGTTTGAATTTTGCCCTTCCCTCTTGTTTAGTGTACTGGTGGGCGGTGAAGAGTAACCACCATCTTTTAATTGGGTGGGAGAGAGATTACACAGAGAACCTATATAACCACCATGAGGCACAAAGGATCCGCCAATTGCCCATTTTCCTGTGCAAATTTGCTCTCTCCCTAAGCGGTGGTGGGGTCCTTTCTTTTTTTCCCTCCCCCCTCTTGCCGCTCACCTCTCTTAATCTTATATATATTGATTTGGATGGGAAGTTAACCACGTAACTACCGATTAACCGCCATGTATTAACTTGTTTTAATTTTAAATATGTTTTCTTTTTATTTTTTTATGGTTTAATGGGTCAAAATTAAACCCACCACATAAATCTCTATTTAGGCCCAAGTTGAATGCATGTAGGCCAATTTTAATTTGAGAGATTTGTATTTGAGTTTTCTTAAATTAACCAAATTCATTATTTCGGTTAATTTTCTTACCATTTCAAATAAAATCTCGACTTAATATAAATTTGTGAAATTTTGCCTGCAAACATATACCCCCCGAACTTTGGACGTGTGAGGAATTGAACACGTACGAAGTTCGAACTTGGCGCTATATATTTTTTTATATATAAAAGCACCACATTTCTTCTTGAAAATATTATCAAGGAAGAACTTAATATCAACCATGGTCCGAAACATGGTCCTGAAATATGGTTCCTGACCAGCGAAATTGTATGAGTATGCTTAGGAAAGAATGTTTTTTCCTGAATATGCTTTTGACTCAAATTTTTGTATTGTGGCTTAAAGGCTTGATAGCCGGGTTTGAGGGTTTTCTTGTGATGGACAAGTGTTTATTTTGAGGTCTTAATATCAAAAGGTTTGTGTTTTGCAACTACCTTGGAGGATGACTTTGTGTCAAACCAAGAAATTTGGTGTTTAAATATGTGAAGGTTTTGAATGACCACACATATAAATGACATGGGTCGATTAAAATTTTGTGTCCCTTTGTTAAAAACAAAAGTGTTTATAGAGATGTGAGCTTTTTTGCTCGAGAGAGAAGAAAATTTTGCTTGTGCAATTGCAAATATTGATGATCAAGGCAATTTTCAAAGGGTTCCATGGAAGGAACATTTGTTTGGAAGACCTATTTGGATCGGTCACTAAATATGGACATGATGATCCAGGTCATGGAATTTTGGCATATACATACCAATTTGATTTTGGTTTGTTTCTCTTTTCGAGAACATTTTACGTTAATGTATATAATTGATTCTTCTCTCCTTTTATTTTCCTCTTTTCACTGGTTAGCACAATAATATATGTGCAAATCTTCGGACCATATGAATAATATATTTATGTAGTCAATATAATGATCAAACGACTACGAGATATGATAATAAGATTTTTCTTCTTCTATCCTTGTTGTTTTTTTAGGGAAGAAGATATCTTGTTTGTTTATAGGGCTGCATCTTGCATGTTAAATGACCAGATTGCCTACGTACCCCCTTTGTGATGGATCAAGCCGATCGTAGTTCTTTATGAACCATTTTGTTATATTTTTTTGTTATGTGCATCAGAGAACAAAATCCAAACCCACCTTCTAGGAAGGGTTGTCTGAATCAGTCCAACTATCATTTGCACTTTTTACCTTCTCATGTACACATTGATGGATCGTAAGTCAGTTAATGAGGGCGTCCTTAACTGGGTTAAGGGCGTCCTTTAGTGTAGCGGAAAATAGACTTAACAGAATACAAGATAAGTGGACACGAGTATTTATAGAGGAACCCCACTAAGACCAACTAGTCTTATGGGTAAACCTCTACCTCCGTTGGAGGATTTTCAATAGCCGTCCCTTATCTTATTAAGAGCGAGTCCTTACAACTTAGGCGAGTCGTTACACTTCTCTGAGCTAAGCGTCCGTCCTTAGCCTCACTAGTAACACTCCTTTCAACCTAACAAGTAACCTAACACTCTTAGCTATAAGGAAGCTATCACTCACGTCTCTCACGGTTCGTTGTGAGAGACAAACTACAACTCTAATTGATTTGTGGTTTGTTTTGGATTTGATGTGGTTGGACTTTCTTTCTCTTGCTTCAAGCTCACTTGATCTTCTTGATCTTCGTTCGTGTTCTTGAATGCTTCGGGAGAGCTTGAGAGAAAGTCTTCAAAGTCCACTCTTTCACCCACATACCGCTATGCATACTCCTTGGAGAGTATTTATAGCGGAAGTGATTCTTGTCCTCTAGCGTCCTCTGAGACTTGGCAGGATCCTCGATCTTTGATCAACGGTGCGATGAGCGTCTTGAGGGAGTCAACTCTGTTGACGCTTGGGAAGCCTCCGCGTGGGTAGGGGACCATCGCTGGGAAAGCGACGTCTTTGGCATTGTCTACACGTGCCCAGACAAAGGAAGCTTCCTTCTGAGGACTAAGGCCGGACGATGATGTAATCATGTTGGGGCGGAACTCAAATACATTTGAGTTTGTCATTATCAAAACAAGGGACGATTATTATTGGTTTAGATATTAACGACTGACGTCCTTAATATCGTCCCAACAATTTCCCCCTTTTTGATGATGACAAACTCTTTCAAATAATGCACACAGAAGTAAAGCTTTTAGCATGAGGAACTACACTTTGATTTTCTTTTCAGCTTAGATTGGCATGCAACACATTCTTTTAAGTGCGTTCTATTTTATTCCTAACTAACGACCGTTTGACTTGGCCGAAATTCCCCCTGAACACATGCTTTCTATGATAACTTAAGGACAATCGCATCTCTGCAAAACTATACTTCCCCCTTTTGGCATCATCGAAAAGGAGAACAAGTCGAAAAGCATGCAAGCACAAAGTCATAACTAAAGAAAGGTACGCTCAGACAAAATGAAGCACAAATGTAGTGAATGGCATGCAGAATGAGAAACGTGAACGTTCATTACAGACATTCACAATAATTGCTCAAAACGGGGACAGCGTCCCATTGTCTTAACAAAAACTCAAGAAATGATAAATTGTTTCAGGGTTAGAGAAGGGGGAGGTGATCATTTTCTGGGACGCTTGCCAAGGGCTTTGAGGTGTTGCTCCTGAAGATGGTTGTTCTGGGCAAGGAGCTCGTTGTTGCGCTCAAGAAGGTCTGTGTGGACGTGAAGTGTGTCGTGAACCTGCTGAATTAGATCAATCATTATGCACTGGTTCTCGATCATCATGCCCATCAGATACTTCGTAGAGTGCCTCTCAGCCTCATCAGGGACGCTCATACCATCGAGTTCGTCCTCGTCGTCAGCAGCGTCCTCAGCTGGCGTCCCAACTACTTGGACATTTTCAGCTTCGTGATCTCCTTCTCCAGGTTCAGCAGCAGCAGCAGCTTGAGCTCTCCTCTCAGCTTTGGCTTTCCTTTCAGCCTCTTTCCGTTCCTTTTCCAGTTGGCGCTTAACGGACGGAAGGGGCTCATCACACCTGAGTTTCCCAACTGGAGGGAGTGTAATTTGCCTGACGTCCCAATGAATGCCAAAGGAACGCTCTTGTTTAGGAGCATAGAGTCCCTGCTGCTTCAGAATTTGCTTGACCAAGCCGGGGAAAGGAAGAGAGTGCCTGCCTCCTGTGCACTTGCCCATGTGTTCCAAGATTACTCGGGGCAAGTTTATCGGCTTGCGTTCCAAGAAAGCGTCCAAGAGAATACTATCAGTGATCTGAACAATGGACTTCTTCTCTTGGCGGGGGACGACCATGCGCACAATGAAGTGATGCGTAAGGACGCTCGTCTTGGTGAGGCAATGAGCAACTCTGTCCTTAGCAGCTGGCTGTCTCCCATTGAATATTCTGTTGAGGATTTCATCTTGGGAGAAACGGCCAAAGTTCTTGCACGGCAGATCGTGCAGAGCATCTTGCGGAGAAGGACGCAGGCCTAGCATTTTGCGGATGGTGCCCTCAGCAACTGAGTACTCGTCCCCATCGATTTCAAAAGTCCCCTGAGGCTTCCCGTTTACTTCTGTGATTTCGAACTTTGAGTAGAAACGGAGAACCTCATCAGGGTCAACATCAGCGGCCTCAGCGCCCAAGTGCGTCCAACCTTGGAACTCAAGAAGATCCAAGAACTCTTGGCGCTGGTTCTCTGCCAGAAACTCGGCGCTGAAGAGGAGCGGCGATAGGATTTTCTTGAAGCGTTTCTGCTTGGAGCCATTGCTCACGATCACTTCATCGCCAGCATCTTCTTCATCTCCATCTCCCTCCTCTTCCTCAGGTTCCTCATCCTGGGGAGGGGCGTCCTCGTCATCGGAGGCTTCGTTCCGTTGTTCTTGGAACTCAACCATTGCAGTGTCCTCAGCTGTGGACGCCTGTTCTGTGGGAGGCGCGTCCACCGCTGGAGTCCTTGCCAAGGACTCTGTGGGAACGGATGGAGGAGACGTCCCTTGAACTTGAGCATCTTCTTCGACGGCCGGAGAAGGCGGAGGAGGAGGAGGAGGTGAAGCTCTAGGGGGAGAGGGAGAGGGAGTGCGGAGCTTAGCTTTTGGGGGAGGAGCAGAGGAGGAGCTGGGCGGAACCACTGAGATCGGTTTCACCTTGAGCGGAGCAGAGGGAGGAGGCGGCAGAGTAGCAGGGGCAGCATCCTTGGCCTGGACCTGGACTTGTGGAGCGTCCTTGGCCTGGACTTGAGGAGCGTCCTCTACCCTTGGAGGAGGAGGAGGGAGTTGACGAAGGTCCTGCATACTCGCTTGGATCGCCTTCTCAACGGCTGCTTTCTCTGCTTGCTCTTGTTCTTGGCGCGCCTTCTCCTCTTTTGCCAGTTGAATTTCGGAGAGGCGAATGGCGGCCATTTCTTCATCCGTGACGCCCTCAAGCTGAGCAGAGGACTTGAGGCGTCGTTTTGGGGCAGGAGGGGAGGAAGGGATTGGCTTTGGTGGGGAGGAGGAAGGGCCTTTAATTTGGAGCGATTTGGACGGAGGGGGAGAGGAAGGCCTTTTCCTTTTTTGAGAAGGGACGGAGCCCGTAGGAGCCACAACAAACTCCATTATATCAGGAAGTAGTTTGGCGAGCTCGTCCACGGTTCCACCAAAGGAGTCAGAAATGATTCCTGGCCCCATGAACGGTGGGTTGGTGTGATTGGTTTCTTGAAGGCGGGGCTTGACATATGTGATCATGAAATAGTGGAGGAGGCGTTGGATTTTAGGAGGATGTTCGTGAGTGGACGCCCTAAGACAAATGTTGGCGAGCGTCCTAGGCTCCTTTTCAAGCCAGTCCTCAATGAGAGGGTCAAGGGGAGGACGGCGTTTGGGTTGAGAGGGGAGCCGGCCAATTGAGCCACTGTAAACAGAGGCTTTGGTGATATTTTCTGGCTCAGGCTCGGGTTTGAAGGGCTTCTCCAGAAATGAGAACCTCTTCGGCTGGGTTTTGGATTGAGAGCGGGATGGTTGTTTTTGTTGAGGAGGTTGGGAGCGAAGGGGTTGAGGAGGGGTGTTGGAGTGGCGGCGCTGGGTGCTTTGAGAGGAGGAATGGTGGCGAGGGGGTTCTTGTCGGCCGGAAGGTCTGCCTCTCGACTCCATTAATGACCGGCCTTTCACCGGAGGAGATCTCGAAGAGCTAGTGTTTTTCGCTGCCGACGAGGGTGAGGGATTCTTTGAGGCTCTTGTGTTGGCCATTTTTGAGATGGTTTAAATAGGGGAGGATTAGGGTTTGGAGAGAGATTTCGGGATTCGGTTGAAGATTTGGAAGATCTTTGAGATTTCTAAAAGTGTGCAAACAGCAGATGAGCGAAGAAAGGTTTTCGGAGTGCACAGGAGGGTATATATAGGAAGAAGACGAAGTTGGACGGTCAGGGGTAACAGGGTCTTTACACACAGCTTCCTCCACCCGCCTTCCCACACGTGGCTTTCTTCTTTGCTAAGGAATACAGCTGTTGAGCACTGTTTGCGCATATCCCGAGATTTTCGCTGACGATTCGTTAAAACGGTTTACCTTCCCAATTTCAACCATTCAAACTTCTCACAACTGCAAAGGACTCTGACCTGACGTCCTTTCAACACACAACACTACACAACACAGAACTGAACCACAGCGTCCCATTCACTGATCTCAACCTCTGTAAATAGAACTCTGTACAGACAACTCTCAGCTCTTAGCACGCGTCCCTTTGATCACTTAGAACCATTTTTGAAAATCAAGCAAGTACGTCCCGTAAAGGTGAAACAAGGAATGCTCATAGGACGCGTTTGCAAGATTCTCGGCTTGGGTAAGCTTAGAGTTCCCATCATTTCGGCTTATGATGAGGGTAGGGTGATCAGGGATACTCTTGAGATGAAAAGCGAAATGAATACCATTCAAGGACACAAGCGAATACACATATCTTAGACTAGCGTCCTTTAAAGATGACTTTAATGCATGACACACCTTAAAACAAGTTCTCAACAAGAAATAGCCAATCATGGAGGGAATAATAGAACGGGACTTGATCATTTAAAAGTTATCATCCCCAAGAGCAATCGGAGGTGCACGTAGGGACGTCTATCAAGTGCTTTTGTGAAAATATCGGCCACTTGGTCCTCAGTCCTAACATGATCCACTCTAATTAATCCAAGTTCAACATTATCACGAAGAAAGTGATGCCTTATGTGAATATGCTTCGTCCTAGAATGATGAACGGGATTTTTGGCAATACTTATAGCACTGGTGTTGTCACACAAGATAGGGACTGTGTTGAGGGACGTACCATAATCTTCAAGTTGGTACTTGATCCATAGGACTTGTGAACAGCACGAAGCAGCAGCAACGTACTCAGCTTCCGCGGTTGATAGTGCCACGGAGTTTTGCTTTTTGGATCCCCAAGATACAAGGCATGAGCCAAGGAATTGTGCCATTCCTGAGGTGCTCTTCCTATCCACCACATGGCCAGCGTAATCTGCGTCAGAGTAAGCTACCAGGTTCAGGGACGTCCTTCTGGGATACCATAGACATAGGTCATCCCGTCCCTTGAGATATCTGAAGATTCTTTTGACCTCTTGCATATGGGACTCCTTTGGATTTGCTTGGAATCGAGCGCACAAGCATACAGCGAACATGATGTCGGGACGACTTGCCGTAAGATATAGCAAGGACCCTATCATTCCTCTGTAGAGCTTTTGATCTACACTCTTGCCTTCTTCATCAGCATAGAGGCGAGTGTTTGGGGAGATGGGAGTATCAATGGGTTTTGAAGAGTTCATCCCATACTTCTCAAGCATTTCACGGATGTACTTTTGTTGATGAATCCGCGTCCCATCTTTGAGCTGAGTGATTTGGAGTCCCAAGAAGAAGTTGAGTTCTCCTATGAGGGACATCTCAAACTCACTACTCATCAAGTTCTTGAATTCCTCTACAAATTTCATGTTAGTGCTTCCAAAGACTATGTCATCGACATAGACTTGGACAATTAAGACATCTTTATGAACTTTCTTTAAGAACAGGGTTTTATCAATGTTACCTCGTGTGTACCCGTTGGACAAGAGGAAGGACGCAAACCTATCGTACCATGCACGAGGGGCTTGCTTGAGTCCATAGAGTGCCTTGTCCAAGAAGTACACATGATCTGGGTGATCAGCGTCCTCAAATCCTGGAGGTTGAGCGACGTACACTTCTTCTTTGAGCTTGCCGTTGAGAAAGGCTGTCTTGACGTCCATTTGAAAAAGCTTGAACCCTTTGTGAGCGGCAAAGGCGATGAGGAGGCGAATGGCTTCAATCCTAGCGACAGGAGCGAAGGTTTCATCATAATCAATCCCTTCCTCTTGCCTATAGCCTTGAGCCACAAGCCTTGCTTTGTTTCTTGACACGCGACCATTCTCATCAAGCTTGTTCTTGTAGACCCATCTCGTCCCTATTATGTTTTTGTTTCTCGGACGAGGGACGAGGGTCCAAACCTTATTTCTTTCGAATTGATTAAGTTCCTCTTGCATGGCCTGAATCCAATCAGCGTCCTGGAGTGCTTCCTTTATGTTCTTAGGTTCAACCAAGGACACAAAGGCGTTGAAGGCACAGAACGCTATGTTAGCATTAAGGGACTGATTCACGGCTGATCTTGTTTGAACTCCTTTTGACATATCTGAGATGATTTGATCCGTTGAATGAAGTCTCGAAAGATGGGATCCCTTATGAGTATCGTCCCTTACAGGAGTACATCTAGGGTCGTCCAATCAGATTCATCTGAGTCAAACCCGTCGTCTTCATTGAGAGTTTCATAGAGTTCCCCCTCAGGTTGAGCGTCCTCTTCTTGACGCTGTTCTCCTTGTAGGCTTGATTCAGCGACCTCATGTTGAGCTGGAGATTCACTTTGAGATGGAACTTCCTGAACAACACTGGGAACTTCTACTGAGACTTCTTCAGGATTTTGAGTAGCGTCCTTAGGAACATAGTATTTTCCAGAGGACCCGAAATCAACTTCATCATCGGAGTCATCCTGCTGCAGAGGAGATGAGCGTTCTTTCTTACTTGGTTTATCTTTGTGAGAAGAACTTTCTTTGAACACAACATGAATGCTCTCCTCAAGCTTTAGAGTTCGTTTATTGAAAACTCTATACGCTTTACTGGTGAGGGAGTATCCAAGGAATATGGCTTCGTCACTTCTTGCGTCAAACTTTCCAAGTCTTTCTTTATCATTGTTGTGAACAAAGCACTTGCATCCAAAGACTCTGAGATAGTCGATGCGAGGCTTTCTTCCATTCAGCAACTCATAGGACGTCTTCTTCAACAAAGGACGGATCATGGCTCGATTGATAATGTAGCACGCTGTAGCAATAGCTTCAGCCCAGAAGTACTTGGGGTGATACGGGGTTAGCCGTGTGGATGCCCGATCTTCGACGTTCACGACTCAACAAGGAAAACACAAGGAAACAATGGTTAGAATTGAATGGAACGAAACTGGAAATGATGAACTCGACTCAACAAGAGGAAAAACGACACAACAAAGAAGCAAACTGAAATGAAGAAACGAAAAGGGAAATTGATAGAAACGACGAGAAGGATAACCCTTCGAGACAACTATTAAACCCCTGGTATGTATTTCAACCAGAATCCTAATAGAATGGACGAAGAACCAACCTTGTACAATCCTACACAACAAGGCAACACCTTGAAGCACAGGAAGGGGGCTCGTGATCGTTGATAAGCACCAAGCTTCGTAGAGGATTGACACAAATCAAACAAACCAAGCTGCGATTCACACACTCAATGAAGCAAAGCTTCAAACTCTCTCTTTTCAAGAGAAAACGATTTCTATATTCTGAATTGTCTAAGTGTTCCAAACCATCAAAACAATACTTATATGTCTCACTTCTGGAAATAAAAGAAATAATTAAAAAGGTCTAATTAATTCTAAGATAGATAGGCCCAAAACAGCATAATAGGCCCAAAATGAAACAAACACTCTTGGGTGCCTAAAATAGGCGTCGGTGCCCAAACGAGGCACACTCGCAGCGCCGGTGCCCAAACGAGGCACACACGCAGCGCCGGTGCCCAATCGCGGCACTCATGCGACGTCGCTTGTGCCTTGGCTCTCTTCATGGGTGGCGCCCACACTTGCTAGGCACACAGCCTTGGCACATGGCTCCATGCTCGCTCTCGCCTCCTTAGCACAAATGAAACACACAAAGGCATGCATTCCACTTTGTAGCTTCTTAGCTCGGGATCTAGTGATTGGCCCCTTAAAGAGTGTTGGGGCGCTTGGACGAGGCTGACTGGATGATCCTTCATCAACCTCCCCTTCTTGGAAAGGATTCGACCCCGAATCCAAGTCTTCATCAAGAGCAAGGTATGGCGTGAGATCAGCGAAGTTGAAAGTTGTGCTTACACCATAATCACCGGGCAGCTCCAGCTTGTATGCATTATCCCCGATCCTCTTAAGCACCTTGAAAGGTCCATCTCCTCGAGGGGACAGCTTATTCTTCCTTTGCTCCGGAAATCTCTCTTTCCTCAAATGAACCCACACCAAGTCTCCGGGCTGGAAAACAACGTGGCGCCTCCCATGGTTCGCTCTCCTTGCATTGTACTCGGCCTTTTGCTCCAACTTCAGTTTGGTGCGAGCATGCAATTCCCTAATAAACCCCACATGTTTTCCTGCGTCAAAGTGCTCATTTTCCCTCATTGGCAATGGGGTAAGATCTTCTTGCATAAGCACGCCCCCTATGCCGACTCCACTTGCATCACACTCCACCTCAAACGGTCGTATGAAGTCAGGCAACACCAATAGCGGGGCTTGCGTCAACTTCAGCTTGAGAGTCTCGAAGGCTCTCTCCTGGGCACGCCCCCACTTGAACTCACTTCTCTTCTTTGTAATTTCTGTCAATGGGGCTGCAATGGTGCTAAAATCCTTGACAAACCTCCTATAGAAGCTCGCCAGCCCATGGAAACTCCGCACCTGGCCAATAGTAGTTGGCGTGGGCCACTCGTTTATGGCCTTGATCTTGGCCTCATCCACTTGCAATCCCTGCGAGCTAACCACAAAACCAAGAAAGGTAACAGTAGTAGTACATAACTCACACTTTTTCAAATTCGCAAACAAGTGTTCAAGACGCAAGGTATTAAGCACATCTCTCAAATGACACTCATGCTCCTCTAGGGACTTACTATACACTAATATGTCATCAAAATAGACCACTACAAATTTCCCTATATAATGTCGCAATACATGGTTCATGAGACGCATGAATGTACTAGGGGCGTTCGTGAGCCCGAATGGCATAACGAGCCATTCATAGAGACCAAACTTGGTCTTGAAGGCTGTTTTCCACTCGTCCCCCTCCCTCATACGAATCTGGTGGTATCCACCTTTTAAATCAATTTTTGAGAAAATGGTGGATCCATGCAGTTCGTCTAGCATATCATCAAGACGAGGAATGGGGTGCCTATACTTTACCGTGATGTTATTAATGGCCCTGCAATCGACACACATTCTCCATGTGTTGTCTTTCTTGGGTACTAATAACACCGGTACAGCACAAGGGCTCATACTCTCCCTAATGTATCCCTTATCCAAGAGCTCTTGGACTTGGGATTGGACCTCTTGGGTCTCCTGGGGGTTCATACGGTAAGCTGGCCTGTTTGGCAAAGACGCCCCGGGAATGAGATCAATTTGATGCTCGATTCCTCTAATTGGGGGTAGGCCAGCCGGTATCTCGTCGGGGAATACGTCCTTGTACTCCTCGATGAGCCCCAAAATGCGTGGGGGCAGTGAAGCTCGAAGCTCTTCACTTAACAAGCTCAGCTCCTTGCATAAGAGCATAAGCGTTGTTTCCCCATCCAAAAACTCGTCTTCCAGCTCCCTCTTGGAAGCCAAAAGAGCGGAAGGAGGTGTAGGGCTGAGAGGTTGGCTCGTCTTACCCCGAGCTTTCTCTTCCTTCCCATTCTCTCCCTCAAGGTCAGAACATACCTTCTTACCTTGACGCTTCCGATCCCACTCCTCCGAGACCTGCGTAGGCGTCATGGGCTTAAGGACTATGGTCTGGCCGTTGTGGGTGAAGGTGTTTCGGTTGGTGAATCCATCGTGCACAACCTTCCTGTCGTATTGCCATGGACGACCTAATAGAATATGACAAGCCTGCATAGGTACTACATCACAAAGAACATTATCCTCATAACGTCCTAGTTTAATAGAAACCTTTACTTGCCTTTGCACTTTCAATTCACCACAGTCATTCATCCAATGCAACTTATAGGGTCTAGGGTGATGAGTCATAGATAATTGCAGTTTGTTAACCATCTCTAAGCTAGCAATGTTACAACAACTACCACTATCTATGATCATGTTACAAACCTTCCCTTTAATCAAGCACCTAGTATGAAACAAGTTCTCTCTTTGATTATCATCGCATGCTTGTGGTTTAATATGCAATGTCCTCCTAGCAATAAGAGATTCACCAGATTCATACTCAATTTCATCTTCAACATTATCATTTTCATGCAAATCATCATTAGGCTCGTTTTCATGCTCACTTTCAGATTCATATTCACCTAAATGATTGATTAAAAGTGTTTTCTTGTTAGGGCAATCTCTTGCATAATGTCCTCTACCCTGGCACTTAAAGCACACAATATCTCTAGTCCTAAACGAAGAGTTAGAGGTAGGATTACTCCCCTTTGGAGCTGCTGAAACCCCACTAGAATTGCCCTTGTTGTATGGTGAAGGCGTGGAGCTTGTGGGCTGTTTGGCTCGTCCAGCTTGGTCTCCTTGACCGCCGGCTGCATTGCTCCTCTCCTTTTGGTGCGAGGCCTCCTTCCCATACGATCCGCCTTGCTGGCCACGGCTCCCCCTCCATGATTGGGGCTGAGTGTTCGCGTTCCTTCCTCCCGAGTACCTAGACTTGAATTTCCTTTCTACTTTCAAAGCTAGATGGAAAAGGTCAGTCATAGTAGTGTAGGGATATAAATCAATCTCATTTGCCAAATAAGGATGCAAGATACGAAGATACCTGGCCATGGTGGTCTCTTCATCCTCAACCACATCAGCCCTTACCATCGCCACTTGCATGGCATTGTAGCACTCCTCGGCACTCATGGAACCTTGTTTCAAATTTTCCAGCCGCTGTCTTAGCTCCCGGGCGTAATGTTGAGGTATGAAACGCCCTCGCATCAACGCCTTCATTTGATCCCAGCTGGCTATGGGTGCGTCCAGATTGCGCCTCCTTTCTTTCACCAAGTTATCCCACCATATGAGGGCATAACCGGAGAACTCAAGGACAGCGAGCTGCACCTTCTTGGTCTCGGCAAAGTTGTGGCAGTTCCACACTTGCTCGATCTTGGTCTCCCATTCCATATAGACATCCGGATCACACTTGCCTTCGAAAGCAGGGATCCTCACCTTTATCTTGCCAACTCCGTCTTGCTCCTGCTCACGAGGTCTCATGGGACGCCTATCTCGACCTTCTCGGCGCTCCCTACCTCCCCTTCTTGAGACGCGCTCCCAATTATCCTCCTCCTCGCCCTCATAGTCATCATCATAAAGGTCCATATCACTTGGTGATCCTCTTTGGTCCTGAAATCCTTGAAAGCTATTAGCACGATTATGCTCATCCCGAAGGGGAGTGAGCTGGGAACCAAAAGGCACTCTTCTAGGAAGATTGCCCGAGGAATTACGCAATGGATTAGAGTTATGAGGCACTTCCCTGGTTTGGTTTTGGAAACCATGTTGTTGTGATGTGGACGCCAAGTTAGGGTCCGTGTTGTGGGCGTTTTGGTCCTGGCCATCGCCGGTGCCTTGTTGGTGTGCCGCTGAATCGGTGCCCAAGGCTACGCTTGGAACGGGTGGAGGCAACGCCAAGGCTCTCGTCTCCAAGGCCGTCATCCTAGAATTGAGGCGTGTGATGTTGCTGTTGAGTGAGGTCAACAACTTGAACACCTCGGGGTGGATTGGCTCAGGGCTCTTGGGTGTGTTGGTGTTATCACTACTTTCGTTAGACATTCTGCACAATCAGCAAAAACACTTTACAAGCAAACTTGTCAAGTTAGTTTAATCCAAATCAGCCTCTCAAGTGTTTCACTCGCTCTCACTCTCGGTGTGTGATCGAGCTCGTTGTTTCAATCTGCTTGAAATGATCAACAACTCAATTCAAAGATTAGTAAACAACAATTCACGAGAAGATGAAGGCTGGGGAAGAAACGTCCAAGAAAAGAAGACTCAAATGTGTTTAAGAATGGAGATGAATAGAGAAAGAGAACAAACCTCGATTAAGCTTCTCTCACCTTGATTTCCGTAACCAAGTATGAACTTGGAGTGGTTTGTTTAGGTGAGGGTAGGCTGAAAGTGTAAGGTTCGAAAGCTTCTCCAATGGGATCGTCCAACTCAAGAGATGAAGAGGGAAGATGATGATATGTCGCACACCTTAATTACACTATGCACTAGAATAAAATGCAATGATATACTATGAATGAAATAGAAGAATAAAATCTGATTTCTGATTTTCGTTTTTTTTTGTTTTTTTTTTTTTTTTTTTGATTTTTTTTTTTTTTTTTTTTTTTTTTTAATCAGAAATAATCAGAAAATACAAATAATTTCGAAATTGAAATAAAATGCTATTCTAAGGTGCAAAATAATTTGCTAGAAATGAGGAGAGGTGGCGATTTGAGTTTGAAATGTTGGTGGCTGAAATCCCTTGATTTTAGGAGAAGGAATAGGCTGGAGGATGGGTGGTTGGGCGTGGCTTTTGATTTCAAATGAGCTGAATGGGTTCTCCTTGATATTAGGAGGTGGGTGTGGGATAATGTGGCTGGGATATGGTTTGTTGTTGGTCAACCTTAAAAATAGGAATCAGCTTAGGATTAATTCAAATTTGAATTAATTAAATCAGATTTATGACTCCAATTTAATTAAAACAAATCGGCTGACTTAATCAAGGTGGTGGTCGAATTTGTGGAGGTGGTGGGCGGATTTTGTGAAGGTGGTGGGGCGTTGGTGGTTGTGGTGGCTGAGGGGACGATTTTTCTTGGCTAAAGGTGTAATTGGCTAGGCAAAACAAACCACTGCGCAAGAACAAACCGATTAGTACTTTCAAGTTCAGATTAAAGAGAGTTGATTAATCGAACCTGATCTCCGGAGGACTCTTTTTGGTATTTTGTAGACTCTTTTGATGGGAACGAAAAGAACGTCGTCAACCTCGCTCTGATACCACTTTGATACGGGGTTAGCCGTGTGGATGCCCGATCTTCGACGTTCACGACTCAACAAGGAAAACACAAGGAAACAATGGTTAGAATTGAATGGAACGAAACTGGAAATGATGAACTCGACTCAACAAGAGGAAAAACGACACAACAAAGAAGCAAACTGAAATGAAGAAACGAAAAGGGAAATTGATAGAAACGACGAGAAGGATAACCCTTCGAGACAACTATTAAACCCCTGGTATGTATTTCAACCAGAATCCTAATAGAATGGACGAAGAACCAACCTTGTACAATCCTACACAACAAGGCAACACCTTGAAGCACAGGAAGGGGGCTCGTGATCGTTGATAAGCACCAAGCTTCGTAGAGGATTGACACAAATCAAACAAACCAAGCTGCGATTCACACACTCAATGAAGCAAAGCTTCAAACTCTCTCTTTTCAAGAGAAAACGATTTCTATATTCTGAATTGTCTAAGTGTTCCAAACCATCAAAACAATACTTATATGTCTCACTTCTGGAAATAAAAGAAATAATTAAAAAGGTCTAATTAATTCTAAGATAGATAGGCCCAAAACAGCATAATAGGCCCAAAATGAAACAAACACTCTTGGGTGCCTAAAATAGGCGTCGGTGCCCAAACGAGGCACACTCGCAGCGCCGGTGCCCAAACGAGGCACACACGCAGCGCCGGTGCCCAATCGCGGCACTCATGCGACGTCGCTTGTGCCTTGGCTCTCTTCATGGGTGGCGCCCACACTTGCTAGGCACACAGCCTTGGCACATGGCTCCATGCTCGCTCTCGCCTCCTTAGCACAAATGAAACACACAAAGGCATGCATTCCACTTTGTAGCTTCTTAGCTCGGGATCTAGTGATTGGCCCCTTAAAGAGTGTTGGGGCGCTTGGACGAGGCTGACTGGATGATCCTTCATCATGGGGACGCTATTGGCTAAGAGCATAGTCCTTGCCATATCCTCCAGCGTCCTATTCTTTCTTTCCACCACTCCATTTTGTTGAGGAGTCCTTGGAGCTGAGAAGTTGTGAGAGACTCCATGTTGATCACAGTAGGCCACGAACTCTGAGTTTTGAAACTCCGTCCCATGGTCTGATCTTATGGATTTGAGAGGCGTCTCAAGCGCAACTTCCACTTGTTTGATGAAGACTTTGAATGCGTTGAAGCAATCTGTTTTTGAAGCTAAGAAAAGAACCCAGGTGAATCGAGAAAAGTCATCTACAAGGACATAGATATACCTCTTTCCACCATAGCTTAACGTCTTCATTGGTCCACAAAGATCCATATGGAGAAGTTCCAAAGGTTTCTTTGTGCTGACATCGTTCTTTGACTTAAAGGACGTTCTTGTCTGCTTCCCTTTGATACATGCTTCACACTGTTCAATTTTCTCAGGATCAATTTGGGGAAGACCTTTCACAAGATTTCTTTGATGAAGCTTGAGGATTGTGCTTGGTCCAGCATGGCCAAGTCGGCGATGCCAGAGGTCAGCGTCCTCCTTTGACACAGATAAGCACAACTCAGATTTTGGCTTGAACTCCTGATTGAAGATGTAGACATTGTTCTTTCGGACTCCTTTGAGGACGAATTTGTTGGATTTCTTGTTGATGACGAGGCACTCCTTTGAGTCAAATGTGACTAAGTTTTCACCTTGATCACACATTTGAGAGACGCTTAGGAGGTTGAAGCCAAGTCCTTCAACAAGGCTAACATTTGTCGCTTTGATAGACGGATTGAGAATAGCAGTTCCCGTCCCTTTGATCTTTCCTTTGCCCCTGTTGCCAAACGAGACAGTTCCTCCCGTGACGCTACTTTGGATAGAAGTGAGATGAATCTGGCTTCCTGTCATATGGTTTGAGGCGCCACTATCAATGATCCATGGGCGTCCCCTCACTTCCACCTGCCAAAACAAGGTTAGTGTATGGCGACCTAGGCAAGGTGTTCCTTACCTGGTTCGTTACAGAAATAGAACTCTGGTTCTGGCATGTAGTCACTTATATTCACATCATTTGAAATAGCATGCTTTCTGAAAGAACTCTTAGATCGTCTAGGACGTCTAGGGTTAGCCTTAGGGACGGACTTATCATTTTCAATGTTATTCCTAGCAGCTTTGCCACTTTCAATGTCGTTCTTCAGTTTCAGGCAATCATATTTGAAGTGATCTCCTTTTCCACAGTACCAACACGTCCTATAGTAAGTACCAAGGTAGTACTTCTTGTTGGGACGTTGGATTTTGTTCTTTTTCATCTTTTGAGGGTCACAAACTTTTGAACCTTCCCCCTTAGCAATCTTCTTATAGATCCTATGACTAGTGGAGTTAGTGTAATAGTCCCTTTGACCTTTCTCTCCACTCTCTAGGACTCGAATTCTTTCAAGAAGGTTCTTAATCTTTTCCCTTTCTAATTCAAGTTCTGAGGTTTTGCTAGCCTCAAAGTCACTAGGGAGAGAGTTCCTAGTGTCAGACTCGTATCCTAATCCTCTTTTGGCTGGGACAAACACCATTGGTTGAACTACCTCAGTTACCGGGCTCTTCCCTAACACTTTCACCTCTTCCCTAAGCTTAGCGTTCTCTAGCTTAAGGCACATCACTTCAGTTTTCAGGGATTTAACTTCGACATGCGAGGACTCTAGTTGTAACGAAACTGTAGCACAGTTCTCACATTCAACTAGCCTATTTTCACTTTCAAGTTCAAGATCATCCATTCTATGTTGCATAACAACGCTTTCTTCCATGATTCTTTTAATGAGCTTAATGAGTTTGGTTTTGGAACAATTCTCTAAGGAGTTCATCATGGAGTCACGAGTTACCTCTTGTTCCTTTTCAGAAGCGTCCTCTTCAAGGACTGGGGCGTCCTCCACAGCCATGTACGCCACTTGCTCATCATCTGAGGCGTCCTCTACGGCTATGTACGCCACTGGTCCTTCTGGTTCTTCATCATCAGAACTCACATTATCCCATGCGGCTTCGCACGCTCCCAAGAGAGCTTTCATCTTCATTTCTTTTGAGTTTAGTCCCGTAGTACACCTTTTAGCAAAGTGTCCTTTCTTGTTACATTTGTAGCAAGTAAGTTCCTTCATCTCTGCCTCTGTATACTTGGGACTCTCCTTTTTGTAAGGCATCTTGTGTTTCTTGGAATCTCTGGCCTTTTTACCCCATAAGCGAGCAACTTTGTGTAGAAGGGCAATCTCTTCCTCTTCTTCCAGCTGTTCCTTAGTCTTGCTTTCCTTTTCTTTCAAAGCTTGAGCACGCATCCTTTCACGATTCTCATTTTTATTTCCTTCCACCATTAGGGCAATATCTCTTTGGTGGCGAAGATACTCAGCGTACTCTGGAGTTGACGTCATCAAAGCAAGATCTGTCTGGGGGTTTCTAGCCAATTCAGCCATATCAGCTTCCCTTCTCGCTTCATAGCCTCTCAGCTTCCCATAGATCTCTTCCATATCCAGGGTTTTGTTGGCTGTGTTCTCCTTGAACGTAGTCCTATCAAAATTCCATTTTCCTGTAAGCCCATCAATGACTACTCCGACTCTGTTTCTCATTGAGACTTCAGCTTCTGGGATGCCTAAATTTCGCATTTTGGTCACAAGAGCTTCAAAGCGGTATGAGTAGTCCTTGACAGATTCGTTAGGAAGCATTCTGAAGGCATAGAACTCTCGTTTGATTTCAAGCTTGACGTCTTCCTTCATCTCTGCCGTACCCACATGGTACTTCTCAAGAGCTTCCCATTGTAGTTTGGCTGTTGCCAAATTGCTAACTCGGGTGGCGTCCCTTTCGCAGAGGGACGCTTGAAGGAAGCATATAGCCTTAGCGTTTGTTTCCAAAAGCTTGAATTCGTCAGGACCCCACTCGTCCTCTTTGTCTCTCTTGTCATCAGGGATGGTAAGGTCACCCTTCATGATCACTCTCCAGCATTAATAATTCTGACTTCTGCAAAAGTTCTCGAAGCGGATCTTCCAGCGGTTGAAGTTGCCGTCCGTCAAACGAGGAGGCTTTACAAAAGAGATTCCAATAGGTTCCATGTCCATCTTGTACCTGCAACTCAACAAAAATCTAGAGCGCCTGCTCTGATACCAATTGATGGATCGTAAGTCAGTTAATGAGGGCGTCCTTAACTGGGTTAAGGGCGTCCTTTAGTGCAGCGGAAAATAGACTTAACAGAATACAAGATAAGTGGACACGAGTATTTATAGAGGAACCCCACTAAGACCAACTAGTCTTATGGGTAAACCTCTACCTCCGTTGGAGGATTTTCAATAGCCGTCCCTTATCTTATTGAGAGCGAGTCCTTACAACTTAGGCGAGTCGTTACACTTCTCTGAGCTAAGCGTCCGTCCTTAGCCTCACTAGTAACACTCCTTTCAACCTAACAAGTAACCTAACACTCTTAGCTATAAGGAAGCTATCACTCACGTCTCTCACGGTTCGTTGTGAGAGACAAACTATAACTCTAATTGATTTGTGGTTTGTTTTGGATTTGATGTGGTTGGACTTTCTTTCTCTTGCTTCAAGCTCACTTGATCTTCTTGATCTTCGTTCGTGTTCTTGAATGCTTCGGGAGAGCTTGAGAGAAAGTCTTCAAAGTCCACTCTTTCACCCACATACCGCTATGCATACTCCTTGGAGAGTATTTATAGCGGAAGTGATTCTTGTCCTCTAGCGTCCTCTGAGACTTGGCAGGATCCTCGATCTTTGATCAACGGTGCGATGAGCGTCTTGAGGGAGTCAACTCTGTTGACGCTTGGGAAGCCTCCGCGTGGGTAGGGGACCATCGCTGGGAAAGTGACGTCTTTGGCATTGTCTACACGTGCCCAGACAAAGGAAGCTTCCTTCTGAGGACTAAGGCCGGACGATGATGTAATCATGTTGGGGCGGCCTTGATTTGAATTTGAACTTCGTCCGTATTTTGGCGCGCGTCCCTTCTTGATGAGGACTCCGTCCTATCTTGCGCAGGGACTCCGCCAATTACGTTTAGCTTTGGAAGTTCTGGTAACATGCGTCCCTACAGCATAGGGACTGCTGTTCACTTGTTGTCCTTTTCGCTCATGTGCGTCCACTGGACTTACCTGAGATCAAAACTTGGACAACTTATCAAATACATTTGAGTTTGTCATTATCAAAACAAGGGACGATTATTATTGGTTTAGATATTAACGACTGACGTCCTTAATATCGTCCCAACACACATTATCGAGTAATTTGAACCCACCTTCTAGGAAGAGTTGCTCAAATTGCCCCGACTATTATTTGTTTACATTGGGTTTCATTTCAACCTCAAATTATATCTTAAGGTTTGCGACTGAATCCAACATATTCTTAATTTGACGTCGAATTTCCTACATACCATTATCGGGATCAAGTCTTGATGTAGTTCCATAGAAATTTACTTATGAACAAGCATTTTTGTCATGCTTGGATCTCAATAAGTCAAATATTGGCATCCTCATTTGTATTAGAGGATCAACCATTTGAAGAAGACTTCAAGCTTTGAACTCTTTCTTCGATTTTTTAAATGGGATACATTGTCATCTATTTGACACTACCCCCTGTCTTCCACCTTCAAGGTGTATCATCATTTGATGTTATCTTAATAGGTCTAACATTTATTTGTTTGAGAAATATTTTTCTCGTCAAAGACCGTATTGCTATTCGAAGAAACATCTTATCGGATATACCCGATTGGTCTAGATGTACTCTTCATTTAAATTAATCATTCAATTATTTTCCTCCTTAGCACTCTTCTTTTGTGCTTATCGTAGGTTCAATCAACCTAGGAGGACTTAATCCCGTACAAACATTTGTCGAGTTTTCTTTTACTCGTACAAGATATTGACTATAGGCTACTATCTTTATCGCGACCCTCATCACTATGTGGAGGGAAGCTTTTGATGTTTGAGTTTCTCCACAGACTCATATATTGTCATTATATGACTTGGCTCAATGTAAGGGCCTACCCATGTGGCTTGAACTTCATGATCCAACATGAGCTACACGGGTCTCGTCAATGGAGTATATACAGGTTGTAGGCGAAATGGCCTCTCGTTTAAACCCTTGGCAAGGTTTCGGGTGTTTTAGGAGACACTTGGAGTAGGGATACTACCTTTGCAACATCTACCTTCAAAATTGGTGTTTGACGATGCTTTTGAATTTGTGTTACCCCCTCAATATGATTCTCCTCTTATTACATCCTCTTTTACATCTATAAGGACATAATCATCTTATGGTAGATGAATAATGAGTTGTCGATATGAAACGATATTTTTTTCCAGTCTATCTTCCCACCTGTAACTCCCTAATTCTAGAAGTGTATGGTGGGTTTGACATGAATCAACCATACAAATATATTTCCATAATATATTTGTCCTCAATGATCATCTCTCTTTTCTTTGATGAAGAGACAACCTTCTGGATGATATTTTGGCTCCTCCTTTTTCGAGCTTGGACATAGCTACTGATAAAGGTTTGCCATCAGATTTTATGAAAGTCATCATAGACTCTCTTGTTGTATATTTGTGGCTTCTTGCCACCATCATTTCCCCCTCATTAGCTTGAGGGCATTTGAATCATGCTTTACATTGAGCATATTATAAGTTCAGTAATATACATGTTTAATACCAAAGCCTTAAAATTTATTGGCTTGGTAACACCAAAATGAACCATTCATTGCATAAGCAAACTGGCTTATGACATCTTTTTTTATTTAGATGTACTTGTCCACTTAAACCTTTCAAAGTAGTTAATCATAGACTTTTCCATCTTGTGTTAAGGTCATTCTACTAGCTCGATTCAATGAATTTGCTAGGTGCTTGCAAAGACCATGATTTAGACCTTTGCTTTTGATTTTAGCCATTGGATAGGCTTTTTATCATTAATGCATCCATATAGTGTAGTTTCACCATAGGTGGAATAGGTATGAGCAAGGTGCTCACATAGTGAACCACAAACGCCATTGAACTTGTCAAGATAATTTCTTTCATGATCTATGGGACACAGGGACTAAACCACAATGTGTGGAGCATGATCGTTTATATCCCAAGATAGGCAGATTCTTTGAAGCTTGGAATCCCATGAACCCTTGATTGATCATCTCCGTGATATATTGGAGAGATATAAGTGAGTTACCCCTTGGGTTTTCATCACTTGTACTTCATTTATATTTTAAAACAACCCTTATTTGTTTTGACTGATTGCTTCAGCTATAAGCGGCATTATTTTGTGTCGCACTGCCTTATTTGAAGTTGCGACTTTAAGACTAGTTCCTTCAATGCCAAGTATGATTATAACTAACACTGACGTGTATTTTTGCATAGGCTTGAAAGATGAGAGTAATTTTCTTTCAAAAGGTTACGAGTGGAAACTCCTTACTTTGATAAAGGAAAGAGTGGTCCTTATCTAATGGGGAACCATTTTTTTACACCATTCATTGTAACCACGACATGGAAGAGGTCAATAAATGTGTGACCTTGGAACCATGCTTACACATGAGGTTTCTCTCATGTTGAATCTTGTGAAGAGTCTAACATAGGTTTGAAACCTAGTAATTCGGGATATCGGACTTGTTGTCCTTAATGGGGCTCACTCTTAAATAGGGAATTTTGAGGAGCCCATACAACCGACTTAACCTCTTTAAACCTTACTAGGTCTTTGAGGTCTAAAATTTGTCAAACCTTAGACCATATGGCATGTCTAAAGGAGGCTTAAAATCTGGCTATTTTGGATTTCGGACATATTGTCCTCGACGAGTCTCCCTCGTAAATAGAAGTCGAGGTGCTCGTACAACTTACTTAACCTCATGAACCCTTTTAGGTTTTGAAGGCTAATTTTTTGACAAAGGGAGCATTGAAATGAGTCCACTCCAAATGGAGGTCATGCTGACTTGTTTCAAGTTATCCCTTGAGGATTGAAATAGACCCAATGTCGATTTGTGTCTAAAATTTTTGACAAAGGGAACCATTCTTGTCTTAACTCTGTTGATTTGATTGTGAATATCAACTAGAGAAAAGCTTATTGCTTTTTTTCTTCCCTTTTTTGATGTGGGATGATCGGATGTTTCTCGCTTAATTTTAGCCAACTTTTAAGCTATAGAGTGTTTGGCCAATGAAGGAGATAAAATCCTCTTGAATATATTCTTGAGACCCCTTCTTCTCTCTAATTTGTCGACCTCGGTGGTCTTGGAGAGAAGTTGGGTATAATGTTACATACCCCCTTTCATCATGATTACTTGATGATGGGATCTTAAGAGGCTCTTCAATGATGGGTCTTAATGACATTTAAGACCATCATACAAGGAGCTCAAATATTATGGGGTTTGTTGCCCTAAGATGATCAATCTTCCTGGGCCTTAATTTTATACCCCATGGGGATTGATTTTTTTTTAATGACATGAGCTCAATGGATGCCTCATACAATGTTATGACAAGCTCTTAAGTTGAAGATTGCTTGACCAACGTATGAGGTATAATCCTCTCGACTCCATATTTGTAACCCTCTTGCTCTCTTTAGTTTGTTGACCTTGGTGGTCTTGAAGACAAGTTGGGTTAAATGTTACATAACTCTCTTTCGTTTTGGAGAGTTGAATTGTGAGTTTGGGAGAGGATATTTAGTGACGATACTTGGTGTCACTAGTGCTTGGGAGCATCATTCAATGAACCCATTCAACATTGAACTTGATGTGGTAGGATGATTGACTACGTTTGGCCAAGAGTACTATACCCCTTTAGCAAGTAGCCATGACAAACATCCTCTTATAATGTTCTCGAATGAGGTTCGAAGATCTAGATAATAGTCTTAAAGCGAGTCTCAAGAGAAAGTGAGCTCCTGGTGAAATGAAGAAGTATCTCGACAATCTCTTCTTAATCCACGACCCTAAAAAAAATAGTGTAAGTCGTGGAGAGCTCGTTAAAAATGATTGTTGCATTCAAAAGTCTTTTTTTTGTTTGCAACAAATTAAATTATATCAAATATATGTATTGACATTACTTAAAGATGAAAAGAAAGAAAGGGTCCCACCGGGCGTGCCAAAAATATGTTGAGCAAAAATGTACACAAAATTGCAAAACATATAATAATTATTTTTATTTTAGTTCGACCCTCTCTTTTGACTCTTTTGATTAAAAGCAATATCGATACAAAATATTTAAAGGTTTTTATGATTTGGGCTGCACCCAATTTTACGGGTTGCCTACGTATCTCTTTTATAGAGAATCAAGCCTTACGTAGTTCAGAGTTATTTCTATGTTTATTTTGGTTTTATGTTTGATTTTCACACATCAGCGGTATAAACCCGAACCCACCTTCTAGGAAGGGTTGCTCGGATTCAAACCAACTATCATTTGTGCGGTGTAAATAAGATTAAACCCACCTTCTAGGAAGGGTTGTATAATCTCTTCACTATCAAACATAAGGCTTAAGGGTTTATTGTTTTTAATTTAATTTGTGACTGAATACGACACATTTATATTTTTATGTCGTATTTCCTACGTATCCATTTATATGATATAGAATCAAGTCAAACGTAGTTCTAGGACATATATCTCGTTTGATTTGAGATCCGCGACTGGACTTGATATATATATGATCAATATCAAGTTTCCTACGTAGTTCATAAAGAACATCAAGTCTTTACGTAGTTCTTTAAGAGACGTTAATTTACACTGGGGTGTGATTGAACTCGATGACACATTGTCATATATATGGAGTTTCCTACGTTGCCTTTATTAGGCATCAAATCAACACGTAGTTCTTTTGAGAAAACATTAATTTAATTTAGGGTGTGATTGAACTTGACGAGTCTTAATTAACTTTATGTCAAGTGTCCTACATACCCTTTTTAGAAAGGGATCAAACCACTTGTAGTTCCTATATTAAATTTAATTTTAATTCTCTTCAGATTTGCGACTGAACTTGATTTATTTAATTTGTATCAAGTTTCCTACGTAGTTCACAGAAGAACATCAAGTCCTCACGTAGTTCTAAAATGATAATTAGACTTTCAAGCCTTTTAAAATTTATATTAAACAAAGATCATGAAAGTGGCTCAAGATACAAACCCTCCTACACGTAGCAAAGTTTGAATAACTTGTAGGAATCAAATATTGATTTAGATTTGGGACTTAATTAAACCCATACCTTGACTCGTATTTTTATAAAATAAATTAAGCAAACGTTAGACATGATTATCATTCTAACCTGCTAAACTTATTACGTATATCTTAAATTGGTTAAACCAAATAATAAATTTGATGAAACCAAATCTTAACTAGATATTTTAAATTGTTATTTTATATCTCTTTAAGAGATTTTATTTTATTTTATTATATCAAATTTCTCAAGCAAAAAAAAACCCACATCCTCTCGTCTCGGGATGAAATTAAAGAAAGACTTGAAATTGACCCTTCACTGGTTTCAAACACCAGGAACCTAATCAATTCTTAGTCTTGGAAGATCACCGACCAAAAAGGGTTAAGAGTTTTCTTAGACCCTCCTTTAACAATTGATCTTTTAATTAGCATGCAACTGCCAAATAGCCTTATTTGGGATGTAGAACTCGGCATTACCGTACGTATACATGACGGCCTGTACCATGACTAATTATTTATATATTAGTCAAACTGAAATGAAGATTTCAGGCTCTTTTCATCTAACAGCCCGGCCATTTATATCATCACAATTGCACTGACCAATTTGTAGTTAATTAGGAGGTCTTGACCAAAAGTGATGTCAGATGTTAATCTCCTACGTGATCCAGTATGTTGATCACTATTGGATTTGTTATGGGAATTTGATCTTGGGCATTATAACGGCTAAGTAAAGCCTTTCGTTCGGAAATTAATTAATTCCCGTTTGTATTCTTATGGAGTTTAATTGCTCCAAATCCATCGTTTTGATCAATGTGGAGACCCGAAAGTAACTACTTCGAGTCAACCACAAATCCCGAGATGGCATAGAGATCCGAAAGTAATTACTCTCAAATCAACTATGAACGATAATACGATCGTGATGTATGGTGTAGGTATGCGAAAGTAATTACTTTCATTTCCCCTACAAATCCTGATTTCCTCTACCCGTCTTTTGTTCCATAATGCCTCCTTCAATCCCGACTGCTCGGAGTGAGCGGTAGTTGTGAAGCCGGGACAAAGAAGCGGTTTTGGTCTTTGGCTCCTCTCTTGTGTTGAAGAGGGGATCCGCTTAGACAATGAAAACGGGTCTAAACGATGGCGACATCCTTATCGGGATGACTCCACGGATGGGAACAGGCGGCCATGACCCCAACCTCCGTTGGGTGGTACGAGTCTGTATTTGCAGTAGATGGAGAAGATAATCCATCTGCTTCAAAATCCACATGCACTTGCCATATGTAATTGCTTTGTGCAAATGGAGAATTTAAAGGATGATGATCGATGAGGCACATATGCCAGTATATAGTGCACACTTCTCTTCCCGTTTGAATTTTGCCCTTCCCTCTTGTTTAGTGTACTGGTGGGCGGTGAAGAGTAACCACCATCTTTTAATTGGGTGGGAGAGAGATTACACAGAGAACCTATATAACCACCATGAGGCACAAAGGATCCGCCAATTGCCCATTTTCCTGTGCAAATTTGCTCTCTCCCTAAGCGGTGGTGGGGTCCTTTCTTTTTTTCCCTCCCCCCTCTCGCCGCTCACCTCTCTTAATCTTATATATATTGATTTGGATGGGAAGTTAACCACGTAACTACCGATTAACCACCATGTATTAACTTGTTTTAATTTTAAATATGTTTTCTTTTTATTTTTTTATGGTTTAATGGGTCAAAATTTAACCCACCACATAAATCTCTATTTAGGCCCAAGTTGAATGCATGTAGGCCAATTTTAATTTGAGAGATTTGTATTTGAGTTTTCTTAAATTAACCAAATTCATTATTTCGGTTAATTTTCTTACCATTTCAAATAAAATCTCGACTTAATATAAATTTGTGAAATGTTGCCCGCAAACAGGGTAATCTAGTCTTTGCAATAGGGGAAAAAATCTCTATTTAAACTCTTCTAATCTCTCATTAGAGGAGAGCTAGACAACTTTGGAGGGAGTGAATTGAGAGTGAGATTTGAGAGAGTAGGAGGAAGAAGGGGGTGGACTCTTCCCCAAGGGAGGGAAGAAACCCAAGATCTAGAAAAGGATTTGGGTGAATTCCTTTCCTTGGAGAGGAAAGAAACCCTTAGGCTTGGAGCGGGAATAGAGATTGTAAGAATTCCTCTTCTTAGTTTAATTCAAGTTTGCTTTGGCTTTGATTTTGTGTTTGTGTTGTTGATTGTGGATTTGACTTGCATGAATCATGATTTATCTTTGGCCTTTGATGATTACTAGCTTGAATTCCATGATTAGTGAGTAGTTAGCTTGATCTTAGGGTAGGGGGCGAAAACCCCAACTCAATTGCATGTGCTTGAACCAATTTCATGATTTGATTGCCTAAATCCATGTCTATTTACCTTATGGGCAAGATCCTTTGTTGGAAGCCTAGGAAAGTTGGTTCGAAGGGATGAAGAGAGAACCTCTTGATTCCGCGGTCGAATAGGAGTAGATAGAGAGTCGTTTGGCTTGAATGAATGCGTAAGCCTAGTTCCTTGAGATTTATGGTATGATTTGATTGGATTTGTTGATCTATGTCTAAGGCGGAAGTCTCTAGTTCATTGATCTATATGATAGCATGTGAAGTTGATGTTGGCATGAACCCCTAGCCCTAAGATCTCCCTTAGCCTAGCTTGTTTCTCCCCTTTTGTGTTGATTGTGGCGTCGTGCCCGAGTCCCTTAGCCTCGAGCCCGACTTTGTTTGTGCCTAGCTACCTCGGTGCTGAGATTGACAACCTCGGTCCTGAGTTGCTTCGTGTGTTATATTCCCATTGTGTTTGTGTTAGATAATCAACCATTCAAACGCATATGAAATAATTCCCTGTGATCGACCTCGACCACCGTACTACAACGGGGTCGTGATACAAATTGTTTTTTGTTGATTGAACCGGAGCCCTATCCTTAGATTGGTATAGTACTTTGGGCCTGTCATCTCAAACGTCACATAAATAATATATGGTAGATGAATGGATAGCCAAGTCTTATACAACAATTAATCAAACTTAAATTCAAACAACCAAAAAATAATCTTAAAACTTTAAACTTCTAGAATAACTTGAAAGTTCAAAGCCTAATACTTGGTGCTAATATAAAGCTGACATGCATATATGCTCCTCCTTGATGGGGAATATCTACAACCGGAGAAGAGTGAGTTGAAGAACTCTGAATTTATGCAACGTAGGATTTGTAAGGGCAAATGACTAAATGAGTACAATAGTACCATATTTATTAAAAAAAATCCGAACTTATAGTCAAACTAATTAACCAAGTTACAAAAAATATGTTAAACTAACTAGGTAATTATAAGATGCATATGAAGATATGAATGAATATAATCTTTGAAGAATTTAAGAAAAAATTAGAAAGTCGAAAAATATCATAATCAATATTTAGGTCTTATTAAAATAAAATGCACTAATATAAAATTCCGGTCTACTGTTCCAACTCGGAATAATTCCGAGTTTGGACCGGATCGGACCAACAGGAATATTGACAATTTGTGGACTAGATCGGACTAGAACCGGAACATTGACAATTTGTGGACCGGTCCTGATCTGGTCTTTTTTCATACAATCTGGTCCGATTTCCTGTTTCGGACCGAATTTTGTATAACCCTATATACGATCATGAGAATACATGAGATCCTTATTAGGTTGCGAAAAGAATAACAAGCCCATAAGTTTGGAGGGTCACATAATTACCCCTACACTCTCTTCAAACGCAACTATGGAGCGTCTAGAAGACACTCACCAAAACTACACCTTGAAAAGCTCTTGAGAAGTTGTGCACGTGTTGCAGAAGACTAAGAAGCCCATTAGTTTGAAGGCTCACATAATTACCCATGGACTCTCCAAAGGAAGCTACGGAGCGTCTAGAAGACACTCACCAACACAACACATTAAAAAGCTTTTGAGAAGATGTGCACGTGCCGCGTAAGACATTATTCATAGGAGGGAACATGTTATAGTAAATATGGTAATATGATTATTTGTAATGTTTGTATAACGAAACATGCCTTGTATAAATACATTTATATATTGATATATGCTTACCAATAATTTTACAGCTTGAATAGGAAAATTAGCATTATATAAAATGTAATAAAATCAAAATTAGATTGATCAAATATTCAAACAATCAAAGTTTAATTCAACAAAACACAATTCAATTGAAACCCAATCCAATCACAATTTGATTTTCCAAAAACCGATTCAACCATATCACGATTCCACAAAAATCGATTGTTGAGTTATCTCGAAATTGACTTATATAAACCTAACTCAACTAAAACTCAAATTAGCTTTCTTATTTTAACTCGATAACCCAAGGTATCCGACATTTTGAATGCCCGAGGACAGGTTTAAACTTATCCGATTAGCCGCCATATCCGTCACTGATTGAAATATGAACGACCTAAAATCCAAATGATCATACTGAAACCCGACCGATTCAGTTAATTGCTTCTCCTTAAAGTCATTTCGCTCTTCTTCTCCCCCAAATTCTATTCCTCCTTTCCCTTGTATCGTAGAGATATGACAAACTTTTCATCAGTTTTATGGGGATTAATTAAACAAAGAGGAAAAGACATTAAATCACCCATTATTTGTACCCGTTTACACAAAACCACCATTTATAAATAGTTTTAGAAAAAATCACCCTTAATTACAAAATTAGTTACACAAAACTACATCTAAAAATATTGCACAACCATTGTTATTGATTAGTTGCACAAAACCACCCTTTATTTATGGTTATTTGCAGTTAACCACCCAAAGTCATACTTTATTAAATTATTCATTAATTGTTTTGCCAAATTTATTTGAGTACATCATAAAAATTGATAAAGATAATGACAATACTTATTATCGATAATATTCCTAAATTTGGTTGATGATTGGTAATTGGTTTTTAACCTATTTATAGTTGAGTACATATCCAACAAAATTTACTAATACAAGAATTTTAAATTCTGATTCACAAATATTAACTTGTTTCGTTTTAAAATATTCAATTGACACTTCAGTTGTTCAATCAGGAGGTATATTTATTAACTAATTAAGTAGAACTTTTGAAAAGCTCTCTTTTTCCACCCCTTGAGCGATTGAGCGAAAACCGTTTCTCGCTTTCGTGTTCGACACGATTTGTAGTTTTTGCTTCGGTCCGTCCGGATTTCTCTGTGGATTCCGGCGAGTGGAGTGAGGTGGGAGCTATGGCTCGCAAGGTGAAAGGTGATGTCTCTCATTTTGGTGGTGTTTTAGTAGTTAATTTCCTATGTAAATATGTGTCTTTTGTTCCTTTCTTTGTTAGTTTTGTCCCTTTTTAGCTTAGTTCCCGATTTTCTATGAGATTCGGAGACTATGCGAGTTTGTTATGTTTTGTAGGTAAAATGGCGCTTTTGAGGACGTTTTGAAGGAGTTTCTAAGGAGGAGGCAAGCTAGGGAGCAAAGGAGCGGAAAGGCCATGCAAGGAATGAAGAGGAACTCAAGGAAAACCAAGAAAGGAAGAGGATCGAGGCCCAGGATCGATGTTCCATCAAGTCGGGCCCGAGTTAGAGCATTTGAGGCTAGGACCGACGTTGGCAACGTCGGGCCCGAGGTCTAAGCGTGTCGGTCCGAGTCAGCTAAAAGAGGATTGGGCTCCAAGGCACATTATGGTGATCTTCCACTTTTGCCCTTCTTCTAATTTTGGAATTCCTTGGTCCCCAATCAAAGGAGAGGATAATTAGAGGATGATTAGAGAGAGAGAGAGAGAAAAACGAACAAGGGGGAGGAACATCAAATCACTCTCAAGAGGCTCAAAGGAAGACTTGGAGAGCAAGGATGAGGAAGGAAGAGGAGAAGAGGAGAGAAATCGGTGGAGTCTAGGAGGAGTTTAGTGAGTTTAAACTTGTTTTGCTTTTGTTTAGTGGATTTGAGACTTGGATATTGTGAACCCCTTTTGATTTGAATGAAATTTGGCTTTGATTTGAGTTTGACGATTGAGATTTGCTTGCTTTGCTATTTGATTGCTTCTTACTCTTACTTGATGGAGTAGATTCCATAGTCTTGGGCTATGGGGGAAACCCCTAGCTAGGATTGGGTGTGAACCCCCAATTCCATAGCCTTGAGTGCTTGATCTATGAATCCTCTCTACATTGAGCTTCAATTCTCTTGTGAGAACAAGGGATCTAGGGCTTGTGGTTGGTAAGAGTAAGCGAAAGCGATCTCGAGCCCGTCACTAGACCTAGCATCGAAGGAGAGTGAAAACTCCCTAAGGTCGAAGTGTAGAGTGGAGGGATCAAAGGCAAACAACCTCGATCTCATAAGGATCAACACTTATTGGCTGAATTCGGATGGAATCACCCAAGTCTAGTTAGGGAAGGAACCCAAAAACACAAGACCGATCTACCAAATTTGCCTAATTCGAGTTACCCAGTACATCGGGCCCGACTTCCCCTGTGTCGGTCCCTTTGATTTTCCTTATTTTGCCTTCCTTTTACCTCTTTTTAGTCTTTTTGGTACACTCAACGCATGAACTCCCGTGTGTTCGACACTCTACCCTTATACTACAATTGGGGTTCGGTTTATAAATTTAAAATTTGATATCATCCGTTCCGGACGACCCCCATCAAAAGGTAGGAATGCTAACAAAGGTGATTCGGTGCTCTCGATTGGAAGCTCGAAGGGAACTTCTGTTGATGAACTCGAGATGGTTACTGCCTCTCAAACTCTGAATTCGACTTCTAATCCTGATCCTGACTGTGTGCCTGTGATTTCTGAGATCACTAAGGATGCTAAGACTGTTGCGATTGATGATCCTAATCGTAATCAGAATTTAGAAAACCCTAGCTTGACTTCTAATGATCAAATTGGGGCCAAATCTGATGATCGTCCTATTCAGAATTTGAAACCTTTTTCGTTCTCCTAATCGATCATATCTGGAAGTTTTGAATGGTGTTTGTCAAATTGGTGATGGTTTGAAGCTGTATTATATGCCTAATGTGAACAAGGATGTCTTCAAATTTGACATTTCTGATGTTGTTCAACAATCGAATGAATGGAAAGCTGTGCTAATTGGAGCTGTAATAGGTCCTAATATCCTCTTGGAGGATCTTCAGCTTTTCATTCAGGCAGCGTGGCCTGCTCAACCTTTCAAATTGCTTCAAAAATCTAATGGTGTCTGGATATTTTATTTCAATTCTCTTGAGGATCGAGATTTGGTTTTGAATTCAAGACCATGGATCATTAATGGTTGGCGTCCTCTTGAGCTGCGAATTTGGGAATCAGGTGTGCCTATCAGCTGGTCTACTTTTGAATCTGTGGCTGCTTGGATTACTTTGCCTGATATTGAGCCTATGTTCTTCTCGGGCTACATGCTCAGTATTATTGGAAGTATGATTGGGCAGCCTATTTGTATGGACTCTATTACTGCTAAAAAGAGTAAGATCTCCTTTGCTAGGATTCTTGTGCGTGTTAAGCCTGATGAGGTTCGAAGGAGATTTGTGCAATTGGAAGATTCTAATGGTAGGAAATTTGTGCAGAGGTTGATTTTTGAATGGATTCCATGGTTCTGCTCAAACTGTGTGGAGTTTGGACATCGCACAGATAGATGTAGCAAGCATGGGATGCATCATAAGTATGGCAATAAAGGCAAAGTTCCTAAGAAGACTTGGGTTCAAAAGAAAGATAAGACTCAAAGTCCTTCTCAGGCTAATCCTGCTATTGTTAGTGCTAATGTTGATGATAGTACAATTGTTCCTACTACTGGTCCTGCTGCTATGGCTAGTTCTATTGCTCCTACTAGTGTTCCTGATTTTGTTTCCAATGTTGTTGTTCCTGCTACTGATCTTGGTCCTGTTCCTAATGCTAGTACTAGTATTCCTACTGCTTTGGAGAGTATTGTTGCTAGTAGTATGGTTGCTGCAGGTATTTCTGTTACTGATATTGTCCCTGCTAGTGTTGGTCCTAATGGTATTGTTGCTGAATTAGTTCCTGCAAATGCTACTGTCAGTAATGGACTTGACAAAGGTAAAGCTATTTTGGTTGATGGTGTTGAAAAGGGTGGTAAGCCTACTGGTTTGGGTAAGAAAGGTTCTCAGGCTGGCTCTGTTGATGAAAATTGGCAGCAGCAAAAGAAGAGAGGTGGGACTCAAAGTTATGCTCTTAGACAGCGTGTTGATGTGCACTCTCAACAGGGCGCTCAGACTAAGAATAGGTTTGCTGAAATAGGGGGTCGAAGCAGCCCCATTGATGGTGAGAATGGGTGAAGTCAAAGTCAGTGCTTGGAATGTTAGGGGATGTAATGCCTCCCCTAAAATAAACATGGCAAATCACTTTGCCAGGAAGAATAAACTGAGTGTTTTTGCTGTTTTGGAATCTAAGATTGCTTTTAATAAAGAGGATGAGATTAAAATGTCTCTTCTGAGAGGTTGGAACTTTGCTACTAATAGTTCTGCTTTGCAAAAGGGAAGGATCTGGCTTACTTGGGATAGTGATCAAGTTGATCTCATTGTGCTAGATTCCTATTATCAGTTTATGCATTGCTTGATTTCTGATAGGAGAGGGTTGTTATCTTTTATGGCTACTTTCATTTATGCCTCTAATGCTGAGAGGGGTAGGAAAGAGATGTGGACCAAAGTTGCTAGCCTTAGTCAAAACATTAATGGTCCTTGGATCATTCTAGGAGATTTCAATTGCATTCTGGATAATTCTGAGAAGTTTTCTTTGAGGAGCTTTGATGAGGAGGATTTTCCTGAGCTGGAAGATGTTTGTGGCAAGTTACTTGTCCAAGATATTCCTTTCTCAGGGGCTAAATTCACTTGGAACAACAAGCAGGAGGGAAGAGATAGGATTGCTTGTAAGCTTGACAGGGTAATGGTGAATGATAGCTGGCAAGATGATTTTCCCCAGACAACTGTCTTCTTTGCAGATCCTTGTCTTTCTGATCATTCTCCTAGCATAGTCTGTGTCAATCCCATTCATATTGCTAAGAAAATTCCTTTCAGATATAGGAATTATTGGATTAAGGAAGAGGATTATGATGTTGTTGTGAGGAATGCTTGGATTGGTCCTGTTGTTGGCACTCTTCAGTATTGTCTAAAAGAGAAGTTGTTTCGAGTTAAGGGGGCTCTTAAGCAGTGGCAATACCATTTTTCTAAGAACCTAGAGGTCTTGATGGAAGAGAGTGTTGAGAAGCTTAAGTTAGCTCATGAGTGTTTGCAATCTGATTTTGCTAATTTGCAGAAGCAACAAGCTGTCTTGGATGCTAAAGAGGAAATGCAGTTGAGAATGAGCCAATATCATAGTTTTCTTGCACAGAGGGCTAAAATGGATTGGCTTCAGCTAGGGGAGGAGACTTCCTCTTTATTTTACATTGGCATTAAAACTAGAAGAGCAAGGAATACTATCTATGCCTTGAAGGATAAGGATGGTAAGAGCCTTGATGACAATGCAGGGATTGAACAGGAAATTATTGATTTCTATGTTGATCTGTTTGGGAAAGATGTTGTTGGGAAGCAGCCTAGTTTCTCTGGGTTTGGAGGAAATAAAGTGGATGGTCATTCTCATGATATTCTGACACAGATGCCATCTTCTAAGGATATTCATGATGCAGTTATGGATATTGGAAATAATAAAGCCCCTGGACCGGATGGTTTTGGAAGTCTTTTCTTCAAGTACAGCTGCAATTTGTTGAGTAAAGATGTGATTGAGGCTGTTCTGGAGTTCTTCAGAAATGGAGTTCTTCTGAGAAGCTTCAACAATACCTTTATTAATCTCATCCCAAAGGTGGATAAGCCTTTTTTGGTTAAGGAATTCAGACCTATCTCTTGTTGTAACACCTTCCTGAAGATCATTTCTAAGGTTTTGGTGCAAAAAATTAGGCCTTTCCTTGAAGTAATTGTGTCAGAAAATCAGGGAGCTTTTGTTCCGGGCAGAAACATAGCTCATAATTCAGTTGTGGCTTAAGAGGTGATTCGAGGTTATAATAGAAAAGGCATCTCAGCCAGGTGTATGATCCAAGTTGATCTTCAAAAGGCTTAAGATTGTGTCTCTTAGAGTTACTTGGAGAAGGCTTTAAGGTTTTTCAAGTTTCCTGACAAGCTAATAGGATGGATCATGCAATGCACTACAACTCCCTACTTCTCTATTATTATTAATGGAGAGGCTAAAGGTTTCTTTCCTGGCAAAAGAGGCCTTAGACAAGGTGATCCCCTATCTCCCTTCCTTTTTGTTCTTGTTATGGAAATGCTCTATAGGAAAATGCTTTTATTGAGCAAGAGAAAAGGCTTCTGCTGGCATCCTAAGTGTAAACAGATCAAGCTAAACTGTATGGCCTTTGCTGATGATTTATTGATCTTTTGCAAGCCAACTGTGGCGACTCTTAAGCTCATTAAGGAGTGTCTTTTGGAATTTGGGGAGGAATTTGGCCTTAAAGCTAATCCTCTGAAAAGTAAACTGTTTATTGGAGGTGTTAGCAGTGCGGGCAAAGCTGAGATTAGTAGATTCATGGATATTGAGCTAGGAACTTTTCCCATTAGATACTTGGGGACTCCTCTCCATTGTAAGAAGCTCAGAATTGTGGACTTTGGGCCTTTAATTAGCAGGATTACTAGCATAATCCAGAGGAAGTTTGTGAGGAAGCTCTCTTATGCTGGTAGGATGCAGGTGATTAAGTCCTTAATTGAGGGAGTTCTTTCTTTCTGGATGCAAGCCTTAATTCTTCCAAAAAAGGTTGTTTAGAAAATTGAGTCCGTATGCAGATCCTTTCTTTGGGCTGGAATTGAGAGTAGTAGAAGAGCTTTGGTGGCTTGGAGCAGAGTTTGTAAGCCTTGTTGCGAAGGTGGTCTTAATTTCAAAGAGCTTCTGTATTGGAATAAGACTATTCTTTTTAAGCTAGGCTTGGATATTGCTGCTGGGAATAGAAATCTTTGGACAACTTGGGCTAAACAGAATATTATTAAAAGTCAGGATTTCTGGCAAGTGAGGTTTAATAACAATGGCTCTTGGATTTGGAAAGAGCTTGTGAGGCTGCATGATAAGCTTCTTGATAAGCTTCAGCTTAATGGCTCAGAGATTGACTTCCCAGAGGATATTAAGCAGTTGCTTAAAGCTAATGGCAAACTAAATTGTAATGCAGCTTATGATGTGATAAGAAGTAGGCTCAACTGTCAAAAATGGAATGAACTATTGTGGTGTGGTTCTTATGCAAGGAACACAACAACAACAACAACATATACCCAGACAATCCCGTAAAAGCAGGATCTGGGGGGTCAGGACGGGGGCATTTCAGACCTAGATGAAATGCGCCCAATAGGACCCAAAAACAAGACAGGACCACCCAACAAACTACACCGAAAAACTAAGAATAAGAGGGAGAAAAAGATTAAAATTATACACCGAAAAATTTGTGGTGTGGTTCTTATGCAAGGAAATGGAGGTTTATTTGTTGGCTAGCTACTTTACAGAGATTACCTACAGCTGGTAAACTAAAGAGCTGGGGGCTCATTCAAGACAGTAATTGTGTGCTGTGTGGCTTAGATGAGGAGACACAGCAGCACCTATGGTTTCATTGCAATTTTGTCAAGAATGTAGCTGACTGTGTGTTGAACTAGTTGGGTGTACATGTTAGGAAAAACTGCCTCATGGACTGGTGGAGTTGGTTTTTGCAGACTAAGAGGAGAAAGAACAATGTTTACCAGTCTAAAATGCTAGGAATCATGAGCATTGTCTATCACACTTGGCTTTGGCGCAATGAGGTTATCTTCCATGCTAATACTCAGAATGCTGAGATCTGCTCTAAGAGAATTATTGAAGACTGCAAGTTGCGCATGATTGCCACTTTCAAGTTGAATGGAAGAAGAGGAGAAGCTTTTAGAAGAAGGCTTCAAATCTGATGAGCTTGCTGGCTTTGGGTTCAGGGTTTGTTGGGTTAGTTGAGTGGTAAAGTTGGAACCCCCTCTCCCTTCTTACTAAATGTTGCTGCTCCTAGCTCATCATAAGGATGTAAGTAGGGGTTTTACCCACGTTTTTGCATCGAGTATATTTTGTTAACTCCCTTCTCTGGGGCTTGGTGGCATTGTATACCTTGCAGGGTGTCTCGGTTCCTTCTTTGAGTGTCTTGTTGTTTCTCTGCATGCTGTGTGCAGGAGTGAGTTTTTTCGATCTTTTTTGGGTAGGTTTGGGTGATTGGTAGCATGTATATCTTCCATCCTTGACCTGCCCAAGCTGAGCCTTGTGGGGTGCCATTGCAATGAGGCTTAGGGGAGGCTTGTCCCCACGTTGTGGCATCGTGTGAGTTGTGATCTTGCCTTGCTTTGAGGACAAGTTACAACTCACCTTGCTGGGAGTTTGATGGAAGTTAGGTCTCTGGTGTATTTTGTTTTCTTTGGCTTCAAGTTCATTGGGCCATCTTGATTGTCTCTTGTTTTCGGTTTCTTAATAAAATTTTGACCATTTGCAAAAAAGGAGGTTTATTTATTTTTTTGGTATTGAATAATTTAATATAAAGGTAATCACTTAATATACGTGTTACTTTAGTATTTTTCTTTTGAACCTAAAATTATTGATCTATTTCGTCCATAATTGTTTTTTTTTGTTTGAATAAGAGTACACAAAAAAATAATGAAAAATATTCTAAAAAATAAGAACATTTTTTTATTTTTTTCTATATTTAATTTAATTTAATTAGCAATACAAGATGTGGTGGGTGATTGTTCTAAAACATGTGTGATTACAGGTGGTTCTGTGCAAACTTTTTTATAGTGGGTGGTTAGTGCAAGCAAATACCGATAATGGACGGTTTTCCGCAAAAAAAGTTATGAAGGGTGGTTAGTGGTTACACAAGTGTAAATAGAGGGTAGTTTTATTTCAATCCAACATTTCAAGTCCGACATGCTCTTTCCACTTAAAATTGGTTAGTAACTTGTTCACTTGTTCTCATCCTAATGGATGCTCTAGATAAACCCAGTACAACGGACCTAATCCTTAACCTATCAAAAACAAAATCCTAACATATGACAAGTTTAAGCTTTTGTGCAATGGTGCCAAATTCCCAAATCTTGTGAGTTTCATGATGAAATGGCAGTCAGAAATTGATTTGAAGCCAAAATCAAAATGGAAACCTAATTTGTCTTCACTCTTCTAAAGTGCAAAATTGAGATGAATGGATTAACATAGCTAAATTATGAACGTGCCTTGTCCCTTTGTCTGATTGTCTACATATGAGTAGACCTAGCGTCAAGGATCACTTATTCACTTCAATAAGATGCAAGAATAGCAAAGATAGAACAGGATTACCAAAGACAGCTATAAACCTGGAAGCAAACTAAAAGTATATCTTCGGACACTCAACATTGTGAAAAGGGAAGAGGGCAGCAGCAACAGTGTATATACACCTTCACGTTCTTCTTCATAAAAGAGCTAGTGGACACTTAATTTTGAGGGAATTTAATAAAATACAACCCAGAAACTTGATACCATCTGTGTTTAAATGGAAGGCCAATTTCATACTATACAGTGAAGTCATCTACTAACAGCTTATTCTGTAAAAATCAGGTGATCTCGGTTATTTGTACTACGGACGAAAGGCTTGAATCACGGTCTCAGGGTATGTAATACATAGGATTAGGAAGCTTGAATGAGCGAGTGGAGACCGATGAACCCAACAAGTCGCTCCACTGGTCTCCAGCGTTTCCAATAATGCGGTACCCTTCTTTGACCATCTCATCACGCCTCTCTGACTTGTATGTTGTCGCCAGCTTCAAATGGTCCTCTGTTGCTCTGCCATGATTTCGAAAACAAATGAAGAATGTAAAATTGCATACTATATAGTGAAAGAAATATGCCAAATCCAATAACCAGGAGAATTTTGCATCTCAAAACATCAGGATATACTTGAGTGTCAAGATATACAAAATTTCTAGATTCATGGAGAGGTCAGATGTCAACAAAGATTATTGGATCAAGTAGGCATATAGAATAAACCACATGACTACTTTTGAGGTATGTAGTACAGAAAACTGTTGTCTTTCTTAGCTCCGAAAATGTATGCTGTGATTATGTTTATGTATCCAGGTGTTTGGTTCATTGGTGTAATCTAACATCTTCCAACTTATCTAGCTAAACCAAAACCTTTTCAAGCCATCCTTCAAGTAAGGTGTCAAGGGTTTATAATCCACTAAAGATCATGAACAGTTGAGCACAAAAAGGCTCTGGCTCCATGCTTTTCCCTCTTTTTAAACAATCCAAGAGCCTTTCTAGAGGCCAAAACATAATTTGATCTATGTGCACACTAAAACAGTATTCAACACTCGTATGAAATATAACCACACAAAGACAATTGACAAGCAAATAAAAAAAAACTAGCATCCATGCTTTGAATTACAGCAAGCACAGAGCCTGATGGGCAACACCATTGCTCTCAAGATCTCATATCAAATACAGTCTACCATTATGCAACAAATACTAAAGAAGCTAGGATTGTGCAAGTGGAGTGGTGACTCACCTTAATATGAGCTTGTCCCAGTTCCGGAATCCTGCATCGATCAAATTGCGAACAGTAACAGTCCTCTGCTTCTCATTCCGACCCGTGAGCAGGAACACCTTAAACCCCAGGCCGAGAACCTGGTCGTACAGCCTCAGAATTGGGTCCATGGCTACGGCCTCCGCCTTTTCCACCCACTTGTTGAACTCAACAGGGTCGAAGACTTGCAAACTACAAATCACACACTAAAACGTCTCGCATCACTATAAACTTATTCCTTATCAACCACAAAGTTCTAGACCAAGATCAAATATAGCTAACTCATACTCCGTATAACAAAACTAATAAAGTTTGCATTGTAAGGTACTACTACTAATAAGTACATTGAGGTAGATAGCAATCTAAGGACAATGCAAACCTAGACAAGAGTGAAGCAAATTGAATTCGAAACAAAATCATACCCGTAACCATGATCGGCGTAGTAAGGGAGATTAGAGATGAGAGTCTCATCGACGTCGAAGACCCAGGCGTCCATGCCATCATGGGCCAGGGGGACGCTCTTGGCGAAGACGGAGGCCTCGGCGGCGACACGCTCCAGGTCAAGGGCGTAGGCCCGGCCGGTGACGTACTCCCTGACGTAATCGGCGCACTCGGCGGGGACCGCCTTCCAGGGGTTCAGGTTGTTGGCCTCGACGGCGAATCTCCAACTGGTGCACCTCAATTGGAGGTCGGGATCGTGATCGTGACCGGCGACGGAGAACTTGTCGGGGTATTGAAGGATGAGAGGCCTGGGTAGGGCTTGGGAGTCGAATTGGATGCTCGGGTCGTGGGAGAGCGCGATGGAGAGGAGGGGAAAGAGAAGGAAGAGCCTCGTGATCCCCTCCATTGTAGCCTGGGAATGGGGGATTGAGCGAGAATTGGAATTGGTTTCGTTGGATTTTTAGGGATTTGGGGAGATTCGGATGGAATTTCGAGCTTCGATAATGTCGGATTTGGGGGGGATTTATAGGAGGAGGGGAATTGGGCGGAGAAAGAGACACAAAATCAAATGGCGTTGGGGTGAAGGAATATTCGTTTCTTTGGGGGAAGAACAGAGACGATGATATATGGGGAAGGAGAAAGGAGAAGCGAAGCCCCGGTGTAGAGTCAAACAAATCCAAATTATTTTAAATAAATCTCACGCTTCTGTTTCCTTCCCGTTTATGACAATGTGCCACTCAGCAACCGACGCGTGCCTGAGTTGCCGCCCAACTTCTTCATACAATGATTTCTTTTTTCCTTTTGGCCTAATTACACAAAATGTTTGTTTATCTAAACTTGATTTGTTTTTGTGTTGCCACATGTCACATCATTTTTTAATAATAAAATATTATTTTTAATAGATTTTTATAGTATTATTTTATTTATAATAGATTTTATGATAAAATATAGTATAATATTTACAATATAATATATTTTTCTACATGTACTAATATATCAGGTCGGTCAGGTCGGTCGGGTCGGTCTCGGGTTTCAACCCAATCGTTTTCGGTTTTTTCCTTTGCTCGCTACTATTCGGGTCGGATTTCAACTCAAAAAATTTCGGTCGGTTCGGATTGATTTTTCTGGTCGGGTTAGGTTTTGACAACTCTACTTGTGTGCACAAAAAACACCCTTTATAAAAACTTTTTTGCACTAAACCATCCATTATGGTGACCCACGATTTTTTCCTTTTGGTACCCCCGAGGTTTCGACTTTTCCTTTTGGTGTCCCACGGACTTTTTTTTCTTTTTGGTGCCCCCGAGGTTTACAAATAGTTCTCACCGTAACAAAAAATTAATATTTACCACTTTTCCATCCAAAACATTCTGATTTCCGTTAAAAAAAAAAAGAAGTTAAACTAAAATCCAATTTATTTAACCCATTTAATCAGAATAAAAAAAATAAAATCCAAAAAATATGATGAGAACCAACTAATTGCTCTACATCGGACGACAGCTCTACTTGAACTATTTGCATAAAAACACTTGTAAACACAAATGTTTGAGAATGACCATTCATGTCGTTATTTTTAATATTTTTCATTATTTTTGGTGTGCTCTTATTCAAGGAAAAAGTAAATTAAGGTGGAACTAGATTAATAATATGAAGTTCAAAAAAAAATTACTAAATGAGTGAAATTAAAAAGCATCTTACCATTACATCACCACGGTTTGTAATATTTATTTAGAACATTGAAGAAGATTACATTAATAAAAATAAAGATTGCATTATCTAACAATTAGTTTATAGATAAATGAAAATCTCAACCACAACCTTCTCACAATCCCTTGAATGGCTCACCTTAAAAAAGGCAAATGTCCCAATTTAGCACTTGATAAACACTCTTCATGAGATCCTACAACAAATTTCTCCCTCCTCCTTCATTCCGTCTCCCTCCCACAAGACAATAACAAAAACCCAAATTTATTACCATTTGTGTTTATCTTTAACTTTTGATCAATCTACTTTTTATTTTCCTCCCTCTTCTAACAAAAGTCAAACAACTTCCTTATAATATATCTCACATGAAAACAATCCAAGCCATCATATTTTCCTCGATCTTGCAACCATAGAATCTAACTAACCTCATTCTCTTGATTGATAGATAATAATCATCATGGATTCATTCAACTTGATGAGTATAGAAGGAAATTCGGGTCATTTTCATACAAAAAGATATGCAAACTAGTAACAAAATTAACCATCGTGGTTAATTGAACCTAGCACATCAAAACTCTAGCGTTGGGGGAAGAGGATATTGAGGCGGTGCCCATAATGGCATCATCCTCGGATGCAAAACTTACGAATAGGAGGGCAACAAACGCCCATGGATCCCCGCCTTCTAGCCCCGGAGGCGGAAAAGATTCGATGAACACCCAAACATCGGCAGCTGCATATACGAGCCTCCCTAAGGATGACTTGGACGCCACCGGCAACTTCTCCGGGCACCACACAACGTACAATAAAGGCAAATGTCAAATGTTAGGTTGTGATAGGAAGGTCATGACTGATGGTAAAGGAAATGATCTTCTTCCTTGCAGCTTATGCAGGTACATACATATGTACATGCATGCCTGGATACATGGGAAATGTTTTCTGAAATAAAATACCCTTGAGACCTTCTAGTATAACAACTAATGAGTATTATATGTATATTAGGTTTAAAATATGTAGAGCTTGTTTTGAAGATGTTCGCAAGAGCACCGGCATTTGCCCAGGATGCAAGGTAGCATACAAGTTAGGGGATAATGAAGAGGACTTTGCCAATTTTTCTAAGATCCCATTACAATCCCCATCCAAAGACAAAGACGACAATCGCCACCCGAGGGGGAGGAATTCAGGTGGAGAGGTAGAGATGCAAGAGCGAGCACCCTATTGGCCTCCTCAAGAAGAAGATTCAGGGATGGTTACTAGAGGTGAGAATGTTGACGACGATGACAACTTTAAGCCTTTGAGTATGGTTGAGACTGTCCCCAGAGCAATCCTTACCCCTTATAGGTAAAACATTTCTCTTTTTCTCAGCCTATATATATTGTACTAATTAACAACCATGTGCTACCAAACATTATACATACATACATACATATATATATACATGAAACCTTAAAAATTGAAAGTGTGACTACCTTTGATTTTTTTTTTGTCTAGGCTGTTAATCGGGTGTCGATTTATTGCACTTATCCTATACTTACAATGGCGTCTAGTACACCCAAATGAAGATGCAATGTGGTTGTGGTTCATGTCCATCATATGTGAACTCTGGTTTGCATTTTCTTGGATTCTTGACCAGATCCCAAAGATTCATCCAGTGAACCGTTCAACAAACTTGCAAACACTTAGGGAAAAATTTGATAAGCCATGCCCATCTAACCCCACAGGCCGCTCTGATTTACCAGGCATAGATGTGTTTGTCTCCACAGCTGATCCAGACAAAGAGCCTCCTCTTGTCACGGCAAACACCATTCTTTCAATCCTGGCAGTGGATTATCCGGTGAATAAGGTAACATGCTATATCTCTGACGACGGTGGGGCTCTATACAACTTTGAAGCAATGGCTGAGGCTTCGGGTTTTGCTGAGCTATGGGTTCCCTTCTGTCGTAAGCATGACATAGAGCCGAGGAACCCTGACTCGTACTTTTCAATAAAGGGGGACCCAACGAAGAATAAGAAGAGGTTGGATTTCGTCAAGGATAGGAGGAAGATAAAAAGGGAGTATGAGGAGTTCAAGGTGAGAGTCAATGGCTTGCCTGACTCGATAAGAAGGAGATCGGATGCATTTAATGCAAGGGAGGAAATGAAGATACTCAAGAAAATTAGGGACGGTGGGAAGGACCAGGTTGAGCCTATTAGGGTGCAGAAAGCGACATGGATGGCTGATGGAACACATTGGCCTGGGACATGGTTGGTCCCATCAAAGGACCATGCGAAAGGAGACCATCCCGGGATTCTTCAGGTGAAACTAGCTAGTTACTTGCAAAATTCATGTCAAATAAAATAACTATACATATATGTATGTCTCTAGCTAGGAGAATTTCTTATCCCATTTAAGTGTATATCTTACGTTATAGGTGTTGTTGAAGCCAGCATCTGTGGATCCAGTACTCGGAGATGAAGATGACAAAATAATTGACTTCTCTGATGTTGATGTGCGCGTGCCCATGTTTGTGTACATGTCAAGGGAGAAGAGAAAGGGTTATGATCACAACAAGAAAGCAGGCGCCATGAACGCTTTGGTGCGCGTGTCTGCAATTCTATCCAATGGACCCTTTATTCTTAATCTTGATTGTGATCACTACATCAACAATTGTACAGCCATCCGAGAAGGGATGTGCTTTATGTTGGATAGAGGTGGTGAAGATATTTGCTACATCCAATTTCCTCAAAGGTTTGAGGGCATTGATCCATCAGATCGCTATGCAAACCGCAACAATGTATTTTTTGATGGAAATATGCGAGCACTTGATGGGCTTCAGGTACATAGTCATGTTGATTTCTACATTTTTTCTATGTCATTTTTTTATATGTGGACTTGAACTATATCTGATCAATGTGATACTGTTTGTGACTATGGCATGATACATATGTGTGTGGTTAATATATATGTAGGGTCCGGTGTATGTGGGGACAGGAACTATGTTCAGGCGATTTGCATTGTATGCATTTGACCCTCCAAATCTGAATCATGGGAGAAAATCAAAAGATGTTGATCCTGAGGAAGCGAAGACACTAAACGCTAATGCGCATGGCCCTGATCTTGATGTTAATGAGTTACCTAAACGGTTCGGAAACTCTGTTATGCTTTCAGAATCCATCCCAGTTGCAGAGTATCAAGGTCGTCCTCTTGCAGATCACCCTTCAGTAAAGTATGGACGCCCTCCAGGTGTTTTAAGAGCTGCACGTCGTCCCTTGAAATCCGCTATTGTTTCTGAAGCAGTTTCAGTAATCTCTTGCTGGTATACATATATATATATATATGGTTACACCCATACCCATTACTTTTGGGTCTACTCCACCTATCTTATACATGTAGTTGGACTTATATAGGTACGAAGACAAGACAGAGTGGGGTGGGCGAGTCGGATGGATCTATGGGTCAGTCACAGAAGATGTGGTGACTGGGTACCGCATGCATAACCGGGGATGGCGCTCCGTGTATTGTGTCACGAAAAGAGATGCATTTCGCGGGTCGGCTCCCATCAATCTCACAGATAGGCTCCACCAAGTGCTTCGTTGGGCCACGGGATCCGTGGAGATCTTCTTCTCTAAAAACAATGCGGTACTCGCCTCAAGAAGGCTCATGTTCCTCCAACGCCTCTCGTATATGAACGTCGCCATCTATCCATTCACGTCCTTGTTCCTTATCCTTTACTGCTTCCTTCCTGCCCTCTCTCTCTACTCAGGCCAATTCATCGTAGCAAACTTGCAGATTGCATTCCTTGCATACCTCCTTATTATGACCCTTTGTCTTGTTTCTTTGGCCATCCTTGAGGTAAAATGGTCTGGGATTGAACTCGAAGAGTGGTGGAGAAACGAGCAGTTCTGGCTCATATCGGGAACGAGCTCCCATCTTGCAGCCGTTGTGCAAGGTTTGCTTAAGGTTATGGCAGGGATCGAAATCTCCTTCACATTGACCTCTAAGTCAGCTGGAGAAGACGAGGATGACTTGTATGCTGACCTCTACTTAGTGAAGTGGACTTCCCTAATGATTCCTCCTATAGTCATAGCCTTGGTGAACATAGCAGCAATCATCTTCGCATTTGTTCGGACGATTTGCGAAACCAATCCAAAATGGAACAAGTTCGTGGGAGGGGCTTTGTTTAGCTTGTGGGTGTTGTGCCACTTGGTCCCATTCGCAAAAGGGTTAATGGGGAGGAGAGCAAAGACACCTACCATTGTGTTTGTGTGGTCTGGGCTCATAGCCATCACAATATCATTGCTTTACATTGCTATTGATCAACCTTCTGGATGAATATAGCACTCAACGGTCTCATATACCAATCCTTTCTTTTGTACACATGATCTAGTAGATCGAGCTTGGAACTTTTGCTCCTTGTATAAACCACATTGAAACTTGATTATACTAATTCATCACGTTCTTTCAATCAAGTTATATGTTTGATAGAAAACCAAGAATACTTGTTTGTTCCTGTGTTTAACGCTCTTTAAAATTGACATTTCATATTTGTAATTTACTAATTTCTTCAAGTATATGTTGGGAAAAGTCTAAGTTGTCTTTGCAAATTATCAAAGGGAAGCCTTGAATTTTAATTTCTTATATACATGCGTAGTTGGATGAATTATTTGAACTATCTGTGATCATGTAGTCTATCACTAATAACAAACATCATAACTTTATTTTAATGAGGAAAACAAATAGGTTAGCATCAAATCTCACTCTATTCCATCTTTACTTGGTTGAGTGCGTTTCCATTTTCATCTCACTCTTTTTTCGTCTACGCGCCTACAAGCATCGTGCGTGTTAGTGGCCAATCGCAAGCGACAACTTGACCGTTTTCCCTAACGAAAAGATTTTGCTTTTGATGTTTTAAGGCTTTAAGCAACTACAAGCGGCTTTGCCGGCTCGAGCACGCCTACGCGCATTGGGCGCATTAGCGGCCAACCCCAAGTGATAGCTTGATAGTTTTCTCTAACGAAACGACTTTACCTTTTGATGTTTTAAGGCTTTAAGCAGCTACGAGTGGCTCTTCCGGCTCAAGCGCGCTTACACGCATCACGTGCGTTACCTTTTGTTGTCATTATTGTATTGTTGCTGTTGTTGGTTGGACATATTTTTTAACGATTGGAAGGTTGATTTAAAATATTTTACCTTTTATCCAACTGTTGCACACTATTTTTGGATTGTTTGTTTGACAATTGAGCATGTATTATAGGTCGCTTAGGAGAAGATCATTTGTCATATGCAAATGCTAGGAATGGTATGTTTATACCCGATCTAATCAATATAAATATATATTATAAAAATCGATTGTTTTTAAGTCACCACGTTGATTCTAGTCCCACCTCATATTTGATCAATGAACAGTTCTTATTCATGTTATATTAATTAATCTGATCAAATTCATTATTTTTATATATGTAAAATATACATGTTGGTATGGTATTCTATCTTTTTTTTATATATCACTTATTTTTTATTGCCTTTTTATTTTTTATGTAAGAAGCAATTTAAGAGATTTTATTTTTTTAAATTTATTTTAAAATGGAACTCATTTTTTAAATAAATTATTATTTCATGTTTGATATTAAATCAATTTATATTTATTAACTTTTACATAACTTATATACTATCATGGTCATATTTAAACAATTAAAAGTTGTTCATGTGATTTTAACTAACCTAATTAAATTCTTTATTATTTGATGTAAAATACATTTTGAATATTTTGAAAATTTTGAATTTTGAAAAGATATTCTATCATTTTTTATGTATCAGCTATCATTTTAATTGTCTCTGTAATCTCTTTATGTAAGAGGTAATTTTAAAATTTAAAATTTTACAAATAAATTAAAATACAAGCCCCTTTTTCCTAACTAAGTTATTATTTTTATTTTTGATATTAGATCAATTTAAATTTATTATATTTTACTTAACATATATATTATCATGTTCATAATAATTTTTTTATCTTTTATAATTAAATAATAGTTAATTAAAATATTTTAATTACTTACACATATAAAACCATTAGAATCATATTTGACCCATTTTATATTTCTAAATTTCTATATTATTTAAGTAATCAACAATTCAAAGATATTATAGCTCATACTAATAAATTATAGTATTAAAATAAAATTATATACTATATATATACTAGATATTAAAGTTGTGCCCTTTCGAGCTTTCACGTGAACTTTGATCCTACTTCATATTAAATTAATTATAAATCATTCGATGATAGTGATGACACTCATCGAGTGATGACAATACTCGATCACTCAATCCAATGTTATCACTCGATAAAAGTGATGACACTATTATCAATAACAGTGATGACACTCCTATAAAATTTAGTGATACTCATGGAATTTGATAAAACTTGTTTTCTTATCAATGACTGTGATTACACTCTTGTAAAGTTTAGTGACAATCATGAAATTTAATGAAGCTCGCTTTTTATCAGCGCTAGTGATGACACTGCTATAAAATTTAGTGACACTCATGAAATTTGATGAAACTCGGTTTCTTATAAATGATAGTGATGACAATCCTATAAAATTTACAAGTGACAGTATTCACCAAATTATCAAAAAATATTAAATTGTCATCATAAGTAACACTATTCACCAAATTTAGTGATGACTCTTCACAAGTAATATTTAAAAATAGTCACTTGTATCAATTAATTAGTGATGACAAAAAGTTAGTGCATACCATATAGTAGTAGAATTAGTACTTTGTATACTCAATCTATGCGATCATAACTACCGTGCAAAGAATCAGGTATTTAGTGCATGCTCAATCTTCATAAAATTTTAAATAATCGTCATCACAACATGATGATGTACATACTCATCAACCAGATCAAGTAGCTTAGATTAATTTGCATGTAAAAGAAATTGACCGTAAACTTGATACTAACCTCCAAACTCATCATAAATCTCTACAACCATGAATCTATATATTTTGACAGAGAAATCACCAAATAGCGTTAGTGTCATCACAACTTACTTACATATCTATACAAGCGACAGAGAAATCATCAAATGGCCTTAGTGTTATCACAACTTACTTAAATACAAAACTTGATAACATGAATGAATGATAAAAACAAAAATTGAGTGATGAATTGGCCTTGCTCTCTCCCTTAAACTAAACGATCAAACCACAGACTATACAGTTCAACAAAGTGTTAAACTATTGTAGTAATATAACGATCATCTCACAACGAATTAATTGACCTAACATTTAAGATTAGTGTGCTTACTCTGAATGCCAATCTGACTAACATACAATTTCATAGCAAAATCAGTTCACGAATTAATTAATGGTCTAGTAACTTCCGTGTTGGATTGGATTTGGTACAAGATGAGTTCATGGATTCCCATTCAAATTCATAGCAACTATTAACACACAAGACCAAGGGAATACCATGAATAAGGAACAAAAGAGTAAATGTGAGACAAATGTAAGGGCCATACATGTCTAAGCATCTTATTTTCATTCTGCAAAGTCGAGAGCTTCTCTAGATAACTTAGAGTTCCTCGTCTCTAAGTCCTTCAATCTGCCCTCAAGCTTAATTAAGTATGTCTTCTTTCTCTCTGTTGCCTGTTGTGTAGATCCCTATTTCTCAACAATTTGCCCCCAACACCAATTCAAGGAGCAGAACCAGATCAATAACTCCCTTTCTCTCCTGTTCTACACTAGAAGCTTGATATACGAATCCAATTCAAATCGCTCCAGACGCACCTGATCTGGCTGTTAACGGAGTCCGAAACTTGCATCTGAAGCCATTGAACGCGAATCTCGAGACAGAGGCTCTAGAAGGCCCTGTTGTCTTCGGCACTAGCCAGGGGAGCGGCGAGTACTTTAGCTGACTCGGAATAGGCCAGCTGGCCAAGCAGGCCTACATCGTTGTCGACACCAGCAGTGACGTCACTACCTTATCCAGATCTGGTCATTTCACAATGGATCCGAATCCGAATCCGACTCCAGATCTCAGTTCTTCTACTCGCTCTCGCCTTCCCAAGCATCGTTTCTCGTCGACGACATCTCGTGCTCCTCCTCGCCGGTGGACGGCTTCCACTTCGACCGCTTCCTCAAGGTCCTCTGTTTCGCGTCCGAGTTCGTCGAAGAGCGCAGAAGTGACAGTGAGCAGAAAGGAATGGTTATTGGTGATGAGGATGTTGTGGTAGAAGAGAATGATGAAGAAAAGAGGCATTTTTTTTACTTTTGCTAGAAACGCAAATAAAGGCGTCGCCGTTTAAAGGCGTGGAATATAATAATACTAAATTTTCGATCAGGAAAATTCCATGTCGTCGGCGGACGCCGTTGACCGGCGTGACGAGGCGCCGTTGACCGGCGTGACGAGGCGCCGTTGACCGGCGTGGCGGGACGCCATTGACCGGCGTGGCATGACCTTGAGCGCAGAAGGAGAGAATCGGAGCAGAAACGTCCTGATTGGATGATGATGATTCTCTCTCCAAAAGAAACTTTCTGGGGAACGTTTTCAGTAGGGGGAATTAATTGTTCCCGAAACCCAACTTATTATAATAAATGGGTACTAATTCAAATTGTGGAGAAATCCTTATTTAGAACGCCATGAAACGGGGGCTTGGATTGGTTGGTTGGCTTGGATTGGTTGGTTGATTGAATGAGATTTGGGATGAATGAGAGTAGAAATTAAAGGAAGAAAGAAAACCCAAGAGGAGGAGCAGGAGTTAGTTCCAAGGGAAGAACACAATTAACGTCGGTCACCGAACAAATTACAACAGTACGTGGTTTTTTTTACTTTTGCTAGAAACGCAAATAAAGGCGTCGCCGTTTAAAGGCGAGGAATATAATAATACTAAATTTTTGATCAGGAAAATTCCATGTCGTCGGCGGACGCCGTTGACCGGCGTGACGAGGCGCCATTGACGGGCGTGACGAGGCGCCGTTGACCGGCGTGGCGGGACGCCATTGACCGGCGTGGCATGACCTTGAGCGCAGAAGGAGAGAATCGGAGCAGAAACGTCCTGATTGGATGATGATGATTCTCTCTCCAAAAGAAACTTTCTGGGGAATGTTTTTAGTAGGGGGAATTAATTGTTCCCAAATCCCAACTTATTATAATAAATGGGTACTAATTCAAATTGTGGAGAAATCCTTGTTTAGAACGCCATGAAACGGGGGCTTGGATTGGTTGGTTGGCTTGGATTGGTTGGTTGATTGAATGGGATTTGGGATGAATGAGAGTAGAAATTAAAGGAAGAAAGAAAACCCAAGAGGAGGAGCAGGAGTTAGTTCCAAGGGAAGAACACAATTAACGTCGGTCACCGAACAAATTACAACAGTACGTGGTTTTCGATTCAGAATTCACACCGGGCCACTGTCACGCCGGTCAACGGCGTCCCGCCATGCCGGTCAACGGCGCCCTGCCACGGCAGTCAACGGCGTCCCGCCACACCCCCTTTTTTTGCCGACTTCGTTTTCCCGCAATTTATTTAATATAATATTTGGACGCCTTTAGATGGCGACGCCCTTAAATGACGTGGTGCAAAAAGTTAAAAAACAGTGTCCAAAAAGCCGGGGCGAAAAGAAAAGGTGAGAAAGGACCATCACGAAGAGCCTGCCTCAAAAGTTTTTTTTGATCAAAGAAGGGCAAAGCCCTAACGGAGGGGCGCACTAAACTCTCGAGAGCCGAGAGAAAGTACGACCCTCAATGTTCTCCGACAAAAACTACAAAGAGTCCAAAGGAGGCTCGATAAGGACATGTAAACCAAGCGGAAAACTAAAAGCAAGACGAGTAAGGGAGTCGGCGACAGCATTCGCTTCCCTGAAGACATGAGAGACGCGGATCGACCAATCCCGCGTGAGGAAACCTTGACAATCTCTCGCCAGGCTGAAAAGTGGGTGGGAGTGGCAAGGCAACTTCCGCACAAGTTGAACCGCTAAGGCGGAATCGGATTCAACCCAAACACGGCGATAGCCCTTCTCCCAAGCCAAAGCAAGGCCGTTACGGATGCCCCACAATTCCGCCATCGGGACGGAGCAACTCCCAATGTTGTGGGTGAAACCGCCCAGCCAAGAACCCGCCGAGTCCCGCAACACCCCTCCGGCCGTAGCCCGACCACTGCCATCCATCGCCCCATCAGTGTTGACTTTGATTTCGTCCACCTCCGGGCTGCACCACGAGACGCTGACCGCCTCCTTCACACCCGCGCCGCTACCAATGCTTCTCTCATTCCAAGCCAGCTTGTACTCACGAGCCTTAGCCATCACGAAACCAATCGGATCTGCCACCTCCCTAGCTTCACCGAACACCGCCTCGTTCCGCCACCGCCAAGTCCACCAAATTGCATTGCAGAAGAAAGCCGTCCATTCCACCCCGTCCGCAGCCTGCGTCTTCGTCAGCAAATTCCTCCTCAGCCAAACTGCAAAAGAAGAACCAAAAAATTCAGAAGCATTGTAAGGCAACTCCATACAAAGCCAAAATCTCTTAATTTTTGAACAATCCCTAAAGAGATGTTCAAAAGTTTCGACTTCCCTTTCACAAAGGCTGCATGTCGCCTCCTCCGCAAGATGCCGCCTCCTCCTTTCCTCGTTCATCAGAACCCCACCGCTAAGCGCGAGCCACACGAACAAACGCACCCTCTCTTGAACTCAGAGACGCCAAACTGCCCTGAACACGTCCCTATCCACCCAGGCAGTGCACTGCGACTTCATCAACAGCCCGTACGCAGACGACACCGAGAAATTCCCATCACAACTCGACTCCCAAATCAACGTGTCACTATCATCATCCACCAGCCCGATCGCCGCCAACCGCAAAAGCAAACTCGACGGCAGCAGCTCCTGAAGCAACTCCCAGTTCCAGCCGCCCTCTTCTTTCCAATACTCACGGACCACCCGCTGCCTATCCGCCAGCCCCACTGCCGAGCATGCCTGACCCAACAAACAAACCTCCCCAAGCCAAACCTCCGTCCAGAACTTCACCGATCTGCCGTCGCGAACCGTCCAACGAGCTCCGCCATTAATAACTTTTTTGAAACCCTTGGACATGCCTTGCCAGATATAAGAAGAGCCTCCCGGCGTCCTACCGTTCTCACGAACATACTTGGTCTTCAACACCTTGCTCCACAGGCTTTCTCCATCATGCAAGAAGCGCCAACACAACTTTCCTATGCCGGCAAGGTTCATGGTCTTCATCGGCCGAATACCGAGCCCCCCAACACTCTTCGGCTTGCACACCCTTTCCCAAGCAACCGTGTGAATCTTCCTACTGCCCGCCTCATGCCCCCAAACGAAATTACGGACCACGAGATCAATCTTCTCGCAAAGCTCCTGAGGGATAATCACAGTGGCCATGGTGTGAACCGGGATTGAATTCAACACCGACCGCGCAAGAGTGACTCTTTCCGCCATGCTCAAGTACTTGCGCTTCCAAGACGACAATCTCCCATTCACTTTATCCAGCAAGGAGGCAAACGTGTCTTTCGTAACCCTAGAATGAAGGATCGACATTCCGAGGTAGCTCCCAAGGTCCGTCGTAACCTCAAAACCGGCCTCAAGACGCAGCCCTTCCACAGTCCCCTCATCCACGTTAGGAGAAACAAACAACTTAGACTTAGCGGCACTAATCTTCTGCCCCGACGCCCGACAGAACGCACCCAAAATCCTGTTGAAAACCCGAATCTGCTGAAATGAAGCTTCGGCAACTAAAACCACGTCATCGGCGAAGAAAATGTGAGAAACCTCCGGCCCGATTCTCGTCAGCTTCGCAGGCTTCCACTCCCCGGTTTGGACCGCCTCCAAGATCATGTGACTAAGCCTTTCCATACACAAGATGAAGAGATAGGACGATATGGGGTCACCCTGTCGAATCCCTCTCTTCGGCTTAAAACTCTCAGTTGTTTCACCATTCCAGAGAATCTGCGTCGAAGTCGTCGAGATACATTCCTGCACCCACGCCGCCCAACACTCCGGGAACCCGGCATCCCTAACAGTCTCAACCACGAACTCCCAATCAAGGCGGTCATAGGCCTTTTCAAGATCGATCTTGAGAATCATCCACCCCTTACGCCCTTGCTTCCTCCTCATCGAGTGAACCATCTCCTGCACCAAAACAATGTTGTCCGAGATAAGTCTCCCCGGAAGGAAACTACCCTGCGTCGGATCAATGAGAGAGCAGAGAACCGGCCTCATACGATTCACCAGAACCTTCGTAATCACTTTGTAAACAACATTACATAAACTTATCGGCCTGAATTGACTGATTTTTTCCGGTTTCGCAACTTTCGCCAAGAGCACGATCAGCGTTGCATTGACCCCCTCAAGAAGTCTCCCCGAACGAAAAAAATCCTTGACAAAACCCCGGACCGACTGTCCCACAAGACGCCAACACTTTTGAAAGAAAAGCGGCTGGAAACCATCTAATCCAGGAGCCTTCGCTCCCTCCATCTGCTTGACAGCCACTTCAATCTCGCCATCAGAAACCTCCTGCGCAAGACTCGTCCACTGATCACCAAAAATAGGCGGAAACGCCCCACTGCCCACCTCCTGGCTGCTAGAGCGCACCTCTGAAGAGGCGAACAAACCCTTGAAGAATTCCACAGCCAGGTTTTCAACCTCGTTCTTGCCTGTAACCAACAACCCGTTGTCATCCACCAAGCCATCAATCCTATTGCGACGTCTCCTAACCGGATACGTGTGTGCATGAACCGATCATACATACGCACCACCTGTAAGTCCGTCGAGTCCTCATTCCAGAATAACCATAGCCCCCGGCGAAGCCAACGGCTTCAATACGGATTTTCTTAGAGTAGTCCAAGCGATCACACACATGATCCGCTCTCTCTCCCGAGATCTTTGGTTCGAGAATAACCAAAACGTCAACCTTATGCTGCCTAATCATATAGCGGACAGCCCGGCGAAATCCCTTATTCCCCGCACCCCTGCAATTCCATATCATGCGCTCCATAAGGAAACAATCAAAGAGGGGGTGGGACTTAGGACGACTCAACCGTCGTCTCATCCGAGGCATCTTCTTGCATCTCATCCTTGTGCTCGGAACCCTCCTCATGGACGGTCTGCGCGTTAGCCTCATCGACCGCCATTATCTGGTTCCGGAGCCCGGCCAACGTATCATTATCCTCCTCAAGACGTTCTCCCGAGCCCCCACCATCCGGATGAGAAGCGGCATTGGTGGTTGCCACCGGCGCAGCGATCACAGCATCCCTCATCGCCACGGAGCAGGACACCTCAGCTCCTTGCCGAATTTTAGGTTTGAACGAAAGGGGCTCCTCAGCATTCCTGGGCCTCTTGGTCGATCCACGCGCATCACCTGCATTAGGCCCAACCACTAACACAATCTTTTTAGTACCATTATTATTCTTATTTTTCTTTTTATAAACCTTACCATATCCTGATGATTGCCCAACTTCCAAATCTTTCTTTTTGGACGTAAATCTCGGCTCCTTCTGCAAGGGAACAGGAGTAATTGCCCCGACAGTTTTACTCGGGATTGGATTCTTTTGATTGCCGCGAGCATTATTCGCCTCGTTTTTTTCCCACACTACCAACGTTCACTGCAATAACTTCCCTCGTTTTTTGCTTCAGTTGGCCATCCACCTTGGCTTTCCCTTTACCGTCACCGACGACCGGAGCGTTGCCGCCGGCGGCCTTATTCTTGGCCTTGTCATGATTTCTCTTCTTTCTCTAGACTTCCATCCAAGGACCATGGCGAGAGGTCTGATCCTCCTCCTCCATGGAGGCGGCACAAGCAGTAACACTCGTAGTCTTCTCAACAGCCTCACCATCATTCCTCTGCGTTTCCTCAACAACCACACTTGTTTGTGGTGACTTAGGGCATTTAGCCATGAGATGGCCATAACACCCACAATTGAAACAGATCAAAAGTAACCCCTCATACTCCAGATTGAATCTTCGGCCATTGACCTCGACCGTACCTGGTAAGGGGCACGTCAAATCCATCTCAACACAAACTTTCGCAAATCGGCATCGGTTCGAGTATAGCGTCCTAGTATCCACTTTGATGGGATTTCCAATCGTCGCAGCAACCCTGGTGAGGAATTCTTCTTCGTAATAAACGAGAGGCAACTTAGCAATTCGCACCCATATGCCGGCGATGACGCAATAATATCAGACTCCAGGTCAAAATCCGGCGACCACGTCTTCGTGATCAGGTAATGTCCGAAAACCATCCAGGGCCCTCCGGCAACCGCCATCATGTAATCTTGCTCCTTTTCAAACCTGACCACATAGTAATTGTTAGGTAAATCAGCCAGCGTGAGTTTCCCCGAGAGGTTCCAGATTTCCTTAAGCTTCTTCTCCATAACGTGGAAGGGAACGAAGGTCCCCAACACTTTGACAATCAAGGAAGATTTCCAGACGTCTGCAAGGGCTTGCAAGACATCATCGTGCACAGTGATAATCGGATCACTACCTTTACCTCCACGGTACGAAACCTTCATCTTCCCGTCTAAGAACTCAGGAGACAATTTACGACGTTGGTAGCCTACTTCGTTCTGCACAATTTCCTTCCAAGTACGGGCCACCACCGGAGACGGCGGCTGACCTTGGAGAGGGGGCGGGGGTGGGGGTGATGGTTGGCCACCACCAACCACCGCAGGGGCGGCAGCCATCAGCAAAACAAACAAGCCAAAGCGTTTCCAAACCTCACAAAAAAGAGAGCGTTTTTTATTTGGCTTTTTAGCCTGCCTCAAAAGTTGAGTACGGAATACTTATTTAAGTTATTTTTGTTTGGTACTAATTTAAAAGCCTAATGTAAACGTTTTTAGGGTAGCCAAATTAAGAAGTACAGGCCACAGCTCCATCCCTTCCGTCTCGTTCTCCTCTCACATGGCGGCCTTGTCAACTCTTCCGACAAATCGTCTCTTCGATCCTAACCTCAAATTGAGCTCCTCAAAGCCACACATATTTGCTCCACAATGTTTGAGTTTGTATAGAACATTCCATGGCAGCTCCAAGCACAACAAGCTAGCGACATGTGCGAGCAGCGCCGATATGCAGGGAACCGAGAGTACATCATCATTCAACCGCCCTTCTCCATCGAGTATAGAATCAAGGTAATGCGATTTTTCAATTCTTATAATGACCAAATTACACAATCATGGCAATTGCATACTGGTCGGGCCTGGCCTTTTTTCTTGTCCGTTAGACCCGTTAATTCTGGTTTTTGTGGTAGTTGTAACTTGTTCTAAGCACGTCTTGTTTCTGGTGCTAGCTTGAACTTGAAAGTGCAAGTTGGCTCTACTGAATGTTTTGCTGTTTGGTAAGATGGATCATAAACTGGTAAACCGATCAAGCATCATATACATTTTAATTGTTGGCAAAGAACTTCAGAGAATGGGAATGAAAAATGTAACTTTGGCTTGCCTCAAGAATTGTATGGATTGCGGATAATGCAGCCTAAATCATGAGTTATCTTTGTTGGTTACTTGATGAATGATGACCACTCTCTCCCACATCTCAATGGGCTAAAATCATCCGTTGAGGGATTGCTGACACACTCTGGGCGCTAGCTCTCATGTTTTTAACTTATCACATTGTTGTTGAATATCTGTGCTCTACCTCATTCACATCTGAGGGCAGGCATTAGGTGTCCATGAGTATCATCCAACAAAACAAACCTAATATGCTGTCCGACTATACCTCTTAATTGGGTCATACAGCGTGGGTCTTGCATGGTATGAGAACATTTTGATCTCATAGGCTTAAAGCATAGTTGGACTTTGGGTAACACTTAAGACATCAATTTTCTTTCAGGAATCTTCTGTTTAGTCTGGTGGAAGACTAGTTACTCTGGGTGAAGATTAAAAATGCATTTCATATCCCATCTTCAGCATATTATGCTAGTATGCTTTTAGTGGCCTTAGTTGAGCTCAACTGGATTCAGATATGTTTGGCTTATTTGATTATGACTTCACTAGTTGTTGAACCTCTATTGACATCATAGTTTGGTCATGACTGCAAATAGAATGAGTTCACTTTGTCTTTACACTTGTAAATTGAGTAAACCTTGGCTTTTCTTATATCCTTGTACGTGTACTGTGTAGGTTCTCAAATGCATTGTTGTAATTCTTAATTTGTATTTTTCTATGCTATGAATTGTACCATTTTCTCTCTCTAATGTTAGATTTATAATTCAGGATCAGGCGGCACACTATTTCAGTATTTGTGGGAGATGAAAGTGGAATGATAAATCGAATTGCAGGTGTCTTTGCCCGAAGGGGTTATAATATTGAGTCACTTGCTGTTGGGTTGAATAAGGATAAAGCTCTCTTTACCATTGTTGTCTCTGGAACGGACGGAATATTGATACAAGTGACAGAACAGCTTCAAAAGCTCGTTAATGTGTTAAAGGTTGTTACTTGATGATTTGTAGTCTTCATATTGGCATCCTAAACAATGAATGTTTAGGTGTTTGTTACATGTGATTGATATGCACATTTTTTCATCAGGTTATAGACATATCCAAGGAAGCTCAGGTAGAACGTGAATTGATGCTGATTAAAGTTAAAGCACATCCAAATTATCGAGCTGAGGTATGTTTTGTGAGTAATATTTCCATTTTGATTCTCCTGTTCTCATAAAAGCGGCATTTGTAATTTTTTTGTTTTCAACTATTTATTTGTCAATGAGTTCGTGCCTTGCAATCATTCTTCTTCAACCGCAGATTATGAGGCTGGTAGACATCTTCCGTGCAAAGATTGTAGACATTTCTGAAGATTTCCTAACCATTGAGGTAATGTGGGTTGAAACTTGCATTTATTAATATGATTTGGAACCTAGATCTTAGTAGCTTCATGAAATGCACTTGAATTTACAGGTGATTTCCTATTGTAATTTGCACTTGTCAATCCTATTGTTTTCTTACACTCTTCAGTCAAGCTTATAGATCACCTGCTATGATACCTGTTACTGCTGCGTGAATTTTTGAGCTAGCGTGAACTTTATCTGCAGCATAAGACTTATTTTTGGTTTAAGCTGTGCACTCTTGGGACAATCTTGGAAGTAACCTCCTTCAGTTCTTAGGCTAGTGTAATTATTCTCCCCGACTTGTCTTTTGCAGGATGGAGCTAATTTTATTGTTGTTGCATGTTGAATTATATGTTTGATTGAATCTTCTTTCCACATTACGGAATATGTACTTTATATGCCCGTAGAGAAACTGTCATACTAACATTATAGCATAATCTGAGTTCATATCAGTTTTTTTGTGTACATGGTTTTTTTGATGTGGTTCTCGTTCTATGAACATCTAGGTAACAGGAGATCCTGGAAAAATGGTTGCTGTCCAAAGAAATCTGAGTAAATTTGGGATTAAGGAAATTGCACGTACTGGAAAGGTTGGGGATTTTCCAACATCAATTAACTATTCTTGGTGTCATATTTTTACTTTGTATACATATGTGTATCATCTTTCTTTATGATGCGAAATTTTGCGTTTATAGATTGCCTTGAGAAGAGAAAAAATGGGAGAGACTGCTCCATTCTGGCGTTTCTCAGCTGCTTCTTATCCTGACCTTGAGGGGTCTGTGCCTACTGCTGCTATTTCTAAAGGGGCAAATGGATCACTAATGCCAGGAACATCAAATCTGTCAGTGGGGGTAAGGGTAACCACTTTGCCTGGGTTTTCTGCTTTTGTTTTTTTGTCTATGTTATGTACAACATTGCCTGCATGTGTTTCTTATTTTCTCTTGGATTTTGAAATATCTGCTTAAGTTTAAAGTGAACTCTGAAATTATCTACTCGTTTTCTACGTTCTACTTTTGGCCAGGGTGATGTTTATCCAGTTGAGCCATCTGATGGCTATCCAGGCAATCATGTTCTTGATGCTCATTGGGGTATGCTTATTGATGAAGATGTAAGCCTTCATATATCCTGTCTGTTGTTACACCTGCATGATTGCACGTATATTAAATGTCCATAGAACCCCTTTGGTTGATTAGTTATAGCCTCTTTTGGTTTCCCTTTGATGCCTTCATTTATATTCACAATATAATCCGAATTTTCTAATTACTCCAATTTTTGCTAATACTTAGATTCTAGATACATTGCATAAAACCACCTTTGCAAAATTCACCTCATTAACAAAATTAAATTAAGTACTCATTGTTCGCAATTGAACACTCATACCTATTATAAAACCACCCTTGAACTGGTGTATTTCAGACACTATAGAACAATTGTTGTTTTCAGAGTTTAAGATGCTATAGGAGATATTGATTGTTCATGGTTTTTTATCTAACTTATTTGAACTCAATCTCTCTAGTAGGTGTACTTTTTGTTGCACTAATTGTATTGACTGTGATTTCAGACTAGCGGAGTTCGTTCTCACACCCTATCTATGCTTGTCGATGACAAGCCTGGCGTTTTAAATGTTGTTACAGGGGTTTTCGCTCGTCGGGGATACAACATTCAGGTGTTTCCCCTGTTATTTTGAATAAATAAGTTCGTATTTATTTAAACTTTATATTGTGCTTATGAGCTTTTCTTTTTCTCAGAGCTTAGCTGTAGGCCATGCAGAAAGTGAGGGGATCTCAAGAATCACAACTGTTGTCCCTGGCACTGATGAATCAATTACCAAATTGGTCCAGCAGCTTTACAAATTAGTTGATCTTATTGAGGTGAGGTTGACATGCAATTAACTATTTTATTACTGTTTCCATTGTGCGCATCCACATGAAGAGGAAATCAAACTGGTGAACTGGTCAAATAGACATGTTGATAGGGAGCATAAGGATTTTTTTATGAGAGAGTTTTAAAAAATTCAAAATTGTTGGAATTTGATTTGATTTTAACAATCTTAATAGTTTATTATGGAGCCATACTGGGCCAATGTTGTCGTTGTGAATTTTGATGGTTTATTATTATTCTTCAGTGTAGTTATATTAAAATTTCTATTTGATAAGAGTTTGTTCTTAAATGAGTTTTTTGCATATCTCAATACAAGTAACGCGATTGTCATTAAATTGTCTCCACAAATTCTTCTTCTCCCTTCTCTTTTTCTTTCTGGTTTCTCTCCTCCATTTCCAATCAATTTGGTATCAATGCAGGACTATGGTCCAACTCTGACTCACTCCAATCTCCTTTTGGTCACTGTTCGCTTCTGGATTTGTAAAACATTCCAGCTTCTGTTTCCTGGCCTTAACTTTTCCAAGTTTGTCAGCCATTGCTCGTCCATTATTGACCCATTGACCACTTGCAAGCAAATAACCGTCTTCTGTTTATTTGAATAACCCACATGAGCAGTTTGCTGCTTGTGCCATCTGTTATGAGCCTTGGCGTACGATTTAGTCATGGGTCTAGACACACAAGAACTCCTCCTAATATCTATGGTGAATAGGTGAAAAGGATGAAGGTGTGTTTGTCAACCACCTATTAGTTTTGACGTGAAACCCTCTTTAGAGTATGCCTACTTTTCTTGCTGAATAATAGTCTTAGGTTGTAGGTGACAAAGCCGCTGATTAAAGGATAAAAACTAAGGCTCTAATATCAAAGATAAGATAACTAGAATAATAAGGAAATCAATACTAGACCATAGGCAATCATAGGGGGGTCATGAGTGGGCCCATACCCCCTCCAGTCGGGTTTATTATTGTTATATATATGTGGAATATTAGGTTAAATATGAATATAAAATTAAATTAATTTGTATTAATATGAAATGAAAATCAACTAGTCTAGATGGTATATTATTCATTTTGTTTTCATCCCACCGTTGCTCAATTCTCCATAGCATCATTTTTCTTTTTTTATTAACATTTAATGTATTCCTCTCTAATTTTTTTTTATAAACTAGCCATTTTTTGCATAAATTAGATGTCATATATAATATAATTTTTTTGATAAATAAGTAACTATTTTTTTACTATTTAAGAGTATTGCGTAAGTAAACTTATTCGCTATCTTGATTCATCGGATCTCCTAGAAAAATTGTGTCCCCCTTTAAATTCGTTGTGCGTCTGTCTTTGACTAAAACAAAATCACTAGATAATACAAACTATCCAGCCACACCTAAATCTCATATGTTTCTTTCAGGTTAGGGATATTACTCATCTGCCATTTGCTGAGAGAGAGTTGATGTTGATAAAGATAGCTGTTAATACTACGGCCCGAAGGGAAGTCCTTGACATTGCCAGCATTTTTAGAGCCAACGCAGTCGATGTCTCTGATCATACCGTGACACTTGAGGTAAATGACATTGCTATGCTTATTCAAAGGGTAATATATGCTATGTTGAATTTTCTTGGGATGAAAGATATCCTCATTATTTCTCTATAATTCCAGAAGTCTTGCTTTTACCAAGCATTGAAGATAAAACCAAAAATATTGTAAAACATGAAATCCCAAAACTAAAGTAATTCTGGGTTTTGAATTATGTTGGGTATATGAACTGTAGAGGAATCAGCTCAATAAGTTGATTGATTGGAGGATGATTTTAGATGATTTCTGCGCACAGCTTTGCCCACTGATTGTATCCTTCCTTCACACTACAATGCAATTATTGCTTCCCTCATTTTGTTTTACCTGTTTTTCGTATTCATTTTCTTACAACGAAATGGAGAATCTAATTACTTATTCAATGTATTATCATTTATCATATCCCTAAAAACTAGGGAGTTTTTGCAAAACCACTGAAGTTTTCTGAAGGAAATTACACAATACCACTCAGCTATGGGTTTTGACCGTTTTGTTATCAAAAAATAACAAATCCACTCACTCTTATGGAAATTATACAATACCACTACGTTATGGGTTTTGTTATAAAAAATAACCAATCCACCCTTTCTTAAGGAAATTACAAAATATGGGTTTTTTTGATTTCTTTTCTTTCAAAATATGCTATAATACCTGCTTGTTATTTTGCCTTTAAGAATGTTGAATTCGAAAAAAAAGCAGAAGTTAACTGTGTGAAACATTTTTTAAACAGTGAAGGGTTTGTGGTTGGTTGTCTCCAAACAAAACCTGATTTTCATGTGGTGTGCATTTATACGGATGTTTTTCTTTGAAAACTCCCTCATTTATGGGTCTTTTTCTGTACTTCATCCAAATCCTTGCCCGCAGAAAATAAAAGCTGAATAACCATTGTTTATCAGATGCTCGATCAAATAAAAAGCAACACTCGGAAATTTTGCGGATATTGGTTATCTAGTTCTTTGGCTTTGATGTGACATATTTCTTGGATTCAAATTATTCATTTCACCAACTCTTGCTAAAGATAATCTGATTAGTATTTTTCTGTTTCTAGCTTACTGGAGATTTGAGCAAGATGGTCGCACTCCAGAGATTGCTGGAGCCGTATGGAATTTGTGAGGTTTGTTTTCTTCTCTCTTTTTTGTCATTTTCAAGCATGTTACGTTATAACTTTTTTAAGTTTGCTAGACTTTCATTTTATCATATTTTCAAATTGCAACTGCAATTCATTTGCGAAAACAATTGCAGCTTCAACTGTGCCTTATCACATTTAAATGCCTTGTGATTCTAACTATTATATAATATAAAAAATTGGGTATTTCATATTTCCTGCATTCATGTTTATTGTCTCCTAGAATCCTTTTTTATGGAATTGCCATTATTTATCTGTCTGATAGAGCTTCCCTGATAATGTAGTCTATTCTTGCTATTTTGTTGGTGCGCTCATGCTTGCACACACTTATTAGCTGTTATTCTGCCTTGATTAACTTTTAAACGTCATAAAATCTTTCCTTGTTGGATTTCAATGAGTTTAGGTAGAAGAGTCACCCATCACTTGTTATCTCCTAAAAATGGCAAGACAGGATAAATGCATTTAGTAAGAAAAATTTATGGTGCCTTCAATGCATAGTTCCTTTAATTTTATTTGAAAGCTTGTTTGGACGATGTATCTTTGGGTCTTTAGGACGCCCCCCTCTGCGTTTAGCCAGGGGGACCCCCATCCTGACCCCCCAGATTCCCGTAGGGGAATTGCGCTGGGTCTATTGTTGTTGTTGTTGTTTTGTTTGGACGATGTACAAGCTATGAAGGGGGAGAAGACAAGACTAAAGGTGGAGATTATTTAGTAGTTGGTTTGTCTGTGTCGAGAAATAAAATTTACAGAAGAAAGACCCAGTTCCACTCAATCCCTCCCCTTTCATAAATTTGGCCACCCAGCAATGCAATAATATGAAGCCTGTTTATTTTTTCATCACATGGAAGTACGTGGTTCTCATATCTCAAATCACCGATGTGTATTTTTTCTTCTTAAAATCATTTTTAGGTTGCACGAACTGGACGTGTTGCATTGGTTCGTGAGTCTGGTGTGGACTCAAAGTTTCTTCGTGGATATTCTTTCCCTCTGTAAAACAAGCAAGCAGAAGACAGGATTGTTTCAACGGTATGTCGTCATTATGGTTGGAACATATTTTCTCAAATGTTCATGTACTGTGATGCTCATAACATACAGCTCCTTAAAGTTGCATAATTGTTTTGAAGAAGCTGTTTAGACACTCATATGAGGATGATGAATGCCTGCCAGTCTATGAATTGAATTTCAAATTCTGCTGATTTGCGCGGCTAAATTAATAGAATTGGGGGCTGCTTGTAGTAATTGAAATGTACGTAGTTTTGTCTTATCTATTGTTGCCATATATTGTTCTGGCCGGTAATGATAGGTACGTACTATACGATTTCCTGGGTGCTTGGTTCTTTTGTAACTTGGAACGCAAACATGCTTGTAATAGCTTTTTGATGCATCTGCTGAAGGAAGTTCCCTAGCTCAATCTGAAGGCTACAAGCTATACGGAACTTGTGTACATGCAGGGAATGCCTCTTTACATACGCAAACAGAAGATATAAAGGTAGATGACAAATAGAAAGTATGATTGAAAACTGAAGCTTAAAACTCACACGTACAATGGGTGACTGTATTAGTCTATTTCCTAGATGGGCTTCACAATCCCCAATTTGTGAGCAAAATACTTGATTTATGTTAGCTAAAATAGTCTTATCATAAGAGTGCAGAGATTTTAGTATACCAATCGATTGGAACACTGAAAAATTAGCTTATGAGAACTAAAAGTTGAATTCATGACTGATTAAAACAGTGATAATAACAAGTCCTTGCTGGATACGTACATATGTTTACTTTGGAGGAGCTAACCAGCAAGCATCCAAGCACCATAGAAAGGGGTCGGCACCATGCAAGAAGCCTTATTGCTCCAAAGCACTCTTTCTTACCATATATCTATATATATGCTCTATCTGCATGTATATAATGAGCCTTGGTAACTCTAATTTGTACGCAGATGATATGATCTAACTTGTTCATATCAGCAAACGTGTAAAATCAAAGTGGATCAATCTAAAAGCTAAGCAAACAGCCGGTCAGCTGGGCATGCAAGCAGAGGCTGGCTACATAAGAAGTTACGCTAGCAGGTGTTTGGTTGATTGACGCCGGACAAGGAGACGACAGCGTGTAGGCAGGTGGACAAAGAGGCTTTGTCGTTCTCGTAGCTGAGCTTCACGTCCTTTATCTTGATCCCGGTGCACTCGTTCTTCGGGCTACAATCCAGTTTCACTGCAACTTCGGTTGCTGATGTTCCGTGGATGTCTTCGTACGTGATGTCGCTTACCTTCACCCCTGACTCCTACATATATATACAAATATCATAGGCTCAATTAATGCCTGGAAACTACTACACATATAGATGAAGAAAATGTTACTATATATGGATATATATATGTTTACCATGCCAGGGCATCCGAGGTTGTCGGGGCAGTAGTTCTGGTCGATGATGATAGGGTTCTGCACATCTATCATGGTAATATGTTGGAACATGACGTTCTTCACGAACGCAGTGCTCGGCCTCCCCCACGATTTGATCCGCACCCCGTTCTGTGTTCCCGCGAATATCGTGTTCTTAACGAGCACCCCTTCGACCCCGGCCTCGTTCTCGTCCTTGGCAAGGCTTCCAATGCTACGCACACAATACATTATAAATCACAAACGTATACATAGATGGATGTGTATAATATATGCATGTGATGGGTACGTACCTGATGCCGTGGCCGGGCCCACAAACGACCTTGTCGATGTCGAGGTTTGTGGTACCGGGGCCCACGGAGACACAGTCGTCCCCGGTTGAGATCTTGGTGCTGAGGATGCTGACGGCGTCGGAGAGCTGGACGTGGATGCCGTCGGTGTTGGGGCTGCTTCCGGGGGCGAAGATCTTGAGGCCTTGCAGCCTCACGTCCTTGCAGCCGTTGATGACGATGTGATACAGTTGGCTGTTGAGGGATGTCATCCCGCTCACCGTTATTCCCTTCGAGTTTGTGAATGCCATTGTCTACATACATACGTACGTACATCGCATAATATATTAATCATATATTTTGTAACATATAGTGCATGTAATTTATTAAGCTAATTGTCAACTGATGATGATGATGATACGTTTCATATATAAAAAGCAGCAAAGTGACTGCTATTAGAAGCTACAGACTCGATGGCCAGGGTTGACATGCATTAACCGTTTTTCAGTGTAACGTCACTATCATTGTAACCGGTCTTCTAAAAAACGCTAGGTGGCCGTGGCCTTTAGGCGGAGAGGAACTGCCTAGTGTCTATACGGCCTATACGGTCGCCTAGGCGGCTTAGACGGGCACTGCTTAGGTGGGTTAAAAGGCTATGTGAATAGGGAGCGCTTAACACCTGGGCGAGGCCTAGAAAGTATTTTTAGAACATCATTGGTTGCATTAGAAATTTGATCGAGCCTAGCAAATTAAGACGTCCTAAACAAACATGTAATGATGCACACTTATTTAACAACAGTTGTTCATCACATGACATGGCTACACAGATAGATAGTCAAAGCCTAAAATGCGTAAAGCCCCTATGCTTTATTCTGTTTTACTTAAGCCGTACTTTTTTCAATCTGTACACATTCTGTAAGTCTTTAACCGTAAAATTAAGGACCTGCAAATATGATCAGCTCATAAAAATCGAAACTTTTATTCGTAGAAGCTCGATCTTTGATTATTGATCGAAGTCGAACTCAGCAGCCGCTTACTTGCTATGGCTGATTAATAAATGTAATGGGTACGTAGATGTTGATTCTATAGACTTTGTGTTTGGATGGTTAGAAGACGTGGTTACACGCATATTGACATATATACTACGGAGTACGTATTATATACTTTTCTAATGGTAAAAAGATCGAAGTGAAAATTGATTTGAAACAATTAGGAAGCTAGAAATGATGGAACTGACCGTAACGCCAGCAGGACAACCCTTGGCATTCTTTCCCACGGCGGCCTTGCAAGCCCACAAGGCAGCGCCCTGGGCATCGAGCGCCCCGCCGGAGACGGTAACTCCGTTGACCCCCTCAAAGGAGAGCCAGTACGTGGAGTCGCCGAGGACGGAATAATCAGAAGGGGCGACCAGGACGCCGTCGATACGGAGCACGATGCCAGCCCCATCGCGCGCCTTAGGGCTGCAATGGTAGCCCGAGAAGACGAGGGGGCGGCCGATGAGGAACCGCCCCTCGGGGACGTAGATGGTCGAGCCGGAGGTCGAGTTGCAGGCTGACCCCCACGCGCTCTCCAAGGCCCCCGACGAGTCCGTTCTCCCGTCGGGGCGGCCGCCCAGGGCCAGGACGTTGTAGGTGGCCGACGTGGCCGCGCGTGCCAGGAGGAGGAAGGCGGACAGTTGGAGCAGAAGAGGAACCATTTTTGATTTAGTGGAGTCGTGCTCGGTAACTGGTAAAATTAATAATGAGGTGGTGAGTTGAATGATGATCTTTTGAGGTTCATCTTTCAGGATGGTTTGGAAGCTATTTATACTCTGGAGTTGGCTTAAATGGTTTCCACTTTATTAAGCTTCCATGTTCGTTTTTTAACTTTGTTTTGTGGGCGGAGGTTATGCATGTCAACCGTATAATTTCATATCAATGTGAACGCTGGTTGCTTTTGTGTGCTCGTTACTTAGTAAGTTGATAATGAACATACCCAAAAAGAAAAACAGAAAGGAATTCATATATTTTTTTACAACGAAAAAAATTGGGAAGGGCGCTACTATCATAAGGAAGTAGGTTTTTTTTTGGTCGAATCATATGGAAGTAGTGATCCTTAGCTTCTAATGGGATGAAATCAATTATTTTAAACATCAACACCAAGTCTCAACTGCAAGATTGGATGGGTTATGCCTAATGCCATTTTGAAAATATAGTTAGCAACACCATTCGCTTCCCAAAACATATAGAAGACACTACTAATCAATTCTTTTGAGGTCGCACAAAGTGTCTGAAATGAAAATCTCTATGATCTCTACCTCACAAGGCTAGAAATGAGATTCCATCTCCTTTTCGATAGAGTTTTATGTGCTAGTCTTAGCAAAGATTAGATATTTTTCACAAAGGTTAGAAATGAGATCCCATCTCCCTTTCTAGCAACCGGCCGCGGTGCGTTTTAGTCTGAGCAACTTGTTGGAGTTTTCTTTACTAGTATTTCAACTCTAAACGTTCACAAGCACGATGATAAGGATACTCCCTAAACGAGTCATGCTTTTAGGAAAAAAGTATTCCATTGATCCACGATTAACAAGTATAGGGAATGATTGGGTTTTAAAGCATCACTCAATCAAGCTCACAAATTTGTCACAAAATCGATTTTTTGCATGACTGGAGCTAGGAAGTTTTGCTCAACTTAGTCATAGACTTTCTCCATGCTCATGAATTTTCCTTAGTTTTTTGGTAAGTGGCAGAATACATTTACATTAACAATATTATCATGAATGTTCGCCTTTTGGCACAAATATATGCACTTCGTAGTGTGTGTGATTTTTGACATACTTTTCTTTAGCTACTCCTTAGTGATCTTATAGAGTGTCTGATTTGGTTTACAACTCTATGATGGTTTATAAAACTTTGGGCTCTCACATTTGAGTACAAGGGTTATGAATATATAGTTTTTTTTTATTTGAGTAATTTCGAAAAAGAAAAAAGCTTTTATTCGACCAAAAAAAAAAAGAAAAAAGCTTTTTACTACTTGTGTAATATCTTATCCGATCCTACTATATCCTAATAATCTGGATCCAGAAGCTAGATGTCATACCACTGATCGATTTTTCTTCTCCTATGGATAAGACAACTATTTAAATCCTCCATTGGTTATAGGTTTTAGTAGTTCACTATACGTTTGATCTCTCATCTTTCTTCGTACTTACTGTATCATTTTTAGGTTGCCTTTCTTTTGTTTTGATGTCATGCTTTTTGAAACATTTATCAATACATATTTGAACTTCCTTGTTGGCGTGTGGGATATAGGATCACGATAACTCTCCCACATCGACAAGCATATATAATGAATGACAAAATAAAATATAAGCGAGGGTAAAATCACACCCATTGGCTTCAGCTTCTGGGTTATAAGTTGAATCTCAACCCTGTATATGTCTAAATTATGAAACTTACTCGACACTACATTCGTTTAACTTCAGTCCCTTGAATCTTACAATATCACTTTTGATAATGTGGTTGTCTTCATTTCTTTTTGATTTTTGTGATGTCTTTTCTATAGATTATATAAAAGTTACGTAATTGTATGTGGAAGAGTGTTTAAATAGAGTATGATATGAAGCCCTAGTAGGTTAAGATATCTTGAACATTAAGATATCATACCATACACAAGAGATTTGTGTAACTATATCTATTATATAAGGTAAGAAGATAGTACTAGGAGTATAATCAAAACACAAATAATATCTTCAACCAATACACCCCCTCAATCTTGATGCTAGCAGGAGAGGCCAATCTTGGACATGAGTTGTGTAATCCTGGACGTGTGAAGTGGCTTGGTGAGTGCATCGGCTAGCTGCTCGGTTGTAGGAACAAAAGACACTCTAAAGCGGCCACTTGTAACATGTTCTCTAACAAAATGATAAGAAAGAGCTATATGCTTCATTGTTGAATGAAAAACTGGGTTGGCACTCAAGTAGCTAGGTGGTGCCAAGATTGTCACAGTAGATGACAGGCTGAGCTGAGTTGGAGACGCCAAGTTCATGAAGCAGCGAAAGGATCCAAATGAGCTCGAACGCAACCTTTATAAGAGCCTTGTACTCTGTTTTAGTGGACGAGCGAGCAATCGACCTTTGGTTTCGGGAACTCCACGAGATACGTGTAGTCGTCCTTGTCAACCGCCCAATCGGCATCCGAGAAGGCATGAAGTTGGAGCAGTGACTTGGACGAGATAGAGATGCCGAGGTCAATGGAGCAGGCAAGGTACCGAAGTAATCGCTTCACAGCAAACTGATGCTCGGATGTGGGAGCCTGCATAAATTGTGATAGTTTGATGAGACTGTAGGGCCAATATCAAGTCTGGTGATGAACAAATACTGCAAACTGCCAGCCAGAGCCTGGTAACATATTTGTGTTTAGATTATATCCCTAGTTTTATCTTCTTACCTTTTATAATAAGATATCATACCATACACAAGAGATTTTAGTAACTATATCTAATATAAAAGGTAAGAAGATAATACTAGGAATACAATCTAAACACAAATAATATTTTCTACTAATATTTTCTATATTTTCTTTTCGGGAAAATCCTATCGAAGTACTTAGAACTCATGCTTCCTAGTCTTAGTTATAATTTTAGTGTTTAACACTTTGTCTCTTGTAGGTACCTATATTTTGATTAGGTATTCCACTTTTTGGTTAAGGTTTTAATGGTTTTTATGGTAATGGTTGATTGCCATTTTTCAGGATAGGCTAGGTTAAGTCCAAATTCCATTTTCCAAATATTAGTCCGCAATTCATTTCAGGAAAAAAACATGGAAGCCCATTCCAATCATCAACCATTACGAGGTTCCACAAAATGTTTGAATTGATGATCTCTATTTCTAAGGAACAACCTCCCTTGTGGTTGTTTATGATATTCAAACGACTAAAGTTGTCACCTTCAATCTCAATAGATGACAATCCTTAGCAGAGTGCCTATTTAACACACTGTTTTAAAGCAATAAGTTCAATCGTGAGGTTTTGCTTATACTTGTACACCCAAAATCCATCCAAATTCGAATATCATTATGGTCACGAATGATGAATCTATTAGTACAATGTTAAGGACGCCGGTACTTAACATTGTATCAATAATGATCGTCCCTAGAGTTTTGATAATGACAAACTCATCTTTGATCTAATGTTTGTCCAAGTTATGTCTCAGGATTTTACAAGGACACTCTCATGCAAAAAGGACAACAAATGCATAGCAGTCCCTAAGGAGTAGGGACATTAAGACTTAGAAGAAAGAGCAAGATTGACTTCTTGATAAGATGAGGACGGACTCCCCATCAAGTAGGAACGTGTGCATAACTTCAATTGCTCAAAGATAGGCTGTCGACAATGATGACATCACTCGACAAGCCGTAGGTTCGCCGAAGCTTTGCATGTAGGGGACCAGGACATGTGGAGGCTTCCTAGGAAACCCTAGGGAAGAATGCAACAGTGTACAGACTCTCGATCTGATCCTGCGGCTGAGGACGAACGAAGGGCAGAAGCGTCAGAAGAACGATGCCATTCCAACCACTATAAATACATTCATTGTATTTATAGTGACGTGGCTTCTTACACAGACTCTTGAGAGCGACAACAAGAACAACAAGAACACCTCAATCACACGAAGACAAACTTAGAACTAAGTACTTTGTGTGTGTGAATCGAGAGGAACTCAAAAGACAAAAAGAAAACTGTTTGTAACGAAAGAATTTGTGTCTCCGAAGGATTGTGAGACAAGTGAGTCTAACGTCCTTACATTGTGAGAGTTAGGTTACAATTTAGGCTTAAAAGAGTGACACTAGTGAACTTAGGGACGAACACCTTAGTTCAGAGAAGAGTGGAACTCGCTTGTAAACTGTAAGGACTCCCTCATAAATAAGATAAGGAAGCTATTTGAAAATTCTTCTCGGAGGTAGAGGCTTTCCCATAAGGCTCGGTCTTACTGGGGTTCCTCTATAAATCTCTTGCTGCGTCCTTAGCTTATTTTTGTCATCTTTACTTGCAAAGTTTAACATTCCACTGCCTAAGGACTCCTTCGTAAGGAGGTCCTTACACTTTGCTACTAACAACGATCCAACAATCAATGCGGTGACAAGCCTTTTTTGTTTTCTACACCATACGAAGTTTAATTTAAAACGATGCTCTATAGGTTTCATCTAGTTTATGTGTTTTCTCTTTCTCCTCAAGGTAGATTGAAATGCACTATTATCTTAGTTAATTTCCGAGTTAGGTTTACCTAAGGATTCCTTATCCTTTAGTTATTTCCTAATGATTTACAACAATGTATCTTTTTCAATTCTTCCATCTTCCACGACCACATTTAAATATTCCGAAATAGTTTCTTTTATTTGGTTTTCTATAATCAAGAGTATCATAAATGTCCCAGTCTGACACAAATGCACCTTGTAGTGGGCGTGGGTGTGTGATTTTTCCCTTAATTTTCTTTAGGATCCCTATGATGAACTTATATTTTTTTTATGGATTGTGTTGTACATACATGTATATAGGTCTACAATTGTTTGTGGAGTTTGGTTTATCACATTTGGGTATAAGCGTTATGAATATAAGGTATATTTGTTTGTGTAATTTTCCATTAGAAAATGCTTTTGACTGCTTGGTCATACTATATCCCAATATTTGATACAAAATTTAGTTGGCATACCATTAGTATTGAGTCATTTGTCTTTATGGTGCAAGAAAGATCAAGAAGACTCCACAAGACATCAAAGAGTTGCTTTCAGCCCCCTTGATGGTTCAATTAAAAGAAGTTGAGCTTAAATTTTTAAAATGTGACGAGCTCTCTTTCTCTCTCTCAAATTTGTTACCATTAGTACTACCATCTCTCTCCCCCATTATGTTGTCCATGTTTGCCCAGAACCAATATCAGCATTTGTCAGTTGATTCGACTTAATTAAAGTTAACAAATTTCATTTAGAAACATGCATTGTTTTTTTACCTATATAAGTTCTTCCATTGTCCAATGCTAAGCTCCCTCAAGAACAAGGTTGATCTATATTCTAACACACTAATCAAACAATTTGATTTCTCTTTGTATATGTAAGGACATCATTATTTTTCTTGATTTATTTGAAAATATAGTTCTTTGTTCTTAAAAAATTAATTAAGATAACTTGATATCCCTTATTTAATGCAAATTTTTATTCAATCATTCGTTGTAATTTTCATAACTTCAAATAATCTGTAATTCGTCAGTAGCTTAGTTGATAGGTGGCGACATCCGTCACCATTAGGTTACATCTTCGAATCCCCTCACTTACTGTAATTACCAAAAATCATTCATGGACAAAAATAAAAACTTTTAACAATACTAGTTATTTTCATATTATAGTGAGATTCTTACAAAAATAACCTCTTAACATTAGTTTTAAGCTTGATAAAAAAATATAAGAATATAACATGGAGTTTGATTATACAAGTTTCTAATGCAAATGTGTTGTTAAAGTTGAAATTGGAATTGGTCTATGGTAGAAATTAAGTTTAATTTTAACACAATTTACTTTGTTTAATTGATTGTTCCTTTGAAAACCTTTTTAACTAAGCGAAATGCTATGCGTTGGCATTCATACAACAATAACATAACAACAACATTACCTAGAAAAATTCCGCATCCGTAAGATCTGGAGGGTCAGGATGGGGACGTTCCAGACTTAGATGGAATGTGCCCAATACAGCTTATAAGAAACAAACCAAACCACTCAAAAAATTAAACGAAAAAATCCAAAACATGACAAGGAAGATTAAAACTAAGACTAAAAGGAAAGAAAAAACCAAGAAAAGAAAAGAAAGCCAAAACTAACAGAAGCTAGCCGGCTAAGAAAGAAAACCGAGGTAAAACACACAAATACATGCTCCACCAACAAGCAGGTTAGTTGTCTAACACCCTGATCCTCTCCCTCCAACCCTCTCTACACTGCACCAAATCTACAGAAATCCCTAACAAGATGAAATCCTACTTTATACTGTTAATCCAACGTTTCTTCGGGAGACCTCTATCCCTCTTGAAAACCCCTAGATCTAAAGACTACCACCTTCTAAATGTAGCGTCCGAGCTCCACCTCTAAACATGACCAAACCAACAATGTCTCGCTTCTCATAGTTTTTCTTCTATGTTGGCCACCCCTAGCTTGCCTCTAATCCCTTAGTTTATGATCTTATCCATCCTCGTACGCCCACACATCTATCTAAGCTATCTCATCTCTATGACTGTGAGTTTCTACTCTTGGGCTTTTGTCGTTGACCAACAGTTTGCACTATAGAGGATCACACGCCTTATAACAGATCTGTAGAATTTTCCATTGAGATTGAGCGGAACCTTCCAATCACACAGAACCCCTTAAGTTTCCATCCGCTTCAGCCAACCTCTCTGGATTTTAGACTTGACATCCTCATCAATAATTTCGTTGCTTTGCAAAATAGATACAAATACTTGAAGTTCTCCTTCTTTGACATGACTTCACCTCCCAATCGCACCTCACTCCTAGACTCATCCTCTCAGCTCAACAAGAACTCCACATATTTCGTCTTAGACCTACTCAACTTAAACCCCTTAGATTCAAGCCTCTCCCTCCACATTTCCAGTTTGTGACTAACTTCAACTTTAGAATCCTCCACTAATACGATGTCATCTGTGCACAACATACACCCTGGAACCTCCCCCTGGATGGCCCTCCTTAGTACATCCATCATTAGTGTGAATAGAAAAGGGCTCGGCGCTAATCCGTGATGAAGCCCCATACCCACTTTGAAATACTCCGTATCCCCTCATTTGCATGTAGACACTTGTCCTCGACCGCTTGTAAATGTCTTGAATGATTTTCATAAACGTGTGTGACACCTCTTTTGTTTCCAATCATACCCAAATCAACTCTCTAGGTATCCGGCCTAACGTACTTTTTCTCTAGGTCCACGAACAATATATGTAGATTGCGCCTACTCGCTCTATGTGCTTTTGTCAGCCTTCTCAGCAGGTGAATAACCTCTATGGACGACCTCCATGGCATAAACTCAAATTAGTTTTCTGACACTTGCATTAATCGCCTCAGTCTCAACTCGATTGCCTTCTCCCACAATGTCATTGTATGGCTAAGTAGCTTTCTTTTAACCTATGTAGTTGTTGCACTGTTGAAGGTCCCATTTGTTCTTATATGACGGTATTAACTTACTAAGTCTCCACTCTTTCAGCATCTTGACTGACTTGAGGATATATAACATTGAAAAGTGTACGTTGCTAGCCACTCCAAGCCTCTCACGCTCAAACCTTTCCAAATCTCAACCGGGATCTCATCCGAACCCATTGCCTTTTAACTTCCCATTCTGTGTTTCACATCGTTGACTTCTGCCCTAGAAAGATGCATGTAGAAAAGACAACTCCCCTAACCCACCGAGCTTTGGTAACTCTCTACCGACTCGCATCCCTCATTAAGAAGGCCGCAAAAGTACCTCTCTAATCGTTGTCTAATTTCTAAACCATCCACTAGTATGTTTCCATTGAAGGGCATTCATAGTCACTAAAAAATCAAACTAAACTCGTACGGGAAACTTATGATTGACCAATTGACCGAATCAAATCCTATGTTCCAATTCGACTATATACTTGTATTGTAAACACCTATATGCATATTTTACAAATTTTTAATGTAAAATTCCTATTATATATTTTTTTTAAATAAAAATAAAATAGTTTTATTTTTTTTTTATACTCAAGTCACCATTTTAATTTTAAAAAATTAATAATATAATTTTTTAAAATAAAAATTTGTACACATATGTATTTAGAGGTGTAAAATATAAATATAATTTTTTATCATATAACTTAAATTTTTAACTTTAAGTGGAACAACTAAGGACTTGCTATACTTCTATTCCAAAAGTATTGTTTTCAAAAAATAATACCTTTTCTATCTCGAAATTAGCAAAACTTAACTAATTTCCTCTTATTTTGAGATGAAAAAAATGTACTACTTTCTAATAAAAAAGTACTTTTTCACCACAACTATAGCAAGACCTAAAAAATATAACACCGGAGTGAAATGGAGGATTTGGATAACCAATTAACACCCTATAGTTTAGGCCTTGTTTTGTTTTGTATTGTTGGGGTGAAATGTTATATTTGTTATCTTTGGAAACGCAATTAATGGAGAGGTTACACATAATTCGAGATCTTGAAAATGTATACTTTTGAGCAAAAATAATTTTGAGTTAGAAGTGAATCACGGCCTTAGTTACGGATGGATGCAAATTAATACTGAACTTGTCTATTTTAGTTATTTGGACACCTCATATTTGAAGCGAACCTATTGAGCATCCTAACTTGTCAAAACATACATATTAAACACCTCGTCCCTGATTACAAAGTGCCGTAATACGCATGCGATGTTACGTGTAAATGATTAAGCAAAAAAAACGGTCACGTAATGCCAGGTAAGGCCTCCTCGTTAAATTAATTGTCACTTAAAGTTGTCACCATACCACATTGTCGGGCATATTTCTTTATACACATAAGCTTACAAATATTTGACTTTTAATGAAGAGACTGTTAAATCAAGTGACACGCACAATATGTCATGTTAGGGGAGAGGTGTTTAATAGGTAGGCTTTGACAAGTTTGGGTGCTCAATATATTGTTCGTTTTAAAAGTCAGGTGTCCAAATGACAAAATGGACAAGTTCAGGTGTCTGTATATGTTTTAAGCCAATTAATAACCCATATAGTTAGTCAAAATGTGCTGGTCGAGAGATATAGCTTACTGTTTATACAAGAAACTTTATATATTTAGTGCACTTAGTGATATGACGATCGATATGTACAATTGTGAGGTGAAAATTCCAACACAACTTGAGTTCCCTATGAGCTTTTAATCTTGATCACATTAGTAAAATGTTTTGTAATTAATTAGGAGCTGAATATAAAATAGGGCTAAATTGCAGCAGAAGTTAAACTCAGTTGCTAAAACCATGCAATTAGGATGTAGTTATATACAGTTGAATGTATGACTTGCAATTATATAAGCCTTGATCCCTAATACACGGAAAGAAAGAAGTCCAAATACATATGGGCTAAATAGTTTAGGATACAAGTCAGCGCTAATTTACGTACGTTGCTGCATGCACACATGGATTAACTTGCTAATGCTCCAATTTCAAATGAGATATTACTAGTTTTATATAGCTTAATCGAAGTAAAGATGAAGCTAACATTGAACTAAATTGATTTTGCGTATATTAGAAATATTTCCGTTCATACATATCGATCAAGCCGGCCGTATCTAATCTTTTCCTTCTAATGGACTCACTCCTTATCGTTTGGATCAGAGTTGCGCCTAATGGCTAGAATTTGAGGAGGCCATTAGTGTCACGTAAACAACTGAATCTAGGCTTATAAACCGGAATTAGGGAGTAATTCATATGAATGTAGAGGAAGATGAAACTTACTTGAATATACACATTTCAAGTGTGTTAAGTAATTGCACGCGTACGTAAGTTTAGCATACACATATGGGGTCATTTTGTGTATGACCTAGAATTAGATTCCCATATTAAGCATGTGGATGACATGGTCATGTTTGTATCAGGGCATGATGATGCCATTATTACATAAACATGACATCGTCAATTGGTCAACCCTATAAACACTTTGTTGATGATATCATTTTTTGGAATTATTTTTTTCAATGCCAGACATGTTTTTATATATAGGTCCCTCGATGAAATGAAATCCAAACTAGAAGGTACGTAGTGTCCGAGCGACACAGAAGTGGGAAGTAATGTCAACGATATATAACAGGTTCGATCTGTAACGATGTCGTTCACAAGTAAGAATCTAAACAGGGAAAGTGCGAGCGAGTCGATCTGTACCAACCCAGTTGGAGATTCTCTAAAGGATATATATATAGAATCAGCATATGAAAAAGGGAAAATCAAGAGAATATGTGTGGAGATTGAAACTTGTTTTTCAATTTTGTTTCCAAGTTTACTCGTACGGATCGTGTTAGGGGCGGATGCAACCCATGCTCAGTGGGGGCTAATTTTTTTAATAATAATATATATGTAGAAAAAGATGTTTAAGGGTCCAATTTATTTTAAATAATTGAATAATGTTGTAAACTTTTCATCTATTGTAATTATATATATAGTATTCAAAGTGCGCTTGTCACATCAGCTCACTGGTTGAGCTCTCATGATAGTACCATTAAGTATCGGGTTCGAGACTCCAGGATGACGGTTTGCCCTATTATCTTTAAAGCTGGTTAATTTAAACTTGCTCATTTTTTGACTTAATGGGCTTGAACAGCAAGACTCATTCATGTAATTAATCGTTTGAGTGGTGTGTTGCAAGATTATCTAGCTAGGTTAGCTTGAGTGTGAGAGTTGTAAGTGCAAATGTAGAGCGTTGTTCAATATGCTGTGGGATTATACTCTTGTACGTGAGAGAGCTTTGTAAGCAACTCAAGAGATCAATAAAGCAAGTCGAACGTACACTCTAAGTTCGACCAAGTAAGAAGCTCAAAAGGGAGTGATTTTTCTCCTAATAAACTAGTTGGTTACAAGAAATTTTCACCCATCATTGTGTTCATAAGTATTGATAACACTCTTGTTTGATTATTCCTTCCTATATTTACCCTTGCTCACCAACTTTGCAAGAACCGACAACATATGTAAGATAGATCCTACAATTAGTATCACAGCTAGACTCGAGATTGTTTTTAGCACTTTAATGATATCTACAAACGCTGCAATCACATATTCTTTTTAGAAGGATATATTTCTCAAAGCTGGAGAATATGACCAGTGGTTGAAATAGATCAAAACCCACATTTGTTTTCTAGATCATAACTTTGGTAAGTTATTGATATTTGTCCTCAATTGTTTCGCTGAACTTATGGAAAAACTGTGAGAGCCACCACTATTTGAGTTTGATAATATTGGCTTTAAGAAACTTGAAAAGAATGAGAGAGCAAAGAAGGTTCTCCATCATGCCTTAACAAGTGGTGAACTTAACAAGGTCATTGGCCACGACCTATAAAGGATATTTGGGATGTTCTTAAAAGGCTCCGGCCAACAAGGGAACGAAGAGGTGAAGAGAGAACGGATCATAGGTCTCAAAAGAGAATATGAAAACATCTTTTAGAAAAATGGTGAGTCTCTCTCCAAGATTATCATTCAAGATTCCAAATGATAGTCAATCAACTAGAGTTTGTAAGTGAAAAGGTTCCTTAATGGACCAACAAGCTTATTTATGATCTCAATAAGAAATGGGACACATTGATGCATCTCTACTTAATTAGAGTGAGGGAAAGTGATGCATTTCAACACGGGTCAAACCATGAGTGTAGCCGATCTAGGATGAAAGAGGTCGAGATCTTCTCCGAAGGGTGGTAATAGTATAAGTACGACCCAACGTGAGGGTTTGTGAGCTTCTTGTGCTTGCATGGGCGTGGGAGGGGCAAGGGTATACTCAAAGCAACGAGTTATGAAGAGGAAGTAAGGGTCAAAAGGGGTTTACGTCGGACCCAAAGGAAAAATTAAGGAGGGCATTAAATTGTTAGGGATTTCGGTGGAGTTGGCTTAGTGTAGGGAGAATTGGAGTGAGAAGATCAAGGTGGTCGATAACTAGTTTTTTTTAGGGATTGTGTAGTGCCTATTTCTTGGGTTGTATTTGTCGTATTCTATCTAGGTCTGGAATACCCCATTATGACCCCCAAATTTTGCGGTTGCGGGACTAGCTGGGTAAATGTTGTTGCTATTGATGTGAATTAAAATGAAGTACGTCAAATACTTCAATAGAAAACAGAATTGACTATGTTAAACCTAATGGGGCATGTTCTAACTTAATCGACCCGGCTCTTAAGCATTAGAGAGCATACACCAAAAATAATAATACATTGAAATAACAACGTAATAGAAATAGAAACATGCTATATAAGAAAATAATTAAAAAAAGACCTAAGTTGGAATCTAAGGTGGACATCAAGGTCTTAGGCGCCTCTGACTATAGCAAAGATCAGCTTCAATCTGGGACCGGGACGTATCATTCTCCTCTTAGATTAGAAACGTCCTTGCTTAGAGGTGGGCATGGAAAGTAAAGACGATGTCGACATCTACAATTCCTCGTCATGTTTATGGGTCTTGGTACATGTGTAGGCGGGATCTCAGATGCGACACAAGGGTTAGAATTGGACACCAAAGAAAAGGCCATGGCAAGTAGTGTGTCCACCATCGAGGGTTTAATTTGAGGAAGTGTAGGCATAGTAATCATTTGTGCCTTATACTCAAGGTGTCGGTATGAGGCACGGGTGGCACGATTAGTGTCGTGGAAGTGGGGAAAGTTGCGGCACATGTGCTTGGTCTTGGGATGTGACTATGGCATGAAGATTGGTAAGCTCTTGGTGTTGGAAGGTGATTTCTTAGGCTTTGGGCATTGGTGTCGGTATAGTAGGTGATACCATAGGCACAAACACCGGGGTGATCTTCTCTTCCCTAGGTTGTGCTGTTTGAGCTAGTATCGACCTTGGCCTGGCTTGTTGCACATGGAAATGCATTCTTGGCGCACATGACTCATCATAGCAATGAGTGAGCTCAACGGGGATCCATCAAGATGATGACTGCCATTAACTATAGTTGAGATACGGGATACGAAGTTAGGTTGGCGATAGGGAGAATTTTTGTCGAGGGGGTGACTAACCATAGTAAGCGACTTGAATTTGCGAATGATAAGGCAACTGGATCCAATCTGGGTGGCCTCAAGGTACTTGTCGATATTGCTGAGGATACTTTAAGTCCGAGCTAGGGAGCCAAGGGCAATACACATATCACTTATAACCAAAAAAATAGAACTCTTTTTTTCTTTTTTAAATAAAAGGTAAATATTATTCTCTCTTATTACCGACTAAATAACTAATAAGATCATTGCAAGGATATACATAAATCAAAACAATTCAATATGAGATATTTTATGATCAAAATCTTTTTACAAAATGGAAACAAATCAAAAACATGGAAACAAATCATAGATAGAATGATTCCCAAGATATGCAGACCCAAGATGGATAGAGTTCCTCGGATGGAAATTATGGTTTCGAACAAGGTGGTGGTGCTAGGCATGAGGGCTTCAAAAGTGGTGCATCATGTTGGAGTACCACTAAATGCTTCGATGTTTCTAAGGGTGAAAGGAAGTCCATTTTGGTGAATTTTATATACAAGGACTCGTATCGAAATTCTCTAAAGGAGTATGAAATCAGAATTGCAAAACTACTTGTTAAGAATTTTGCATTTGACGAGAACCTTTGATAGTGCAACATAACCAAGCGGTGTAGGATGATGGTGCGAGCGGCGAGATGTCGGAGAAGACGGCCACCTTCAAGCTGTCGAGGCTCTAATACAAATTAATGTGTTTCGACTTGATTCGGTAAGTGTGCCTGTTTTAGGCTGGTTTCTCCGAAGGGTTTTAACTGGATAAGTTATTGTGTTGCACCTTTGCTCGCGGATTTGCACAAGCCACTTGCACTGATGGGACATTGGCGTGTTCCAATGGTGGTTCCGTTGGTTTTAGGAGTGGTTTCCGGTTTCTCCTCTTCTCCTTCATGTGCCACATGCCTTTCCTTATAGGCTAGGGTGCCCGGTCAAAGGCCATACTTCTTAGGCTTAGGGTTGGACTTGAGGCTCCTCTTGTTCTCCTATAAATAACAAGGTTTCTTCCTCTTCCAATTTGGACATCTCCTCTCTCTCTACCCCCAACTAGAAATCTCCCTCTTATAAGTGGTTTCCTTAGATCTTCATTGTGGTTTTGTGGTTTGTTCGAGCAAAGGCTCTCTTTGAAGCTTCTCGACAACCTACACGCCTAGGATCACAGATCATCACCATGCTTGCAGATGTTGTCCAGAATCCATCGTCGTCTTCTCCAAACTTCGGCCCTCGATCAACCAAGCTTGTGGATTTTGCCCACGCCCGCAGATTCCCCCTAGTGCCTTGTCTTGTGCTCGTGCCTTCGTCTTGTACTTGAGCCTTGCTCGAGCCATGCCCGATAGATGAGATCTTATAATCTAACTCGAAACTCTCAAGGAAAGTATATGGTTCTCCCTTTATTACTCAATAGTTGTGAAACTGCTTTATGTTATCTTAATAAGTGTTGGGAACGAACTTGTCTTCTAGTAATTGGATTAGATTTATTATGCTTATATATAATGACCATTTTTATTATTCCTAATATCGTACTCATTAGTACTTACCTTAGGTCTTGGATGTTTTTTCAATTTGATCAAAAACCTTAAAATGTTTTTACTCAATCTGATCAAAAGAGGGGCATAATCAAAGAAAGCGAAAACCTTAGAAATACCAAGAAAAATGTTCTTTGCTTAAGACACCGAAAAAAAAAACAGTCAGAATCAGTTGCGGCTCAAAGGGGTAGGCGAGAGAGGCGGTCGCCACGGGCCCCCGAAAACTAGAAGCCCCAGTTTGTTATGAGTCCCTTAAAACTAGAGGTTCCCGTTTGGAAAAAAAATTATATTAATAAAATTATATCCAATAAAACTAAATAAGCCCATTTTACTATCTAGTTTAAAAAATGTATTTGGTATATAACATCAATTCTATTGAAGCAATTCTAGTACATTTTTGCAAATTTTAGATATTCTCGTGCTATGCTTAGGAGATGAATCATATATTAGACTTTTGTGATCCTTTATATTTTTATCTTAGATATATGCCTTTTACATATGTATGGTTTTAAAAAATTATCCTACAACATTAATATAATGTCTAGTCTATATTACTTTTCAATGTGAGAGATTTCTACATACATAAATTTTCATGAATATAACTAGTTTATTTAGCTATAATAAAGTACACTATGAATACAATGAGACACGTCCCTAATTTAAAGATAGGTTCGATTATGATGCATCAAGTTAGTATCCTTTTTTGTGAGGCATTTCTATTAAGAGGTTGATTGCAGTGAAAACTTTCCTTATGCTATAAACTAAAAACATGAACAAAATGCATAAATATGTGTACAATAGGAAGAAATATGTGAACAAAATCACATTTTTATTATGGATCGTATTAATATATGTAATAACAAAATTTCTCAAAATCATGTTTTATAAATCAGATTACTGCACATAATAACATAATAATACAAAATCACAAACAATTCTGGAGTTCACGTATTTCCTGTTTTGTAGTCAAATATATTTATTTCACATTTACATATTTCTATTTCATGTTCATTGTTTTTAGTTTATAGGTTAAGAAAAGGTTTCATTTGATTCAAATCTTTTTTTTATAATATAACAAAGTTGAAAATTTATAATTTATATTTATATTTTTTTTGGTCAAAAAAATTATATTTATACTAAGGGGTCCATAATTTTGTGTTTGTCCAAGAGCCCCAAAAATATACGAGATGGGCCCACACAGAATTATAGGATAACAAGGCGTCCCTTTTGATTTTCGTTTGATCACCGGTGTGCTCAACTTTTGAATTCCCCTACATTTTTGCTCACGTGGCCATTTGACTACCAAAAAACTATGTTTATTTGGTGAAATTTGCTTGACGCGGAGTTGTGTGGACCTTTTCAGAATTGTAAAGATGTTGCCCTTACTGTTTGTTGGGCTTGGTCCCTTTATTTAGTTGGGCTTGTTTACCTTTGCTTGCCGTGTTTATGTTGTTCATGTTTCAACAAGCAGTTTCTAACCTAATGGATGCTTCTCCAACTAAATTGGAATCGGGTTTGTTTCGACCGAGTTTATAAGCCTTGTTTCACCTCCCAAAATGAGTACGATTGCTTTCCAACTAAACTATGTCTAGTCGTTGCAGTGTCAAGTGACTTTTTGATGATCTTTCATTTCGGTAGAGGAAATATATGTCATCCTTATTTCACCTACCAAAATGAGTACGATTGCTTTCCCACGAGACCATGATCTAGTGTTTTTTTCGGCCCATTCTCAAACCCGGTCAGGTTCTATTGATTATCTTATCTGTTTCACTCGGTTGGGCCTCTCAATTTCAAGACTTGTTGAATTTTCAATGTTTACCTCATCAAATGTAAAAAGACGTAGTACGAGTAAAGTACAAAAGTTATAATCGACTGCATTTAACCACACCTTGTTTTACAGTTGTTGTCTTTAACTACTCTTTATATTTTCTTTCCTAAATTAACCACTTTTTTTTGTACACTGAACCATCCTTTATTTACAATATCTTACATTTAACCATCCATTTGACAAAAAAAAATTACTCTTTCTATTTCAGGTTTCGATTAATTCACTTCACGTTCGGGTTGACCTAACATGTCAAAATGATTAATTTGTAATACTTTTTTTTTTAAAATAAAAAAAAATGTTTTTTTAACTTAATATATTTTACATCGTAATATTCCAATTCGAATAGTATATTTCTGGTTAAATAATGTTTCGATTCAACATAACGAAGCTTGGGTTTCAACATATTACTTTGTATGTTTTTGTTTTGAGCCAAGATATTACTTTGTACTGTGTTCAGGTCAATCGGATAAAGATGCTCTTTGACCTTTGATTTTGTATTGGATTTCAACACAAAAATGTTGGACAAGTCAGGTCAAATTGCCAAAGTCTAGTTGAGTTTGGCAGACCTAGAAAACCCAACTACATGGCGTAGTAGGAGGTTTAAGGTTTGAAATTGTCGTACTCCCTCCGTCTCCGAAAGATTGTCCGCCTTTCCATTTCGGACGTTTCGTTAAGATTGTCCATCTTTCTATCCTTTCCATTTATATCACATCAAATTTACAATATTACCCCTAACCAACATCACTTTTACCTACTCTCTCTTCTTCTTCCCCATCTCCTAATCACTTTATCATCATTACACTTCTTACACTTTAACAACCCAAAACAAACAATTTTTACCATTAAAATCAAAATTGAAGCTTTTTTCTTTTGTTTTCGTAAAAATTGAACATGTGTCTAGACCAAATTTTTTTTTTGCTTCTTTCTGATGTCTTCAAACCCAAATTCGGAGAATAAAAAAATTGGGCCATTTTTGGGCTGTGTGAGCTTGAGTTTTGGGCCATGGATTTTGTGTTGGCTGCCCACACATAAAAACGTTGCATGCCATGGGAAACCCTACCTCACATTTCATTTTCATTCCATCACCTCCTAGAAGCTCTCTTTTGTCTCTCCAAAAACCCACCTCTCTCTCTGACCGGCACATCAAAATTTCCACCGCCTCCTTGCTTGATGTTTGGTTGATCTTTCTCGTTTTTGCTCAGATTCTTCATCATTGAATCTCCCCTTTGAAGAACAAGCGATTTCGGTGAGTGCTTTGATCTTTGAATCTCAGATCTTGCATGTTTTCTGGTTTTTATCTTGAATCTTAACTCCCCTCTCTGTTCTTTGCTCAGATCCACCGCCTCCTTGCTTGCTCTTTGGCCGATCTTGCTAGCGAGCTCTCCATCTCTCCATCTCTCGTTCTCTGGCCTGAAGCTCTCGATCTGAAACCGGCTGAACTTAAAAGGTAACATTGACACCCTTTATTGTTTGCTTGGCTGAGGTTTAGCCTGCTTCCATCAATCTCAATTTTTTGTACTTCCATGTTTATTGTGTGCACGGTCTTTGTCCCCTAAAAATGAGTGATGACTCCTATGGTTGGATTTTTGGAGACACATCCTGTTCCCAATCTGAGTCCGAGTATGGCACAAATGAGTGCTCGGATCAAAGTTGTGACCGGCCAGGGGCTTGTAAGGGGAACCACACATACAGTAACAGTCCCCGACGCCGGCGACGTGACGAGGAATTGGTTGAAAGCGTGTATCGGCCTCCTCATCGCAAATATGTCGATCCTGGCCAACATGAAGAGTCCCCTGAAGTGAACTCGTCGGAGGCTGTTGTTGAGGGTTCCTTGGAAGCTCCTGCCGAGGATCCGTTGGATGTCTCTGAGGACTTGGATGGAATCGTTGTCCCCGATTCCGAAGAGTAAAACTAGATAAGTTCCCTGTGTTTATGGATTTTTGGTTTTTTATTCATGTGTTTTCCTCTTCTTGCCTATGGATTTGTTGCAGCTGTGTTGGTTTTTTGGATTCATTAATGATCATTGTTGCATGTTGATTTCTTGCTGATGTGTTGTTTTTTTGGATTGAGGCATCAGTCTGTTTATTTGGATTCGTTGCCTATGGATTTTTTGTTGGTGTGTTGGTGTTTTGGATGTTGTTGATGATACATGTGTTGGCTGTGAGTTGTTTTGAGGATCCATTTTCTTAAAAAAATTGTGTATATAAGCTTTGTACTTGCATGAAACTGTTATTGCCTATGGATCTCTTGCTGATGTGTTCCATAAAACTGTTATTGTCTCCAAAAAATTTTGTATATAAGCTTTTGTACATGAATTCATGAACTTTGTTGGAGGATGATTGTTTTGTTAGTTGGACCATCAAGATTTGTACATACTTGATAAATGTTCTGACATGCCATTATGTGAAAGCTTGTTTTTGCAATTTCTATATGGTTTACCATGCCCATCATAAATCTGAGTGCACAAGTTTGTTTTTTTTTTATGCTTGTTCACCATGCTTGTTTTGTTTTTTTTTTTGTTTTCTTATCACTCATCATATGATTGCAAAAATTTTCTGGCATGCCATTATATTCTGTTATATAGGAATGCTTGTTATGCCATTATATTCTGTTATATAGGAATGCTTGTTTTTGCAATATCTGTATGCTTCACCATGCTCACCACAAATCTGTTTTCTTTTTATGCTTGTTCACCATGCTTGTTTTGTTTTTTTTTTGTTTTCTTATCACTCATCATATGATTGCAAAAATGTTCTTGCATGCCATTATATTCTGTTATATAGGAATGCTTGTTTTTGCAATATCTGTATGCTTCACCATGCTCACCACAAATCTGTTTTTTTTTTTGCTTGTTCACCATGCTTGTTTTGGTTTTTTCTGTTTTCTTATCACCCATCATATGATTGTAGAAATGTTCTGGCATGTCATTATGTTCTGTTATATGTGAATGCTTATTTTTGCAATTTCTGTATGCTTCACCATGCTCACCACAAATCTGATTGCACAAATCTGTTTTTTATGCTTGTTCACCATTCTTTTTTTTTTTTCTTATCATTTCTGTAATGATCCTATTCTGTCATGCTTAACTATTCTGTTTTTTTTAGTATGCTACTTTTTGTTGTTTGTTGCTTGTTGCATATGTGTTGAGTACACATCTGTTTATATGATGTTTGTGATTGCTTTAAATTTGTTTTCAGTGTTTTTTTTTCTCTTTTGTTTCTTTTAATCTTTCTCTTTTTTTCTTTTAATCAATGATGATAAATGTTCTTTCTGAGATGCATCCTCTGTAAGTTCAATTCACATAGGATATGACATTCATGGAAGCCAGCCATAGGGCTGTGGCATGCCATTGCTGTCAACTTGTGTTAATGAGGGTGTGTCCATGATGAATGGGGAACATCTGAGATTTTTTTTTCATTTTTTTCTTTTAATCAATGATGATAAATGTTCTTTCTGAGATGCATCCTCTATTAGTTCAATTCACATAGGATATGACATTCTTGGAAGCCAGCCATAGTGTTGTGGCATGCCATTGCTGTCGACTTGTGTGAATGAGGGTGTGTCTATGATGAATGGGGAACATCTGAGATTTTTTTTTCATTTTTTTCTTTTAATCAATGATGATAAATGTTCTTTCTGAGATGCATCCTCTATAAGTTCAGTTCATATAGGACATGACATTCATGGAAGCCATCCGTTGGGCTATGGCATGCCATTGCTGCTAGCCTGTGTGAATGAGGGTGTGTCAAGGATGAGTGGGAACAGCTGAGATTTTTTTTTTCATCCTCTCTATGTGTTTGCAAAATACTGATTACATTATCATCATTAAGGTGCCAAAAGATGTTCATTTACACAAAAACCAAAAGATTCATACATATAATTTGTACTAAGTTCATTGACTTTCTTCAAATGGATCATCTTGACTCTATTGTTGTTCATTATGTGCCTCAGTTTCCTGAGTCTCTGTATTGTTGCCTTCACTTGCTTGATCTGTTTGTTCTGCATTAACCACTCCCCATGCTTCATGTACTGCCCACATAGGAGCTTGAACTTGTAGTGGTAGATTCCCCTCAGCTTCCCTTCTTCTTTTGTTGACATGAGGCAAATCATAGTCATTGCCACCTTTTACTTTTAGCACCTCATTCATTACATACTGAATTGACATCCACACATTAGCTAGGGTCTTTGGTTGTAGCTCATAAAAAGCTTCATGTACAGCATCTAGCATGTCATCTACATCCTTAGGCATTTTTTTGTGCATTAGGGACTGAATGCTCCTAAAAAACCCTAAGTCTAGTATGTTCAAATCAGGGCTGTTAGGAGGTTGTTGAATTAAGATGAATGTGAATCCATCTTGCCTATATACCTTTTGCCATTCTGCATCCTCTTGCGTAATGTGTGCTTTTGCATTATCCTGCTGTATAAATATGACCTTATGTGCTTGCTCTGTTTGTGGCCACTTTTGCTTGATTGCTGGAACAATTTGATCAATTAGCATGCTTCTTGTCACTTTCTTGTTGACTGACTCAATGAGTTTGGTGACCATTGTCCCCTTTGCCCTATTCTTAGAATTTCTCTTTGCTGGTTCTTTGTAACTAAATGGGAAAATACCTATTTTCCCATCAAATATGCATTCCCCACTTGCATTAAACCTTGGTCTTGCCACTGCAGCTGTGAACATGACTTTTGGGATGAATTTAGATGAACTAGCAGCCCTATATTGCCCCTTCTCATGCTGTGCTAGGTAGACTCTTTGTGATTTTTTGCTCAACTGAAACCATTTCTCATCGATGTGAACAAAGTCGAACATAGGATAGTATTGCCTCTTACTTGTTGGTGTGTTCCCTTGTAGTAGGCTGAGGATCCATGCTAGCCTTGTTATCTTGTTTGATTCTTTAAGTCCTGGTTTAAGTGCATTTGTATGTGGCCTGATTGTTCCTCTCTTGAGTAATCTATGAGCTGCTGCAGCTGAGCAATCTAGCTGGACTGCTAAGTCTCTGATTGTTGTCCTGTCCCCCATCTTGATTGCACTGATTTGCTCCTCTGTGTACTCTTTTCTCTTTTTGCCACTATTTTGATACCTTGTGCTTACATTGATTGGTTGCATAGCTAGACTTTGTTGCTTGTAGATGTTCCATATTCTGGATGATGTCCTAGTGGACACACCAAATTCATGTGCAACAGCTTGCATTGCTCCCCTTCTTAATATCCCATTCTTTGTTGGTATTTGATGAAGCTTTATGAGAATTTGAAAACGTTTTTCACTGCTGAGCTTGAATTTTTGTGGTTGATGATGTAAATTTGATGCTGCATGTGTCCCCACATCTGCTGTGTCAATGCCTGGCTCATCCTCCTCCATTTCCCCTGGTTGGTTCAAATCAAAAGGATGTGTTGTTGGGCTTTGACTCTCTTCAAGTGGGACCTCATTAAGATTAATCCCTGAAGCCATGAGAATCAAGCAATGATGCAAAGAAGTAAAGAGAAGTCCCTTAAATTTGTGTATTGAATGCTCTGTAATTTTTTTTTTGAGTTGGTTGAGAGCTTTGATGGCTGTAAACTTGAAAATGAGCAGATATTGAAGGCTTTAATAAGCCAGAAACTGTGTGTAAGTAGGACTGATCCATGTGATGTTGATTCTGAATTTCTATTGGTCCCCAAAAATGTATTCTCTCTTCCTATTGGCTGAAGGAAAGAGTGGAGGATTCCCCTTTTGTAAGCTGTACGTGTGCTTTCAATGTGAACAGTTTTTAAAGCTTCTTTTCTGTCCCAAGTACAGTACTTTGGTAGCAGCTGAATCCCCCTTTTTACTTTTCTTAATAACAGTGCCATTAGTCCTTTATGGACAATTTTATGGAGACAGAGGGAGTATTTTTTAGTTGGGAGGTAAAATAAGAAACAACATTTACTTTAACTAGCACAAATACCATTTCATAGTAAAATGGGTAGTTAAATACAATAATTAGTAAATAAATAATGTGTAAGTGTACAAAAAAATATAATGGGTAGTTGAATACCATAATTTCTACTTAAAGGGTGGATAAGCGTAGAAAAAATATAAAGAGTTATCAATGATAGATCGGGTTTGGCGGGATTTTGGAACATACAGTATATGTCTAGCAATGATAGATCGGGTTTGTATGGTTTCCTCTTATTAAAACCCTTTTTATTTTTTATCGTAAAGACCCGTCTATATATTTCATTACTTTTGAGAAACACACATTTGCCTGAAAAGTTAAGTTGTATTTTTTGGTTTAGATACCATCAATATTTTTCAACTTTGATCATGTATTTATATAATTATTTTTTGTTACTGAGGATAATATAAAAATAATAATGAAATGTGGAAAAATAAAAGTATTATTTTATATATTAATTAAGCTTGAATGATAATTACTTCTAAATAGAGAGTATAAAGTTAAGAAGTTTCATGTTGTTAATTATTTGAGTGGAAGAGGATTATATATGCTAGTTGATTGTACTTATCTTGTAGACGAAAAACGGTAACTAGGCTGTGGGGGAAAAACACGGAAGCATATGGGCCGTCAAAAAAAACAATGAGGCAACTAGTCGATTTTCCAAAATTACCCCTGACAAAAAAAAAATTTACGGCCTGCCACCGCGTCCAACCCCATGTCCAAAATTACGCGCGTGCCACTGCGTCCCACTGACCATCCCTGTCACCTGTCACCTGTCACCGTTCACATGTCACCGTTTCTCCTGTCATCTTGTCACCGTTCATCCTGTAATCGTTCATCCCAAATTTTTGTCTATTATCAACCCTGTCATCGCTTATTTTTTTCGTCCTCTTATCATCGCTTAAATTGTGGTTAAATCTTGTCATTCTTCATGTATTATCACCTATTTTAATATCACCAATTTGTCATTAGCCTTGTCATCGGTTAAATTGTCGTCAAATCTTGTCACTTGTCACCACATACACAAAACTTGTCACCGTGTACAAAAAACTCTTTGTCAAGAATTATTATTGAGCCTATGCGGGATTTGAACCCACATTACCGTGCATTAAGCACGATGCTCTACCATTTGAGCTAATAGGCCATAGTTAAACTTAATATATGAACCACAATCAGTAAACAAAAAACCTGTCACCGCCAAAACCCATAAGGAAAAAACCTGTCACCACCAAAACCTATAAACACAACACTTGTCACCGCCAAACACCGTAATCACAGAACTTGTCACCGATAAAACCCATAAACAAAAAATCTTCTCATCGATAAAACCCATAATCACAGAACCTGTCACCGTCAAAACTCATAAACACATAACTTGTCACCGATACTTGTCACCGATAAAACCCATAAAACACAGAACTTGTCACCGTCAAAACCCACAAACACAGAATTTGTCTCCGACGAACCCCATACGCAAAACTCGAACGAAATCATCCCAAAACATCAATCAACCATGTAATTCACATCACAAAATTGAGAGAGAGATAGAAACTCGAACAAAATCGTTTCAAAACGTGTAGATCTAGAAAATTCAGATCTACGTTATCAAACACGAAACCTCAACAAATCTGGAAAAATCATCGAAATCGTGAACAAAGAGGAAGGAAAATCGGTTACCGGATGTTGAAATCGACGAAAAAGGCGCCGGAGAAGAAGGCGGAGGCGGCGGAGGTGGCCGGAGAAGAAGGCGGTGGCGGCGGAGGTGGCCGGAGAAGAAGGCGGTGGCGGCGGAGGTGGCCGGAGAAGAAGGCGGTGGCGGCGGAGGTTGCCGGAGAAGAAGACGGTGGCGCCGGAATGGAGTTGATGGTGAGAGAGAGAAAAGGGGGGAAGAGAGGAGAGAGGAGGGAGAGTATTAGAAGAGAGAGAGAGGAGAGAGAGTGAAAATGAAAAAAGTGGGGTGGGAGGGGGTTTTATACCGCCTAGAGTGTGAATAAAATTTTTGGGCAGCCTAATAGCTTCCCACAATTTAGAAAACCGCCCCCCCACCCCCTTCCCTCTATCTTGTATGAGGATTCAGGCTTGGTCTTTTCGGGTTCGGGTTTGAATGCGGGTTCGGGTCAATCGGGTTACAAGTCAAGCCGGGTCGGGTTTTAACAGGTTATTGTGCAGGTTCGGCTCGACCTAACAGGTCAAGAATTTGAATTTTTAATGATTATTAAAATAATATTATGATTACATAATAACATTTGATAATAAAATATCATTTTTAATAGATTATTATAATAATATTTTATTTAAAATATGTTTTATGATAAAATATATTATAATATTTACAATATAATATATTTATTCTACATACATATAATATATCGGGTCGGTCAGATCGGTCTCGGGTTTCAACCCAATCGGGTTCAGGTTAATCGGGTTCGGTTTTTTCTTTTGCTCGCTACTATTCGGGTCGGGTTTCAACCCAAAAGATTTTGGTCGATTCTGGTCTATTTTTCGGGTCGGGTCTGGTTTTGACAGCTCTAGATACTACTAATAACATTATTTTTATCTAGAACTCAATTAGATAGAATATTGCATGTCAATGTTATTAGTACTTTGATACTGACAATGTTTTTTGTAACACCCCGTCTTTCTGACAAGGCATTACTCGATAGTAGACCTCACGAGGCGCTACCAAGCTGGTTCGACAACAGAACATTCGGATCTTGCAACGCGGGCACGGCGAGAAAACATTGAAAAACATCCAACTTGTATTACAAAATAAAACTTTTACAAAACAATTCATGATCCCAACTCAACACAAGACTAACAACTACGAACTTCCTCAAACCCCAAGCACATCAACTAGAACTTACGATATAAAACTATACAAGATAATTCAAACAATAATATGAATAATAACAACCCTTTCTCAAAACCCAAACCGTACTATGACACACATTGCCGCTTCGCACCACCATTCCGCCAAGTGCCTACACGGATTCCTGAATACCTGGAGTCTGAAAAATAGTTCCCCGAAGGGGTCAGCTACTATCCTAATCCAAGTCAGAAAACATACAGTACTAATAGAACGTTTCAAAACGAGTTTCCTAAGGTCAGCAAACAAGTCCGCAATCACACGCATAGCTCGATCTAGTCCAGTCCTAAGTCCAGTTAGTCACAAACAGTTACAATACAATCTCACATAAACTATAATAGTACACCCAGACACATGATCACACAAAGTCAAACTAACCATCACAGCATTCATAGCAAACCCACAACACAACAAACTCGCACACAAACTGGCAACATCTGTTGCTCATTTTCAACTGGCAGTCTCCGCTGCTCATTTTCAACTGGCAGTCATAGTCCGCTCATTTTCACTGGCCGTTAGCTAGACGACTCATTTTCACTGGCAGTCGCGAACTGCTCATTTTCACAGAATCGAATCAAGCAACCATTCATAAAAAATATTTACTCATAGCATCACAATCATGAAAAAGCGTTTTAGAAGAAAACGATCGGGACTAATTCCCAAAACCAATCCTACCAGCACAGCATGCAATCCAACATGAATTGAATAGACCCACCTAGCCGAGCAAGTTGCAGAACAACTTACCTGAAAGACGAAGGAATTTCTTTACGAGCGAGGAATGAAAATTGACAACGGCTTAGCAAAATCAATCTCCTAAAAACGATAATTAATTTTATTAATCACATTCTCAAATTAAGACGATTATTTTTGATAATATAACGACTCGGATAATTTCAAAACCGAACCCGACTAACCCGATACTAACTAGCCGCACACCCACCCACTATGGTCAAACTATTGACCAACCTCACTATTGCTTCTCTTGGGTCCCCTCCCAATTCTCCTTCTTTGGAACGAAAACCCATTTGACTTTTCTATATAACCCTTATTCTTCCTCTACCAATCCCGTTGACCATATTGCCTTCAATCTCTACAATAACCATACCCTTCCTTAATCTATTATATATATTTAAAAGCACTAAGGATTAGAATCCTCACATTGCGCCACCTAGGATTAATCCAAATGGCGTTCCCACATTAAGCCACGTCAGATTTTTACACATGTCATTAAATCAATGTGCCACATCACACTATATTAATTTATTAATTATGCCACATCATACAAATTTATCCAGATCAGATATATTTATCCACGTCACTATACATGTGTCATTTGCATAATTTAATTCCTAAAAAAAATCTACATGCTCACCTAATCAAGATTAAAATCAAACGCCTTCATGCACGGGTATTTCGACCCCGATCGAGATCGAATACTCATCTTCCTGGATGAAGTTCTTACCCGTTGCTTCCGACGTCGAGATGATTATTCATCTTCCTCGATGGCGTTATTGACCGATTACGCCGACCTCGATTTCAATTACCATCTACTAATTATTTTCGGTCTACTCCACCTAAATTCGTCTCCCACCAAACTATTGCCCCACCCCTACCAATCCTACCATTACACTAGATAACAACGATGAACAAGGATGCAAACATAATTAAGGAATATGGAAAGTAAAACAAACAATGAATTTTTTTTTTTTAGCTCTTGATATTATCCTTCTTTGAAAAGTTGATGATCAGTTAAGATTTAGTTTTAAAATAGTTTGATTATAGATACGTAATCTTTTCAATAAGGATAAGATTGATTGTAGATTTCGTGATTATAAGGAAAAGATATTTCATTTGAAATTAATAAGGAAAGCTCACCTTGGTAACTTTTTTTAATTTTCCTGTATTGTAAAGATTACGAATAATTTATATTAAAAAATGTATTTTCGTGATTATAAATATATTTTGAAGATGGTTGGTTAAGGATTACAAAACAAATTATGAAATAACTATTTTACCTCGGATTATCCAACTTTAGGTAACCAATATTATGTTTAACAATATAAATCTGGAAAGTTTATTGATAATGTTTAAAATAACCATATCTTGAATCTTTTTGAAATTGTAAAGGATAAATAGTTACAAAATTAGCTAACCTAAATCTTTTGTATGATATCATAAAGTTAGAAATTTTACGGATAATGTTTGAAATGTTAGTTAAAATTGTTTAATTTTTTTAGTCACTAATATTATCCTTATCTAGAAAATTCATGATCATTTAAATTTGGAAAACTGATCACATCTGATATAGTATCTTTTATTTCTTTTTAAAATAGTTTGAGTAATTATAATTTTATTAGAAATTAACCATGATTCTCAATATAACATTACGGATAAGATTACGATTTATTATAATTTGTGAAGATTTTGGATAATTGTTTCTACCAAAAAAATATTATGAATAATGAAAGATATTTGTGAATTTATCTACGTGTTATTTTAGTTAACCAAATCTTTTGTGAAGATTACAACATCTGTAATTCGTAATCAGTTTCTAATCATGTATTTTAAGATATTGAAAAATGTATTTTTGTTAGCTATTTGTATTAAAAAACGTATTTTACGTGACTCAAAATTTTTGTTAAGATATCTAAGGATTTTTAAAAATAATTCAAGATAATCATGATTCTTTTTTTGAAGGAATTTTTTAGCTTTAGCGTTAACTCTACAAGTTTTTTTTTTAAAGAGTTGAACCTTTTTTTACTTGGCATGAAAAGACGCCTTTAGCAAAACCTATGTAAATCAATATCAATCAATATATATTATAAAAGCCTTCATTTTTTTTCCAACTTAAATAGATAATAACAACTCTATTAGGGATGCACATTTGCCCCGCGGGGACGGGGATCCGTGGGGATCCGCCCCGAATGGGGCGGGGATTCCCCGACTTAGTGGGGAGTGGGGCGGGGATGGGGATCGGGTTTTAATTCCCCGACGGGGATGGGGCGGGGACGGGGAATCCATTATCCGCCCCGTTTAGTACCCGACCCCGACATTAATAATATATATTTTATATGACTATTTAATCTATACTCAAAATTATATTCTATATGTAAAATATTATAAATTTTATTTTTTATAGTCTATATGTAAAATATTTTATTTTTTATTTTTTATAGTCTATATGTAAAATATTATATTTTTTTATATAATTTTAAATATTATAATTTTGCTTAGAATTTAAGGTAATTTTTAGGAATCCTAACAATAAATAAGACTTTTTAATAAAAAAAATCAATAAATGGGGACCCGTTAACATACCCAAACCCGATGGATATTCCCCGCCCCATTCCCCGCGGGGATTAGATGGGGATGGGGAAACAAATAGGTGGTGGGGATGGGGATGGGGAATGCATTATCCGCCCCGCCACGGCCCCATGTGCATCCCTAAACTCTATATCTTTTATTTTACCTAGATAATAACAACTTTATATCTTTTTTTTCCTTTGTCACATGCAATGTCAAATTCATTCTAATTTTTTCCCTTTGCAATCATGTAAGCTTTTTTATATTTTTATATGATCTTCACATTGTTTTTGATCTACTTATTTTTATAGTACATTGTTTTTTATATGATCTACTTATTACATATTGTGATTAAAACAACTACATGTTTAATTTGGTTATATCAAGTTTGTGATTTGCATACTATCAAAGTTATCAGAATCCCGACTCGATCCTACGATTCTAACGATTCTACGACCCAAAAGTCATAAATCGATCCACGACCCTAAGTAGGATCTTATTAAACTAGGATCTTAAATAATTTAACATAAAATTCTAATTAGATTTTGATTTTACACACGACTCTAACGATTCTACAACGATTCTAACGATCCTACAAGCGATTCTTGCGATCCCAAACAATCACTATTATATTTATATTTTATTACTAAGCTCAAAGTTTATGCCTCTTTTCCATTAAATTATTAACCCGATTCATCTTGAAATATGTTTACTCATCAAATTAATTATGTTTATAAAATTTCAGAGTTTATATATATGAAAATATACAATATATTAGGTTATCGTATATATTTTAGTTATAATGTAGGATCTTACGATCCTAACGATCCGATTCTACGATCCGATCCTGCTACCCTCTTCCGATCCGATCCAAGGATCCCGATCTTGACAACTATGCATACTATATTTAATATAAGTAAATATAATTCGTAAAATAATGTAAATTGTTGACTATAAAATATAAATACGTGATTTCCAAAACACACTAATATTCCATGAAATTAAATTATGTCAATTTTTTATTATACATTTTCACACTAATATTCTATTTATAATATATTCAAAAAATCACAAAACACGAGTCGTGCCATGCACGACGGGTACAACTAGTTAATCATATTCCCCTAATCTCATTCTACACCACCGATCAAACTAAACTAATTAATTTTCCACATCCACACAACCACGAGCACCACTTCTCCCTGACCTTCCTTCCCCGATTTCCTTTTACTCTCTCGCCGACCACTCTAGCGGACTCGATCACGCCGTACAACACTCGGCAACAATCACGAACACCACTACATTTTTCCTTCCGTTCACACTCGGCCACCCCTCTTCGATCCGAAACTCCCACTGTCTCGCGACCCCCCCCCCCGAGGACGACCGGCCGCCCTTGCCGATCGGCTCTCTGCCCATTACCCGACCTACCGGGCGATGATGCTCGACTCGACTCAACGACACCCAAACCCGACTCCTACGACCATGGATGGAAGGAAAGAGACTTTACTTACGACGACGATGGAGAGCAACGACGATGGAAAGAAACGAGACTTTGGACGGGACTAGCGGCGGAGATCTCCCAGACGCTCGGTGGTTTACGAGAAGGCTAATTGGAAGAGCTTAAATAGTATCATTATTACTATTTTCTTTTCTTTTGCTGATATTTTTTTTCCATAAGATAATAACATATCTTTCTGCTTAATAAGTATCTAGATTTTGCTAAGATTTGAATCTTACCCTCCTTGCAAGATAAGATATCTAGTTAAGTTTAATTAATTATTATCTTCTCTCTCTCTTTTTTAAAATTATTATGAATATTTTTAATTCGGATTTAATATATAATAAAACCCCGAAATAACTTGCGGGTCAAGAAACGACACCGAATAAAACCGGATATTACATTTTCAATCTTATATTAATTAATATGTGTATTATCCATTTTTAAATAAATATTTGATACTGTATTATTTTTGGTTATTGTTATTTTCTTAAATAAAACATACTTGGTTTGTTCAATATCTTATTTACATATTTTTAATCTAAAGATAAATTGAATAAAAAATATCATGGTAAAAGATAAAAAATGTTATATTTTTACATTATCAATATGCATATTAATATTTTTATCATAAAGGGTATAGAAACATCTTATTATTTATTTAATATTAAATGGGATCAGAATATTATCTTGTTAGATTATATAGATATAGATATTATAATGATAAGATTCTTTAAATATTAACATATGCATTAGTTAAAGAATATCTATATTTTTATAATAATAATAATAATATATTCTTTTTGAAATAACTATACTTTATAGTTTATTTAATATAAATAAGACAAGAATTAGTATAGAAGCTCAAAAATTGACTACTTCAATATCGATCTATATTATATATAAAATGTAATATCTGATTCTATTCCGAATCCGTTTTTCAACTTGTAAGTTAGTTTGGGTCTTGATAGTAAAGAAAATTAGGCCTTAAAAATATTTAAAAAATAATAATAATAATCGAATAAATCATTCAACTCGGAAAACAAAATTCAATAAGGCGATAAACTTATCTTGTAAGTGAAGATAAGATTTTCTTGTTTTCTCTTTAATTAACCCCATTTAACCATAAATTAAGTAATATATTGATCTTTTTCGGGAAGATAAGGTAGTTTCTCTTCTCGGCTCACCCCTGAAGCTAATTAGTTATTAATACTCAACCTAACTATATAAGCAAAGTCTTGTTGGGTTTGTAGTCGACAATTGTCGTCAACGTTGAGCTAGAACTATCGTCGTCCTTCATCCCTCGGTGTCAGCGTCCTTGTCATCTCCATCCGGAGGTCGTTCATTCTAACTAGACCTGTCCAAACACGGGCCTAGGCTGGGCTAAGTTTAATTTTTGTCCGGCCTGCACATATGGGCTGAAAATGTTGTCTAAACCCGCCCAGCATTGTAGGCCAGGCTGACCCATGGACATCCTAACCTGGTAAAATTTTAAAACATACGTATTTCTACAAATTTACAATTTACAAACCTGCATTCTAAATTTTAATGCATTAATTGTTCAAAAACACATAAAAGGAGAGAGAGATCGGGAAGAGAGAGATGCATGAAAGGAGTGAGCGGTTGTGCGAGTGCACGAGTTGAATAAATAAGAGAGCTAGTATGCAATGATGGTGTAGGGTTGCATCACCGTTAGGAGTGCACTGAGAGTGAAGGGTTGCAGTTCCGCCTCATTAGGATATTTGTTTGTGTGAGTACGGGTGTGTAAGTGAAAGAGGCGTATGTCGTTGTGTGGAGGCGGTCGTGTGTGAAAGTAGGAAGACTTTAGATTGTGTTTGTTCTTATAAATTTAATGGGGTTACTGGCTTGTTTAATAAGTGTGTTCATAGCATAGACTAACTGGACCTAGGATTGGACTTAGTGTTATGTGTGCGTTTGTGGACTTTTGTTTTGCTAACCGTAGAACAACATCGTTTTGAAACGTCCAATGGCTGTGGTGCGTAGTCTAGCTTGATAGAGTAGCAGCTGACCCTTCAAGAAACTATTTTTTTTCTATGTAATCAGGATGCCGTGACCGAGTCTCGGCGAAATGGTGGTACAGAATAGTAAAGCGCATGTCACAATAGCTGGGGTTGGGTGTTGTTCTCTCTGCTAGCTATTATTATTCTTTAGTTTGGATATGGTTAAGTGTGTACGTGTCTGAGTGACTTCTAGGATGAGTTTTGATATTCGACATTTGTTAGAATTCGTTTCTGGTATTTTGTTCTTGTGGTTGGTTCATGACGATTTGTTTTAAAGTATAAGTTTTATTTCTTTTATTATTACTAGACAAGTTGGATATTTTCATGTTTTTCTTACCGTACCCGCGTTGCAAGGTCCGACTGTCCCATTGTCGAACTAGCTGCTTGGTAGCACCTTGTGCGGTACTGAGTAATGCTTTGTAAGGCCCGATACCTTAGAAGCGCTATCCCATGCCAACCCGAGGCCTTCTCAGGAGGTAACCCATCCTGGCATCACTCTTATCTTAGCATGCTTAACTTCATAGTTCTTTTGACTCCTCGAACCATGAAAAATAAGAGCTCTTGTTGGTATGGGGAGCACCTCGATCAATCTCTTATAAATTCTTGGGGTACGGTGTTACATAAAATTTGTTCCATTTCGAGTTTTCATGTTAGTTCTTAAACTACTTCATTATAAATCAATTGAAATCAATTATGTTTTAAAAATTCCATATCCTTATTAATTTTACATTAAAAAATTTCATATATATTTATCTAATCCTTATATATTAATAGAGAAAGACTCCTAAGAGAAAGAGTCTTACGGTAGGAAATAGGAATGGATATTGGGTGGAACGGTGGGAACTGTGAAGCAATGGTAGCATACCTCATGCATTTGGAAAAATCAATATCTAGTGTTCGAATATAGCGTACCGTTGCTCCATACCCTAGATTTTTTATTTTTCAGTCCTATGGTAGCAAACAAGTGAGGTTGTCCTTTTTAAGCAGACAGTAGTGATTAGAACGGTTTTTAGGTTATTTGCTGCCTTACCTCATGCATTTGGAGTCGTTTGCTTGTTCTCCTTTGAGTTCCTGTGTTTTTTTGTCGATTCTTTGTACAACGGTAGATCAATGCTTAATCGTACCTGCTCCATGTTTTTCGTTCATTATGCTAGCTTATTCATGTGCGCATGCGTGGTTATTTGTTTGATTTGTGCTTCATTTCAAGTTTGTTTAACCATGTTTCATGTTTGTTCATTTGGTCGATTTATTTGTTCAGATCTAAAAAGTGCTTACTATATCCAAACTGCATGTTCACCTGTCTGCCTCATTTGTTCAATTGTATTAGCTCTTTGTTCAATTGTATTCCACATTTATTCAATCTTATTGGATGTTTGTTTAAGTGCTTATAGCAGTCCATACCCTAGAAAAAGTTTGCAATTGTAAACATGCCCTCATTTTGATAAATTTGCATGAATGCCGAAGGGAAAGGATAAAATGCCCAATTTAATTGCACAGATGCCCAAATTCTTGAAATTAGGCCATTTAAGAAAAAATAATATAAATCCTTAAATTCATTATCTTTATTCCATTTAAATGATATGGTTTTATGTTCTTAATTATTATAATATATAAATGAAATAAAAATGTTTTCTTAATTATTATAATATTTTTTTTTGCATTGAGGAAGGAATTAATCGCACCGCCTCCGAACCGATTTCTTCCCCGTCCTCCACCACCCCATCTCCGTCAATCGAGTCCATTCTATCCGGTCCGCTCGACCCATCTCGTAGAACATAGTTGGCGTGCTCTGGAACTCGTTACTCAAAATATCCATCATTGAATGAAAGTGAGAACGAAAATGAGTTTGTCAAGCCATGTGTTTCACATCCTCCCAATCACATTACTCTTTAACAACATTAACTCTCTGGATATGGGGGCTCATATTATTGAACTAAAAAAAGAAGAACAAAAAAACTATAGAGGAGCAAACAAAACCCTAAAGCCACCAAAAACCTAGAACCAGAAATCCAGCCTTTATAATTCTTTTTAACCACCGATAATGAAACAAAAAAAAGTTGAATCCTTGACCTAACAAGTCACAATATGTGTATTTTTTAGGTTAAGATTTGACATACAATGTTGTGGTGGGGCTAAATTTTTAGAAGGGTCAAATACATATACGGCCCCCTGACCTTTTGTAAAATAGTAACTTTAATACCTCACTTTTGATTTTACCGATTGAATACCTAAACTATATATATTATGACCTATTAAGCACCTGTGTGTTGACGTGTATACAAAATTTTTGCCACATAAACGCCACATATACATTCATTTTTCTTTTAATAAAAACATAATTTTTAAACACTAAAACAATTTTTAAAAAACAAACCCTAAGTTTCCACATATGAGGGGCTATCAGCGGCGGTCGGAAGGAGAGCGGCCTGTCCGACGTCGACATAGCAGAGACGGCGAAAGTGGGAGGCTGAACGGAAGCATCGGCTGGCGAGAAGGACCGGCGACATCCTCTGGTATCGCCAAGGAAGAGCAATGGCGGACCAGTGGAGCTCCCCAAGGAGGTCGTAGCCCTGCTCCACCATGTCGTTGGTGTGGGGGGTCCAGTAGCCCGTACTTGGTGGCGATGGAGGAGCGGATCGGGGCGGAGGAGAGAATCTGCTTGGGGGCAAAAATGTGGGAGGCGGCCAAGTGGCGGAGGATGCACCAGTAGGGGTCAGAGGGGGCGAATCTGATGGCGCGGTGGAAAAGCAGCGAGTAGGCCGACTCCTTGATGGGCCGGTTCGAGAAGGCACGAGTGGAGCCCAGGCTGAAGGCAATGAGGCGGGTGGCCCCGCGGGAGGCGGCGGCCGAGGTGATCTTGATGTGGGCGAGGCCCCTCATCATTTTGTCGTTTTGTTCTGATTCTCTTTCTCTTGTTCCTTCCAATTTTAGGGTTTTTTATCAATTGAATGCACGGAAGAAGAGGGAAGAAGAAGAAGAGGGAAGAAGAAGTTGTTGTTGCACCAAAATTGATGCTTGTCTCACCTCACCTTTGCTCTACTGGATTTGAGCCTCTTCGTTTATCACTCATACACACATGCAGATTCAAATCTGAATTTTTCTTTGAATCAAAACCTCCGTCTTGAGATCTCGGGAAGCAAGAAGAGGAGTCGCGGGAGAGGTGGCCGACAGAGGAGTGGGAGTGGTGAGGGGATGCCGGGCTCAACTCCGGCGTCGAGTGTTGTCAGTTCGTTGGAAAATCGTGGCTTCATCGCCGGTCCAATTTTGGGCTTTGTTTTTTATTTTTTATTTCTTGTTTTTAGTGTTTTTTTTAATTAACACTTTTACTCAAATTTTATGATTAAAAAGTATTTCCATGAAGTTGGAAGGGAGTCTAGAAACAAGCTGAGCTCCCACCCCCTTCTGAATACAAAAACTCAATCTATGGAAAACAAAAACACCACTCTTAGCATTGTTCAAGTGACTAATAGAAAGAGACTTAATTCGAAAAAGCGTGTCTAAAGCCTCCTTATCAAATTCCCCAAATGTGGAAAAAGCAAAAGGGATAAATTTGTAACCATGCTCCTCACATTTGGACAAATATTTCTTCCTTTTTCTCTCCACGGCGTTGTGCAGAAAAAATATAATATATATGGCGCTTACGTGGAGTTTATATGGCAAAAATTTTGCTTACACGTCAGCACACAGGTACTTAATAGGTCATAATATATATAGTTAAGGTATTCAATTGGTAAAAACCAAAAGTGAGGTATTTAACTAACTATTTTGGAAAACACTTTTGATGTTGTGTCCGAGATTGCTAGGCGGACTGTCTTTGCTTGTGAGGATGGGGCTTAGAGGAAGGAAGAGAAGGAAAGAAGGTCTACTGTTGCTCCTGGTATGATACAAGCTGTAATATCCACAAAGTTTATAAAATGAATCATGAAATTCTCCTTAGTTTTATGACTCAACTTTGTCTTTGGAACGACAAGAGAAAGGGCAAAGGTCACCCGATTAACCGAATAGCGTTGGATAACGCTAAACGGATACCTTAACTTCAAAAAGTCATAAAACCTTCATTAGAGCTCGGAATCGAGTGATTTCAAAGACTAATGGTAGATAAAGGAATATAGTTTGATCCCTCAAAATGTGAGACAATTCCGATACGTATCCAAAAAGTTATGTCAATTTTACCAAAATGTTGCCCAGTCCCCAAAAGGCAGCGACCGCCGCCAAAATGGCAGCGACCGCCGCTTTGCTGCAGATGCAAGTGGCCGACGGGACGTTTTCCTTGTGGGAGCCGGGGTTGTGAGGTCTGTTGTAGTATTGCTTGGAGAGCAAATCCTAACACCTTTTGAGCAATGTCAACTATGCAATTGTCAACCCCTCTTGGATTGTTAGGCTAGAAGTCCACTCTTTTTCTTGGATTATTAGGGAGTTGAACACTATAAATAGGGGGTGTTGGTGAAGGAAGAACTCACACAAACCTCTCCTCTCTCCCTCTGAAACCTCTTCCATTACAAAGTTCAAGTATTCTTCTTGCTACTGTTGGCAAAAGCTCGTCAAAAGGTGTCCAGAGTTGATCGGAGGAAGCTTGCAAAATCACGCCGTCGACACATACAGGGGTAGCGACCGCCGCCAAGGGGGTCAGCGCTCGCCGCTAGTGTCCTTGCTTGCATTTTGTCCCGGGCCGTTGCCTAGCCGTTGCTCGGGCCGTGCCTTGCCTTTGCCTTGCATCTTGCCTTGCCTTAGGCCTTGTCTAGGGCCTTGCTAGCCTCGACTCAACTCCTCGATTAGTGTTTTTAAGAACGTCTTAAGGCAAGTGGATGGTTCTTCGTTTCCTTACTCGATAATCGTGAAATTGCTTTCCGTTATCAAAATAATCGTTGGGAACAAACTTGTTTCCTAATAATTTGATTAGGATTATTATGCTTAGAAATAATGACCATTGTTATTATTTATTATTATTATTATCGAATGCTAGACTTGGACTTAGGTCTCCGATGATGTGTTGCCTTTGATTGTTTCAAGTCTCTTTTCGAGACTTTGCTCTGGACTAGCTTAAGATAGGGATTGTCGGTTTAGTGATCTGCTGTCTCTTTATAACGTATTAGGAGGTATATTTTAGCTATCGGCTTCTGATACTGGGTCATGACTCTACCTTTCTCCGAATAGATAGGCTAAGACTCTTGCAAAGTGTTAAGGAGTATGTTCCTTACTTTGGCTTGGCCCTCATTAGGGCTTGCCTATCTCTAAAAGTCACTAAGGGATGTGCTTTGATTTATAACTAATGAAAGATTAGTGCTTCGTGCATAGTAATCAATGAACACGGGGTGATTAGTACAACCTGGAAAATCACTTCGGGTCCACAATATTGACAATCGCCTATCCAATCTGAATGCATAACTTGAGTTGTTAAAATTCCTATAAAGTGGCAAGATGGGTTCAGGTGTATGAGCGTCCTTGTGGCCACCTCCTTGTCGGCATCGTCGAGTTATGATGAGGTTGATACGATTCAATATATGTTGGATGCTTTTCAAACTCTCGAATGTTTAAGTTCCCAACAAATCAATAAACACATTTCCTTTCTTAGGTGTTATTTCCTGATAACGTCCTATTCCCGAGGAAGTTCTATCTTCTCTCATTACCCTTCGTACACCGTGCCAAACACTTACACCTCTCGTTCAGACTGTTGTTTCGTCATGATGAACCTCGACTAACGTGCACCTACGAGTCACCATATGGCTAAGGATTGCCGTTATGTCTGACCTTTCTCAGAACCGAAACTTTACTCTCCCACTTGTTTAGTCTCGCGTTAGACTAACATCGCTTCTTTCTTTCCCAACTTTGTTGGCTAGTATTCCTTGCTTTTATGGGGATATCAGATAGGAAAGGGAAGGCTATCCAGGAGTAACCGAAGACCTACGATGGAAGGAAGGAAGGAAGGAAGAAAAGAAGGAAGCAAGACGTCTTCAAATATTTTGTTTTCTTTATGGGTTCCACTCGCTTTCGTCTCTATCCGAGACTTGTATATTCCGCTGCAAACTCCTTACTCTTGTATTACCAAACAACTTAAGGCGTATGAGCCTTTGTAACCGAATCCAACTTTTGTTATAAAATATGATTTGCTTTTGTTATTCTTGTGTTACGATACTCAAGCCTTAAACGGCTTCGGACCGTGAAATCCGAGGTCGTTGACGGTAATACCCTTATGCTTGTGAAATCGGGGTGTTACACAAGCTTTGTCTATTTCCATATTTTTCAAACTTTTGCCTCAAAATTTGTTGTGTGTTAAATTGTACAACTTTATTCCTCAATTGTTCAACTCTAGTTCTTATTTGTTCAATTCATTCTACAATTATTCAACCCTAGTGAACATTTGTTATATCCTATTGAATGTATGTTCAACTCTATTCTATATTTGTTAAACCCTCTCATATATTTATTCAACTCTACTGCATATTTTTTCAGACAGGGAAAGAGGGTAGAGGAAATCAACAATTCTAAAGTTCAACGTTAAGAGGAAGCAATTGCATGAGGAGGGGGGTTGGGAGGATGATGGTTCAACAACAACAATAGCAACAGCAGCAGCAGCAGTAGCAGCAGCAGCAGCAGCAGACAAGTGATTTGGATCATATATTGTTAGTAGCTAAGAGTAAGGTGGTCCTTATGAAAGAGTCCTTAGGTAGCGGAATATTACAACTTTGTAACTAAGAATGACAGATATAAGCTAAGGACGTAGACAAGTGATTTATAGAGGAACCCCACAAAGACCAAGTAGACTTTATGGGTAAACCTCTACTTCCGGGAAGGATTTTCGAATAGCTTTCCTTATCTTATGTATGAGGGAGTCCTTACAGTTTACAAGCGAGTTCCACTCTTCTCTGAACTATAGTGTCCGTCCCTAAATTTACTAGTGTCACTCCTTTAAGCCTAAACTATAGCCTAACTCTCACAATGTACGGACGCTAGACATGTAACACCCCAATTTTCTGTAGGGATATTACCGCCAGTAACCTTAGGGTTTTACTCCAAAGTTACCCTAGGCTTATCTATATATGTATATATATAATACTTAGGTGGTGTCACCATTTATTGCTCTATTTAGGGTTGGTTGCAATTATTCCTATATAATAAACACTATGTAATCATAATCAAAATAACCACATTAGCATAGTGGTAAATCCTTACTCTAATTACCCAATGGTTTGGGGTTCAATCCTCTCTAGCATCATTTTTGTTTAAATATTTTTTAAACCCTATATATATAACCATGCTATTTGTAAACCCAATATGAATCATAATCACTATGCTAATTATAGAACCTAAATTATGAATGAGCCTCTCTATATATCTATATCTATATATATATAAAAGTTAGCTGGTGTCTCCATTAAATGCTCCATTTAGTGTTGGTTGCAATCTTACCTATATAATTAACAATATGCCTACTAAAAACAAGTAACCTCATTAGCCCAACGGTAACACCCTTCCCCTATAAACCATAGGTTCAAGGTTAAAATCTCTCAAGTAGCATTTTTTATACGTTTACTTTTTAATCATAAATGTTTGCCTCAATGAAGAAATAATTTTTTATACATTTTTTTGAATAATGACATTCGGAAAAATTCATTTAAAATCCAGTATCCCAACAATTTTATTTTAAATTCCATTAATATCTTAAATTGATTACACGAATATATTAAGTCCATGAATACTACTATATCATTATTATTTGTTACAAAAATGTTAACTGTCATATTCTCATGGAATGTGATACCAACTTCTTCATTAAAGTCTAAGTTATGGGAAAGGACTAAAATAAAGAATTGAATTTTTGAGTACTTAAAAAAATTGATATCGGTATGTAGTTATATATATATATATATATCAATATGTAAATTTCAAGGCGTGCAAAATAATGGAAATAAATACCTAATCTTTATTAGAGTTTTAACATTATTTTTTAATTTGTTTGTACACATTAGGAGTCTTATTTGCAACTTTTTTTCAATTAATTTACAGCTTTGATAAACATTTATTTTTTTCTTCTTATTTTCCTTGGTAAATAATTATAGCACTTATTAATTTATTAAATTACAAAAAATAACATGTATAGGTAATATTGGTTAAGAGGAACTTGATTTCTATATTGAACAATAGTTTTAATTAAATAGTCATTCAGCTGAAAAGTTATGAGAGTGTTATAGTATTAGCTAATCAAAAATTAAAAGAAAATTAAAAGGACTATATCTCCAATTTAGTCAATCAAGTGAATTAATCATAATTAACGTAAAAGACTTTTTAATTAAAGTTGATTAATAAAGCTTAAAAATAATTTTATGAACCCGTGCGTAGCACGGGACATGACTTCTAGTAGTATTAACAGACAAACAGAAAACTTTAAATGCGGAATAGAATAAACTGGTACTTAATGCGGAATTAAAATGTCGGGTACATCCAATCACATGCTTAAACATCCATTCTCAAACTTAGAGTCTTAGATAGGTCCTCACATGTCGAGGATCTCAATCTGGATTATTCGGAAGTAAAGAAATAGAGAATAGAGCTCCTTGGTGGTCCTTAGTCTTCGATAACAACTCCTCCACCTGATGTGCCGCCACGAGGAAAAAACGGTTGACACCAGCCGACCATGCAAAGGAAAAAGGGTGTTCGGTTAGTCTTATGACAGACTATGCAAATGGGGTTTTGAAAGGCGGTTCGGGTTAATGAGAGGAAGTAGAGACGGATATCGACGCCGAATGAAAACCGGACGATAGCCTAACCCTCTACTACCTTCCACAAGAAAACGAGCATGACTTTGAAGAGAGTTGTGAGAAAAACTCCGGGAAAGGTTCCGAAAGGTCTTATACGAATATGTTGGGAACTTCTTTCACACAAATGATGTTGGTTATTACCACCCTCGTTGACTACGTGAACCTCAACCAACCTCATCTTACTCGTAAGTGACAGGGAAGTGGCCGCTAGGGCGCTTAAGTACCAAGCCCATCTTGCCATTTTATAGGCGTTTTAACAAGCCGAGCAAGCATTCAGATTGGAACCAGACTCAACGAAATCCGAGAGCGAGGACGGTATTCCATTTTGTACTAACCATCCTATCAAGTTACCTAGGTACACAAGTGCTTATCAAGATTAAGTTCATACTTTTTGAGACATTCATACTTACACTTGAATTGTTAAGATACTTTCTTAAGGATTTATTAAATGATTACAAGATGCGGGCACCTACGTCCCTTGGCACATTATTAGTGCGAACACCCCTCGGCGGTTGAGCGGGCATGGGTCATGACCTTACGCTAGGAAAATTAGAATTTACGACCTATCGAAACTTTATTGTTTATTTAAATAGGTCTTATGACCTTAATCACTTGATCACTACGGTAGAAATTAGTTCCATACAAGATAACACACACACATGAGTCCACAAACATCGAGACCTAAGTCCAGAACTAGCGCAACTAGAACAACGTACAAATAATGATCGATAAATCTATACAATAGAAATATCCTAGGTTGATTTTATTCACACATTTAGTTCCCAACAATTCATGAAAATACGACTTAAAGAAAATCATGCAAGTACGAAATCATGATGAAAAGAACCAAACCACTTGCCTTGAAATCGAAGCTTGAAGAAAATAACTCAACGGAATGGGGGACGACGAAGACTTAGATCTTCGGTAACGAACTAACTGGAAAGGCAAGGTAATTCAAATTAAATCATTACAATTTATTTTGGAGAAGAATGTTAGAGTTTATATCCTTCATAAACTCTAACTCAATAATAACCTTTTAATAGTTTATGTTATATTATTATAAATCTTGATTCTTAACATATTACTTTTATTAAGAAATTTCTTTATTTGCCAATATATTTTTCCTTATACCTTTTATAGCCATTTTCCTTTGAACTATTTTAATAATGCAATACTAAGTATAATATCTAATTCACTTATTTTATTTTAGTGCATAAGAAAACCTCATTATAATACCTAACATTATAATCCATCTTAATGTTATTATCATGTTCTAAGGATATCATATTCTTACAATTTTATACTTATACATACATATCACTAGGTCAATATATTAAAACATACATTATATGAATTTTACAAAATTTCACTAAGCATGCTTTACTATGTTATAACTTGTATCTATTCGCATTTTAGCCAAGTGATAAATAGATTTAGCATTACTCTCCGTGCCCTCTAGGGGCATTTTATTAATAACTCAAAAAGGACTAAGTAGTACGCAAGCAGGGGATAGCCCGACCCCTAACATCATCAAGCAACCAAGGAATAACACCCTCGGGAGGGTCAACCAATACATGAAATCCAGTTTGAAAAGCAAAAGCATAAGAAGCAATAAAGTCAGCAGCGCTATTCGCCTCCCTAAAAATATGACGAAACTGGACATCCCAGTTTCTACGAATCAAGCTTTGGCCCTTCCGGACCAAGCTAGCTAGCGGATGACTACCATCCATAGAGCGCCCTAAAAGTAAAATTACCAATTGCGAGTCCACTTCTAGAGATATCCTCCTGTAGCCCTTGTCCCACGCAAGTTGCAGTCCCTGAATCACTCCCCACAGTTCTGCCATAGGCACAGTGCATAAACCGATATTGTGAACAAATCCCACCTGCCACGTACCATCACAGTCGCGAATGAGCCCACCGGCTGCTGCCATGCCACCCTCCTGGACCGAGCCATCAGTGTTCAGCTTGACCCACCCAACCCGAGGACGCGTCCAAGAGACTTCTACCACCTCCGTATGGCGTTGAGGCTTAACACAACACAACTCCGACGCATGTTTGTACTCCTTGGCGTAAGAAGTGACAAAAGACTCCCTATCACCCGTAAAATTTTCCTGCTGAAACACAAAAAGATTACGCCAGCGCCAGATCCACCATAAAGATATAGTAAAAATCTCAGCCCAAATGAGTCCGCCAGCAACTCGTTGAGTACAAGTAATATTCATACGAATCCTAAAGGCAAAATTCGGAGTCGAAAAAGACTTCCCTATCAAGAGGAGGGTGAAGATTATCCCAAAAACGAGAAGTAACAGGACAATCTCGTAAAAGGACAATCTCCTTCGACCAAAAAAAAAATAGATTTAGCATTTTAATCTTATACCTAGGCATATGAAATAACTAAATTTTTACATTTACATCTTATAACACAATTGCTACTACTAACACAATTTTTTTTTGATCAGGAAAAGGAGCAGAGCTCCTGCGGCGCTTTATTAATCAAAACAGATAAGCGTGTTCATCAAGAGCAACAAGTTCATTTGCCAAAAAACCAGAAATAACAACAGGGGGATTTAAGTACAAAACATAAGGCTCCATGGACGAGACGGAGAGACTTGCTAGAGCATCCGCCGTCCGGTTGCCGTTCCTACTGATGTGCTTAAGAAGGACCTCCCAACCTCCGGAATCCATCAAGCGACGACATTGAGAAATGAGATGGAAGTATGGGTGAGTGATAAGGTTGTCGTCGTGAATGAGCCGAACGGCGAGAATAATATCAAAATTATTAACCTTACAATTAACTAATATCAAAATTATTAATTTAATTTATATAGTTATATAAGTGATTATAATTAAATTATTTTTATTTTTATTTTTATTTAATAGGATAACCGAGCAGGTCGGCCGGGCCGGGTCGGGCCTGACCTGCCGCTCGGGTTTACGTAGTCAAACGCACAGCCATTAACGAAGAAAACAGGGGTGCGGTCGAGCACTTTACCGGCTTCTAGAGGCGGATTCCGGCGACGATAGGCGGAGCCAAGAACAGACCTGGAAAGATCGTAACGTCGCGAACACTCAGAAGGTGACGGCTTCCGATTTGGTGGCCGGACGAGGGAGAACCACGGCGTCGAAGTGGGCTGCGCAAAAACAGGGCTGAGACGACCTTCGTCGAATTCCGGCGATTCTGAGCACTTTAACCTGCGTTTTTTTAAGAGGTTTTGAAGCAATGTTATGTGGTCTTTTGATTATCATCTCAACCCCTTTTATAGTTGAGGATTTGGGTCGAATTGAGGTCATCCTTATCCACCACGTAATCGACGTTCTTGAATGTCATTGAATGCCTGACCTTAATTCGACGAATTAACTCGTCTTTACTCTCAAATGGATGACTAAGGATATGCCACGAATATTCCTTGATGCGTCAACGGCCTTATCCTCTCCCGATTCAAGCTCGATTGGCCACAATTCCGTCCAAGTACAACAACGACCTAGGTCGAGCTTCGGGTGAATTTACCGACATGGAAATGGGACTTTCACTCTCAATTGAGTGAGGGCTTTGGTAGAGGATCTAACAAGGAGTCCATAGCTTCTTTCGGAATTAATTTTGGTTGAGAAAAGAGCTCGAATCGATCGATTGAAGTTTGTGATCGAAAATGGGGTTTTGGAGAAGAAGGGTTCGGAAATGGCCCAAACTTTCAAAAGGGAAAAATATGCCCTTATGACATGAAATTGCACATATATTATATTTTATCAAAAATATCTTTAATATATCTGTACATAACTTTATATATTTGTACATATCTTTATCTTTACTACATTTGTACAAAACTTGTTATAAAAAAAATTATCTTTATCTATAATATAAATGATTATTATTATATTTTATCAAAAATATCTTTAATATATCTGTACATAACTTTATATATTTGTACATATCTTTATCTTTACTACATTTGTACAAAACTTGTTATAAAAAATTATCTTTATCTTTAATATAAATGATTATTACTTTTGATTATATAATACTAACACTTGTATTATCATGACATTATTCATATGATTTATTTTATATTATGAGCAAGGGTTATTATTTTGATAAATATTAATAACACTCATTATAAATATTTTTGATAAAATGTAAAGGTAAAAATTACTTTTTTACCCTTACGAGAGGGTTATTACAATAGTACCCCCTTAAAAATAGTTTCGTCCTCGAAACTAGGACAAACCCTATCCAAAAATCTTGACGAAAGAGGGGTTGTTTCAAGACACACGTCCCTCACAGTCCTTCGTGAGAGACAAGAGTTCTTTGTCACAAACAATTTTCTCTCGATTCACACACACAAAACACTCAGTTTTGAGTTTGTTCTTCGTGTTCTTGAGGTGTTCTTCATGTTCTTGTTGTCGCTCTCAAGAGTGTGTTCGGAAGTTACGTCACTAAGAATACATTGATTGTATTTATAGTGGTTGGGAAGGGCATCATTTTGCTGACGCTTTTGCCCTTCGTTCGCCCTCATCCGTACGATCAGATCGGGGCGTCCGTACACTGTTGCATTCTTCCCTAGAGTTTCCCAGGAAGCCTCCACGTGTACTGGTCCCCTACATGAGAAGCTTCGGCAAACTTTCTCACTATCTGGTGATGTCATCATTGTTGACTACGTGGGAGGACTCTATCTTTTAAACGCGCGTTCCTAATCACTGGGGACGACGTCCTCATCTCAAACACATTCTGGTCGTTTTTAACTCTAAGTGTTTTAGTGTCCCTACTCCTTAGAGACTGTTGTACACTTGTTGTCCTTTGTAGCATGATATGCATCTCTGTAAACTCCTGAGACACAACTTGGACAAACATTAGATCAAAGTTGAGTTTTTCATTATCAAAACTCAAGGGACGATCATTATTGATACGATGCTAAGTACTAGTGTCCTTAACATCATCCCAACAACTACAACAACAACATTAATAACAACACCACCAAGAAGAAGAAGAAGAACACGAACAACAACACCACCACCAACAACAACAACAAAAACCACCAAAACAATCTCAAGTTGAAGTTGAAGAGGAAGAACAACACCACCACCAACAATCCCAACATACAGAAGATGAACTACAAGAACACCACCACCAATAAGAAGAACGCCATGAAGAGCAACAACAACTTCAACAACAAGAAGAGCAACAACAACTTCAACAACAAGAAGAACAACAACATTATGAAGAGCAACAACACCATCAAGAACAACAACAAGAAGAACAATAACAGCTTCAACAACAACCACAACAAGAAGTAGAGCAACAACAACAACAACAACAAGGCGCAAAGGAAAATGAGGACCTAGAGGCTGACAGTGCAACTGCCAAGATTTAAAATTTGTTCTACCCTCTTATTGTAATTTGTTAAAGTTTATTGACATTTTGTTCAAGCATAACTCTTGTTTGTGCAACTCTGGTTGCAGTTTTGTTCAACTCTGTTTGAGTATTTTAGCACTTCTTAAACATTAACTCTTATTTGTATAACTCTACTTGCATTTTATTCAACTCAACTACACGTTTGTTATACCATATTGAATATTGAAAAATTTTGGTAAGTAGGCGAAATACGGACATTTGTGGAGCGGGTAGGCAGGCTTGAAAATTTATGTGCTAACTAGTCGTTTTTCCGAAAATACCCCTGGTAAAAAAAAATTACACGCGTTCCGTCCCACTTGAAATCCTGTCATCGGAAATCCTGTCATCGGAACATTGAAAACAACTTGTCACCATGAACGAAATTTGTAACCGATACAAAAGCTTGTCACCTCGTATAAAAACTTGTCCACAAATGAAATAGTATCACACAAACTGCAATTAAACTTGTCATCACGTACAAAAAACTTATTATCAAAAATTATTATTAAGCCTATGCGGTAATTTGAACCCACATTACCGTGCGTTAAGCACGTTGCTCTACCATTTGAGCTAATAGGTCATGATTAAAATTAATATATGAACAAATTAACCACAAACCATAAACAAAAAAAACTTGTCATCGATAAAACCCATCAACACAGAATCTGTCATCGGCAAAACCAGTAACACAGAACTTGTCACCGATAAACCCATAAACAAAAAAACTTGTCATCTATAAAACCCATAAACACAGAACCTGTCACCGACAAAACCCATAAACAAAATTAAACTGTCATCGACGAAACCCATAAACAAAAAAAACCTGTCATTGATAAAACGCATAAACATAGATAGTGTTATCGACAAAACCCATAAACACAAAAACCTGTCATCGACGAAACCCGAACACAAAACTCGAACGAAATCATCCCAAAACATCAATCAACCATCTAATTCACATCACAAATTTGAGAAAGAGATAGAAACTCAAACAAAATTGTTTCAAAACATTTAGATCTAGAAAGTCCAGATCTAGATCTAGAATTTTTAGATCAAGATATACAAAATCTAGATCTAGATCTAGATCTTTAAACGCGAAAAACCTAAAAACCAAGATCTCATCATCAATTTCAAACCCGAAAACCATAAAAAACTAGAAATACCGACATCACCTCAAATTCTTCCACCGACGCTCCGATACCGACGACGATTGAGGTGGTGGCGGAGGAGGAGGAGCGGAGAGATCGAGCCTCGATTTGGAGATGCTATGTCTGAATCTATCGCCGGAGGAATTTGAGAGGGAGATGGGGTGGGAGGCGTTGAGTGAGAGGGAGATCTGAGAGGGACAGTGAGAGGGAGAAGGGAGAGAGAAGATGAGAGAGGAAAAAAAATGGGAGGAGAGAGAAAATAAAGGGGAATGAGGGTATTCATACCGACTAGTTAGTTACTTTTTTTCAAATGGGTCTAGTTGCTTCCGAAATGTATCAAAAAATGCTCCACCACCCCTTTCCCTCTTGAATATTTGTGCAGCTCTATTCTTTATTTGTTCAACCCTCTAATAAATTTGTTTAACTGAACTGCACATTTGTTCAACTCTGTTAGACATTTGTGCAATCCAATGTTAACTTGCTTATTTGTAAATTGTTCAACTTTGTTAGTTTTGTTCATTTTGCATTTTGTTGACTTGATTTTGGTTTAGCATGATCGAGCTTATATGTTACTAAACACACCGCCTAACATGCCAAACAAATGTTTTGTTCAAAAAATGAATCAATGCCTATTTCTTCAATGGAGGCTCAAGTGGGTGGCGGCGATATCGGGGTGGTTGTAACTCACAAGAGGATATCAAATCCTTCTGATTATTACAAGTCACCATACCTTGACAGGCATGTTGTTTTGTTTAAGAAGCTATCCTCTGATGTTGAAAAACTTTTCTCTTGGGTGACTCGTGATATTGCTGATGTACAAAGATAACGAAACACTTTAAGGTTCTATTTTATGATTTTTGCTTTTCTTTGCTATTAGTTAATAATGTGCTCTATTTTTGTAGCTCTACTGTGTTTAATATGTGCGACATGACTACTATCAAAAAGGACTTTAGAACAATGGCTATAGGTTCTGAAGTCGTAACCAATACCATTGATAAGTGGTGCACTTTCTTAAACACTGCTGAGGAGTTGCTAAAGAGTGATCAAAAGCCACTGAATTTTTTCTTGTCCTTCGAGATCACAGTATATATATGTTTTTTTGTTCATCTCATTATTCGATTTGTTCAAATATAATATTGATTTGTGCATCTGTCTAATCTCTTTTATAAACTTTGTATGTATACATATGTGGTTTCCCCTTATTGGGTGAAAAAGAAGGCCAAACATTTTTTGTTGCAATGGTTGATGAAACTATAAGGAAATGGAAGGGGTCTGATCCTCACACCGTTGGTCTCGTAAGAATTTCTAATACAAATCTTTTTTTTTATATGCATGATTCTGTGCGTCTTTTTTTAATTTGATCATTTTGTTTAATTTGCATGATTCAATTCTTCTTCCCTATATGCTTTTCTGAACACTTTTACTGCATTGTAGTGAACTTGAACTTCAGGCTTGCACATTCTTGACAACTATGCAGTAGATGTGATTGTAGGAGCAAAGTACGGTGATGTGCCTTCCAAAGTGGTTAGTCCTTCTTATTCTACTCTATTCCAAAGTGTTTGTTCAATCATGTTCATCATTTGTTCAACCATGTTCCATATTTGTTCAACCCTATTTGCAATTTGTTCAAATGTATTGTTCTATTGTTTAATTTTGTGTATGAATTTGTTCATATCCATTTGTTCAAATGTTCTCCATATTTGTTCAATTCTATTGCACTTTTGTGCATCTATATTACATATTTGTTCAACTCTTGTGAACTTTCGTACGAATGTATGTTTTTTTTTCTATTTATTTTTTGTAGAGGAAATATATGGTTTATTACCGGAAGTACCACAAGATGGATCACAAGGCTTCAACCTTGTCGGATGAAAGTAAGGTCCCTTTTGAACACTTAAAAATGAGCTGGAGGGACACATCAAACAAGGTAGATTGTGGGATCTTTCCTATGCGTTACATAGAGACATATTTTGGTAATGTCTTATCTGGGTGGGAGTGCGGTCTGAAGAAAGAGGATCAACAACACCTAGATGATCTCAGGAAAAAGCACTACTATGATATGTTGATCACTCCTTGGAACCCGTACAAATCCCATGTAGAAGAGCATATCAAGGACTATGTTATTCCAACGCTGGTACGTACCAGCTGATCGGTCCGGATCGGAGGGTCAAAATTACAATTTATAACCGAACCCCGTAGTAGTACAAGGTAGCGTGTCGAACGCTCGGGAGTTTGTTCGTTGAGTGAACCAAAAAGACTTAAAAAGGGAAAAGAAAGCTTAAAAACAAGGAAAATCAAAGGAAACCTCTCGGGACCGACATTGGTCACTTCGGCCCGAGATGGATCGACGATGGTTTACACGGGACCGACACTGATGGCCCGAGGTCTGGGTAAGTCGAACTAGGCAAATATGGAGAGATCGGTCTTGGGTTTTTGGGTTCCTTCCCTAACAAGATATGGGTAATTCCACCCCAATTCAACCAATGAGTGTTAATCCTCGTAGAATCGAGGTTGTCCGCCTTCGATCCCGCCACTCTACACATCGACCCTAGCGAATTTGATCTCCCTTTCGATGCAAGGTCAAGTGATAGGCAAAAGATCGCTTCCGTTCACTCTTGCCAATCACAAGCCCTTGATCCCTTGTTTTCACAAGAGATTGTAGCTCTATGTAGAGTGGATTCCTAGATCAAGCACTCAAGGCTATGGAATTGGGGGTTCAAACCCAAACCTAGCTAGGGGTTTCCCCCATAGCCCAAGACTAATGGAATCTACTACATAAGGATAGAGTAACAAGCAATCCAATCACAAGGCAACCAAATCTCAATCATCCAACTCAAATCAAAGCCAAATCTCATTCAAATCAAAGGGAATTCACAAGATCCAAACTCAAATCCACAAATTGCAAATCTAAACAAGTTCAAACTCACAATTCCTTCCTAGATCTACTCCTCCACCGAATTTCCTTTTCTTCTCCTCTCCTTTCTTCCTCCTTACTCTCCAAGTCTTCCTTGAGCCTTTGAGAGTGATTAAATGTGTGTAAACTTGGATAATCCTCTAATTGTCTTCTCTCCGTTTAATTAGGGGCCAAGAATATCTAAAAATGAAATAGGGCAAAAGTGGTAGATCACATTTGTGTGCCTTGGTGCCCAATCTACACTTCACCGACTTGGACCGACACGGAGCAACCTCGGGCCCGACTTGCCACACCTCGGTCCGGGTTTCCATGAGTCGATCTCGGGCCCGAATTGTTGGGCACCTGGATCCTGGCCTCGGTCCTCTTCTCTTCTTGGCTTTTCTTGAACTCCTCTTCGTTGATCGCTCGGCTCTTACTCTCCTTTGTGCTCATGCCTTGCTCCTCCTTAGGGACTCCTTCCGAAACCTCCTCAAAACTCGCCAAATCACCTACAAAATACACCAAATTCGCATATTCTCCGAATCTCATAGAAAATCGGAATCTAAGCTAAAAAAGGAACAAAACTAGCAAAGAAAGGAACAAAAGACACCTATTTACAAGGGAAATTAGCCACTAAAACTCCACCAAAATGAGAGACATCAGAATACCCCATACTTAAACTTGCTTGTCCTCAAGCAATAACAATGTAAGCAAGACCGAAGCATAATCTTCAAGTAAAGCCTCATATGAAAAATCAATCAAGCACTAGTGATAAATATGCAAGCAAGATTTTATCATCACACATGATCGAGTGCTCAAGGAATTAAGTCAAATGTAACCAAGCCTCACTTTAGGGACATGATAATGTGTATCACTCATCATTTGTTTAGGTATAGTAATGAACACTCAAACTCAAGAATCATGCAAGTAAAGACTTTAATATTGAAGCTAATATCACCAATTCCTCCACCTAGAGATGCCTATTACAATGCACACAAAGAATATGAACTTGGCTAAATGGAGGTCCTCAAAGAGGTTCCATTCGGCCGGGTTGTAATGGGGCTTTTGGTATTTCTCAAGGTGGGAATCATTTTGGTCTTGTGGTGCTTACAATGGGGATTGAACTTCCTAATCTCTCACCAACTTCACTAATTATTCCACTTTCAACTTTGCTCACCAAAAAGACTTAACAATTTCTCCTTTCCACCCAAACTTCACTTAACATTCCACTTCATTTTTGCACTTAGGCTTTTTGTTGGATTTTTCACACTTTTGCACTTAGGATCGACTTTCACACTATCTTGGGCCCGAGGTCCTTTTGAACTCGGTCGGGACCCTTTTCTTCACTTAAGCACTTTGCTTTCAATCCACTACTTTTCCAACATTTCTTTCTTTCTTTCTTTTTTTTTTCACTTTAACTCAACAAAGATGCACTACCCACTTGGTTTATAACTCCATTTCTTGCCCTTTCACCAAAGAGAATCTCAACTCTCCAAATACATTCCCAAACCTTCACTAAAGTCCAATCCCGTAAGGGTCAAGTCATATAGGCTAGGAATCATATTTTTGAGGAGTTTCAAACAAAGGTCTAAGGCTAGAACGGGGCTACAAACAACGGTTTATCTTCAAGGTAGGATATGGAACATTTTGTGACTAAATGAAATAAAGTTCAAATTAATGCGACAAAGCATAGAACAAATCTCATATTGGTCTTGGAAAATAGATAAACACCGCAATAGCAAGTTTTACTAAGCATGCATGAGCTAATCACACAAGAAACATGAGGGATATGCAATAATGAACAAGCATCCCTAAAATGGCCAAAAATCATCTCACAAGGTTCACTCAAACTTGGTTGCATCAAAACTCATCATAGAACTCATGTGCTCAATAAAAACATGCAAGATATCACATAACATAAAAAACAACATCTATTTAGAGGCTAAACCATAAAAATATGCAAAGGACTTTACATGCTCACATCATAATTAGCCTTCTTTAGACATCTAAGATGGGAATTCCTAGTCCAAAAACAAAATCTTTTTGGCATTTTCACACGAAATTTTTCAAATTTTTATGGATTTTTGCAAAACTTTTCTCAAAACAAAACAACTCATCCATTCAAACCAAATCAAACTCATTCATCATTCATACCATGCCACTATCCAAAAGAAAACATCCCAAAACAAACTAAGAACAAACACAAGAAACCTACACATGAAACTATGAGCAACTAACCCCACCCCATACTTAGAATTTTGATGTCCTCATCAAAACAAAGAAATCAAAACTCAAAATAAAAGAGAAGATAGTTAGAAAAGCTCACAATTTCTTATTCTTGAATGGCATGTCTAGATTTGGTCTGCGAATGGGAGAGCTCATGAGGCTCTAACTTCTTCACTTGGATCGACTTTGTCATAGAACTTCTTCAACCGATGACCATTCACTTGGAAAACTCATCCATTCTCATCAACCACATCTACCGCCCCTTGAGTATGAATTCGGTGAACCACAAATGGTCCATTCCACCTAGTCCTTAGCTTTCCGGGGAAGAATCTAAGTCTTGCATTGAAGAGAAGAACCTTATCACCAACTTGATAGGTCTTTGGAACCAACTTCCTATCATGCCACTTCTTGGTCTTCTCCTTATACAACTTAGCATTCTCATAAGCCTTCAACCTCAATTCTCCCAACTCATGGAGGTCTAGGAATCTCTTTTCACCGGCCAAATTGACATCCCAATTCATTTCCTTGAGAGCCCTCTTGGCCTTGTGCTCTAGCTCCACCGGAAGATGACAAGCTTTGCCATAAACTAAATTGAAGGGTGTAGTCCCCAAAGGCGTCTTGTAGGCGGTTCTATAAGCCCAAAGTGCATCATCAAGCTTAGATGCCAATCTTTCCTTGACCTAGACACCTGATCGGTCCGGGTGTGGTGGTCAAAATTTAAATTTATAAACCGAACCTCACTTGTAGTAAAGAGGTAGGGTGTCGAACACACGGGAGTTCGTGCGTTGAGAGTACCCGAAAGACTAAAAAGAGATAAAAGAAAGGCAAAACAAGGAAAAAGACAAGGGAAATCACCTCGGACCGACACAGGTCACTTCGGTCCGAGGGTGGATCGAGGTTGATTGGCCGGGACCGACTTCACTCAACATCGGGCCCGATGACTGGGTAACTCGATTAAGCTAAAATGGTAGATCGGTCTTGGGTTTTTGGGCTCCTTCCCTAACTAGACTTGGGTAATTCCACCCCAACTCAACCAATAAGTGTTGATCCTTGTCAGATCGAGGTTGCTAGCCTTCGATCCCTCCACTCTACACTTCGACCCAAGGGAGTTTTCACTCTCCTTCGATGTTAGGTCTAGTAATTGGGTGAGAGATCACATTCGCTTACTCTTACCAATCACAAGCCCTATGTCCCTTGTTTCCACAAGAGAATTGAAGCTTAGTGTAGAGAGGATTCCTAGATCAAGCACTCAAAGGCTATGGAATTGGGGTTTCCTACCCAATCCTAGCTAGGGGTTTCCCCATAGCCCAAGACTATGGAATCTACTCCATCAAGTAAGAGTAAAAAGCAATCAAATGGAAATGCAAGCAAATCTCAATCATCAATCTCAAATCAAACTCAATTTGCATTCAAAATCAAAGGGGTTCACAAGATCCAAGTCTTAATTCTACTAAAACCTAAGCAAATCAAGTACAAACTCACTAAAGCTCTCTCTAGCTCCACCGATTTCCTCCTCTTCTCCTCCTCCTTTCTTCTCCTTGCTCTCCAAGTCTTCCTTGAGCCTTTGAGAGTGATTTGGTGTGGGATTGTTGTTGGATGATTTCTAATCTCTCTCTAATTATCCTCTTTTCTTGATTGGGGACCAAGGAATTCCAAGTTAGAAGAAGGGCAAAATTGGAAGTTCACCATATTTGTGCCTTGGAGCCTAATCTTCACAATTGCCGACTCGGACCGACACGGGACAACCTCGGGCCCGACGTTGGGAACGTCAGTCCTATGCTCTGGTTGCTCGATCTCGGGCCCGATGTGGTGGTACTCGGTCCTGGGCCTCGGTCCTTCTTCACTTCTTGGTTTTCCTTGGGTTCCTCTTCATTCTTGGTGTGACTCTTCCGTTCCTTGGCTCCCTTGCTTAGCTCCTCCTTAGATGCTCCTCCAAAACGTCCTCATTTGCTCCATTTTTCCTACAAAACATAACAAACTCGCATAGTTTCCGAATCTTGAAGAAAACCGGGAACTAAGCTAAAAAGGAATAAAACACACAAGGAAAGGAATGAAAAACACATATTTACAAGAGAAATTATCTACTAAAACACCACCAAAATGAGAGACATCAGAATACCCCATACTTAAACTTGCTTGTCCTCAAGCAATAACAATGTAAGCAAGACCGAAGCACAATCTTCAAGTAAAGCCTCATATGAAAAACACAAGTAAGCACAAGTGATAGACATGCTAGCAAGATTACATCATCACACATGATCAAGTGTTCATAGGAATAAAGTCTAATGCAACTAGGCCTCACTTTAGGGATGTGGAAATGTGTATCATTCATCATGTGTTTAGGCTTGAAAATGAACACTCATACTCAACAATCATGCAAGTAAAGACTTTACCATTGAAGCTAATATCACCAATTCCTCCACCTAGAGATGCCTATTACAATGCACACAAAGAATATGAACTTGGCTCAATGGAGGTCCTCAAAGAGGTTCCATTCGGTCGGGTTGTAATGGGGCTTTTGGTATTTCTCAAGGTAGGAATCATTTTGGTCTTGTGGTGCTTACAATGGGGATTGAACTTTCTAGTCTCTCACCAACTTCACCAAATTATTCCACTTTCAACTTCACTCATCCAAAAGACTTTGATTTTTCTTCTTCTTTCAACTTTCAACCCATACTTTCACTAAACATTCCACTTCATCTTTGCACTACACTTTTTGTTGGATTTTTCACACTTTTTTTCCACTAGGATCGACTTTGAACTCACATCGGGCCCGAAGTCCTTTTGAACTCGGTCCGACCCTTTTCTTACACGTAAGCACTTTGCTTTCAATCCACTACTTTTTTCCAACTTTTCTTTCTTTCTTTTTCAATCAAAGATGCACTACCCACTTGATTTATAACTCCCTTTTTGCCCTTCACCAAAGAGAATCTCAACTCTCTAAATATTCTTCCAAAACCTCTCACTAAAGTCCAATCCCATAAGGGTCAAGTCATATAGGCTAGGAATCATATTTTTGAGGAGTTTCAAACAAAGGTCTAAGGCTAAAAAGGGGCTACAAACAACGGTTTATCTTCAAGGTAGGATATGGAATATTTTGTGACTAAATGAAATAAAGTTCAAATCAATGTGACAAAGCATAGAACAAATCTCATATTGGTCTTGGAAAATAGATAAACACCTCAATAACAAGTTTTACTAAGCATGCATGAGCTAATTCACACAAGAAAATGAGGGATATGCAATATGAACAAGCATCCCTAAAATGGCCAAAAATAATCTCACAAAGTTCACTCTAGCTTCGTTGCAAAAGATCTCATCCAAGAACTCATGTGCTTAATAAAAAACATGCAAGATATCATATCACATTAAAAGCAACATCCATTTAGAGGCTAAACTATCCAAAAATATGCAAAGGACTTTACATGCTGATATCATCATTAGCCTTCATATGGACATCTAAGATGGGAATTCCTAGTCCAAAACCAAAATCTTTTTGTTGTTTTCACACTATTTTTCGAATTTTTATGGATTTTTGCAAAATATTTCTCACACAAAGCAAACAAACTCATCCATTCATACCATAAAATTCAATCATCATTCAACATCTCATCATGCCACTATCTCAAAATGAAACATCCCTTAAACAAAACATGAGAAAACACATGAAGCTACACATGGAACTATGAGCTACTAACCCACCCCATACTTAAAATTTTGATGTCCTCATCAAAAGAAATCAAAACTCAAAAGTAAAGAGAAGAGTAAAGAGAGCTCACAATTTCCTTATTCTTGCATGGCATGTTGAGGTTTAGTTCGCTAAGAGGATAGCCCATGTGGCCCTTACTTCTTCACTTGGGTCAATCTTATCATAGAACTTTTTCACTCGATGACCATTTACCCGAAAGATCCTTCCATCGTCACCCATCAAATCTACCGCTCCTTGAGAAAGTATTTGATGTACTACAAATGGTCCGCTCCACCTGGTTCGAAGCTTGCCCGGAAAGAACCGAAGTCGTGCATTAAAGAGAAGAACCTTGTCCCCGACTTGGTAGGTTTTTGGGACCAACTTCCTATCATGCCATTTCTTAGTCTTCTCTTTGTACAACTTGGCGTTTTCGTAAGCCTTCAAACGCAACTCTCCCAACTCATGAAGGTCTAGATGCCTCTTCTCTCCGGCGAGATTCACATCCCGATTCATCTCTTTGAGAGCCCAATTGGATTTGTGCTCCAATTCTACCGGCAAATGGCAAGCCTTGCCATAGACTAAGTTAAATGGTGTAGTCCCTAGAGGCGTCTTGTAAGCGGTTCTATAGGCCCAAAGTGCATCATCAAGCTTAGATGACCAATCTTTCCTTGACTTAGACACCGTCTTCTCCAAGATAGCCTTGATTTGACGATTTGAAACATCCACTAGCCCACTTGTTTGAGGGTGATATGGAGTAGCAACTCGATGAGACACCCCATACTTAATCAATACATTCTCAAAGCATCTTTCAATGAAGTGTGGGCCACCATCACTAATGAGAACTCTCGGCACGCCAAATCTAGCAAAGATGTTGCTCTTCAAGAACTTCATCACAATTCTTGCATCATTGGTCCTTGTCGGAATGGCCTCCACCCATTTAGAGACATAATCAACGGCCACCAAAATGTACTTGTACGGGCCCGACTTTGGGAACGGTCCCATGAAGTTGATCCCCCATACATCAAAGAGCTCCACCTCTAGCATTCCGGTTTGCGGGGTCTCATTTCTCCTTGACAAATTTCCTTCTCTTTGGCACTCCTCACATCTCTTCACATACTCATGCACATCCTTGAACATGGTTGGCCAATAGAAACCGCAATGAAGAATTTCAGCCATGGTCTTTGAACTCTTGGCGTGCCCTCCGATTGGTGAAGAATGGCAATGGCAAATGACACTTTCAAAATCCTCACGTGGTATGCACCGTCTATAGATTCCATCGCTCCCTTCCTTGTATAGGTATGGATCATCCCAATAATATTGCCTAACATCATGTAAGAATTTCTTCCTAGCCGAGTAAGACAAATTTGGTGGGATCACTCCCCCTACAACAAAGTTAGCGAAGTCCGCAAACCAAGGGGTAAACCCTCGTTTCACGGTCTCAATAGATAGAAGACAAGTAGGAGGTGAAGATTTAATCAATTGAGGACGAGAAGGAATGGCAACCGAGTGAAGGATCTTACTTGATTTCACGGATCGACATTGCAAAGTGTTGAGCCCGACGTGGGTGGATGTCGCTCGATTAGCACATTTGCACAATTCTCCTTGGACCGACGTCGAACACCTCGGGCCCGAGGTACTGGGTAACTCGGTCCGAGGTTCCATACTCCTTGCCCGACGTTCCGGCGTAGTCGATCCCTCCTTGTCCTCCTTTTTGCATCTCAGTAGTCCTTAATCCGCCCTCATGTTATCTATTTTCACACCATCCTCCATCTCATTCATGTATTCCACGGGCAATCGAGATAAATGATCGGCCACCAAATTCTCCGAACCCACCTTATCCTTGATCTCATGGTCAAACTCTTGAAGAAGAAGCATCCATCTCAAAAGCCTTGGTTTTGCATCCTTCTTTTTCATGAGGTACTTGATTGCCGCATGATCCGTATAAACTACCACCTTAGATCCCACAAGATATGATCGGAATTTCTCAAATGCAAACACCACCGCTAGGAATTCCTTTTCCGTAGTCGTGTACTTGCATTGAGTTTCATCCAAGGTTTTACTTGCATAATAGATAGCATGCAACTTTCCCTCCTTTCTTTGCCCAAGAACGGCTCCCACGGTAAAATCACTTGCATCACACATCACTTCGAAGGGAAGATTCCAATCGGGTGACGCCATGATTGGTGCCGAAACCAAAGCATCTCTCAACCTACAAAAAGCACTCATGCAATCCTCGGAAAATTCGAAGGGAACATCCTTCATTAAGAGGTTAGATAATGGTTTTGAGATTTTAGAGAAATCTTTAATGAAGCGTCTATAGAAGCCCGCATGCCCTAAGAAACTCCTAACATCACGCACACAAGTAGGTGGGGGAAGTTTTTCAATTATCTCAATTTTGGCCCTATCAACTTCTATTCGTCTACTAGAAATGAGATGTCCTAGAACTATTCCTTCTTTAACCATGAAATGACATTTTTCCCAATTAAGCACAAGGTTAGTCTCCTCACATCTAGCCAACACTCTATCCAAATTAGCCAAGCAAGCGTCAAAAGAGGAACCATAGACCGAAAAATCATCCATGAATACTTCCACTATTTCCTCTACCATGTCGGAGAAGATAAACATCATGCACCTTTGAAACGTTGCCGGAGCATTACACAAACCGAACGGCATGCGTCTATAGGCAAAGGTTCCATAGGGACATGTAAAAGTCGTCTTCTCTTGATCATCGGGGTGAATAGGAGTTTGCCAAAATCCACTATACCCATCAAGGTAGCAAAAGTATTCATGTTGTGCTAATCTTTCAAGGACTTGGTCAATAAAAGGAAGGGGGAAATGATCCTTACGAGTTCCATTATTCAATTTTTGGTAATCAATGCACATGCGCCATTTTGTAGTGGTTCTTGTAGGAATCATTTCTCCTTTCTCATTTTCAACTACGGTTAATCCACCCTTTTTAGGAACTATATGCACGGGACTAACATATTTGCTATCCGAAATTGGGAAGATGATTCCCGCATCCAACATCCTAAGTATCTCACTTTTAACCACTTCTTTCATATTAGGATTTAATCTTTTTTGTGGTTCAATAGTGGGTTTATGGTTGTCCTCCATGTAGATCCTATGCATGCAAATTGATGGTGAAATTCCCTTTAGTTCCTCTAATGAATACCCTAAGGCTCCTCTATGCTTTCTTAAGACCGCTAACAATTTAGACTCTTCCTCATCATTCAAATTAGCATTCACAATTACGGGCAATGAAGAGTTAGGACCAAGGAAGGCATACCTCAAGTCCTTTGGAAGCTCCTTTAGTTCATGTGAAGGCTCCGGGGGTGCTTGGGTTTCCTCCGTTTCGGCCTTAAACACCTCCAAGTAGGACATTCCACTCTCCACCTTCTCATCTTCCTCTTGATTAGCGACCTCTCCTTCGTTCTTCACTTCAACTCCATAGGGTGGTGGGATAGCTTTCAACTCTAGCTTCCTTGTACTTGGCTTGTTAGATATAGCTTCCCATTGTACTCCACTTGGAAGAAATTGGACCATCTTGGCTTCTCTATGCAAAGCTTCCCTCGAAGTGGGTTTGAAGGAGAAATCGAGCTCAACCCCTCCAAATTCAAGGGACAAGTGACCTTTCTTCACATCTATTACGGCCCCCACCGTAGCAAGGAATGGCCTTCCCAAAATGATAGGCTCTCCCGGTACTTCTAGCATGTCAACCACAACAAAGTCCGTCGGAACATAATGTCCTTCCACACATACCGGGTAATCTTCTACCACTCCAATCGGCTCGATTGATGTCCCATCAGCTATAGTCAACCTCATGTTGACCGGAGCAATGAGGCCCATAGCGGTAGACTTCCATATGGTGTACGGTATAACACTTGTACTTGCTCCAAGGTCACACAATGCTTGAAACTTTCGTGAACCAATGCCCACGGTGATGGCAAATCTTCCGGGATCACCTAGCTTTTGAGGTAGCTCCAAGATCTTCACCTCATCTTGCATCTCTACAATTGACCTTTTCTTGCTCAAAATTTCCTTCAAGAACTTTGCATAAGATGGCATCTCACTTAGAGCATCGGTGAATGGAATGGTGATGTTCAAGCCTTGCAAAAGCTTCAAGAACCACTTGAATTTGCCCTCAACAATCTCCTTGGGCTTCTTCAAAGGATATGGAAGAGTTGTGCCACCTTGTTTCTTGGTTGGATCCACCTCCTTGGACCGATCTTGGCTTCTCTCAACATCTTCATCTTGGACCGACGTTGGATCAACTTCGGGACCGATTTCAGGAACCTCGGTCTTGGGGCAGAGCACATCTGGGTAACTCGGGCCGACTACAGGGCCCGATGTTTGTTGTTCCTCGGTCTGGGTCAGTGGATCTCCTCCATCTTCAGGATCGATGTTGTGGCACATCGGGCCCGAGGTGCTGGGAACCTCGGTCCGACTTTCTTCTCTTGTCCTTGGAACTTGTGGCTCGGGCAAACTCCGTCCACTCCTTAATCCTATGGCTCGAACTTCATTTTGTTGTTGTTGAGCACGGGGATTCTCCTCGGGTCGGCCCGGGAGTCTCTCTTCTTCTCTTGGAAGTTGATTCGCCATGTGAACAAATTGGTTGTCCACTTGCCTTCTCCAAACACCAAACTCTTTGAATTGGGCACCCATTTCATCAACTCTTCTCTCCACATTGGTGAATTGATTTTTCAAGTCCTTGAACTCGCCTCTCATCTCTTGCGCCCATTGTGGAGTTTGCTCATAGAAACCCGGAGGTCGGTATGGTGGTGGTTGGGCCCTTGGCTCGTTTTGGTTGAAGTTGTTGTTGTAGCCACTAGCTTGGCCTTGGTTCCACCTTCCTCCATTGTTGAAATTGGCTCTCCCTCCGAAGTTCCTTTGAACATAGTGAGCCTCCTCAATTTGCTCGGCCAATCGGACTTGGTGCTCATTTGGACACTCTTCGGCTCCATGCTTCAAAGAACCACACTCTTCACAAGCTCTTGTGTTTTGCTTTTGGTGATAAAGCCTCTTCATCTTGTTCAACTCATCCTCCAAGAACTGGATCTTCACATCTTTATCCACCTCTTCACTTTTTGGATCGTAGAGCCTCTTCGGACCGTCTCCATGGATTCTCACTTCCTTGTTCACTTGATTGACTCCATACATGGCCTCATAATCGGAGAGCTTGTTTAGCAACTCCCACGCTTGCTCCGGGGGCAAGTCAATGAACCCACAATCGGTATGAAGGTTCAATTTATCCTTGGTGGCGGGGTTGATTCCTTGGAAGAAAATGTCTTGAAGGACATAGGGTTGTTGACCATGCGTTGGACATGCCCTTAACATCTCCTTGAACCGATCCCAAGCCTCGAAGAGTGGCTCGTGGACTCCTTGTTGAAAGCTTGCTATCTTTCTTCTAAGCTTCGTCATCTTGGTGGGTGGAAAGAACTTCATTAAGAACGCCTCATTGAGAACCCTCCATGATGTGATAGATCGAGGTGCTTGACTCTCCAACCAATGCAACGCCTTGCCTCCCAACGACCACTTGAAGGCCTTGAGTAGCACGTACTCAAGTGTCTCATCATCCGTCGAGATGGTCTCACATAGGTCCTTGAATTGCTTCACATGCTCGATCGGGCACTCATTCGGTCTCCCTTGAAATTGCTCCCTCTTGATGAGTGAGATGAATTGAGTTTTGATCTCAAAATTCTTTGACACCTCCGGCAAGACGATGGCCGGTTCGGGCACCTTCAACTCCGGATGCATGTATTGTCTAGCATTCCGGGGTTGAGTGTTGATTTGAGCCTCCAATCTCATCCTTTGCTCACGCTCTCTCCTAGCCTCGGCATCTCGGTTCGCCATTTCAAGTTACATTCGAGCCATGTCGGCCCTCATCCTTTCAACCTCCTCATCACGGGCTTGGTCCGCCATCCTCTTCTTCTTTCGGGCTTGTTTGATGATGCTTTCCGGATCACACACAAAGTCGAGCTCAAGTGTTCTTCGGACGGAACGAGCTCGCATGCACCTACAACCAAAGACACAAACAAAACCAAATCAAAACAAACAAGGGGTTTGGGCTAGTCCCTCACCCAAATCACTACCAATCAAAGACTCAACGAAAGAGGGTACCTCAAACAAGTAGAACTCCCCGGCAACGACGCCAAAATTTTGATCGGTCCGGGTGTGGTGGTCAAAATTTAAATTTATAAACCGAACCTCACTTGTAGTAAAGAGGTAGGGTGTCGAACACACGGGAGTTCGTGCATTGAGAGTACCCGAAAGACTAAAAAGAGATAAAAGAAAGGCAAAACAAGGAAAAAAACAAGGGAAATCACCTCGGACCGACACAGGTCACTTCGGTCCGAGGGTGGATCGAGGTTGATTGGCCGGGACCGACTTCACTCAACGTCGGGCCCGATGACTGGGTAACTCGATTAAGCTAAAATGGTAGATCGGTCTTGGGTTTTTGGGTTCCTTCCCTAACTAGACTTGGGTAATTCCACCCCAACTCAACCAATAAGTGTTGATCCTTGTGAGATCGAGGTTGCTAGCCTTCGATCCCTCCACTCTACACTTCGACCCAAGGGAGTTTTCACTCTCCTTCGATGTTAGGTCTAGTAATTGGGTGAGAGATCACTTTCGCTTACTCTTACCAATCACAAGCCCTATGTCCCTTGTTTCCACAAGAGAATTGAAGCTTAGTGTAGAGAGGATTCCTAGATCAAGCACTCAAAGGCTATGGAATTGGGGTTTCCTACCCAATCCTAGCTAGGGGTTTCCCCCATAGCCCAAGACTATGGAATCTACTCCATCAAGTAAGAGTAAAAAGCAATCAAATGGAAATGCAAGCAAATCTCAATCATCAATCTCAAATCAAACTCAATTTGCATTCAAAATCAAAGGGGTTCACAAGATCCAAGTCTTAATTCTACTAAAACCAAAGCAAATCAAGTACAAACTCACTAAAGCTCTCTCTAGCTCCACCGATTTCCTCCTCTTCTCCTCCTCCTTTCTTCTCCTTGCTCTCCAAGTCTTCCTTGAGCCTTTGAGAGTGATTTGGTGTAGGATTGTTGTTGGATGATCTCTAATCTCTCTCTAATTATCCTCTTCTCTTGATTGGGGACCAAGGAATTCCAAGTTAGAAGAAGGGCAAAATTGGAAGTTTACCATATTTGTGCCTTGGAGCCTAATCTTCACAATTGCCGACTCGGACCGACACGGGACAACCTCGGGCCCGACGTTGGGAACGTCAGTCCTGTGCTCTGGTTGCTCGATCTCGGGCCCGATGTGGTGGTACTCGGTTCTGGGCCTCGGTCCTTCTTCACTTCTTGGTTTTCCTTGGGGTTCCTCTTCATTCTTGGCGTGGCTCTTCCGTTCCTTGGCTCCCTTGCTTAGCTCCTCCTTAGATGCTCCTCCAAAACGTCCTCATTTGCGCCATTTTTCCTACAAAACATAACAAACTCGCATAGTTTCCGAATCTTGAAGAAAACCGGGAACTAAGCTAAAAAGGAATAAAACACACAAGGAAAGGAATGAAAAACACATATTTACAAGAGATTATCTACTAAAACACCACCAAAATGAGAGACATCAACACCGTCTTCTCCAAGATAGCCTTGATTTGGCGGTTATACACCTCAACTAGCCGACTTTGTTTGAGGATGATAAGGAGTAGCAACTCGGTGAGACACCCCATACTTGATCAATACATTCTCAAAGCATCTCTCTTAACTCGGTCCGACTCTCTTCCCTTGGTCTTGACACATGTGGCTCGGGTAGGCTTTGACCACTCCTCAACCCAATAGCTCGGACTTGATTTTGGTGTTGTGGGGCATGGGGATTCTCCTCGGGTCGGCCCGGGAGTCTCCCATCCTCTCTTGGAAGTTGAGTTGCAATGTGAGCAAATTGGTTGTCAGCTTGTCTTCTCCATACACCAAACTCCTTGAATTGAGTTCTCACCTCATCCACTCGCCTCTCAACATTTGTGAATTGAGTTTTCAAGTCCTTGAACTCGCCTCTCATCTCTTGTGCCCATTGTGGAGTTTGTTCATAAAACCCCGGAGGTCGGTATGGTGGTGGTTGGGCCCTTAGCTCGTTTTGGTTGTAGTTGTTGTTGTTGTAGCCATTGGCTTGGCCTTGGTTCCACCGTCCATTTCCTCCATTGTCTCCATTGTTGAAGTTGTTTCCATTGTTGAAGTTGTTTCTCCCTCCAAAATTTATTTGAACAAAGTATGCCTCCTCAATTTGCTCGGCCAAGCGAATTCGGCGTTCATTAGGACACTCTTGTGCGGTATGCTTGAGAGATCCACACTCTTCACATGCTCTTGTGGTTTGCTTGAAATGATTCACTTGCCTCCTCTACTTGGTCACCTCATCCTCAAGAAATTGGAGTCTCACGTCCTTGTCAACCTCCTCACTCTTCGGGTCATAGAGCCTCCTTGTACCATCTCCTTGGACTCTTGCCTCCTTGTGGACTTGGCTCACCCCGTACATGGCTTCATAGTCGGAGAGTTTATCAAGTAACTCCCATGCTTGCTCCGGGGGCAAATCGATGAACCCACAATCGGTGTGGAGATTCAACTTATCCTTGGTGGCGGGGTTGATTCCTTGGAAAAAGATGTCTTGGAGAACATATGGTTATTGCCCATGGGTTGGACATTGCCTCAACATCTCCTTGAACCGATCCCAAGCCTCAAAGAGTGGCTCGTTCGATCCTTGTTGGAAACTTGCTATCTTCCTCCTAAGCTCCGTTGTTTTTGTTGGTGGGAAGAACTTCATCAAGAACGCCTCGTTGAGAGCCCGCCATGTTGTGATTGATCGAGGAGCTTGGCTCTCGAGCCAATGCGCCGCCTTGCCTCCTAGCGACCATTTGAAAGCTTTGAGTAGCACATACTCTAGCGTCTCTTCATCCGTCGAGATAGTCTCACACATATCCTTGAACCGCTTCACATGCTCAATCGGGCACTCATTCGGTCGCCCCTCAAATTGGTCCCTCTTGATAAGTGATACGAATTGAGTCTTGATCTCGAAGTTCTTTGAAACCTCTGGTAAGACAATGGCCGGCTCCGGCTCCTTCAACTCCGGATGCATGTATTGGCGTGCATTCCGGGGTTGGGTGTTGAGTTGAGCCTCCAACCTCAACCTTTGCTCACGTTCACTCCTCACTTCGGCATCTCGGTTCTCCATCTCAAGTTGCATACGAGCCATGTCGGCCCTCATCCTAGCAACCTCATCATCATGTAGTGCTTGGTTCTCCATTCTCTTCTTCTTTCGAGCTTGTTTGATGATGCTCTTCGGACCACTCACAAAGTCGAACTCAAGTGTTCCTCGGGCGGAACGAGCTCGCATACACCTATAAACAAAGACACAAACAAAACCGAATCAAAACAAACAAGGGGTTTGGGCTAATCCCTCACCCAAATCACTACAAAATCAAAGAACTCAAAAACTTGGTACCTCAAACAAGTAGAACTCCCCGGCAACGGCGCCAAAATTCTGATCGGTCCTGATTAGAGGGTCAATATTACAATTTATAACTGAACCCCATAGTAGTACAAGGTAGCGTGTCGAACGCTCGGGAGTTTGTTCGTTGAGTGAACCAAAAAGACTTAAAAAGGGAAAAGAAAGCTTAAAAACAAGGAAAATCAAAGGAAACCTCTCGGGACCGACATTGGTCACTTCGGCTCGAGATGGATCGACGATGGTTTACACAAGACCGACACTGATGGCCCGAGGTCTGGGTAAGTCGAACTAGGCAAATATGGATAGATCGGTCTTGGGTTTTTGGGTTCTTTCCCTAACTAGATATGGGTAATTCCACCCCAATTCAGCCAATGAGTGTTAATCCTCGTAGAATCGAGGTTGTCCGCCTTCGATCCCGCCACTCTACACATCGACCCTAGGGAATTTGATTTCCCTTTCGATGCAAGGTCAAGTGATAGGCAAAAGATCGCTTCCGTTCACTCTTGCCAATCACAAGCCCTTGATCCCTTGTTTTCACAAGAGATTGTAGCTCTATGTAGAGTGGATTCCTAGATCAAGCACTCAAGGCTATGGAATTGGGGGTTCAAACCCAAACCTAGCTAGGGGTTTCCCCCATAGCCCAAGGCTAATGGAATCTACTCCATAAGGATAGAGTAACAAGCAATCCAATCACAAGGAAAACAAATCTCAATCATCCAACTCAAATCAAAGCCAAATCTCATTCAAATCAAAGGGAAATCACAAGATCCAAACTCAAATCCACAAATTGCAAATCTAAACAAGTTCAATCTCACAATTCCTTCCTAGATCTACTCCTCCACCGAATTTCCTCTTCTTCTCCTCTCCTTTCTTCCTCCTTGCTCTCCAAGTTTTCCTTGAGCCTTTGAGAGTGATTAGATGTGTGTAAACTTGGATAATCCTCTAATTGTCTTCTCTCCTTTTAATTAGGGGCCAAGAATATCCAAAAATGGAAGAGGGGCAAAAGTGGTAGATCACATTTGTGTGCCTTGGTGCCCAATCTACACTTCACCGACTTGGACCGACACGGAGCAACCTCGGGCCCGATTTGCCACACCTCGGTCCGGGTCTCCATGAGTCGATCTCGGGCCCGAGTTGCTGGGCACCTCGATCCTGGCCTCGGTCCTCTTCTCTTCTTGGCTTTTCTTGAGCTCCTCTTCGTTGATCGCTCGGCTCTTCCGCTCCTTTGTGCTCATGCCTTGCTCCTCCTTAGGGACTCCTTCCGAAACCTCCTCAAAACACGCCAAATCACTTACAAAATACACCAAATTCTCATAGTCTCCGAATCTCATAGAAAATCGGAATCTAAGCTAAAAAGGAACAAAACTAGCAAAGAAAGGAACAAAATACACCTATTTACAAGGGAAATTAGCAACTAAAACTCCACCAAAATGAGAGACATCACCTGCACTCACTGCAGCTCCACCAAGAGGAAAGGGAAGAAGGAAGGGGAAGGGTAGGAGATGATGTTTTGAAGGTCTTGTTAGATTTAATGTAAGGAACATGTTGTTTGTTGACCATATATTTTGAATGATTTCAAACTTTTTTCAGTTTGTATGGAACAAATTATGCATCCTAACTAGTGATTGTGCAACTGAATCAATGTATTGTTCAATTGTATGGCAAGTTTGTCAACTTGATCGTATTGGTGCAACTCTATGACTTCATTGTGCAACTGATATATGTATTTATTCACATGTATAAGTCATTTGTATGATTTCCTATCCAGTCTGCTCATGGATTTCTTTTTAGAACATTAGGCTTTGCCCTCTGTTTGTTCAACTATGTTTCACGTTTGTGTAACTCTAAATCCTATCTGTTCAACCATATACCCAATTTGTGTATTATATCATAAAATTATTATCACTCTAACCTTATCAAGAACAAAGAAAATGACACAGTCATGCAAACACATCAATAGTACTAAATTTTGCTCAACTCAGACATCGGTTTGTTCAACCACGTACCACATTTGTGCAACTCGGTAGTAATATGTTTTTGTACAAGAAGTAAAATATGAACTATTTATTGGAACTATTTGTGCAAGTCATGCTGTTGTGCCTAAGCTTCTTGCATTTTTTTCAAGCCATTTGTTCCTTTGTTCCTTTCTTGATTGATGTCTCTTTCGCTCCTAGCATACGCCCTTTTTTCTTCCTCCCTTTGGTTACCGCTTGTTCATGTGGATACATGTGAACATCGTTAGGTTTGTATCCCAGGAACTTCTTAATTGTATCCTGCTTTGTTGATGTAGATGATTCTCCTACATGTTTGTTAGTATACAATTCTGTTTGTTCCTTCAAAACATGTAATAACTCTTTGAGTTGCTCTGTGTTTTCTCCTATGGTATCAATGCTCGAATGTAGTTCACTTAATATCTCAGTTAGCAAGACATGTTTCTCATTCATCTTCATAGATATTTGAATTATTGCACCATCAATCTCAATGGTTGGGGGTCACAATGAATTTCTTCGTCCATCTAGTCTTTATGTATCTAGGAGGCACCTTTTTCTGGCCAATGTTTTTTAAAAACCAAACACATATATGAGCATGGGGTTCCAATATTCATAAACTTTTTTGCACGAGCAACACAAACTCTTCTGTGGACGTGACATGTTGCATAATGTACACTTTCCCAAACTGACAGTTGACGTGATACTTATGGATGTCGTCTTCCCTGACCAAATCTATTAGGCCACATTCAAACTTCGAAGCAACGATTTTTGTCTGGACATCATAGAAGACACTTATGGCGTAGATGGATGCACAATACTTTTCCAACACAAGCTGTGTCATCAGAGTCGGGGAGCAAGTAGACGATTCAAAGTCTAGCCTTCCTTGTTCACGCCTCTGCAAATCAAGCACACTTTCAAACTGCATCATGAAAATAACTAGAGACGATGGCGACCTAATGAAATGTGAGAATAAGTAGTTTTGGCTTTCTGATCGTGAACTAGTTCTTAAGAGTCCACCCATGCCAACGTGGTGGAAGAATGGAGGTATCCACAATCGATGCAGTTCAAACATGGCTTGCAACCAAATGTTTGAAACAAGCCCGAATTCGCCTATAATAGAATGACACGTCTCCCCGAACTCTTCGCATGTAATTTCATTGCTACATACAAGCTTATTGAACTTGCTTCTAAACCTTTCATTGTTAGTTATATCACTTGTGACCTTCGCCGGTATCTTGAACATTATATGCCGCATGCGGAATTGATGCATAACATTCTCAAACACCCTCTCAGTTGCTTGCTTTACTACAGAGTCTTGATCAGTTAAGATGATAAATGGTTCATGCCCCATAGCTTGTTTGAAGTTCTAAAATATCCACACATATGCTTCCACATCTTCTTTTAAAAGCAATCCAAATGCAAACGTGATGCTCTTCTTGTTGTTATCAACTCAGTAAATGGTACAAATACCATTTCGTACCTGAATGCAAAACAATTAATTTGTTCAACTCTATTAGGTAATTGTTCAACTAGAGTAGCAATTTGTTCAACTAGAATAGACATTTGTTCAACTAGGGTAGAATTTTGTTCAGCTAGGATAGAATTTTGTTCAACTAGGATAGGGATTTGTTCAATTGAGATATGAATTTGTTCAACTAGATAAGTGATTTGTTGAACAACAGAATACAACACATATTAAAACATTGATTTGTGCGACTTGGATATGCATTTGTTCGAATGAGATAAGGATTTGTTCATACGTGTTTGACTTATATGTTGCATCAGCAGAGACGACGTCTCCAAAATAGGAAAATCTTTTTCTTGCTATTACCGTAACAATTTTGTTAATTGTTGTTGTTCATCAACATCTTATTCAAAGTAGAAGGCATCGCACCTCTCCTTTTTCTTGAATAGGTTATCGGTAATCATCTAAGCATCACATCCAACCACAAAAGAGTTCAAATCTCTCTTGAAGTTCTTAAAATCTATTATAGTTGCACTAATCTTAGTGTATGACCCAACAAACTTCTTAGACCTTGTATGACTTGCTTGTGCCAATGTTTTCCTTAATGCAATTCATAATGAATTCTTTATGGAATATAGTGAGCTTCCTATACTTCTTGGCAAAGTCTTTATGTGTATCATCTAACATCATATGGTTGTGATGCTCTTCAAACTTTTTGACAAAATATCCATCCTTTTCAATTTTCCTCGTAGCCATTTTAGCAATACAACCACATGTAGTATTTACTTTTTTCGTCTTGAGTACTTTTCTTCTTCTTCTTCTTCTTCTTCTTCTTCTTCTTCTTCTTCTTCTTCTTCTTCTTCTTCTTCTTCTTCTTCTTCTTCTTCTTCTTCTTCTTCTTCTTCTTGTATTCTTTCTGCTTTTGCAATAATCTGTTTAGTTGCACATATTCTTGTAGTTTATGCAATCTGTTTAGATGATTTCCCTCTAAAGCCTTCTTTGTTGCACAACATGTACTTCCATATTATACTCCCATCATGAGATCGTGTAACAGTTCCGCTATGTGGTTGGAATCCACATGCACGTGCATAAGCTTTATACTCCCTCCGTCCCCAACAGATTGTCCATCTTTCCTTTTCGGATGTCCCCGAAAGTTTGTCCATATTGTCATACTTTCATTTATACTCTATACGTTTACAATTTTACCCTCATACAATCTCATATATTACACTCGTTATTCAACTTTTTTATCAACTTTATCACCTTTTTCCTATAAAATTACAAAATTATCCTCATCCAATCTTATATATTACCCATCTTATCCAACTTTTTAATCCACTTTATCACTTTTTCCCATCAACTATTCAACTTCTACACTTTTTATTAATCTACGACTACGTACAAACGTGCTTTATGGACAAATTTTTGGGGACGGAGGGAGTAGAAGTTTACTCCTTGATGCCAAGTTTGGAACACCATTCCCACATAAGGTCTGAGTTGATCACCACAAAATGGGATGTAATGTGTAGTGTTTTCAAAAGAAATAGAGATCTTCAATCTCTTTTCATCTTCAACTTTACCTTCATTAGAGTAAAAAAAACATAAACACTATAGTAATAAAGGCCACAGGAATGAGATAAATAATTTATTCAACTCTATTCCATATTTGTACATCTATAATGCCGATTTGTTCACTCGTATTCATGTTTTGCTCAAGTGCATGTAAGCATGATTTTTGTGTCTTGCATCTTCATAAATTGTTTAACCTTATATGTTAATTGTTCAACATGCATATGCGGGATTGTTCAATGCAAATGCGGATTTGTTCATATACGTTGTAAATATGTGATAAGACCTTATAATACGCTATGTGTTATCTATTTGTGCAACTATACCCTTATTTGTCAACTGAGACATGGCATTTTTATTGTACGTTATTTGTTCACGATTTATTCAACTATATCCTTAATTTGTTGAATTGAGATATGGTATTGTTCATCTTCCTTATTTCGTCAACATTTGTTCAACTAAATCCTCAATTTATTTAACTCTAGTGCCAATTTTCTATTCCTAATATGATTTTTAAAATTTTTTCATCTACATTTCATATTTGTTCATCTCTAATGACAATTTCAAGCACAACAATCAACTTCGACTGACATCGAAAACAGTTTTCGAGCAGCATTATGAATTTGTGCAAGAGATTCGAAGAAGCTTTTTACCTACCTGATTACATTGCTTTCTTAATTGCCTGAATTCGAATCGGAACTGAGATCTATTCAAAAGACCTGATCTGCTCTCCAAAATCAGATCTGGATGAAGGATTGAAGGAGAGATCGATCAATTGACGAAAATCAATTCAAGTAACAAATCTGTGAAAATCAGATGAGGAATTTTTGAATTTGTCGAAGCTAGATTTTCAGATCTGTGTTCACGTGAACGCGTTTGATTTTTTGTGGAGTGAATAGTGTAAACACGTTCGGCCGAGCAAGTCGCGTGTTTTGGGCCGTTTTTTACAATTTTTTCATTTTAGGTAAAAGATTTTTTTACCCTTTTAGAAAGATTCTATATAGTTAATTAAAATAATATGTTTCATAATTTAAATTATAAAAAAAATACATATACAGGTCAATATGTTTGGATTTGGATTATACATTACCGAGAAAAAAATAAGATCGGGTTTAAATTTAATTTAGAATCGATAAAATGAAGTTTATACTCAGATTACGTGTACATGGTACAGGATTTGTACTAGTTATACATAATAGCAAATCAATTTCTATCTAGCCAAATCTTAACTTTTAAGTAAAGTATTATTATATTATCTTTGACTTTATTTAAGTAATATGATATAAATTTTAACTTTAAACTTATTCTTAATATCAAAAAAATGTTATCACGATTTCAAATGTAAAATATTATGGATGTCTAAATCCTAATAATATTATTGTATATAATTTCATCAATTAGATTATACGTACGTCAAGGAAATATTATCGGTTCTATCCCATACATGATACGTGCAATTGACTCAATATAGCAGATCATTGCTATTGCTTATCTAGTACTGTAATACATTGTATATCTAGATGCGCGCCGTACGTCGTATAATCTATGGTACTAGATCGGACATGGACATTAGACTTCATCATATTATATTGAACATTAATCATCCGCTATAATTATGTAACTAATAAAATATTGTAGCGGAGTACCAGGACCTTGAGTCCATTTAAATAAGTAGATCGAGCTTGCAATGCTCTGAACCAAAAAGCCAATTGTCATCATAACTAATATTTAATGGGGATCTGAGGAGAAGAGAGAATAGAAAAAAAAGTATATCTCCGTAATCTACTATAATATAATACAGTATAAAGCGGAACCCAAGTCTTTGTTAAAATTTGCGCCACGTCATCAACCCTGAATAGAATAATGATTTTATTTTTTGCATTGATTTTCAAAAAATAACATATATATCTTTTTGATATCTTATCCAATTTCCTTATGTATACTTAATATCTTACTCAATTATATATCCTTATACGAATAAGGAAACTGAAGTGATTTTCTTTTATCTTCCTTACAATTTTTTCTTATTAATTAGTATACATTTTTGTCATTATTGAATCTTGAAGAATAGTGAAAAAAATTCACATGTGTCAATAGTATATTCATTAATAATATAAATTTGAATATAAGTATTTTAGAATTAAAATTGTATGAATAAAAGTGCATATGTAGGTCAATAGGTTCGGACTTTGGTCTATCGGATTTGGATTATAAGTTCCCGAGTTAAAAGCGTATTCGTATCAAAATTCGATCTCAAATCGATTAATTCGGTTTTATATTTACATTACCCGTAAATGGTACGGGGTTTGTACTAGTTAAATGGAGAAGTCAGCAATTGGGATTTTCGTAGAGATTGGAGGCAGGAATTATAGAAATTAATTGTTAATGATAGTACTTAATGTGTTTTATAAGTGCTCTCCGGCATCTCGCCACGTGCCACGTCTGTCAACCATTATAACGTCTGTGTTTCTTGTACGAAATGTCAAACCATCTGGTTCTTTCATTATTTTTTTAGTGATTTCCTTGAGAAATTAATACTTAGGCGGGCAAATCATTCATAGAAAAAAGAAAAAAGTTTACGATCGATGCAAAATTGGAGCGTGTTTGGATCCCTCTAATCCAAATTTAAGTTGTTTTCAATCTATACTGTACTAGCAAATGACCCGCACTTTATATGAGAGTGTTTTTTGTTTTTTATTATCTTGTATATGAATTCATTATGATAATTATACTTATTTATCATGTGTCTAATTTTATAAAAAATTGAAATAAATCATTTGAACTTTGAATAAAATTTCACAAACTAACAATTATAAACAAATCAATAATTTAAAATTAACATTTCATTGTAATAGCATTAGATTTTTAATATATAGAGAATACTTCATACAATAAAAAAACAATTTATCTTATATAATGGTAGAATTTGCTACTAATGATGATTTTTAGAAAAATTTAGAACACAATTATGAAAATAATACTTATTACTCATATACTATTTAACTAAATAGGTAAAATTATTATTTTTACTTAAAAATTTAGGATAAAATTAATTTATTAAGTAAATATATAACCATATAATGAGAAGATTGAGATTTATATATTAAGATGGAAGTGCTTCAGCAACTCAAAATTTAGGATAGAACAAATATTTAAATAAATATGGATACGATTATGTATTATGATAAAACTATGATTGATAAGATACTTTTTTAATAAGGGAGTGATGTGGCGCAATATGATGGTAGAATTTGCTTCCGCTTTAGAATATAGTAATAGATAGATATTAGAGTCGAGACCTTTCGAGCCTCCACATCAATTTTGGCTTCACGTCATGGCTAAAATTTAATTTAGAAAAATAAATTTTAAAGTCTTTCTTATCCTTATTAGATGTCTATCATCTACGTACCTTCTTCTTTTTATAATTTCTATCTTTTTCCACCTAATACCTATCCTTTTTACTTTTTTTTATTAGACACTCATTTTTGTAGATCAAAAGTATAATTAGTTTGTTAACTTATTTGTCACTTTGAAATTTTATTTTTATTGTATTTTTATCATCATATATATATTTGTCATCTTTTTTGTCAATCTTTTTTGTCCCATAAATTTGTAATTTGAGTAAGAAATATGTAAAAATTTATTTTTAAAAAAACTAAAAATATATAAAATAAGTTCGTGTTATAATATTCATTTATAAAGTGCACTGATCTATAGCTCTACTATATTTAAATACATTATAATTTTACAAGATCTATTAAATATTCATTTTATTTGAAAAAATATTATGACAGATGCAAGTCTATTTTTCTGAAAGATTTATGCAAAAATAAGTCATAATTAACTTAAATTTTTATTTTTATCATCATATTATCATCTAATTAATTATAAATAAATATATATATATATATATTGACAAAATATCTCTTGAAATTTCATATCATGTCAATATGACTTTTTTAATAATGAAATATATTTTGAAATAAAATGATATTATCTTGTCTATGATTTTTATGTAAGTCATATTATAAAAAAATTTACTTTAATTTTACTTTTAACACCAAATCACGATTTTGGATCAACAAAATATTGTAACGATTTAGGATTAAAAAAACTGATATCAATATCTAATTTCTAATAATATTATTATGCATTCTTGTATCAATTGAAAAATACGTCAAAAAAATATTATCAATCATGTCCCGGATAGGATACAGGCAATAATCTAGTTAACATTATGCCTAGTGCTAGAGTCTTATAGTTTTTTACTTTTATTTTTTTATTTAATGGAGAAGAAAATTATTAATGATAACTTTCTCAAAGTCATACTATGTAAGTATCTAATAAACTTAAATTCCTAGCTAAATGGCCAATGATTAAGTTTCTTTTCATAAATTTAAATTTGTTTCATAGTTTGAATTTAGCCTACTAAAAACGATATACCTTAGTTTCTTTTATTTATTTACATATACAAGTTCAAATCAATTTATAAAAAATTAAGCCATAAGAACATATACTTAAAAAAAAATATGTATTCACTTATTTATATGTGTCCTTTTTTTTTACCAACGACAACCACGAGTTATAAATAAAGAATAGCCAACGATTCATATCGATTAATGAGAAACTTTAGGGGTGCTATGAACCGACTCCAATCGCAAATCGAACCCACCAAACCCAATTAAAACCAAGCCGAAATCGAAATAACCCGAGACCAAAATGGCTGAATCCCAAAATGACCCCACCATGACAATCAAATACAATGTGACTTTTCTAAGGTAAATTTTATCTGGTAAATGCAAATTACATCATTTGTAAAGGATGAAATCTTACCTAAAACCAATTAATGAAATACAACAGACCAATTCTAAATTATTAAAATATCTACCCGTATTAGCAAAACAAACTGACGTCGGTAACTACAAATGATGCAACTCGATCCGCTCCAAATCGCTAAAAAAATCAAATTTAATGCTAATTGCTTCAATTATAACATATAACATGTCTCATACGCGATAATCATTGAAACCCAAATTCAAACAGACCCATGTTAATCGAAAACCAAACACAACTTTATACTTGCTAACAAAAACCTAAACACAATTCGGAACCGCTTTAGTTCCTTTCAAATGTAACTCAACACAGGTTAATCCAAATCCGAACACAACCCGATCCATAATAGCCAAAACCGAATCAACCCCATTAATTGATTTGCACCGATTTAATACCATATAGAATTATCTTGTACTGGATTGAAAAGTTTGCTTATGCATGTTCACATTTATAAATGTAAATTAAAAGGGCAAAATACATACGGAGACCCCTATACTTGTACACAATGTGCAAACGGGCCTTCCTACTTTTTTTTGTTCTATTGAGCACCTGTACTTATCCAATTTTGTTCTATTGAGCACTTGTGTCCCAATTAGTGTCCGCGTGCATTTTACGTCATCTGTTTAATTGTCATGTAATGACCATGTAACACGATTTTTGCCATATAATGTTCACGTAATGCAAATTGAAGCCACGTAACACGTGTAATGCCACGAAACACCGTAAAACACCACAATCAATTTTGTTTTAATGTTTTGTTTATGATGTTTCGTGACATTACAAAGTGTTACGTGGCTTGAATTTGCATTATGTGGACATTAAATAGAAAAAATCGTGTTACGTGATCATTACATAGCAATTAAACAGAGCACATAAAATGCACGCGGACACTAATTGGGACACAAGTGCTCAATAGAACAAAATTGGATAGATACAAGTTCTCAATAGAACAAAAAAAAGTACGGGGGCCCATTTGCACATTTTATACAAGTACGAGGGCCTCCGTATGTATTTTGCCAAATTAAAAGCATGAAACTTATGGAAATCATGAGCATATACAATTAATTTTATTAGAGTATAAAAATATAAGGAACTTTTAACATATACAATAGATATATAAAGTTATTTGTAATTTTGTTATAAAAGTCAAGTTAAAAATGTTTGTATTATTTGGTTAAATTAAGTTAATTAAGCTGTAAAACTTCTACTCCTTCCCTCCTTAATTGGTATCATTAATTACTTTTTATTAATATGTGATTAAAAGCATGGGTTATTTTTTTCCTTATGATATAGTTGAGGATATTTAGTATAAAGCAAAATCAATTATTTCACAAACATTTGTAGTTTTGCACCCTGTATCATTGTTATAATAAAATAATTAACTGAACCCTCCTTTATATAATAAGTTGTAATCATTAATTTTAGAAATAATCTAATTACGAAATGTATTTCTATCCAACAACATTGTTGGGATAGTATTAGTGACGCAATTATTAACATTGGATCAACGATCTCCATCTCTGATTTTGATAATGACAAACTCTCATATGAGTTAATGTTTGTCTAAGTATTGCTCCCATGAACGTTTCTAGGGACTCGATCCCATCATGAGAAAAGGTTAATGAGCATAAGCATTCCCTAGACCTTAGGGACGTGATGGACTTCAATGGATAAACGAACAACGAGTTTCCTGCGAGATAAGGAAGCCGTCCCTTTCGATAAGGAAATTAAATCGGCGCTCAAACTTAAAAGTTCAAATATTCAAATAAAGTCAAGGCCACCCGAAAAAGATGACATCATATGCGGTCGATTCCTCAGAAGCTTCAAATGTCAGAGACAAAATGCATGAAGTCAAGATATCGCTTTCTTAGACTCATCCCAAGAAATAAGTGGAAGATCTTGAGCAAAGGAAGAATTGATTTTCGGATGAAAATGAAAACAAACTTTTCTAGCTATACAACGTAGGAGAAAGCGACAACCTCTAAGGATAGCTCTAAGGGCGTCAGAAGGATAAAACTGTCCTAGGAAGAGTAACCCATCGTATCCCCTATAAATGCACTCACTTGTGTTATAGGTAATGTGACTTCTTATGAGCATTCTCTCTTGAGAGCTTCAAGAACACGAAGAACACCAAAGTATAAAGTGAATGAGAGTGATCTTGAATCTTGATTGAGAAGAGGAAATCTATCAAGAACAACATTTGTTACATAAGAGTGTGTGTTCTTAGGAAACACGTGAAGTTTGAGTTCTTTGTACTTGTGATTATTGAGTTATGTTACGTAAGGCTAGGGTTCAAAGAAAGTTAATTTATACTTTGCCCTATAATAGCTATATGGACTCTTAGATAATACAAGCAAAAGAAGTCATTCAAAATCCTCCATGGAGGTAGAGGTTTATCCTTCTATACTAGTTGGTCTAAGTGGGGTTCCTCTATAAATACTTGCGTCCCTAGTTTGTGTAATTCCTACATTTGTTAATTGTTTTATTTTTCCACTGCACAAGGAAGCTGTCCCGATACGACGTCCTTTTCTATACCTAACGAAGTTCGATCCAACAAACATGTACATCTATATTATTTCCTATATATTTTGGAACAATTAAAATAAAATCATGAATAAATTTGGAAATATTCTAATCAGGAAATAACTTTCTATCTAACAATATACATATCTACTAATTTCTATTTATTTTGGAACAATTAAAATAACATCAAGAAATATTCTTCAAAAACGTATCTGTATCTATAGGAAAATAAATATTATTATTTAATTGACATAATCTTATTTAACCCTCGCACCTTATATGGACAACTTTAATAAACTTATTAGACACATTGGTAAGAAAAATGTTATTATCTACAAAGTACACATTGGTAACAAAAGTATAAATATCTTTATAGTATTTTATAAAATATTATAAAGATATCCTTGTTCAAATAAGTGGACTTTGTAGAAGTAATATTTTTTTTACCAACATGTCTATTTAATTTATTATAGTTGTCCGTACATGATACGGGTGCAACTGTAATTTTCTAAATTATTATCATTACATATGTATCTATATTTTGTATATATTTCTTCAGTTATTCTATACATTAATAAATGTGTTTTGATTTTCAAGATGAAAAATTAAATCAAAAATAGCCAAAAATCGTATATCCAAATTTTCAAATGTATTGAATGAAGGATCGATTTGTATTATGCGGAATTTCAACTTCATAAAAAAAACAAGGCTTCTTATCAATGTTCTCATCATGAATATGTGATAAAATTTTAACTTTATCGCTACCATTACACCAACAAACGATATCGTGATTCCTCAATATGGATTCAATCAAGTTTGTTCCTTTTGCTACCATCCAACATAAGAAATTCAATATGAATTATTTGGTTGGTAAGTATGTTATATAAAAATAGTGTAAAAAATTATGTTTTCATGGTTTCTTTTAGAGTCAAAATAACACACATAAGCGTACCTAATCTTGTTCTTCATAACACACTAAAATCTATAATTAAACACCAATTTAATATATTTTGCAAATTAGTCCTTATCCCTTATCCTTCAAACTCATTCCTGTTCATTTTCACCCCTTACGAAATCGGCTGCCAATCTATGGAATTGAGACTTGGATGCTCCTGATCCACATAAATCCCAGTTCTTTCTGCCGGCAAGGAGATTAAAACCCCAAATTAAGATCAGTGTAATGCATTTGAGTTTGTGACCTGGACGTTCAAATATGTGGCATATTGAGATTGCTCATAATTCATATGGTTTGTTTTTCAGATTTTAGTTTGATTGAATTATTTAACTTTTATGTTATTATTGCAAATTGAATGGAGAAAGAACGAGAATTGTTTGGATTAAGTAAAAGAATTTATTCAAAACTTCAAACTGTACGTCACAAATTCTAATTTGAAAATAAGGGTTTTTGATTTTTCAATTATAGCTGTTGGTGCATGTGGGATGATGGAAGCTAGTGAGCGCTGATGACAGAAGATGGTGGCGGTGAACTAGATGGAGGGCAGTCGTGGTGATGAGAGCTCCAACTAACGAAAGAAAGAACAATACGAGAATAAGAGAAAGATAAAGGAAGAAAAATGGTTTGGGATGTATGGACTGATTTAAAAAATAAGTAAATTAACTGTTGTATTATTGATTTTAGTGTGTTATGAATAGTAGTTATGTAACACCCCTATTTTGAAACCATGGGTATTACATGCCAGTGACTTCGGATTTTCCCATCCAAAGTCACCCAAGGCGGTAGGTAACACAACTCGATTCATATAAAACGAAATATTGAACTTCTATTACATCAAATGCGATTCAATGTTTGATACATGATTAGAAGTCAATGGTAAATGATACAAGATAACAATGTTTGAGTGAAAAAGACATATAAATCATTTTGCAGCGGAAATAAAATGACGGTTAAAAGATTCTTCACAAAAACAAAATAGGAAACTCCAAAATATTTAGAATAACTTGAAACCTCTTGAAAATCTTCCTTCCTTTAAATCCTCGAGTCTTCGTCCTTGGTCTCCGGCAAGCCTGTCTTTACTTCCTGATATTTCCATAAAAGCAAGAAATACCAGCCGACCAATGTCGGAAAGAAAAGAAAGTGGTATTAGTCTAACGCGAGACTAAGCAAGTGGTAGAATATGACTAGGTTCTTAAAAGGCTAAGTATGTCGGCATCAAGGTCCAAAGGGAGTTGAGCGATGCCCGACAAATCAGGTTCTTTTGAGGTTAAGAGTGTGATATAATTTAGAGAACGAGGCTTTATTCGAATACAATCAGATGATATTAAAAGGAACAAATCCGAAGGGAAGTGAAGAACGAGCTTTCTTTTGAACATAGGAAATCACAAGAAAGTGATTCCTCGGAACGAGAGATGATTAAGATTTTTGTTGGGAACTCATTAATGCACATCAAAGTGTAGTAAAAACCTTCATCAACTTATCCTCTCTGAGTAATACAACAATACATTTTATTTTAACGATTTCCGGATGTAGCAACTCATAAGAGTCAAGGGCCACACCCAATACATCTTGTTTTAACGATTTTCGGATGTGGCAACTCATACGAGTCAAGGGCCACCCGAGGAATATCCATTCAACAATTCAATTAATGATTTTTATATGCGGCGACCCCTTGAGCGAGCCTAGAGCCACATAGTTGAGCACCTAGCTAGGGTGCTATCACCCCTCTGAGCGGTAGAGCGGGCAGAGTCATGACCCAGTATTAGGGTATAGGTACATCCTAATACGTTTTTTAGAGGTGTTTTCAGAGACGAGCTCTCACCCCTAATCCCTATTCTAGTCCATTGCAAAGTCTCAAACGAGACATTTAAACACATAAAGGCCGCAATCAATCGGTCCTAAGTCCATGGGCTAGCGCAGTATAGTAACAATGGGGTCATTATTTCTAAACAGCAAATAACCCTAAGTTCATTTTATTTAGCAAACAAGGTGTTCCTAACAAGATGGATATGATAACAGAGGGAAAGGAATTCACAAATATCGAGTAATAAGGGAGAACCATCCACTTGCCTTTGCTTTGCAGAATTCGAGTCCTACGGGTTCGTTCTGAGCTTACGGCGACTCGGGTGCTCAACCTAATTTGGATACGGTTCCAAAGCGATGCGGATTAATTAATATTTAATTTATTTCTTAATCGGAAGAAAATATTTCCTTAGGTTATCATATCTCTATACCCTTTATAAAATGATTTTAAAGCTTCCAATATTAATAACTTAATATTTTGTAGAAGGGTAAGTTAGATTAACACTTAACTCATTTCTTATTCATGATTTGGTCACCTTATTATTTCTTCATTTTTATTATTATCCTTCATGATAATTTGTATGACTTATAATAAGTTATTATCCTCCAATAATTTATTATCTAAACTCCTCAACTTCCTAGTAATTAATTCTAAGACACTATTAGAGCCATGTTAAGATCATAAACTTATAGGTAGTCATCAAATACCTCTTTTTATTTGATAAAAGTCCTTATAGTCCAAGAATATTTGATAAAAGTCCTTATTCATCCTTAATAATAGTTTAGCATTATATAGTCCAAGACAAGGTTCAATTTTTGATTCAAGAGATTTATTCAAACTTAGGATTGGTATTTATATCTTTATATTAACCACCTTTATAAATCAATAAAAGATGTTAATAGGTCAATTAACACCCTTCTCTTCTTTCAGCTGAGAATTAATGGACTTATTAATCTCCTCTTTAATTTACTAATGGGCCTGATTTGTATTCCATTAACTTAAACTAGCACTAATTAAAAGCCCACACCAAAATACAAAGAGGCTAGGCTTGCCTTGATTTTTTTTTTCTTTTACGCAACAATCAAAGGACCACAGCAACAACAGCAACTTCCACGCCAGCAATTACCGACGGCGCCTCCGGCGAGGAGGTCGAGGGCAACGACGCCTCCGGCCACGACGAGAAGGCGGCAGCGAGCGGCCGGTGGGCAGCGACGAGTAGCGGCGGTCAGGGGGAAACGAGCGGGGGCGAGCGGCGGTCAGACGGGGGAACGAGCGGGGGCGAGCAGCAGTCAGGCGGGGAACGAGCGGGGCGAACAGCGGTGGTCAGGCGGGCAGGGCTCGTCCGCGACGCACCCGACAGGCCAGGCAACGGGCCCGCGCGAGCTAGGGCTCGGTTGGGAGTTTTGGAAAAATCAGATTTGAAGGGTGGGTTTCAACGTTTTTGTTTTGCTGAATTCGTTCGGGTTGGAGCTTGATGGCATAGGTTGGGATTTTTGGGAGTTAGATTAGCACAGGTGTTGATGAAGAACAGAGTATGAAATTGTGTTACAAGTGCTGAAGTTGAATGGGGAAACCTCAATTTATAATAGCCTTCTCTAATTCACTACGTAAGGAGGTGTGGGTGTAATGATGAGGGTTGATCTGCTTGATCTCATTTGGCAGAAATTATCTCTGCGTTGTCGATCGTTTACAAGGTGAAGGGCTGCAGAATTTTAGTCTCAGATTTTTTTGGTAGTCAAGCAATACTAGTTTAGTAAAATACGTTCCCTTATTACACGTGAAGCTCTGGTAGCCCAACTGGTAAGGGAAGGGAAAGGGGTCGGAGAGGTTGGGGGTTCGAGTCCCACTTGTCTCTTTTTATACTCTCCCCTTTTTATTCTTACTTTTGGGCTGAGATTTAATTGTTTAAGGGCCTACCCGAATATTGTACTTGTTCCTTGTTCTTTTTTTTTTTCTCTTATATTCTTGAACAATTTATTTTAAAATAATAATTTAATATAAAGGCTCGTTTTTCCATAATTTAATTTGAACGTGTTTTACACTTAATTGGGCGAGGAATTTACTATTGACGACTTCTTGATAGTTGTACGAATAAGGATTTTAAGAAAACTTTATTTCCCTTATTTATGAAAATAGTGGTTATTACAACAGTACCCCCTTAAAATTAGTTTCGTCCTCGAAACTAAGGAGAACTAGGGTTGCCTTGAACTAGGAAAGAATAAGCTCAAGAGCTTCCTTTGTATGAAATAATACTTTATCCTTTAAGTACCCCCTTAAAAAAAAAATTGACATAATTGTCTTATACGCAATCCTTGTTAAAGCTTGCCCTTAGAGGCACATCTAATTAAAAGTATATAAAACTTTCAAAGCTGTAGAATATAGAATAAGTTTTATAGAACACACGTACGATGTGTACCTATACACAAAAAGATCCTTGTCCAATGGTAATTGATCTATTGAAGATATAAGTACTTAGTTTAAACACGTTTACATAATCAAGTCAAAAATTCTATTTTGATATATTAGGAGAAATTGCCATAAGAGCATCTCGGTATTATGACTACAATCACAATTACCAACATATCATTTAAAATTTACAAGAAATTTCTTTTTCCTTAATGATTTAAAATATGGGACTTATCTAAACCCAAAAGATTTAAGGATATTGAATGAAACAATCCATTTATTGGCAAATAACATTGTCTTTCAAACTTTATACAAACTTGCTCGCAAAATATAAATAAATGATTGCCCAAATACATTTTGTCCAAAAACAAAACTAATCGAGGTTCGTAAAAATATACGATTATCATAACATATACTCAAATATCCTATGAATTGCTTTAAACGAAATTTTTTGCTTACTTCCAACTTTTAACACAAAATGTTAATATTCCAAAATTTCAAACTTAGAATTGTAATACATCAAAACACAGTTTTTGAAATTCGGTTTCCAAACTTGTCCTTAAGGAATTATATGATCTTATCCCGCCATGTGATCAGGATGGGGGGTAAAATCAACATAATCCTTTACAACATTTTCATGGGAATAAGACATGTGAGTTTGCCTTACCATGTGATCAGGATGGAAGACAAAACACATTCCTACTCACCACCATGAAAACTGTAAGAAAGTTTAATTCGAAATCTCATGAACAAACTGGAAATAAATCGTTTTATCTTTTTAAAGGAATTTCATAAGAGCTTATAAGAATAACACCTTTATCCAGCATAGCAAAACTATAATACAATTTTGACCCTTTGTATACAGTAGAAACTTAATATAGGAAAAGTTTAACGCGGATTGCCATTTATATCTCCATAGTGTCATGAAAATCACAACCCAAAATGACGTATAGTAACTTTACAACCGTAGGTAAATGATCATACGATAAAATCTTTATTGACCATTAGAGTCTACATCTAGGACATATTGGAATAAAAAGGCGATTATCATAGAGTATAAACACTCTTAAATGACTTTTAAAAATAGAAATACAATTCGTCAGTCATGTTGGAGCATTACCAAATTCATAATTATCTTCAAACAAAACTATAGTATGATTTCAAATGTTCCTTACTTAGAAATACTTAATACATGAAATTGTATCTTTAGTTGACATATGCAAATAGCCAGCTGTAGGATAGAAATCACAATATTGGTAGTATAACACAAATGATTGGTAAGATCGAAATTCGTTGACAATTAGTGTCAAATTCGAAATCATTTCTTTATATTTTTCTTTTTCGAAACCCAACACAAAATCCTTATGATAATAATTACTTTTATCATATAAAAGACTTTTAAAAATCTAAGATCTCAATATTAAGGGTTCAGATTCAATACAAAGATTATGTTCAACTTTAGATTAGAAAAATAATCTAGCACTTCAAAACACAGAAAAACTTTCAACATGAACTCTTTCTTATGGTGCTCTTTTATTTATCAAGAAAAGAATTTCGAAACAATACAAAAGAAACAATTTATTTTCTTGGTAACACATAGTTTCGCTTCCACGTTCCTTTTTGAAAAATAGCTATTTCAACTTATTAATTGATCAAAGTTCACAAGGGTAACATCGATATACCTTTCTATATGATTTCCAAATCTATCACGCTAAGCAAATGTTTTACTTTGACTCTCTCTCTTTTTCTTTATACGAGGTCTGATTAGAAAACTTATTTAAAATGAAAACTATTTTTCAAGATTTCACTTATATCATGCATACTTGAAAAAAAAAGGTATGGCTTATATCAGTTCAAATATGGAAGTTTAGCAACATATAAATGGTTTAAAACACTTGGGCATATCCCACCGATCTAAGACTTGAGATAAGGTTTATTGAGGAAGAGACTGCGTAGTTCAATTATTTTATTTTGATTAAGGTGACTAGTCTATTAGCACCTGACTACTACATATACGAGCTTTTCACTACGACGATGATTCACTCAAGATCTCCTCAATTAGTGTAGTTTAGGATAAGGCATGATCGAATTTGATGAATTTATTCTCCAGTAGAGTCCAACACACTTATGGAAGCGACGAATCTTTTACACCTCGGTGGATACCTCCGGTTGGCACATTTCATACAACTGTTGTCCTTGACTGGGTGATGCCTTAGGGCCTTTCTCTCAAGTTTGTCACAAATACAACTTCTAATGCGGAAAAGGACGGTTATAACCAACCATGAGCGAGTACTTAGGGCTACGCACATAACTACCAAAGAGTACTAGATAGGACTCGGGGTAATGGTCTACTAGAGTGGAATAGGAAGGTGGCAAACCTTAATATAGAATACTCTACGATTCTATATTTGAAGACGAAGATTGGAACGAAACTTTAAAAATCAATTTGTGATTATTTATAATAAAAGGGCTCTCAAAAACAGATTTAGAATGACTTGCAACATACGTATTTTAGAACTAGAAATATTCTTTGAATTATGTGTATAAAACTTTTACTTCCCTTAAGACTTTGAAAATTTATAAGGCTTCTCTAAATTTGCTCTTTCATATCTAACATAATTCTCAAAAGGAAAGAAAATTTATATATATATATGTGTGTGTGTGATTTCAATTTTGAAATTCCCAATAGGAGTTTTGATTTGTAAAAGTTATGAAATCCGTTTTTACTTATGATGTAGAAACTTTCGAGGAGTTCTGTTGAAGCTTAAGGAATTGGATTAATGAAATCAAAATCTGACTTACAAAACAATCATTTACAAATTTTGAATTTAAGTTCCACAAAAAATACCAAATCTAGAAATTTACTTCGAAAGCAATTAGTACTTGAGTGTAAAGCAATTAGAGAAGAGATTTCTTTTGAAAATGATATTTCAAGTTAAAATCTTATTTATTCAAAAGAAGTTTGATAAAACTTCGGTTAAAAAACGTTCGGCTCTGATACCATAACTGGTGAAACGGGGTGTTACATGCCAGTGACTTCGGATTTTCCCATCCAAAGTCACCCAAGGCGGTAGGTAACACAACTCGATTCATATAAAACGAAATATTGAACTTCTATTACATCAAATGCGATTCAATGTTTGATACATGATTAGAAGTCAATGGTAAATGATACAAGATAACAATGTTTGAGTGAAAAAGACATATAAATCATTTTGCAGCGGAAATAAAATGACGGTTAAAAGATTCTTCACAAAAACAAAATAGGAAACTCCAAAATATTTAGAATAACTTGAAACCTCTTGAAAATCTTCCTTCCTTTAAATCCTCGAGTCTTCGTCCTTGGTCTCCGGCAAGCCTGTCTTTACTTCCTGATATTTCCATAAAAGCAAGAAATACCAGCCGACCAATGTCGGGAAGAAAAGAAAGTGGTATTAGTCTAACGCGAGACTAAGCAAGTGGTAGAATATGACTAGGTTCTTAAAAGGCTAAGTATGTCGGCATCAAGGTCCAAAGGGAGTTGAGCGATGCCCGACAAATCAGGTTCTTTTGAGGTTAAGAGTGTGATATAATTTAGAGAACGAGGCTTTATTCGAATACAATCAGATGATATTAAAAGGAACAAATCCGAAGGGAAGTGAAGAACGAGCTTTCTTTTGAACATAGGAAATCACAAGAAAGTGATTCCTCGGAACGAGAGATGATTAAGATTTTTGTTGGGAACTCATTAATGCACATCAAAGTGTAGTAAAAACCTTCATCAACTTATCCTCTCTGAGTAATACAACAATACATTTTATTTTAACGATTTCCGGATGTAGCAACTCATAAGAGTCAAGGGCCACACCCAATACATCTTGTTTTAACGATTTTCGGATGTGGCAACTCATACGAGTCAAGGGCCACCCGAGGAATATCCATTCAACAATTCAATTAATGATTTTTATATGCGGCGACCCCTTGAGCGAGCCTAGAGCCACATAGTTGAGCACCTAGCTAGGGTGCTATCACCCCTCTGAGCGGTAGAGCGGGCAGAGTCATGACCCAGTATTAGGGTATAGGTACATCCTAATACGTTTTTTAGAGGTGTTTTCAGAGACGAGCTCTCACCCCTAATCCCTATTCTAGTCCATTGCAAAGTCTCAAACGAGACATTTAAACACATAAAGGCCGCAATCAATCGGTCCTAAGTCCATGGGCTAGCGCAGTATAGTAACAATGGGGTCATTATTTCTAAACAGCAAATAACCCTAAGTTCATTTTATTTAGCAAACAAGGTGTTCCTAACAAGATGGATATGATAACAGAGGGAAAGGAATTCACAAATATCGAGTAATAAGGGAGAACCATCCACTTGCCTTTGCTTTGCAGAATTCGAGTCCTACGGGTTCGTTCTGAGCTTACGGCGACTCGGGTGCTCAACCTAATTTGGATACGGTTCCAAAGCGATGCGGATTAATTAATATTTAATTTATTTCTTAATCGGAAGAAAATATTTCCTTAGGTTATCATATCTCTATACCCTTTATAAAATGATTTTAAAGCTTCCAATATTAATAACTTAATATTTTGTAGAAGGGTAAGTTAGATTAACACTTAACTCATTTCTTATTCATGATTTGGTCACCTTATTATTTCTTCATTTTTATTATTATCCTTCATGATAATTTGTATGACTTATAATAAGTTATTATCCTCCAATAATTTATTATCTAAACTCCTCAACTTCCTAGTAATTAATTCTAAGACACTATTAGAGCCATGTTAAGATCATAAACTTATAGGTAGTCATCAAATACCTCTTTTTATTTGATAAAAGTCCTTATAGTCCAAGAATATTTGATAAAAGTCCTTATTCATCCTTAATAATAGTTTAGCATTATATAGTCCAAGACAAGGTTCAATTTTTGATTCAAGAGATTTATTCAAACTTAGGATTGGTATTTATATCTTTATATTAACCACCTTTATAAATCAATAAAAGATGTTAATAGGTCAATTAACACCCTTCTCTTCTTTCAGCTGAGAATTAATGGACTTATTAATCTCCTCTTTAATTTACTAATGGGCCTGATTTGTATTCCATTAACTTAAACTAGCACTAATTAAAAGCCCACACCAAAATACAAAGAGGCTAGGCTTGCCTTGATTTTTTTTTTTTCTTTTACGCAACAATCAAAGGACCACAGCAACAACAGCAACTTCCACGCCAGCAATTACCGACGGCGCCTCCGGCGAGGAGGTCGAGGGCAACGACGCCTCCGGCCACGACGAGAAGGCGGCAGCGAGCGGCCGGTGGGCAGCGACGAGTAGCGGCGGTCAGGGGGAAACGAGCGGGGGCGAGCGGCGGTCAGACGGGGGAACGAGCGGGGGCGAGCAGCAGTCAGGCGGGGAACGAGCGGGGCGAACAGCGGTGGTCAGGCGGGCAGGGCTCGTCCGCGACGCACCCGACAGGCCAGGCAACGGGCCCGCGCGAGCTAGGGCTCGGTTGGGAGTTTTGGAAAAATCAGATTTGAAGGGTGGGTTTCAACGTTTTTGTTTTGCTGAATTCGTTCGGGTTGGAGCTTGATGGCATAGGTTGGGATTTTTGGGAGTTAGATTAGCACAGGTGTTGATGAAGAACAGAGTATGAAATTGTGTTACAAGTGCTGAAGTTGAATGGGGAAACCTCAATTTATAATAGCCTTCTCTAATTCACTACGTAAGGAGGTGTGGGTGTAATGATGAGGGTTGATCTGCTTGATCTCATTTGGCAGAAATTATCTCTGCGTTGTCGATCGTTTACAAGGTGAAGGGCTGCAGAATTTTAGTCTCAGATTTTTTTGGTAGTCAAGCAATACTAGTTTAGTAAAATACGTTCCCTTATTACACGTGAAGCTCTGGTAGCCCAACTGGTAAGGGAAGGGAAAGGGGTCGGAGAGGTTGGGGGTTCGAGTCCCACTTGTCTCTTTTTATACTCTCCCCTTTTTATTCTTACTTTTGGGCTGAGATTTAATTGTTTAAGGGCCTACCCGAATATTGTACTTGTTCCTTGTTCTTTTTTTTTTTTTTCTCTTATATTCTTGAACAATTTATTTTAAAATAATAATTTAATATAAAGGCTCGTTTTTCCATAATTTAATTTGAACGTGTTTTACACTTAATTGGGCGAGGAATTTACTATTGACGACTTCTTGATAGTTGTACGAATAATGATTTTAAGAAAACTTTATTTCCCTTATTTATGAAAATAGTGGTTATTACAAGTTATGTTGTTTTTTTATCCTGTATTCCCATATAATTTATTATTTTTCCCTATTTTTTTCGTTTTTTGAACAAGCTAGTTTGTCTATTGCTCATGCCATGCATGTTAGAATTTATGTATATATATAAGTCATAAGGTTTAGAGTCACCATATTGCGTCAAGTAGAATTTTCCACGTGTCGTCCTCATATTTCACCACATGGGATTTTGCCACATGTTGGTCTATCGTTGCTCCACATCATATATTTTTTTTTATTACGTCACATATATATAGGGGTGGGTTCAAATAATACAAGTCTTATAATGCTACAGAGTGGACAAACTTGGACCATTGATCTATATGCATGATATAACATGTCATATGCATGATTATAATAAAACAACCTAGTTACTGACCGGGCTGCAAAGGTCGTTATGCAAGCAATCAAATTAATAACCCTAAATTAACAGACAAGTATATCATGTAAGCAAGAGGTTAAACCCAGAGGAATCAAGTGTTCTCATGCAATTCAGTTCAATTAAGAGAAAGATAAGGGTTTTGAAGAAGGTTTTGATATCAATAATAGGAAAATAGAGAATATTTAATTAGACTTCCTTGACTAATTTCGATTATGATCATAAACAATCACTTGTCCATGGTCCTGGCAATACTTAAACCTAGGCAAGACCACTTAACACAGATCTCGCATAGAGAACAAGAATATGCAGGATATCAAATTAAGCAATCAAGCTACGAGTCAATTACAAGATAAAACAATCTAATCTCTTTCTTAATCCTAGTCCACGGTCCTAGAATCAAGTTGTCTTAACAGAAAAGATAAGTTCACACAAACAATGAAACAAATCAATTAAACCGATAGAACAATGACAATCCAATTAGTTGATTCAGGCTCAAAGAATCATGCAATGCTCATGGAATTAAGTATAAAGAGAAGAGATATTAATCAAGGTAAGAAACTTTACTAGAACTTCACGAATTCATCAAATATGCATCACTTCATAATTGATCCCCAATAGGGATTTAGCTCTCCATAATACAAACTAGAGAATCAATTGGATCTAAGGTGAATCGAAGGTTAATTGAAGTTACTAAAATCCTAGACGCTCCTACATGGCTCGGCCCCGCCGTAGCTAGACGTGGCCATGGAGTGCCAATATGTCCGTTAGGGTCAGTAACAAAGGTGGGCTGGCAGTGGTGGTTGTGGCGCGGGCGGCGAGGACAAAGGGAGGGACGAGGCGATGGAGCTTAGAGAGGGAGGTGATGTTCATACAACCATGGGAGATCCAATCGGTGTGGAACCCACGAGAGGAGCGGAAGGGAGTTGAGAGATCCACCGACAATTTGAGATTTGGAAAGTGAAAAGATAGTCAACTTTTAATCCTGGCCAATGATTTTGTTTTAATTCAATGGTCCAGATCTATCCAATCTGTATCACCCCGACCTATTGTATCACTTGAGCCCAAACATATATATATATATTATCCATACGGGATTAACCTTTCTACCAAATAGGTAAATACAAAGTATTTTTTTTACTAAATAGATAAATTTAGAGATTGGTTTCTACCAAATAGGTATGTATAAAGATTGTTTTGACCAAATAGGTAAATAAAGAAATTGTTTGATGTTCTTAAGAGTGATCTTCGAAGAAGAAGAAGCCCACCAAGAACATCAACTCTTTCAACCTAGAGTGTGGAGTTCCCTAAGGACTAGGAACTCGTGAGGTTTGATGTTCCTTGTACTTAGTTATTGAGTTAGCCTACATTAAGCTAGGGCTAAAAGGAAGTGTAATTAATAACTATAAGTAAGAACACTTGTAGTTTAGAGAAGTTTGTACTTTGCATGTGTAATCGCTGTAAGGACTCTCTGTAATATAAGTAAAAGAAGTCATTCAGAAGTCCTCCACGCAGGTAGTGGTTTACTCACTTAGACAAGTTAGTCGAAGCGGGGTTCCTCTATAAACTGATTGCGTCCCTAGTCATTTACTTCCTACATGTTACATATTATTTGTATATATTCTGATTCCTAGGTTGTTTATTAACGCATACGATCGAACAATTGGTATCAGAGTAGGAACACTTTAGAATTGTCACCAGTTTACATGAACTATGCCCAACATGGAAGATGTTGGCAATAATAATAAAATGGAAGAAGTTTGGTGGAAGGACGCTACGAGAGATGGAGATAGAGAATGAGTCACTAGATAAGGAATGTTGACTACTAGTGCTGGGTAACCATAAAAAAGGGTGACTTCATGTTCAATCTAGACAAAAGTCGATAAGGAAGATGAATGGGGCCTTGACGAATGGAAGGGTACGAAGACTAACGTCAAGGCCATCTTTTTTCTCTAGAATGCTATGTGTTAGCAGGACGCTACCAGGGTTGGGAACTTAAAGACTGCTAAGAAAATGTGGGATGCCATAGAAAAATTCAACGTTGGGACGACTATTATGAAGGAAGACCAAAAAATGAATGCCAAGAGAGATTTCTTTTGCTTTCGCATGGAGTAGGGTTAATCTACCCAAAGCTACACCTTTCGCTTCGAAGCACTTTGCAACAACCTCACTCAGTTGGGAATCTCCTCCACTGAGATCTCTGATAAAATGAAGGTCCAACAAGTCATTGACAGACTTAATGGGGAATGGAATGCTGACCAGACGTTGTTCAAGGAGATCACGTCTAACAAGACTCTTCCCATGAGTGAGATCTTTGGGAAGTTGAGAGCTTATGAAGCTCGAAGAGAGAAGGACAAGGTTGCCAAAAAAGGGGAAAGGTATCACGCTGAAGATCGAGCCCTCCCTCAAGAAGTGTGAAGCCCCATCCTTAAGGCTGTTCGTGCGATGTACAAGAAAGGGAAGTTTTCCAAAAAGAGCTGAGCTTCACTAAAGACAAAAACTACTCCAAATTTTCTAACCATGAGATTAAGGACGTTACATGATTTAAGTGTAACAAGAAATGATACTTTTCCAAGAACTGGAGTTTTGGGACTAGTTCTCATCTCCAAGGAAAAGGGAAAGCAAATGTGGCTGCTAGGGACGAACTCGAGGACCACCCTTAGTCGTTGGCCAGTCCGAACAAGTACATGATGACCATTGGTGAAAACTCAAAGGAAGTTGATGACTATCGAGGTAACCACCAATTCTATCATAAATTCCCTTTCTAGTTATTCCAAACCCGATCTTATTAAACTCTTGACTAGAGTGTTTAAGGGACAATGTCAAAATGCAAGAAAAGATTGTTAATCAAGATGAAAACCACATGGTCTTCAATAAAGAACAATTGTGTGATATGTGTCCTAGGCTGTCGGATAAAACTGATTCCACCTATGAGTTGAATGAATCTCTTAAATGTAAAATTGCATGCTTAAAAACTGAGGCAGACAAACTGAAAGAGGAACTTGGTAGGAGCGAGTGTCCCTCTACAAAAACAAACAAACCAATTGTGTTCCTTCTTGCTTGAAAGGGACTCGGCTTTGACTTAGTTTCCAATATTGTTGATTCTTCGCCTAGTAATTTTGAAGCATGTAAGCCTTCTGAGTCAACTCAGAAGGCTTGAAGAGAGAATTAGAGTCCTAAAAAGTGGCAAGTCTAATGAGAAAGATTACTACACTAACTCAAAGAGCCATAAAATCTATGTTAAAAAGTCTAACGGACGAGGCTCGAGAGTCCCTAACTCAAAACCGGTGAAAAAGAATAAGATTCAAAGACCATATCCATAGTATCACCTATGGAACTACTATAGGACGTGTTGGCATTGTGGAAAGCCTGGACACTGCCAATCGGAGTGTCCTAAGCTTGAAAGTGAAGTGAATAAGGTTGGAAGGCATGGTTTAAGAAGAAAAGTCATCCTAAGTCTAAGACTACTAAGAATTCCCATAGGACGCATGCTAGTTTCTCTTTCAAAATCAAGAAATCTGTGTCAAAGTACGCTAAGTAAGGAACCAAGTAAGGTACCCTAGCTTGGGTCGCAAAGAACCAATTTTTCTCTTTTGGTGGAGGTCAGGAACTACCCATGGATCATCGACAATGGATCTTCAAATCACATGACAGAAAGCAAGATTCATCTCACCTCTATCTAAGAAAGTACACAAGGAGAAACGGTCCCTTTTGGGAACAAGGGCAAGGGAAGAATCAAAGGAATGGGTATCGCCAGAATCAATAAGTCTACAAAAGTCTCAAATGTCAGTCTTGTAGAGGGCGTAGGCTTTAACCTTTTGAGTGTCTCACAAATGTGTGATCAAGGGAACAACTTGGTCATATTAGACTCTCATGAGAAAGAGAAGAGACAATGTGTACGTCCTCGACAATGACTTCAAGCCACCAACGGAGTTGTGCCTAACATTGTCTTCAAAGGATGTTGATCTCTGGCATAGATGGTTGGACCATGCTAGGTTAAGCACCATCCTAAAGTTGTTTCACTAAGATCTTGTGAGAGGACTTCCCCAAATTGATCTAGATAAAGCTAAAGCGCTTGAAGCTTGCATTTAAGGGAAGCATACGAGAAGTTCCTTCAAGCCATAGAACGTTGTGAGTGCTTGAAAAGCCTTTGGAACAAGTCCAAACAATGAAGAAAACACTAAAGGAAATAGAGATAAAGTATCCCTTGAAGTCCCTAAAACCAATGAAGATCGCTCTCGGACTTGATCTCTTAATCAAGGATGTGAAGGAGGAAATGAAGAATCAAGTCTTTAGGGGAACTCAGAGAAAATGCGGATTCTTTAACCCAGGGGTAATGCATTGAGTCAGAAACAAGGGAAGACTCAGAGGAAGAGTGTGATGATCATGAGTGAAACGCTAAAGCAAGAGACAACATGTAAAGGATGCCTCAACTTTTCAAGGAACATCCAGTTGAGTAGATTATTTCATCTCAAGAGCAAGGTGTTTAGACCAAATCAATGCAAACAAATCAAGTGAAGAGAATCAAGCCTTTGCGCTTTTAATGCATTTATCTCTATGATAGAACCAAAGAACATTAATAAAGCACTTAAGTACACTTACTGGATCCTTAACATGCATGAAGAGCTCAATTAGTTTAAGTTAAACGAGGTCTGGAAGGTAAGCCTTCACCCAAGGAATAAGAATGTTATAGGGACATGTTGGGTGTTTCACAACAAGCTAGATGAAGGTGGAAGAGTTGCAAGGAACAAAGTTAGGCTTGTGACTCAAGGCTTTAGGCAAGAGGAAGAGATTGACTATGATGAGACTTTCGCTCCAATTGCATGGATTGAAGCCATTTGCCTCTCATTGCCTTTGCTGCCCACAAAGGCTTTAAGCTTTTTCAAATGGATGTAAAGACCGTCTTCCTCAATGGACATCTCAAAGAAGAGGTCTATGTTGCTCAACTCCCAAGTTTTGAAAGTGAGAAGTTCCCAAAGCATGTGTATTTTCGTGACAAAGCACTGTATGTTCTCAAGCAAGCACCAAGGGCGTGGTACGACAAGTTTGCAACTTTTCTCATGTCTCATGGATACCTTAGGGGATCCATACACAAAACTTTATTCATAAAATGAAGATTCCAAAGACATTTTGATTGTCTAAGTCAATGTCGATGACAAAGTCTTTGGAGCCACTAACCTTGTAATTGTAGAGAACTTCAAGAAGTTGATGAATTGTGAATTTGAAATGTCCCTCATTGGTGAGCTAACCTTCTTCTTGGGACTCCAAGTATCCCAAGTGAAGAAAGTGACGCGGATCCATCAATAGAAATACATAAGGGAAATGCTTGAGAAGTATGGGATGTATACCTTAAAAACCATTGACACTCCCATATCTCCAAACACTTGCCTTGAGCAGACGATGACGGTAAATGTGTGGAACAAAAACTTTATAGGATATGATTGATTCCTTAATTTATCTCACTACAAGTAGTCAAGATATCATGTTTGCGGTTTTCTTATGTGTACGTTTTTAAGCTTACCTAAGGGCATCACATATGAAAGAAGTGAAAAGAATTTGCAGGTACCTCAAGGGACGCAATGGACCTTTGCTTGTGGTATCCAAAGAAGTCACCCCTTAACCTTGTAGCATACTCACATGTAGACTACGCATGACACCTTTTTGATAGGAAGAGCACTTCAGGAATGGCACAGTTCCTATGGTCTTTCCTTGTGTCTTGGGGATCAATGAAGCAAAACTTCGTAGTCCTTTCAACTGCGGAAGTTGAGTAAATAGTCGTTCATGTTGCTCACAAGTGTTCTGGATCAAGTACCAACTTGAAGACTATGGTACGTCCCTTGGTACCGTCCATATGTAATGTGATAACATCAGTGTTATTAACATTGCTAAAAATCATGTTCATCATTTACACACTAAGCATATTTGTATAAGGCATCATTTCTTGTGTGATAATGTTGAAAATGGTCTTATTAGTGTTGAGCATGTTAGAATTAAGGACCAAATAGCTAATATTTTCACTAAGGCACTTGATAGATGTCCCTATGAGGATCTTGGTGTGCTCTTGGGGATAATAACTTTAATTAAACAAATATTGTTCTATTATTCCCTCAATGATTGACTATGTTTTGTAGAAACAATGTTGTAGGGATTCTGTTCATTAATAAAAGCATTTTGCATAAGGATGCTAGTTTAAGGCATTTTGTTTGCATTGCACGAGACTTTATTCATTTCTCTTTTGTCTAAAGAGTTCACCTAATCACCTAACCCTCATTATAGGCCGATATGATGCGAAACTAAGGTTACCCTGACCGAGAGCTAAGCAAACATGTCTTATGACCTTCTATGCTTTTTCTTTTACGGGACATACTTCCTTCATTTTCAAAAATGTTACTAAGTGATCATGAGGACGCTCTTTTAGGCCGATCTAAGAGTCTAAGGAAGTCGTCATCATTTCAGGTGTTTGAAATTTGATAGGGAAGTTGAGCAGTTTTTTTAGGAGAAGTTGAACTGTTTTTGCAAAGAGCAATCGTGGAAGATAGCTGGCATTTGGGGAACCGCACAAGGCTTAATGGGCAAAGAATGCCACGTGGGAGCCCATGGAAGTTTTGCATCGTTCCTACCCGTACTGCCCCTACTTCCTCTAGCATGTAATTTCCCTATAAAGCAATTGTTACCCCCCTTCCGCTTCAGTTTACGCTCTCCAAATTACCTCTTTCATATAACATTTCACCTCTTGAACTCTTCAACCTCTCATCTCTTTGAAACCACTCTCAAACCTCCCAAATGTCTCAAATCTCTTTAAATCCTCAACAATGGCACCAAAATCGCTAAGATTTCAGACTTAAGCAAGATCACCTACAAATAATTGTCTTCTTCTCCTCCAAACCCAGAAAAACCTCACAGAAAACCATCTTCTTGGATCCTCTGGTTAAAGACTGGCTTGAGAAGGAACCGAGAGGGTCTGGGAACCTGGTAGTGAAAGCCATGAAGACGGCGGAGCTCCACTAGAAGGAAAACCTCAACACGAGTTCGGTGGTACCCGCCATCATCACCCATGAGTTCAGTGGTTCAACGACTGACCTCTTCGCTCTCCTCTATGACCTTACCCAGGGGTTTCTTGCTACGACCACCACCTCTCTAAACCCTTTTAGCCAAAGAGGAATAAAATTTTGGTCGCTCCTCTCTCTCCTCCTCCCAAAACCCCTAAGTCCATGACCTTCATCCCCTCATCCAAAAGCAATCCTTCCCTTGCTGCTCAAGTTCCTCAAAAAAGGAAAGTTTCTAGTCAAGCCTAGACAGAGGGTGTTTCCGAAGAAGAAATGGTTTTCATTCGCCCATCAGAGGCCGCCATCGCTAAAGAAAAGGCTAAGGATGATGCTCCTCCTCGGAATAAGATAAAGTTTATTCAGAGTTAAGTTTCGCCCTCTAAGCAGTCGTAGCCGTCCCTTCATTCAACCATGACCACGACAATAATTGTGGCGCCTCCTGCGTTAGTCCTCCCTCAAGTTTCTCAGCCCATGGAGGTGGATGCGTCAAGTAATGAGGACGCTTTGTTGGAGGAGATAAGGGAAGACCTGGAAAAACCTCCTCCTATGCTTCCAAATACCATGCTTCAATTCAGGAAATCGACGATGAAGTCGTCGTAGTCGAGGCACCGTCCCAAGGAAAGGACACGCCCCCAGCCAAAAAGGAGGCTTCAGCTACTAAGCCCTCCAGAGTTTCTTCTCCCCTTCCTCCCACAGTCTTTGAGATTGAGGAAATACAAGTAGTAGGGACACTCCCTGCGGAGGTCCCTAAACCATCTAACTGTCCCTCCTCTCTTGCTAACACAGATGAAAAAATACAAAATGAGGAGAGGGACGCTCCGTCTAAGTCCCTTGAGGAAACCTTCTATGTCCAAGAAGACGAACGACAGAATGATAATGAGGAAGATGTTGATCCTTAGAGAAAAGACGATGAGATTAGGAACCCACCGTCGAGGGCCCCTAGCTACGAGGATGCTTATGAGGTATGGGCCCATTGACTTGAATGGTGTCGTTGCACTAATCTTGGTCGCTTAACACACCTTAAGTGTTAAGGAGACTCTTCCTTCAAAATTCAGCTATTTAATTTAGTATATGTTAAGGAGTTTGTAGGATCTGTGTGAGAATACAAACGGTGATCCTCCATAAGGATCGACGAACTGGGCAACGGAATAATGAATCAAACAAGTAAAGATGAACACAATGGATTTCCAAATCAGCTTTGTTGGATCGTTAGTATTGAGGGACGTCCTTTACTTTGGTAAAGGCGTCCTTTGGTTAGGCGTCCCTACGAGGAGTAGGGGCGTCCTCGAGTAATGCAGCGGAATAAAGTACTAAACAGATAATAGATGAACGCAATGAATTATAGAGGAACCACTCAAGACCAAGTACTCCTTGAGTGTAAACCTCTACCTCCTTGGAGGATTTTTGAATAGTTCTTTCCTTTCTATTGAACGTTCTTACAGTCGTACTGGCGAGCCTTTACAGTTCTCTGACACTTAGCTTTTCCCTAAGTTCACTTGTAAAGAACTCCTTTAAGCCTACAACTTAAGCTAGTTCAATCTACTAAAGGACTCTATTCCTACGTTCTGCAGTACTTCGCAGAACTCTCTCTCTCTTTTTGGGTTTTTCTGAGTACAAACAGTTTTGTGTTTTGGTTACAACTCTCACTCGATCTAGCACAAGTCTTAGCACTGTTCTTGAGTTCTTGCGCTAGTTCTTTGTGTTCTTGAGTGAGCCGCTTTCCTTTGATTCTCTCTTAATATTCTCTGAAAGCGTTAACGTCACAATAAATGCCTTGGGGTATTTATAGGACTTGGGGAAGGGCGTCATTTCTCTGGGACGATCATGCCCTTCGTGGACGTGGCTATAGGATCTTCCTCCACGTAGTAGGGCGGTGATGAGGAAGCTTCCTGTATCCAGCTGTGTATGATGAACTCCGCTACAGGATCGGCTGCCACGTGTTGATGGACTCTGCAACAGGATCGTCCGCCACGTAGTGTTGAACTCCGCTACAGGATCGGTCTCCACGTGTCCTTGGATGATTAAACATTGTCGAGTGATGTCATCCTGTCGGCTAGTGAGTAAGGACTCCTTTCTTGCGTTCCTACTTGCTTGGGACTCCGTCCTTGCTCAAGTAGTCTCTAGCTGGTCCTTACTTCCTGTTAGCTAGCGTCCCTAAGCTTATGGGACGCCCATACACACTTGTTGTCCTTTTGTCACTGGCGTTCCTGAACACTTGGACAAATTTATTTAGAATCAAAGTGAGTTTGTCATATCAAAACTAAGGGACGGTTGTGTGGTACACTAACAAGTACGCAAGCGTTCTTGATAGCGTCCCAACAATTTCCCCCTTTTTGATGATGACAAACTCTTCAGCAAAATAGTTTTGGCGTTTGAACTTAGCATGCATGAAAACTTAAAAGCGTCCTCTAACACTTAGAGAAATTTCAGTGAGCATAAGTTTTCAATTTTGATTCTCTAGCATTTGGATTTTAAGGAGAGAAAAGCGTCCTAGAAATGTTTTCTAAGCGTCCTCTTTTATTCTAGCATGGGCGTTCCTTAGACCTTTCACTTAATAGTTCCCCCTTAACACTTGCTTATTCTAGATAACTATTTTATAGCGCATCTCTGCAAAACTACACTTCCCCCTTTTGGCATCATCGAAAAGGATAACAAGTGATAAGAACGTTAGCACAAACACACAACTAAAGGCAGTGGAACGCTTAAACAAACACATGGACACAAACAAAGGATTGCCATTCAAACAGAATAAAGAGTACGGTTATTACAAACCAAGATCATAGTGTTTGAAACTCAAAAGAAGCAAAAGCAAAATAGTGGGGGATGAAAGGGGTGGACGGCAATCACTGAGAACGGCTCTGGTCTTGATAAAACTTGAGCAGTTTTTCATTAAGTTCAGCAGCCTTGGAGAATGCAGAGGACAAGTCCTTCAGAGCTGAGAAGATGAGGCACTGGTTGTCCATGATCGCACCCATGAGTTCTGCAGGAGGATGTTGAGAAATATTCACTGGGGCAGAACGGGGCACGGGACCTGAACTCGAAGAGGGAGCGTCCATTGGAAATTCTGGAGGAGGAGAAGTACCCAAGAGCATTTGATCAAGAGCGGTAAGGTCTACTGCTGGCTCTTGGTCCTGAGGGAACTCTTGAGACGTAGATGTAAGCCTTGCTTCCTCAGCTTCAGCAGCCAAGCGTTCTTCCTCAGCTTTCAATCTGGCTTCCTCAGCCTCAGCTTCTAGCTGTTTCAGCACTGATGGTAACTCTTCATTGTGCCTGATCTCAACAAGTCCCTTCTTAGCGTTCCACTTAAGTCCGAGCTCTTCAGATGGAGCGCTCTCATCATAAGCGTCCTGGGACTGCAGGATCAACTTCACCAATCCATGGTATGGCAAGGCATGCCTCTTCCTTCCACACTTGGCCATGTGTTGCATAGCAATTTTGGCTAGGTTGATTGGGCGGCGTTCTAGAAAAGCGTCAATGAGAATGATGTCATGTGCTTGCACTATTGAACGCTTCTCCTGCCTTGGAAGGATGGCACGACATATGAAGTAGTGAGCGATGGCGCCAACCTTGCTCAAAACGTGAGCTACCCTGTCAAGTCCCATTGGCCTTTTGCCCTGAAAGATGTGCTCAACGAGAGGCAATTCTTGATCTGTTGTATCAAATCCGCCTTCAAGAAGTGAGCTAAGGGCGTCGGACGGAGGCTTGCGAGGACTTAGACCCAAGAAGGATCGGATTTGGCGTTCTGTAACTGAGGCTTTCTCACCTTCAATTTTGAAGTGGAGTGAGCCATCTTTTGGTTTGAAACGCAAATCCCTGTAGAACGCCTTCACCTGTTCTTTGTCAACAGTAGTCGGCGCAGGTCCAACGTTCAGCCATCCTTGGAATCTCAGAAGCTCGAGGAACTCCTGAACGGCTTCATCATCAAAGGAGGCAAGCCACTCTTCTGAGTAAATTAGAGGGCTAAGAACGTTAACGGGCGCACCTTCATTTTTTCTTTTGCGCTTGCCCTTTGGAGACTCAGAGTCCTCATCATCATCTGACTCTTCATTAGCGTTCTCAGATTCACTGTCAGAAGCGTCCTTGGAGGGAACGTCCTCTCTGCCTTGCTCTTTTTCTGCATCGCCACCAGCTGTGGCTTGTTCTGATCTAGAGGGAGCTTTTCCATGGGACGAGCCCTCGGCGTCCTGAGCCTCTGATTGAATTTCTTGTTGTGGCTCAGCGTCCGCGGGGACTTGGTGGGATTCTTTTTGGATTGAGGGGGAGGGGTTCTCTTGTGGAGCTTGGAGGGGATTGAGGATTGGGAGGGATTGGTTGTAGGGTGGGACCTCTTGAGCATCACGCTCGAGCTCTTCAGAAAGAGATGGCTCGGCGTCCTTGTGAGGCACCTAATGCTCGCCAGCGTCCTCAGCAACTTGTTCTTTTTCTGGAGCATTCTCAACTCCTTCCGCCTCGTCGTTGGAGTCCCCAACAACATCTATAATAGGGGAGACTCCTTCAACAACTTCTTGAGGCGTTCCTCTGTGGCTCTCAGATGAGCTAGAGGAGGAGGAGGAGATTTGCTCTGGCTCTGGAGCGTCCTTAGGTAGCAGCACCTTAGGCTTTTCGCCAGCTTTGCGTCGGCGAAAGGTGTGCTCAAGTGTGGAACGCTTCTCCGCCTCATCCGGTCCACTTTCAGAAGAAGGACGACGGGACTTTGGCGTCTCAGGGTCCTTAGGCGGGGAGATGTGGGTGGGAGCGGATGGGAAATTGGCAAGGTTTAGGGGAGAGTAAGGTTTGGGAGGAAAAGGAATGAGGGCATTTTTTCGTGAAGGTTGAAGGGACGGTGGAGGAGTTGGGAGTTGGACTATTGAGATGGGTTGAGGAGGTGGAGTGGATTCTTTAGAGAGGTTGGAGGGCCTTTTTGTGGAGCTAGGCCTTTGTTTGGAGGGTTTGGAGGATGGGACGGTCGAGGTCTTGGCCTTTTTGAGGGGCCTTGGGTCATGGACTTTCTTGGAGCGTCCCTCCTTGAGATGGGGTGGAAACTTGTCCACGATCTGGGTTGGATTTGAGGAGGTTGGCTTGGATGATTTTGAGAGAGGGGAAGCAGGGGCTGGACGCTTGAGTAGATTTTTGGTTGTGATTGTGGGGACTTGAGGAGGTGGGGGAGATGGACTAGGCACACGGTTTTTTAGCATTTTGTAGGCTAAAGAGTCCGTAGGGTACATTGGGAATTCAGGGAGGACGGCGTTGTGGAGGTCGGGGATTAGATCAAGCAAGGGACCGAGATTCTCACCTCCAAACTGTGAGAAGAAGAGAACGTCGTCCATCCGTCCTGACAAGTCTTTGTAGTTGGTTTTGTGGAGTCCTTGAATGACGAACCGTTCGATGAACCGCTCGTAGTTCTTTGTTTTGACGACGTCATTCTTCACATCAGGTTTGTCCATGCGTTCCCTTATCAAGTTGTAAAGGGTTTTAGGCTTCCTGTTGATGAAGTCCACCAACGATTCATTTAGGACGATTGGCTTGGGCTTTTCAATGTAGTGGGACTTCACTAACTTTCTTCTTTTCCCTCCGGTAGAAGATCCGGCCACGTTCAACTGTCTTTGAGACATCTTTCAGGTGAGATTTAGTGAGAGAAAGTTGCCGGAGTTCTAGAGAGAAGTCAGAGCAAATTTGAGAGCGAGAAAGTGGTTGAGCGTAATAAATTCTGAGAGCGACTGTTCTGGCCTTATATAGAGGAAGCGGTGGCACAAACGGTAATTACCACTGTTTTACTGTACGACACGTGTCAAAACTTCCCCCTTAAGATTTGAGCAAAAGCAACGGTCACTGTTCATACTTTCAAAAGTTCAAATTTCTGACTCTTCAACTTCTTCTCAAATACTGAACTGGCGTCCTCTCTTACAAGCACTGAGCGTCCTCTTATACTTAGCAAAATTTTACCTCTTCAAGCAAACCAACGACCAATTTACCGTCCTTGTGATCACCTTTCGAACCAATTGAGAACAACGCAAGTACGTCCCGTAAAAGAAAATATGAAGCTCATAGGACGCTTTTGCGGAGTTCTCGGCTAGGGTAAGCTTAGAGTTCCCATCATTTCGGCTTATAATGAGGGTTGGGTGATCAGGGATACTCTTTTTAAGACAAAATAGAGAAAATTTGAATGGCGTTCCAAAGTAGCAAACACATGAAGTTTTAGACTAGCGTCCTTGCAAATATGAATTTAATGCATAACAGTCCTTAAACACTTAGAATCTACAAAACATAGCCAATCATTGAGGGAATAGTAGAACGGGACTTGCTACTTAAAAGTTATCATCCCCAAGAGCAACCTTAGATGCTCAAAGGGACGTCTATCAAGCGCCTTAGTGAAAATATCAGCTATTTGGTCTTCAGTCCTTACATGCTCCATACTAATAAGTCCTAGTTCAACATTATCACGCAAGAAATGATGTCTTATGTGAATATGCTTTGTGCGTGAATGAAAAACAGGATTCTTAGAAATTTCAATAGCACTTGTGTTATCACAACGAATGGGAATGGTTTCAAGATTGATACCGTAGTCCTCTAGTTGATATTTGATCCAGATAACTTGTGAACAGCACGAGGCAGCAGCAACGTACTCGGCTTCCGCAGTTGAAAGCGCCACAGAGTTCTATTTCTTAGATCCCCAAGAGACTAGGCATGAACCAAGGAACTGTGCCATTCCTGAAGTGCTTTTTCTATCAATCACATGACCAGCATAATCGACGTCCGAGTAGCCAACAAGCTTGAAGGACGTCTTCCTAGGGTACCAAAGACAAAAATCGTCGCGTCCTTTGAGGTAGCGAAAGATCCTTTTGACTTCTTGCATGTGAGACTCCTTTGGATTTGCCTGGAAGCGTGCACACAAGCAAACGGCAAACATAATGTCGGGATGGCTTGCGGTTAAGTAAAGCAAAGAACCAATCATTCCCCTGTAAAGCTTTTGATCAACGTCCTTTCCCTGTTCATCTGCGTAAAGACGCGAGTTTGGAGAACAAGGGGTTGCAACAGGTTTGGACGTGTTCATTCCGTACTTCTCAAGCATTTCGCGGACATATTTTGTTGGTGAATGCGCGTCCCTTACTTGAGTTGATTGATTTGAAGTCCCAAGAAGAAATTGAGTTCTCCAATGAGGGATATCTCAAACTCACTACTCATTAAGGACTTGAACTCATCTACAAGCTTCATGTTAGTACTACCAAAGACTATATCATCAACATAGACTTGGGCAATTAAAATGTCCTTGTGAACTTTCTTTATGAACAAAGTTTTATCAATTGAACCTCTAGTGTACCCATGTGACAAAAGAAAGGACGCAAACCTGTCGTACCACGCACGAGGGGCTTGCTTGAGTCCATAAAGCGCTTTGTCCAAGTAATACACATCATTTGGGTGAGAGGCATCCTCGAAACCAAGCGGTTGAGCAACATACACTTCCTCCTTTAGCTTTCCATTGAGAAAGGCAGTCTTGACGTCCATCTGAAATAACTTGAATCCTTTGTGAGCGGCAAAGGCAATAAGGAGACGAACGGCTTCAATTCTAGCAACAGGAGCAAAGGTCTCATCATAGTCTATCCCTTCCTCTTGCTTGAATCCTTGAGCCACCAGTCTTGCCTTGTTCCTTGACACACGTCCACTCTCATCAAGCTTATTTCTGAACACCCATCGCGTCCCTATGATATTTTTGGCTTTTTGACGTGGGACGAGAGTCCAAACTTTGTTCCTTTCAAACTGATTGAGTTCTTCTTGCATCGCTCGAATCCAGTCAGCGTCCTGGAGTGCTTCTTTGATATTCTTTGGCTCCACCATTGAGACAAAGGCATTGAATGCACAGAAAGCTAAATTTGCACTCTGGGACTTGCTTGCAGCTGACCTTGTTTGAACGCCTTGAGAAGGATCAGAGACAATTTGAGAAGTTGGGTGGTCCCTAGAGAAGCGGGACTCCCTTTGAAACAATTGAGCAAATCTTGGATCAATGTCTCCATCAGAATCATCACTATCACTTTGAGCATCGTCCTCAATGTGTTCCCCCTCAGAGAGAGCGTCCACACCTTGACGTTGCTCGCTTTGTTGACTTGATTCAGCTACATCTTGTTGAACTGGAGATTCACTATGAGAGGGAACTCCTTGAACAACACTGGGAGCGTCCACTGAGACTTCTTCAGGATTTGGAGAGGAGTCCTTAGGTACATAGTATTTTCCAAAAGTCCAATCTTCAGCTTCATCTTCAGAGTCGTCCTGTTGTTGTGAAGAAGAGCGTTCTTTCTTACTTGGTTTTTCTTTGTGAGAAGAACTTTCTTTGAACACAACATGAATACTCTCCTCAAGCTTTAGAGTTCTATTGTTGAAAACTCTATATGCTTTGATGGTAAGAGAGTACCCAAGGAATATGGCTTCATCACTTCTTGCATCAAATTTTCCAAGTTTTTCTTTATCATTGTTGTGGACGAAACACTTGCACCCAAACACTCTGAGATAGTCAATGCGAGGCTTCCTTCCATTCAACAACTCATAGGACGTCTTTTTCAGTAAGGGACGGATCATGGCACGATTGATGATGTAGCATGCTGTAGCAATAGCTTCCGCCCAGAAGTACTTGGGAACGCTATTTGCCAAGAGCATTGTTCTTGCCATGTCCTCCAACGTCCTGTTATTTCTTTCCACAACTCCATTTTGTTGGGAGTCCTTGGAGCTGAGAAGTTGTGCGAGACACCATGTTGATCACAATAGGCCAGGAACTCTGAATTTTGGAACTCCGTTCCATGGTCTGATCTTATGGCTTTGAGAGGCGTCTCAAGGGCAACTTCCACTTGTTTGATGAAGACTTTGAACGCATTAAAACAATCTGCTTTTGACACCAAGAAAAGAACCCAAGTGAATCGAGAAAAATCATCTACGAGAACGTAAATGTACCTTTTTCCACCGTAGCTCAACGTCTTCATTGGTCTACAAAGATCCATATGGAGAAGTTCCAAAGGCTTCTTTGTACTTACTTCGTTCTTGGATTTGAAGGACGTTCTTGTTTGCTTCCCTTTAATACAAGCTTCACACTGTTCAACTTTCTCAGGATCAATTCGGGGAAGTCCTTTCACAAGATTTCGCTGGTGTAGCTTAAGGATTGTGCTTGGTCCAGCTTGGCCAAGTCGGCGATGCCAGAGATCAGCGTCCTCCTTTGAAGCAGATAGACACAACTCTGATTTAGGCTTGAGCTCCTGGTTAAAGATGTAGACATTGTTCTGGCGTACTCCTTTGAGAACGACTTTGTTTGATTTCTTGTTGATGACTAGGCACTCCTTTGAGTCAAATGTGACTAGATTTCCACCTTGATCACACATTTGGGAGACGCTAAGAAGATTGAAGCCAAGTCCTTCAACAAGACTGACATTTGTTGCTTTGATGGACGGATTGAGAATAGCAGTTCCCGTTCCTTTGATCTTTCCTTTGCCCTTGTTGCCAAACGAGACAGTTCCTCCCGTGGCACTACTTTGGATAGAAGTGAGATGGATCTGGCTTCCTGTCATATGATTTGAGGCGCCACTATCAATGATCCATGGGCGTCCCCTCACTTCCACCTGCCATAACAAAGTTAGTGTTTGGCGACCCAGGCAAGGTGTTCCTTACCTAGTTCGTTACAGAAATAGAACTCTGGTTCTGGCATGTAGTCATTTAAATTTACATCATTTGAAATAGCATGCTTGCGGAAAGAGTTCCTAGAGTGTCTAGAACGCCTAGGATTAGCCTTAGGAACGGACTTATCATTTTCATTGTTAGTCCTAGCAGCTTTTCCATTTTCAACATCTTCCTTCAGTTTTAAGCAATCATATTTGAAGTGATCTCCTTGTCCACAGTACCAGCACGTCCTATAGTAAGTACCAAGATAGTACTTCTTATTGGGACGCTGGATCTTGTTTTCTTTCATCTTTTGAGGATTACAAACTTTTGAACCGTCCCCTTTAGCAATCTTCTTGTAGATCCTATGACTGGTGGAGTTAGTGTAGTAGTCTTCCTTTCCTAATTCTCCACTCTCTAGAACTCTAATTCTTTCAAGAAGGTTTTTGGTTTTCTCCCTTTCAAGTTCAAGTTCTGAAGTTTTGCTTGCCTCAAAGTCACTAGGAAGAGAGTTCTTAGTGTCAGATTCATAACCTAGACCTCTCTTAGTTGGGACAAAGACCATTGGTCTCACTTCTTCAACTATGGGACTCTTACCCATAACTTTCACTTCTTCCCTAAGCTTAGCGTTCTCAAGTTTGAGACACATGATTTCAGTTTTTAGGGACTTAGTTTCTTCTCCTGAGGACTCTAGTTGAATTGTCATTGAATTACAGTTTTCACATTCAACTACAATATTCTCATTTTCAAGTTCAAGTTCATCCATTCTATGTTGCATGACAACACTTTCATCATAGATTCACGGGTTACCTCATTTTCAGATCTCGGAACGTTCTCCTCAACAGCTGTGACGTCCTCCATAGCCATGTACGCCACTTGTTCATCAGGTTCTTCATCATCATCAGAAGAAGAAGAACTCGCATTGTCCCATGCAGAGGCGAACGCTCCAATGAGGGCTTTTGTCTTCATTTCCTTTGAAGACATTCCCATTGTACACTTTTTAGCAAAGTGCCCTTTCTTGTTACACTTGTAACATGTGAGTTCCTTCATTTCTGCCTCAGTGTACTTGCGACTCTCCTTCTTGGGCATCTTGTGTTTGTTGAAATGTTTGTTCCTTTTGCCAAAGACACGGAGAACTTTGTTAAAGAGAGCAAGTTCTTCCTCTTCATCAAGATGTTCCTTAGTCTTGCTTTCTTTCTCCTTTAAGGCTTGAACGCGCATCTTTTCGCGATTCTCATTCTTGTTAGCTTCCACCATTAAGGAAATTTCTCTTTGACGACGAAGATAATCAGCGTACTCTGGTGTTGTGGACGCCAAAGCAGGATCAGTTTGAGGATTCTGTCCTAGTTTAGCCATGTTAGAGATCCTTCTTTCTTCGTACTGCCTGAGCTTCCCATAGATTTCTTCCATATCTAGAGTTTTGTTGGCTGTATTCTCTTTGAACGTTGTCTTGTCAAAGTTCCAGACTCCGGTCAAACCATCAATGACCACTTGAACTCTATTTCTCATGGAGATTTCTGTTTCTGGGATGCCCAGGTTCCTCATCTTGGTGACAAGGGCCTCAAAACGGTACGAGTAGTCATTCACCGTTTCATTTGGCAGCATACTGAAAGTATAGAAGTCCTTCTTGATTTTCAGCTGGACGTCCTCCTTCATTTCAGCGGTTCCCACATGGAACTTCTCAAGAGCTTCCCACTGTTGTTTTGCTGTTGGCAAGTTGCTAACTCGAGTGGCGTCCCTTTCGCATAGGGACGCTTGAAGGAAGCAAATAGCTTTTGCGTTGGTTTCCATCAACTTAAACTCGTCAGGACCCCACTCGTCCTCCTTATCAGCTTTGTCAGCAGGAACCTTGAGATCTCCCTTCATAATGACTTTCCAGCATTGATAGTTTTGACTTCTGCAAAAATTTTCAAACCTTGTCTTCCAGCGGTTGAAGTTGCCCTCCGTCAGGCGCGGAGGCTTCACAAAAGAGATTCCAATGGGTTCCATGTCCATCTTTACCTGCAACTCAGTAAGAATCTAGAACCTGGCTCTGATACCAATTGTTGGATCGTTAGTACTGAGGGACGTCCTTTACTTTGGTAAAGGCGTCCTTTGGTTAGGCGTCCCTACGAGGAGTAGGGGCGTCCTCGAGTAATGCAGCGGAATAAAGTACTAAACAGATAATAGATGAACGCAATGAATTATAGAGGAACCACTCAAGACCAAGTAGTCCTTGAGTGTAAACCTCTACCTCCTTGGAGGATTTTTGAATAGTTCTTTCCTTTCTATTGAACATTCTTACAGTCGTACTGGCGAGCCTTTACAGTTCTCTGACACTTAGCTTTTCCCTAAGTTCACTTGTAAAGAACTCCTTCAAGCCTACAACTTAAGCTAGTTCAATCTACTAAAGGACTCTATTCCTACGTTCTGCAGTACTTCGCAGAACTCTCTCTCTCTTTTTGGGTTTTTCTGAGTACAAACAGTTTTGTGTTTTGGTTACAACTCTCACTCGATCTAGCACAAGTCTTAGCACTGTTCTTGAGTTCTTGCGCTAGTTCTTCGTGTTCTTGAGTGAGCCGCTTTCCTTTGATTCTCTCTGAATATTCTCTGAAAGCGTTAACGTCACAATAAATGCCTTGGGGTATTTATAGGACTTGGGGAAGGGCGTCATTTCTCTGGGACGATCATGCCCTTCGTGGACGTGGCTACAGGATCTTCCTCCACGTAGTAGGGCGGTGATGAGGAAGCTTCATGTATCCAGCTGTGTATGATGAACTCCGCTACAGGATCGGCCGCCACATGTTGATGGACTCTGCAACAGGATCGTCCGCCACGTAGTGTTGAACTCCGCTACAGGATCGGTCTCCACGTGTCCTTGGATGATCAAACATTGTCGAGTGATGTCATCCTGTCGGCTAGTGAGTAAGGACTCCTTTCTTGCGTTCCTACTTGCTTGGGACTCCGTCCTTGCTCAAGTAGTCTCTAGCTGGTCCTTACTTCCTGTTATCTAGTGTCCCTAAGCTTATGGGACGCCCATACACACTTGTTGTCCTTTTGTCACTGGCGTTCCTGAACACTTGGACAAATTTATTTAGAATCAAAGTGAGTTTGTCATATCAAAACTAAGGGACGGTTGTGTGGTACACTAACAAGTACGCAAGCGTTCTTGATAGCGTCCCAACAAACTTGTTACTCTTATTAATCAGAAACAAACTTACAAACGCAGATTTCGATCCCTAAGTGTACACAACTCCTAGAACCAGGATCTAGACCCCTCAGCTTCGGATGCTTCTAACAACTCGCAATAACAGGTCGACCCACACCTTCAATCTCGTACTCAAGTTGATCGAAGTCTCTGTGTGTCTTCTTCCTCAATTGCCACTCTCTATGCTTGGTTAGGTTTTTCCTAAAACATTAACCGCTATATATACTAAAGCCTAGAAACAATTCTATCCTTTAATATAAGATAACAATTAACCTAAGATAATTCTATCTAAAGATACAAAATATCCCTCAGACACAATTATCCTAACAAGAGAATATCTCATATCCACGAGATCTTTATTCTCTCTCAAATCATCCCGGCAACGCGTCTTTCCAAATGGGGAAAGGTCCTTCCTTGGCATCCACACGTTGATCCAGCTTTCCAAATATAGTATCCGGCCTTGGCACTGATCCCTTGGTGTTACAATCAGAAATCAACGAGCACTTCAACTATAGCTCTATTTCCTTGGCTGGTTGTGACGATTGATCCTGCTCATGTCCCATTGCTCATGTATCTTAGAATGATCTTGAAACACTTAGCAAATATATTAAATACTTCACAAGTGTTCAATCATCATCAAAACTACTTGGGATCGTCATTGGGATCAATTACCATCCCAAGAGAGTTTATAAAGATAAAGTTGATGGTGGGTTGTTATTTATAAAAAAATAATTGTTTTACAGATAATTTATAGGAAAGTTAAATCAAAGGATAATTTAAACTTGTACCTCTAAAGAGTGATCGGGTACTTTTTACCCTTTTATATATGTGCAATGTTGAGTCTAAATGCCTAGTACGTACTCCTTTGATTGGTGCAATTGACTCGTAGGAAGAATTGGTAATTTTGAGCTATGAGTCAACATGTGCATATATACATAAATATTGAAGCTAGCTAGATTATGTGTAAGGCAAGATAACTAATTTTAGTGGCGTCCATGCTTACGTCATTTTGATAACTTAATTTGACAAGTTATGTGAGAAACTTGATCGAGATCATGTGCACCGACGCACATTTATTTGGCCAAATCTCTCTATATAATGCACACTTCCTGGGCACACAGATCGAATCACACTTCTTAACGCCCATCAACAAATAAGGGAGAGTGAAAAGAGGGTGATATTTATATGCATGTATGTACTAGCATAAACAAACAAACAAACAAACAAAAAAGCAATTCTTGAAATCCATACCTTTAGTGTTGGCTGGATAGCTAGCAAAGATGGCCAATCCAAGCCCTAGGAACTACACTACGACGTCTAAACACGTCCACCTCTGCTTGCTAGCATTCATCATCTTGTTACTATGCCAATGCTCCGAAGCCTCCACAACCATCAACGTGGTGAGGCTGGGGGCACGGGGCAACGGGCGGTCAGACTCCACATCGGCCTTCTCGAAGGCTTGGGGGCTGGCGTGCAAGGCGTGGTGGCCCACGACTATCCACGTGCCCCGGGGCAACTATGTGATCCGACCCATATATTTCACGGGCCCCTGCCGGAGCAAGGTCACCATTTGGATGGACAAGAGGGCGACCCTGCTGGCCCCACCCAACTACAGCGCCTTGCAGAAGGCCGGCAGTTGGCTCTTCTTCTACAAGGTCAACGGACTCAAGATGTACGGTGGCACCATCAACGCTCGTGCTTCCGCCTTTTATTCGTGCCGGAGGCGAGGAAGTTGTGGTACAGGAGCCAGGGTACGTAACCTACACTGAGCTTTTCTTACGTTCTGTTCGTCTTATGCTAACAAAATAGAAATGGAGTACGTACGAGTTGATCAATGCAGTGCATGTACTTTGGTCGATATGTAACATACATTAACCACTAGAACTGTAGGGTAGTACACTGTACAGAATGCTTACATTGTTTACAAACCAAGAGAATATAGACAATGACATATAATTCTAGGGGCTCATAACTCGAGTCATAATCTAAGTTAAACGGTTAAGCCTCGGGGATAGAGTTCTCCGTCCGACTCTCTCGGACATTGCGCCAGTGCCCTCCACAAAAAAACCATGAGTACAAGTACATTAGTTTATTCTTCTTCTTCTAGTTATTACTAATTAATATGTCAAAAAACTAGTCGTGTTTGAATAAGTTAAATGAATGATTCTTAATAACTAAAGATCTGTTGGTAAATGACAACCCATGGATTTGCTATAGTCAAAGGCACGATTAGTTCATAATGACTTGATCTAGACTCTTAATCTATTAGATTGCAGATTCCTTGCAATTAAAGACGTGTTTATGAAGGCTTCATTAATGAACGTAGAAATAAATGAATATTTTACACCCGGCAACATCCCAAATTTAAATGAACGTCTGCACCGCGATCCGTGAAACAAGGATACTGTTGAGTAATTAACAGCAGTGTAATTAACATGTGTAAACTTGATTGCGTGTGCAGTCATTGTCTTTCATGTGGTGCAGCAACGTGGAGGTGAACAGCCTAACGTCGCTGTACAGCCAGGGCGTGCACATCGCCGTCAACTACGGGACCTTGATCACTCTCAACAGCCTGCGAGTGGTGGCTCCGAGCACCAGCCCCAACACCGATGGCATCCATCTGGCGTCGTCCAGCGGTGTCACCATCTCCCGCAGCGTCATCCACACCGGTGACGACTGCATCTCTATTGGCCATTCCACCTCCAACGTCCGCATCCTAAACATTGCTTGTGGCCCTGGTCATGGTATAAGGTATTTCATTTTCAGCCCTTTTAGTTGCAGTCTGTCTAGTTTGTAAAGGCACAAGTTTGTTGATGCATTACGATACGAATGCAGCATTGGTAGCTTAGGCAACACCTATCGGGAGGGAGGCGTGCAAGGCATACTCGTGTCCGGTGTAGTGTTCTGGAACACACAAAACGGAGTTAGGATCAAGACCTGGGCAACACCCTCTACAAGCTTTGTCAGAAACGTCGAGTTTCGAAACATTATAATGAAAAACGTGTATAACCCGATCATCATCGACCAAACGTACTGTCCCAAAAACAACTGCCAAAATCACAAGGTAATATAATCATGTGGCCTGCATGTATACAGTATGTTTGCTTTCATAGAGTCAATCACACCTAATAACCGCTCACATAAATGTTTGGACACAGAGCTCTAGCGTGAAGATCAGTGGGATCAAGTACAACAACATACGAGGCACGTCAAGAAGTAAGGCAGCCATTCTGTTCGAGTGCAGTAAAAGCAACGCTTGTACAGGGCTAAGCCTCAAGAATATCAGGCTCACTTACATGCGAAACGCTGCCGTTTCATCTTGCTATAATGCCCGGGGATCCAGCAGTGGCATCGTTGTGCCCCGTAGTTGCTTCTAAATTCCATCATCTCTCTTCATTTATGATTAGAACGTTTGCGCCAGTGAGAAAAAAAACACAAAAATAGACGGCATTGGGACAAGGAAAGATCAATATTGTACCAAGGAAAAATTTATATTACAGCATCTCCTGTTACAGAAGTTATTTCGTATATGTAAAGGGCGCCATTGTCATAGTGTTACGTATTTACTAAATAAACATTTCATATTAGATTCGTCGGGGTAAAGATAATTCAGCTGTTATATGTAGCTGGGCACAGATACTTGCATTCCCATGAAAAATAACTCTCAAGTGGAATTAGATTGCTCCTTGTCAAGAAAGAGGAGGTAGGCAATCAAGCCAATCACTGGTATAAATCTAAGGTAGCTCACAGTAGCAACCATGGTTTCCCGAACATTTTGTAGGTTGTCGCCTATCAACCATGGTTGAAAAACTGTGTAGAGAAGTATATCCCATATGAAGGCGTATGCTAGCCTCTCGCTTCCCAAATAAGACTTCAAGAATTCCCATCTATCACTAATGCTTCCGAAATCGCCATCACTTCGACCAAAGAATGACCAAAATAGGGATAGGAGACATACCGTGCCACCAATCAGTGCAACTGTTTGTGACCCATTTATCATCAATGAACCCAGCTTAGAAGTCTGTCTTGGAGGTTGATCGGGTTCATCCTCATTCATTCTAAAGGCCATGTAGGGTATCAAGAATGCTGTCAGCGAGGAAAGGAGAATTAGCATCAATTACAGCGCAGGTGAAACAGTGTGACCAAATACTTTCTTGTGTCAGCAAATAAAAGCAATGTATATAGAAAAGCACAAACGTAATCATATACAGAGATACCCACCCCACTGTCTCTGTGAGATTTAATTGTGTTAATTCTCTCAAAGACTAAACAAGCACCTTATGAAATGATCACATAGATTAACCCTTCGTTAACCACCCATTGTGTGAGTCTTATCTTCATTTACTTTAAAGATTCTAAGAACCAATCTGAACTTTCCAAGCATGTTGAAGAGCTTACTATTAGTAAGGAACATCTGGAGTCCCCATAAAACATCAAGAGATCCCTTATACCGATCTCTCCTCTGATCAGTGTATAGCAGAGGGGCAAACATGAGCGTCCAAGCAATAACAAAGTTGAAAAGTCCTTCAGATATCTGACAGAAACAATTCAGTTACATTATTTTGCAAGGCATTCCATTTCTTGTTACTATGGTAATAGTAAAAATTCCAATTTGAGATTCTTACTGGGTGCAGAATTGGAGCATCAAGCAGATGGATGCCGGCTACTCTAGCATGAAATGAAAAGAGATGACGATCAGGTGTATGGAAACAACAAACCGAAGTAAGAATTCAGTATGGTGAAGCAATGAAACACTATGAAAAATTAGTCGAGCATGCTAGTGGAAATATATCAAAACGGCCTTCAAATGGTCTCTTTTGCAGTGGTTAACTCTGGACTTGCCACAGTGCAGTTCCTTACAACCTAATTGATGAGTTATTTGGTTTCTTAAGGATTCATGATAAATGAAAATAAAAGATATGTTCCAAGGAATTGAACATATTATGAAAAGGTGGAGGGCAGTCTTCATAAGGATGGCAATTGTTCTTGAACATCAAGACAACATAATCGCACATCTCTTCAAGGCATGGCATTCTACAAAGCCACTACTTACTAATGCCATGATCAGATCCCACAATAAACAGATTAAGATGTAATTCCAGAACATACCGGCATTTGCCAACGGCAAGACAAAGAAGAAATTAAGGGATAGAGCAATGAGAGAATTGATCGTCTCCGAGCTGATAGCCCACACAGGATCCCCCTGTTTTGTAATGTCAAGTCTTGAATTAGTAAGTTCATAATGAACCTTTGAAAACACTGGAATACTTGACAACATATAAATTGCTGACAGGAACCACTAGCTTTCAGCAATCACAACAGACCAAAAAAGGAATACTATCATAGAGCACAACATCAGTTCTGGATTTTAATTGCAGCTATATTAGGTCTGTCTTTCTGAGCAAGTATTGAGATAATGGCCCCTACAAATTCTAGAACTGAAAATTGAGTGAAATCAAATTGATTCCGGGCAACAAACAAACATTATTGTCGATTGTGAACAGCATCTGCAACTAGAAGAACGAAAAAGGCACAATTGGGGAAGGGATTTGGAGTAAAATAAAGAATGTACCGGGGCGTAAGGAAGCAAAAAGAGCCACAAAATGTAGACGGCTTCCATGGTCCAGAGTCCGAAGCGTAGGGCTCCCCGCACCGAATCATTCCCCCCGCCTTGTTGTTCCGCAGGCCTACTGGAGCAGCGAATTCCCCTGAGCCTGGTCGCCGCCACCACCGGAGCTCGATCAACGGGCTTGCAAGAGAAGTTGCCAGAATATCGAAAATCAGCCGAATGCCTTTGTCTGGAGACCAAAAGCTTGTTGGAGTTGCAGAGGTCAGAGGGAGAGTAGTGGCTACACACCGGAGCTGGCAACCGTGCCGTCGCCATTAGCGGTCCAAAACTCAATTCTCCAATAAAACCAGGATAAGTATATAAGAGCATCCAGGATGGAGGGGAATGGAAGCCGATTCTTTACTCACACCAAAAAAAACCTCCGCGCATAGGAAAACTTGCGCTTCATGAAGCGTCACGATTCTTGAAGCGCGGGTACCCGACCAAGAACCGTAGATTGTCGGATGCAAATTGCAAGCCTCGTATTCTGGTAGAGGGAGTCTGATGAGAGCGATGACCTACCTGATGATATGTCGTTTGATCCCTAATTGGCGAGGAGATCTGCGGTTGTTTCTGAAAGTGGATTCAAATTCGTAGATCCGGTTTCCGAATTGAACGATTAAGCTTTCATTAGAACGGGAGAGGAACATGATGTGCGTTGTAGTTGGAAAGGAGGTTTCCTCGGTGGCTTCTGTGCCTCTGGATTGCAAGTTTTCTCAGGTTTTTGGCCAACGCTCGGCCGGTGAAGAGATTCAGGAAGGTTGAATCTTGTTTTACTTGCTGTCGCTTGTTCATCCTTCATTCTTTTATATTTCTGATTTTTTTCCTCATATTTTTGATCAATTGGATGTAGTCTGTAGATTAGTGGTTTCACATTTGCAGGCCTTTCATTCATTGAGTTATTTCTGAATTTTGTAAATCACTTCATTTCTAGTTTTGATTAATTGTTTTGATTCCACCCAAAATATTTGAGTTGAGAATGTTGTTTTGAGTCATAGAGAGGCTCTTCCTCATATTCAGGCTTCGTTTGAACATGTGAGATGAATGTAGCTGCTAGCTGAAAATAGCCTACTGGGCTAAGGTACATGCTATTTTGAATCCATTAAAGTTTGGAATGTGGGGTAGTAGTAGGTTATAAATAATCTTTATGTGTTTTAGGATATATTGTAGTACATGCTATTTTGAATCCATTAAAGTTTGGAATGTGGGGTAGTAGTAGGTTATAAATAATCTTTATGTGTTTTAGGATATATTGTAGTGGACTTTATGGAAATAATTGAATTTTCCTTGAGATGTTAGCAATTCAAACTAGGAGATACGGAGTATATTGCAGTGGACTGTTGTTGTCCTTATAATGACTATTGAACAATCTATTTGCAGTAGGGGCATTAAAGAGAGCATGAATTGGCTTGTGGAGTCCATGGCAAGAAGCAAACGATAGGAGTTGCTTAGAAGCCGCGCACCAGCACCTTGAGAGAATACAAGTCCAGAAATCCTTGCCTCATTTTGTTCTTGATTGTCTAATACTTGTATATAGTTCAGGTTTGACAATACTTGATTGTCTAATACTTGCATATACTAGAGCTTGAGGATGCAACAAGGTTTCCATTCATCTTATGCAATTAAGTTCACATTACCTGTGTATATGGTCCTATCATTTGAGGTTCTTGGTACCTATATCATATGTGGAAACGCAGATCTTAGAAACCTCACTTGAGTTGTTCTGAAGATGAGCAAAGATACAAAGTGATTTCAATTTACACTCAATAAGATAAGGTAACCTAAATCAAGGATGATTGTCTCGTCCCTAAACAAGAACCTTTAACATACTACATAAAAAGTAACCCAAAAGTGAGTCCTTCAGTCGTCTTTCTTTCCCTTTAACATACTTCAAATTTCTAAAGCATTCATTGTCCTCAGTCGTCTTTCTTTCCCTCGACATCAGCAGCAGCGGTGGTGGCTTCCTTGAGTTCTTCTTCTTCCACTAGCTTTTCAGATGCAACACCTTCCTCAGTTGTATCTGGAGCGGGAGTTGGCTCGCTAGGAGAGGTTTCATCGGGCTTCTTGATGGTCACCACCTTGACGTATGTGCTCATGAACTTGTACTCCCAATCCTGCAACGCATCCAGCTGAAATGGACCAAGCCCTGTTGGAGTCTCCTGTCAGATCCTGCTCTTCGAATGACATCTTTGCTAGAGCTCTGCTTGCGTCCTTCCCAGCGAACAATGCATAAGGCCCGCCTGGTCCATAGAACATCCTAAAACAGGCATCACAGAAATCTTTCAATCTCAGAATAAATGAGTTTTGCTATTGTGTTACATGAAACTAGAAGCTCATGTAAAGAAGAAATCTTCTATAAAAAGCAAGTGCTTTCAGATCAATACACTCAAATGGTTGCATACTAGAAATAACAAGAGTAACACAAATCAAAAGTCAATAGCCTAGCACATCCATTTTCTCCAGTGAATTCAGCAAAATGATGATGTGTGAACAAAAAATCACAGCGCAGCTAAAACCAGAAAGGAACGAACCAAAAACTATTCAGCTCTATCACATCACACACCAAAAAAACAACATCATATTTCTATAGCCTGTAGCACTCAAGCCGTTCTTCCAAGAAGCAGAGCAATCACAGGCTGAAGCAATAATTCAGAAAAACATACAATATTACCGCAAGATATGTCTTTAATCAAGACCAAAGATCCAATGCGTTCAAATGTTCAATAGCACATTCTAAGTTTGCAAGGAACTTATAAGAGTAGAACTAAATAATCAGATTCAGATTATAAAACCTCCAATCACCACAGTCGAGGAAGAGTGTCTCGGGCGACGCCTGGAATGTTGAGCAAACCATGTCAAATAAGCGAATTAAGAACCAGACCAAACCCTAGATATGATTATAAAAACACGAACCCTACGGCGGAGCGAGGAGGAGGAATTGACGAAGGTTTGGCAACTCAGATCAAACCTCTAAGGCTCCAAAGGACAGAACAACGGAAGCGTTTTTTCGAGCGGGAAGAGCGTCTCCTCGATGCCCTTTCTTGTTCATTTTCGGCGAAGAAATCAGCACCGGACGATGTCTATGCCCACCGATTCTGATGTCGCTGTCGTCGTTGTAACTTGTAAGTAGCAGCCGCCGGCGCCTCAGGGTCGGGTGTGCGTGCAATTGGAATTGGGTGAACCACTGAACCAATTTGACATTCATTTTCGGTAGATTAGGTTTCAAAATCACGTGCATTGCACATGTCTTCCCTCTATAATAAATTCTTTTTTTTAGGGGGAGGGATAGAGATATCCATAGGCCGGATAGTCTACCCACTTGCCAAATCACGGACCATGATATACTTACGCCAGTATCATGACAAATAGAATAAAATAATATTAAGTGTAATTAAGTGGAGTAGAGTCCCAATAAAGGTGGTGTTTCTTTTATCTTTTCTTACTTAAATACATATCCGAACCACTACCGAAGCTATAGGTTTGGATGGTCCCACATTTTAGCTTTGTGTTGAAATTGGACTGGGCCTTCGAATCGGGCCGATTTTTGATCGGGCTTTTTAAATTTTTTTGGGCCTGCCGATTGGACCTATTTTATTTATCTTATATGTTTCAATTTAAATAACACTTAAGCCCAATACTTATATAATGCACCATTTTAAATAACACTTAAGCCCAATAATGCACCATCTATATCTAAATTACCTTTAACTAAGCCACATAAATTAACTCCATTTGAACGTTGCTCCTCCCCAAATCCATTTGACCGACCGTTGTCTCTAAGCTCCCAAAAACACTGTTGTATTGCCTGAGCATAAGGATTCAAAACTCAACTAAGTGCAAGTAAGTACTTCGATATTCTTTGTTCATGAATAACAAGTGCCGATTTTCTTACCCTAATTGTAATGATTTTGTAATTTTTTTTGGGGGTTTAGTTTGAATGGATTCCAAGAAACCCTTGATGTTTGATTTGAATTCGGATTTGAATGAGGATGAATGTGGTTATAATGAGGATGTATTTGAGGTGATGGCCTTAGATGACGAGGATGATGATTTTGAAAATGATGAGACGATCAATGATTCAGTTCAAAACGTTGATGATGTTGAGGAAATTGCGAACGACGAAACCCTTGAAGCACCAGAGCAGGTTGAAACGGAAGAGGTGCGTGAGCCAATGGTGGATATGATGTTCGAATTGGCTGGAGATTTGTTCCAATTTCTTCATGACTATGGTCAGTTGAAGGGATTCCAGATCCGGATTCGAAGCTCAAAAAGGAGAAAGGAAAAGGAAACCAAGAGGGAAACCGAGGCAAATTCATCTCAACAAGATCCTTATCATGGGCTCATCAGCTTCCGGATTGTTTGTACAAAAGAAGGTGAACTCCAATCACAAGCTAGGAACCCTTCGAGGACACCATCAAGTGCTCGATGTAATTGCAAGTTTTCAGTGAATGCTCACGTGTGTGGCGACAGTACCTCTTGGTATATCAAGTCATTAACACTCAATCACAACCATGATCTTAAGCCGGACAACTCGAAGTTTTTGTCTAGCTATAGACAAATCAGTGGAGGCAATCGGATCATATTGTTGGACAACGATAGGGCTGGTATTCCGGTGGCGAAGAATTTCAACTCTTTCGTAGCTCGGTACGGAGGCCACGATAAAGTACCATTCTCCGAGAGGGATTGTCGCAATGCAATCAGCTTGGACAGAAGATTGAAACTCCAGAAGGGAGATTTTGCAACGATGAGGGACTACTTCGAAACAATGATGACAAAGTCCTCAGACTTCTTCTACAGTTTCGATACAACGGACAAAGGCGAATTGAAGAATGTATTTTGGTCCGATGGACGTGCTCGGGCTGCATACAAGGACTTTGGTGACATTATATCATTCGACGCCACATATGTCAAAAACCGATATAGAATGCCGTTTGCTCCTTTCATCGGAGTCAACCACCACGGTCAATCAATAGTGCTAGGGGCTGCATTGTTGGGAAGTGAAGATGCCGTTAACTACATATGGTTGTTCAAAACGTGGCTCACATGTATGGATAACAAAGCACCAAAGGGCATTATAACGGATCAATGCAAAGCAATGGGTAAGTTGTCTAACCATATTATGTTTCTAAGCTTTGTTAGACTTGTTATTTACTCCATACGTTCACGTATATACGTCGTTTAAGCTCTCTCTCCTTGTTAAAATATTGTTGACGTAGAAAATATTAGGTTGTTATTCATAGGATCTCGTGTAATCTTATTAACGTATGTATCCTAACCATATACATGTCTTTGGCCGAATTTAGATATATCTTAAATATATACATAATGAAAATCTCACACGTACGTTAATTATCTCTATGTTTGTATTCAGAGAACGCTATCCTTGAGGTGTTTCCAAACACAACACACAGGTGGTGTTTATGGCACGTTATGAGGAATGCTAAGAAACACATGGAGAAACTCAAGGACGCTGCACCATGGAATGACATCGCAAATGGAATGCACAAGGTGTTGCATTTCTCATACTCAGAGGACGAATTTGAGGCGAAATGGGAGCAATGGATATCTGAGTGTGGACTTGAAAGAAGCAACTGGTGCAGTTTCATGTACCAATCCAGAACAAAGTGGGTGCCAATCTACTTCAAAAGTGATTTCTGGGCTGGAATGTCTACTACACAAAGGAGTGAGGGCATGAATTATTTCTTCAAAGGGTTTGTTAATGGCAACACATCCCTACAAGAGTTTGTCAAGCAATATGGAACTACAATGGCCAAGCGTGCAATGGCCGAGGATAAGGACCAATTTGATTCGATAAACAAGCCTTATCTTTGTGCCACAAAGCATGCGTTTGAGGCTCCCTTCCAAATGCTCTATACAAGCAAGAAGTTCAGACAATTCCAAGCAGAAGTCAAGAATTTGACACATACTAATTCAGACAGGGTAGAAGTTATTGGCAAAATCAGAGTTCATGATATTGTCGTGAGGTGGTGGTATGGTGAGGTACATAAAAGCAGGACATTTAAGGTGTATTATGATCCAGAAAATCAGGACGTTAGGTGCGCTTGTCAAATGTTCGAGTTCACTAGAATTATGTGTTGCCACACACTGGCCGTATACAATATGGAGGCAGTCAGAATAGTCCCTCAAAAGTACATCCTCGATCGTTGGAGGAAGGACTTGCCAAGAGAGCACATGAAGATTAGGGTTCCATACTACACTCTCGACAAATTTAAGCCGAAAGAGATGGAGAGGTATGAGTCAATGAAGTCAGACTTTGAGGCCATTGCTACTCTCTCGATGACAAACGAGGAGATGTTTTCTGTGGTCAAAGGAGCATTGAAAGATTTGAGCACAAAGGTCCAGGCCATATCTCAACGTCTTGGCCTACCTTATCACTCGCTAGCCAAAACAGGGAGAGTTTATGGGCGTGGACGACGTTCCGATACAAATGTTATGAATGACACTGGCAATGCATCCAACACTGGCAATGCATCCAACAGTGGTGAGCCCGTGCATGATCCAGCCGATAAAAGGGGCAAGGGCCGACTGGCTGCTCGTCGAAAAGGACATGGAAATGACAAAACTGGCTATTGGAATCATCGCAAAGGTTCTCAGCCACAACAAGTGCCAAGCCCATACCACATGACACCACCATAACAAGTGCCATTCCGATACATATTACCACCTTTTCAAGTTGTCCATCATGGAGGACCAAGTAATCCACGTCCACCTCTTTACTACACATATCAACAGAATTAATGTAATGTTTTGCTCGACTTTTATTGTGAGTTGTACGCGTTTTGGACAAGTACACTTGCATTGTAGCCTAAGTTGTTTTGGAGGACAAGTTGATCACATAATGTAGTTCATTATGAAATTTTTTTAATGGACTTATAATGAAGTTTAGGCCTAAGTAATAAGTAATGCTTAATGTGGCTCATCATGTGTTGCAAGCTCTTAGTAAGTTCTTGGAGAGAAAAGAGATTGGAGATGATGTATATAGCTATCTTTGCTAGCATTTTTTTTGGTAGATATTTTTGCTAGCATTTTTGTAACAGCCCCTTTTTTATAATAGAATTAACCCTTTTATTCAAAAAAATGCAAAGTAATGCTTAAAGGGTGGTATTACCATATAGTGTATATCCGTCACGATTAGGGTTAGGGTTATGGTTAGGATTTAACTTAGAAAGAGATTGTATCGTATTTTAAATTCATTTGTGCAAGCTAATAATTTATAAATTCGACCAAAACAAAGATGACAGGAGTTGAAGTAAAAAAAAAAATCAGATATTCTATAGGATTAGGGTTAGGATTTAACTTCAAAGAGATTTATAAACATTTTTTTAAGTGATACTCCGTATGTCAAAAATAATATAATACGTAATAATGAAAATCAACTTAAAAGCAATTTTTGAGCAACTACGTAATTGTTTGTTATTGAGCAAGTATTGTTGAGCAAATCTTCATCCATATCCTTTTCCTTTTTATTTTTTTTGGGAGTAATTGAGAGTCGTACTTGATTACAGAAGTTTGGTTGATTAATTAGCTTTAGGGGATTTATTGTGTGGATACATTATATATAAATCAACTTTCAACCATTTACATATTACATCATTTAATTAATTAATTAGGTGGTTCGATTTATAGTAAATATTATATGTGTGAATAAATATTGCAACCCAAAACAAATGCATGAATAAATATTAGATCCATGGTTAGGGAAAGCTGTAATTCATTAGTAGTAGTAGAATAGGATTACAAAAGATTACAGATTTATAATCTGTAATAGTAGTAGAATAGTAGTACAAAAGATTACAGATTTATAATCTGTAATTAGCCCGTCGAAAATAGAAAAACAAGAACATGAAGGACAAGAAAGTGCATGCACTGAAACTACAAAAACACAAACACAAAAGCATAAATATTAAGGTTAAGCTTTCCCTTGCACCAGTGTCGTGCATGACCTACTCCTCCAGGTCAATGATCTCGTTTTCTTCCACCACATCATCCGCCTTCTTCGTCTTCTTACAGGCGCAGACCCTCTTGGTGGTCTTGGTTGCACTCGTCGGAGTGTTGGTCGGGTCGGGGTGCCCTCAGTGGAGAATGGGATCGGCCGTTTGGGCGTGGTATTTGCCGAGCAGATGCTCTGCTCGGCAGAAAATATCATTATAAGATCCACCAAGGGTGGATCCTCAGCCAACACTCCCCTCACGACCGCACCCATGCCTTTCTCAAGGGCACGGGTGAAAAACAGCCTTGCCTGGACGGAAACGTCGTTGGCCGTGACTTGAGCTTTTTCATACATCTTCAGGAGCCCCGTCTCCGACACCGGCGTTGTTGCCACGCTTTCCACTTCGAACTTGGTAAGGGGAGTTTTGGGGCTTTTTGAGATTTGGGACATTTTTGTAGAGAAGAGAAGGTTTTTGTAGATAAGAAGAAGTGAAGGAGAAGTGAAGGAGATGTGAAGCTAGTGGTTCTTATTTATAGATGAGGTTTAGTGGTGTTTAGGGTTTTCTAGGGTTTGGACATGATACAATTTTATCTTTATTTGGCTCTTATTTAATGTAAGCAGCATTAATACCTTCACAAATGTCAAAACACTTGCATGAATAGGCACATTACGATAACAAAACAAAGTGTTGTACGAAATTTGAAATGTTAAATCGATCAATGTTAAATCGGTTTATGTTAGGTTAAATGGAGTTATAACCTAAGTTTTTTTGTTTTGTTTGTATACAAGACCTAAGTTTTTTTATTTTGTTTGTAGACAAGACCTAAGTTTTTTTATTTTTTTTTGTTTAAATGTTTAGGGCTTTAACTTTTCATATTGTGCCTATGATCTATATATAACATATGTACATTTTCCATTTAAAATAATGCTAGTTTAAAGTTTGGAGGTGCCAAGTTAATTATATTTAGGGTACGTTTAGGGGTTTAGATTCAAGACAATCCATTAAAGTCATTAGCATTCCAACCATTATATTTTTATAATACTTTAATGTTTAATTTTTTTATCGATTGGAATTCGTAATCATGATGAGCATCTATGCATAGGGTGTGAAGGTAACGAGGAGGCTTTTGAAAAGTAAATTGAGGAAAAATTTAATCTTGGATTAATATGGTTAATATTTTCATGTTTTATTTAGATATTAGAAATTGTAGGCGAAAAAAATGAGAGTAATAAGATTACATGCTCTTTTTTTTTATCGGATTAATATGGTTAATATTTTCATGTTTTACAAATGTTTTTTTTTTGTTATCCTATATTTGTAGAAATGTTAGGTTAGATGGATTTATGTTAGCAAGTGGATGTTGTGGTAACACCGAAGTTATTGTTATGGATGGAGACAATACATTTAAGGTAAATAACAATCCAACTACTAACTTTTTCCAATTACTTTGATTTTCTTGGTTTAAGAAATTTGTAATCATTTCACTTTTAAAGGCGTTTGAAGGAAACGAGGAGGTTACCAATTGCTTAATACAGTATATATGAAGAAAGGTTCAAATTACTTAATTTATGAATTATTTAATATATGAAGTTAGAAATTTAATTAACTAAAAACATACCAGACGGATGATTTAAAAGGGAAATAAAAAAACATATTATGAGTTCACTTTGGAATTGAATAATTTTGTTTGGAAGATTTGGAGGAAGTATAACTTAGCTTTGTTTGCTACTCCGTATCTTCTTATTTTGGTCGAAAGTTTTGTTTTATATTATAAGACTTGGAGGAAGTATAACTTAGCTTTGTTTGCTATCTTTTTATTTTGGTCACTAGTTTTTTTACTACAGTACTATTTATAAGGATTGACACAAGTATAAGGATATAGTTAGACAAATCTATTAGAATAAATGGAAGCAAAACATATGAACATGAAATAAAGGGTGTAAGCAGAACATACATTATAACATTACAGAATAACGACCTTAAGTTTGATCATAAAACCGATCGTTCACGTCCAACCGATCGTTCACGTCCAACAAAGGTTTCATCCTAACACCAACACCACAACATCTGATCAACAAAAACACCACCACAACATTTGACGTCCAACAACATGTTCCATGCCAACAACATAAACCACAACATCTGATCAAGAAAAAAAACATAAACCACAACACTAACAACAGTTTTCACGTCCAGCCACCTACTCCCAAGTACCATCAACAAAGAACCGCCCCAACAACAAACTACCTTCATTCCGTCGAAGACAAAGTAAAACAAAAGTCACCACCAAACCCTTATGGTACACAGCCCGGCCTGCATTAGCATAAGGGAACCAGGCATTATAGTTACATTCATCCTTAATTAAGGAATGTAATGTTCGACTAGGGTTTACCTGGCAATCTCCACATCATACCGCTGTCGCTGCTGATCTTTAAGGATGAAAGTGAGGCGAGTGCCAACTTCCAGATCGTTAGCGACCTGGAAGATGTGCCAGCCAGTTAAGAGCTCGACCCGGCCTTTCTTGTTTTCCTCAAACTTGTATTGCACAATGTACTCCTGTGGTCGTCTTGGGCGGAGAGTGCGGAGCGTCATGGTTTGGAACGTGGAGGTGCCGCGAGGAATGTACTCCCTCGCAAACGCCGCAGGAACCTGCTGCAACAAGAAGTAGGATGTGAGCGACATCAAAACCATACTTAGTATACGACATAGTGCTACATAGCTATACAGAATATGATTCCTTACCACACCAGTGTTGGTTTCAATGTTGCGCTTCTTGACTTCCACCGTGAAATGCGGCTCGGCCGGTTCCGACGTTTCCGCAGAATGCTCAACGACTTGTCCTTTTGAATCCTCCAACACCTCAACCGAGTCTTCATTTGCTTCATCCTCCTCCTCTTCATCGGACTCTTCATCTTCGGAATCCTCTTCATCCTCCTCTTCATCTTCGGTATACTCTTCATCCTCTGATTCTTCACGGCGATAATTACGGCCCCAGTAGCCGGGCATGTCCATAGAATCATCGCTGAAATATATGTCGTCACTCCGTCGGAAGAGTCCATCGTTCTCGGAATCTTCTTCAAATCGGCCATCCACACTCCCGTCACTCTAGTTTGCAGATGAACTTCTGATTTAAACAACTTTCACATGAGTTGAATGTGTCACCCTAAGAGAAATCAGTAATGCTAATCGAAAACTTAAGCATTTACCATCATCACTGCCGGACATCATGCTCTCCCACGAATTTGTCCTCATGTTTCCTGTGATTTAAACCACAATTACAACCACAAACCACATATCCCTAAACCAAATCCCTAATTTCCTATCTTACTAAACCACAAGTACAAGCACAAAGCAATCATAGTCGTCAAACAGAGTCATAAACCCCTAAACCTACGAATAGCCCTAAACCACAAATCCTAGTTTCAAACAGAGCCCAAATCCATTAGATCTAAAACTTAATAACAAACCATATTTTAGGCCTTCCAAATCACGTGTAGCATGTAATCCCGTGTTATGAGGATTTCGAGTTTGGATTATAGGAAGTAAGACTCACCTTTGGGTTAAAGTGGATGGTAACTCGGCGATGGGCGATAGCTTCCTCAAAACTTCTTCACTTTTGCTCTGGAGCTTTCAACAGGGCATTGATTTTACTGAAATGTGATGTGAAGGGAGAAGAGGGAAGATTATATACTGTTTTAAATTTTTTTATCAGCTAGGACTAAAGGAGCAGGTGGCAATTTGGAATCCCTCTTTCAACAGGGCATTGAATCCCTCTTTTTTTTAATCTGCTAGGACTATGGTTCACAATTAATATGTTGGTTTAGTAATTTTTTGTTGGTAAGTCCTAACTTTATAAGAAATACAATATGGTGTTACGTAAAAATAAATTTATAAATGGATATTTACATAAATACAATCCAACGTAAGTCAAAGTGACTAATAAGTTCAACAAAATAATTATAATGTTGATTTACAAAAGAAATTTTTTAACAAAATAATTATAATGTTGATTTACAAAATAATTATAATTTTTTAACAAAAAAATTAAATTTATAAATGAATATATTTACATAATGTTGAAACACTAGTGTATATATAGATACTCACTCATGCTTTATATTAATTGAATTGTATAGTATGAGGTGGATTATAGTAACGAGGTCGATTGATCGATTCATTGTTGTAACCGTCTATTCATATGTTATGCCGAGGACGCACTATAATCACTACATTAATATGCATGTTCGTTTACAAGATCGTCCGAGTGTTCATATGTGAACCAAGCTCGAGCTCGATGATCACTTAAACGAACCCAGCCCAAACAAAATATTGAGCTCGATCGAGTTCGAGCTCGAATTCGAGATCGTCTATTTTTGTATTGTGTGTCCTAAGGGCCCATAATAAGCATACCAAAAATAGAAACTAAAACCCTAATAAGGATAGAGTGAACCCCATAAAAGATTACAAAAGGTTATCACCATGCATGGCCGAATTATAAAAAGGTAAAAATCACCATGCATGGCTGATTTATAAAAGGGTCAAAACCAAATTAAGTCTTGTTTTATTAAAACCATAGGCCATGCATTTGGACTTAAGTCAAAAATCACCATGTCCTATTTTTTTCCCTCACTATATACCAAATAATATATGCAAAGAATTAAGTAATTTTACATGATGATAGATTTTTTTGTTAATTCTTTGTCTTTGGATTTTTTGACCTAAACATCTTGATGTAATCATTAAGTCGATAAAAGGATTAAAAGGCCTTTGTTGTCGGATTTGGTGTCTTTTTCCTAATTTTTGCTATAAGCATTAAAAAAGTTAGTATATGTACTACATTTGCATTATCAAACTTGATTGTGTATTTTGAGCAAATATTTTGAATTAAATTAGCCAAAATTGAACAAACCAAAAGTAGAAATACCAAACTTGATTGTGTATTTTTAGCAAACATTTTGAATTCAATTAGCCAAATTTGAATTACCCAAATTTGAATTAAATTGCCCACTCAAGCATCCCAAATGTCTAATCCCGCGTGTGAAAGCTTTTCCAAATGCACAATTCATGCATTAATTATAGCAGGTTTCCAAAACACTTACCATTGTAGGTGTTATCATTATTAGCTAGTACGGAGTACTACTTTTTTTGCTTATTTTTTATGGTAATTATTTTCAACTTAAACTTACACAATAAGTTTCAACTTCTTCAAATTCTTCTAATCTAATTTAAATTGCCTTACAAACCTTATGTACTGAATCCTTATAATCTGTAGCCGTAAGTCCCGTGCTAGTGGCCACTCAATAAAAGAAATAAATTTTTTTGTTCAATATTGAGCATTTGTATTGGGTCAAATTTCTATTTAAGTATCTATTGTTAACTTTTTTAAAGAAAGAATAATAATTATTTTGGTCGAAAAAAGAAAGAATAATATCAACTTGCTATTGTATGCATATAATTTTTATTGCAAATTAAAGAACAGCACTTATGAATAAATATGAACAACTATAAACAAAATTAATGACTTCATTTGTAGAAGAATCATAGTACTATAAATCCAAACAAACCAAATCCAAATAACCACAAGCATGTTCTTACAAGGACAACATTAAACACATTGTCAATTCTCGCAAGCCACAACAAGAGGTCCTTAGCAACAAGGAAAGGCATTGTCAATGAAGTTACAAACACAAAAACTATTCAAAAGTACTTCAAACTTAAACAAGACAATCAAATTAAACCCTTCACAATCACCAGCACCATAGCACCATTCCAATTTAAACCCTTTTGATTTGCACATGGTATTTCTGTCTGGCGGGATTATCCAAGATGAACTCCAATCGATCGTTCACTCGAAGGCTGTTGTTTTCAACGAACGCTTTCCATCCGTATCCCAGCTGATACCCGCCCCTATACCTAATGAACCGGTAATACACTTCAAAAGATCCAGACCATGTTCTCAGTTCCATGCTCATGCTTCCGAATCTGTTCCTAGGTACGAATCGTCTTGCAAAATCCATCGGGATATTCTGCAACAAGGAGTTGCCCACACAAATAAATCTCGATCATTATTAATACTACATATTAACTAGATTTGGATTATATGTACTGAATTAATGACTACCACATCACTTACAATTCCATAGTGGCAGATAAGATTGTTGGATCGGACTGTAACGGTAAATTTTGGTCTGTTATCGACGTCGGATTTGGAGCTGTCGGACTCGCAGTCTCCAAAATCTTGAGAACTGCAGTATGAGATTACATCACGTCTGTCAGACTCTCCTCCTTCATCATCAGTGGCCCAATCTACTTCATCATCAGTGGCGGAATCTCCTTCATCATCAGTGGCCGAATCTTCTTCTTCATAAATAGTGGCGGAATCAGAGGAACTTTTGTTAGATCCATATCCTTGCCACTCCACTGAATCCTCTGTATCATATCCGGCAAATTCGGAATCCAGTCCTCGCATGAATGAATAACACGAAAGAGATGACTCCGGGTGTGCCGACGGATGACTATTATCACTTGAATCTGTCGTTAACAACAACGATAAACACACAACACATTAGGATTAGCATAACTCCAAAATCAAGAAACCCTAACCAAAATCAAGAAACCCTAAAGCCCTAAACAATATGTAATCACTAACATAATCACTAACCGGGGTCCGTTCCTGAGTGATTGATCACCTCTCTATTGTTCTCCATTTGTCTTTGAAACCTACCATATATCAACGAACAGGGTAACGAAATTAAAGCCATTTGTCACAGAATATTAAACGATAACGAACTTAAAGCCATCACAAATATAAAACTCACCGGCAGTGTAATTAAAATTCGATTCGGGTCACGGAAGAAGAAATTTGGAAGAAATTTGGAAGGAGTAGGAAGAAATTGGGAAGAAAGAGGAAGGAATTGGGTGTTTTGAGTGTTTTGACGGCAAGGGGAGCGTACTTTTCGAGGAGTCAATGTTAATGTCAAAATATACATTTTTTAACTCCGTATATGTTAATGTCAATATAATTAGTATATTAATCTATGCTCTTATGATAGTTTTGAGTGATGAATTCATTTTAAGTGGTATATTATAAATGCAAGTGAACATAAATTATTATTTTTTGGCCAAAAATGCAAGTTAACTATATTTAATGGAGTTTAAGTGATCAATATAAATGAAATCTAATCTAATCTGGCATACTTGCAAAGTTTTGAATTGTGAAAAGTCCTTGAGCAAATCTTGTCACTAGCTAGTTATGGTACTACTATTTATAAGGATTGACACATTATTTTAAGGATAGAGTTAGACAAATCTATTGAAACAAATGGAAGCAAAACATATGCTAATGAAATTAAGGGTGTAAGCACAACATATATACTAACATGACAACATAACGACATTAAACATTGTGCCATTCATTTGGCACCAAAGGGTGCATAAGTTTGATCATAAAACCGATTTTTCAGGTCCAACAACAGTTTGATCATAACACCATGCAAACAACATAAACCACAACACACTAACATCAGTTTTCAAGTCCGGCCACTACCAACTACCAATTACCAACACAAAAGACCCGCCCCAACACCAAACAACCTTCCTTCCGTCGAAAACAAGTTAGACAAAAGTCACCACGAACACCTTATGGATACACACACAACAACAAAACCTTCACACAACAACAAAACCTGGAAGAAACCTTGTCCCGAGCCATGAAGAAACCTTAGATCTCGGCAGAGTTGTCCGGCCTACATTAGCATAACGGAACGAGGCATTATAGTTACATTCATCCTTAATTAAGGAATGTAAGGTTTAACTAGGGTTTACCTTTCAATATCCACATCATACCGCTGTCGCTTCTGATCTTGAAGGATGAAAGTGAGGCAAGTGCCAACTTCGAGATCGTTAACGATCTGGAACCTCTGCCAGCCATGTCCGAGTTCGACCCGACATTTCTTGTGTTTCTCAAACTTGTAGTCCACAGTGTACTCCCGTGGTCCAGCTTCTGGCAGGTTAGTGCGGAGCGTCATGGTTTTAATCCTGGAGGTGCCGCGAGGAATGTACTTCCTCGCAAATGCCGCAGGAACCCGCTGCAACAAGAAGTAGGATGTGAGAAACATCAAAACCATACTAGAATACAACATAGTGCTACATAGCTTTACATAGGGCTGGGACTTAGGACCCGAAGAACCGAACCGAACCGAGCGGTTCGGGTCGGTTCGGTCCGGTTCCTGGGAAAAATGCATTGCAAAAAAATCGGTTCGGTTCCTTAATAAAATTTCGGTTCGGTTCGCAGTTTTTAAAAAAATAAAAATAAAAAAACCGAATATTGCCCAAGAACCGAATAATATATGGTATTTGTAAAAAAAAAGTAAAAAACCCAACATACGCTGGCTGTCGGCTGATACGCGTTCCCATTTCCCAACTTCCCAGCCCTAGTTTACTGTTCGCAGTCGCACTTCGCAGCCGGCAGCTTTCCGCCCAAATCGAAGAAGCCCGCAGCCCCCTGTCGTTCCCGAGCTTCCGCCGGTCGCCGGTCGCCGGTCGGCGTTCGCCTTCCTCCTCCCCTGTCCTCGCGAGTTGTCGTCTTCCCGAGCTGTCTCCGCCGCTTGCGTTCGCGAGTTGTCTTCGCGAGTTGTCGCGTTCGCGAGCTGTCTCCCGAGTTGTCTCCGCCGGTCGCCGCCAGCCACGAAGGTATGTCGTCTTCCCCTGTCGTCTTCTCACTTTCTCAGTTCTAACTTCTCACTTTCCACAGCCTTCAAGCGGCGACTCTAGCGAGTTGTCTTCGTTCACGCACTGTCATCTTCACCGGTCTCAAGGCAGCTTCTCACGCCAGCACTTCTCACGCCAGCACTTCTCACGCCAGCTGCACAGCCTCCCGATTTTGGTTTGAATCCTACTTCAGCCTAGTCTTTTTTTCAGTTGTGCACAGATCTTGTAGTTGATTACTTGATTGCTTGATTTTGTTATGTTCGATGCTTTAAATCTGTCCATGATGCTTTGTTTTGTAACTTTTCTTCAATAAAATGCTAGCTTGTTATTGATTTTTGTTCGAATTCTGTTGATTTTTTGGATTGACGATATGGTTCGCAAAGCCTCTGTTTTGTTCATTAGGCTGGTTCATTAGGCTAGTTATTCAACAATTTGAAGCTAATGGATTTCTTTATTCTAAATGTTTCAGAGATTTGCTAATGGATGCTTCAACACAACAAGAGAGCAATGTTGAACGCAATGAAGTCGATGGTTCCGATTCAAGCGGCGACTCTAGTGATTGCAAGGAGGTTACTCATCAGACAAGTCAGACTAACACATCCACTGCAGTCACGAGTTTGAAAGCCAAAAGTACAGTTGCTCCAGTTCGTGCATCAAAGAGAAAGCGGGAAAGGAAGGCAATTGAGTTAAGGTCGATGGTCTGGATGCATTTCAACAAATTTGATGAGCCAATTATCTCTGAGGTCGATGGAGTCAGCAAGCAGGTGGGATACACAAAAAAGGCTGAGTGTAATTACTGCAAAACAGTCCTTGCTTGTGATTCGAGAGGTAATGGGAGTTCATCTCTTAAAAAGCATATTGAAGTTCATTGCAAAAAATATCCTGGTAGCTCAGCTTTTGTGAATGTGGAGGATGGGAAACAAGATTATCTAGGTTCTGAATTGGCTGAAGGGTTCAATCGTTTGAATACTAGAGTATGGTCTCAGGAAGCTTGTATTGATGCTGCAACTAAGATGATTGTGATTGATGAATTGCCATTCAGTGCTATAGAAAGACCTGGTTTCAAATTGTTTGTGAGGTTGCTGTACCTAGGTTTATATTGCCTTGTAGGAAGACAATTGTTAAGAATTTTTTGAGGATGTATGAGGAAACGAAGCTGGAATTGAAGAATGAGTTACAAGAAGTTAGTGTTTGTCTTACAACTGATACATGGACTAGCTGCCAGAACGTGAACTACATGGTCATAACTGCTCATTTTATAGATAGTGCTTGGACAATGCATCAGAGAATTCTAAATTTTTGCGTTATTCCCAACCATAGTGGGAATACAATTGGAAAGATCTTAGAGGATGCTTTGATTGAATGGGGGATTGAGAATGTGTTGACAATTTCTGTTGATAATGCTTCTCCTAATAAGCATGCTATTGATTATGTGAAGAGAAGGATGATGGGTCGGAGTAAGAAACCAGTATGTGGAGGAGAGTTTCTTCATGTGAGATGTCTTCCACATGTCATCAATTTAATTGTAAAATCTGGTTTGAAAGAGATGGAAAGCTCAGTTGCTGCAATAAGGAATGCAATCAGGTTTGTTAGGAGTTCTGCTGCTAGGACAGAGGCTTTCAAGAAGTGTGTTGAGAAGGATAAGATTGAATGTAAGAAGATATGCATTCTTGATGTCCCAACAAGATGGAATTCAAGCTACATGATGTTGGATGTTGCAATAGAGTTGAAGAGGGCATTTCAGAGGATGGCAGATGATGATCCATTGAATTACAGAAGCTATTTCAGTGAGGAAGAGGACTTGAATGATGATGATGAAGATGGAACTCAAGCTCAAAGGGGTGGAGGAAGAAAGAGAGTTGGACCTCCTAAGGATGTGGATTGGGAAAAGGCGGAGTGTTTTGTCAAATTTCTTAAGGTTTTCTATCAAGTGACAATAAATTTGAGTGCTTCAATGGAGCCAACTGCACACTCTGCATTCCATGACATTGTAAGTATCAAAGCTGATCTAGATGATTTGACTATCTACCCGCCAGATAAGAACAACAGTGAAGTAGATCACATTCTATATGACATGGCAAGAAAGATGACAACCAAATTCAACAAGTATTTCAGCTCTCTTGATGACATAAATCCCTTATTTCTAGTAGCTCTTGTCCTTGATCCAAGATACAAGCTGAAATACCTGGAGAGACAAGGTGAAAGGATGTTATGCTTGAGCAACACTGAAGTTAAGAGAATATCTGACAAGGTGAAAGATTTGATGATTAAGTTATGTGACAATTATGGACCTAGTGGTTCAAAGAAATCTACAAATTCAGAGAGTGGAACTGTAGTTGAAGGCAGTAGTCAGGGAAGAAGAAATGGAAAAGACAAGATGGGTTGCTCAGGAAAGAAGAAGGCTATGCTAGAGGATTGGGACAAACAACTTGAAGAAGGAGAAGACTTGGTCGTAGGTCATGAAGTAGATAGGTATTTGCTTGATCCTATTGAAAAACCTAAGACAAGAGCTAAATTCAAGATTACTGATTGGTGGAGGGTTAATGGGAGCAAGTATCCATGTTTGCAAGCTGTTGCTAGAGATGTGTTGGCAATTCAAGTGTCCACAGTGGCCAGTGAATCAAGTTTTAGCACGGGTAAGAGGGTTATTGATCCTTATAGAAGCTCGATGACACCTAAGACTGTTGAGGCCTTGATTTGTTACCAGAATTGGTTGAAGAGTGATACTATCATTACTTTGGAATACCTCCCAACCATAGAAGAAATAGAATTCTATGAGGAAGTTGAAAAAGGTAATATAACTTAAAACTATTTTACTCTTTTATTTATGTTTCTACTATATTAAGTTTTATCTAAGAAGTAAGAACTTTTTCATTCTTTTATTAACTTTTGTGTCTTTGTGAATATGTAGAGAGGGAAGAAGAAGCCAGACAAGGAGCAGCTGTGAAGTCTACCAACACTATGAGTACAAATGCGTCAACTGCTCCTACGCCTCAATCGTCTAGCAAAGCATCTACAACTGTCGAACCAGCAACCAAGAAAAAGAAGCTCGCCAAGGGGAACAAATAAACAAGTTTCATTTTCTTTTTGTTTTGATGGATGTTTTAGTGTTTTTTGACTTTGAATGCTACTTAAAACTTGATGCTTTTTCATTAGATGTTAAGATTCTGATTTGAATTTTTGGGCTGCTCGGTTTTAGGAACAGGAAAATCCCAAAAAGAATGACTAAGTTCGGTTAACCGAAATAACCGAAGAACCGAACCGAATAAAGTTCGGGTACGGTTATTACGGTTCCTAACGAAAATTCGTAGGAACCGAACCGAACCAAAAAATTTTTTTTACCCTGCGGGTAGGCGAAAAAAAAGCCAGGAACCGAAGTATCCCAGCCCTAGCTTTACAGAATATGCTTCCTTACCACACCATTGTTGGTTCCAATGTTGCGCCTCTTGACTTCCACCGTGAAATGCGGCCTGTCCAGTTCCTCATCTGTTGAAAGCTCAATGACTTCAGCTCTTGAATCCTCCTTCTCCTCCTCAGACGATCCTTTGTACTCCTCAGACGATCCTTGGTACTCCTCCTCTGATGATCCTTGGGGCTGCTCCTCAGAGGAATCATCGAGCTGAATGACCTCAACATTGTGTTGGGGCTCCAACACCTCAACCGAGTCTTCATTACCTTCATCCTCCTCCTCTTCATCGTTCTCTTCATCTGGAAATTCATCATCCTCCTCTTCATCGGACTCTTCATCTTCAGCATCCTCTTCATCCTCTGATTCCTCACGGCGACGATGACGGCGACGACCACGGCGACGATCAGAGCCCCAGTAGCCGGGCATGTCCATAGAATCATCGCTGAAATATAGGTTGTCACTCCGTCCGAAGAGTCCTTCGTTCTCGGAATCTTCTTTAAATCGGCCATCCACACTCCCGTCACTCCTGTTTGAAGATGAACCTGAGATTTAAACAAATTTCACATGAGTTGAATGTGTCACCCTAAGAGAAATCAGTAATGGTGATCGAAAACTTAAGCACTTACCATCATCACTGCCGGCCAACAATCTCATCATGCTCTCCCACGAACTTGTCCTCATGTTTACTGTGATTTAAACCACAATTACAATCACAAACCACAAATCCCTAAACCAAATCCCTAATTTCCTATCTTACTAAACCACAAAGCAATCACAATCGTATTCCAAGCACAGTCAAACCGAGTCATAAACCCCTAAACCTACGAAATCCTAGCCCTAAACCACAAATCATAGTGATCAATCTATGGAATCTTATCTTTCCACCAAAAAAATCTATGGAATCTAATCTAACCAAATACTAAAGTTTGATTTTTGGCATTAATTGCCCACTGTAATTCATTCTTATATGTTATTATGTTTCTAGACCGACGGAATAATCCGTTTCGAGAACCGACCGAAACCGACTCAATCGAAACACGAATTAAAGGGTTGAGACGTGCCCCAAATTTTAACAAAGACTTGGGTTCCGATTTATACTGTAGAGAAGTCTATATTATCATTCAACCGAAAACCATTTCAACCAACATCAGATTCGATCGGATTTTAAAAAATTCGACTCAACCCAAAACCGACTCAATCGAAACACGAATTAAAGTAACCGATCGATTATAATGTCATTATTATAAGATTTTTTCACAATTTCATGTATGATATAGTTTTGATTAACAATATGTATAATGTCAATAGCATAATATTCTTAATTTTCACAATTTCGTGTATGATCGATCTAGGGAGTTCCTCGATCTAGTTGTGATTAACAATTTGATAATGCATGTTTGTATCTTTATTGAGGTGAAACATGCTAGGTTAAGGGTTTTAGTGTTAAATGCTTAGGGTTTTAGGGTCTAGTGCTTAGGGTTAATATAGGGTTTAGGGCTTGGGTTCATGTCGTGCACATGATTTTTTTTTAGTTGAAGATGGCTTGGAAGAAGTTTGATTTTCTTTTACTAAAAAATGAAAGATAATGACAAATGGAACAATTGGCCTGACATATTTGTGATTTTCTGGATTTTCTTTTATTAGCGCAGGTTTCCAAATTCCTAAATATTGGGAGGGTGATCATTGGAGAATCATAATGTCTTTTTTTTTTGTAAGAGGAAATAGTACCAAATATTTTGTAAAAAATCGAAATATTACATATGTTAACCAACATATGTAATATTTGGATTTATGTTGTTGTAAAGTCTAAACCCTAAGGTTTATCATATATTGTTTGGTTATAATATGGGACCCTACGATTCTAACGACTCGATTATACGATCCGATCTATCTTGGTTATCATATGTTGTTTCGATTCAACGATCCGATCTATGTTGGTTATCATATGTTGATTCAATTCTACGATCCGATCTATGTTGGTTATCATATGTTGATTCGATTCTACGATCCGATCTATGTTGGTTCTCATATGTTGATTCGATTCTACGATGCGATCTATGTTGGTTATCATATGTTGATTCGATTCTACGATCCGATATATGTCGGTTCTCATATGTTGATTCGATTCTACGATCCGATCTATGTTGGTTATCATATGTTGATTCGATTATACGATCCGATATATGTTGGTTCTCATATGTTGGTTACCCGAAAACCGATTCAACCGAAAACCAATTCGACCAAAACTAGATTCATTCGAACATTAAAAAAGTCTAGTTCACAAAATGTTTGTAATTTCGTATTAGGTTTTCTTATGTTGTAATTTGATTTATGGTGTTGTAAAGTCTAAACCTTAATGTTTATCATATATTCTTTAGTTATAATGTGGGATCCTACAAGTCTAACGACTCGATTCTACGATCTGATCTATCTTCGTTATCATCATATGTTGATTCGATTCAATGATCCAATCTATGTTGGTTATCATATGTTGATTCGATTCTACGATCCGATATATGTTGGTTCTCATATGTTGATTCGATTCTACGATCCGATCTATGTTGGTTATCATATGTTGATTCGATTATACGATCTGATATATGTTGTTTCTCATATGTTGGTTACCCGAAAACCGATTCAACCGAAAACCAATTCGACCAAAACCCGATTCATTCGAACATTAAAAAAGTCTAGTTCACAAATATTTGTAATTTCGTATTAGGTTATCATATGTTGTAATTTGATTTATGGTGTTGTAAAGTCTAAACCCTAATGTTTATCATATATTCTTTAGTTACAATGTGGGATCCTACGAGTCTAACGACTCGATTCTACGATCTGATCTATCTTCGTTATCATCATATGTTGATTCGATTCAACGATCCAATCTATGTTGGTTATCATATGTTCATTCGATTCTACGATCCGATCTATGTTGGTTACGATTCTAACAATTCGATATATGTTGGTTATCATAAGTTGTTTACCCGAAAACCAATTCAACCGAAAACCGATTCAACCAAAACCCGATCCATTCGAACATTGAAAAAGTCTAGTTCACAAATATTTGTAATTTCGTATCTTTGTATAGAAGGAAAGATGTTTTATTTGCTTTTGTTAATAATTTGAAAATACAATGACAAATAAAGTTAATTACATTGGGCGGCTGACAATCTTTAATTAACCAGCGCAGGTTTCCAAGAGTGTAATCATCATATCAGTGCAATGATTAACCTTTTTTCCAATGAAGGCAAATGAAGTTGACCATTTAAATAATTAAATAAACAACGGATGGATGTACATTCTAGCCTTTTAGTGTCCGCTTCAATTTTATCATGTACTCGAAGTTTAGCTTGTTTTAAGTTAATGAATGTATTTGTTTGATCATAAAAAAATAAAACAAATATCGACCTCATATAGTCCTAACATATGATTCCTTATGAAATATATCTATGTACAAATGTTGTAGCCTTATTCTAAAACAAATATCGACCTCATATAGTCCTAACATATGATTCCTTATGCAATATATCTATGTACAAATGTTGTAGCCTTATTCTAAGTTGTAACCATATACGAATGGAGGAGTAATCTTATTAATTACCATTTTCAAATTAATTAGTCATTCATCCTTGTATACAATAATTCATGAAGCCGTATTTTCTAATGCACAAATGACTCAATCTCACTTAGTTTGAGTGATCATTTCATATTTCCTTAATGCACAAATGACTTCAATACTCATTCGAGTTTGTAATGTTCTAGTAATTAAATTCATACGGAGTATTACCATATGGAATCACAATATTGCTTACAAGGGTACCTCACCTTAAATATTACTTCACATGTGTACATAAGTTTCTATATATTGCATAAGGAAATTGTACATATATTAGGACTATATAATAAATACTTTACCATATAGGGTTTTACATTACACATGTAGTGTTTAGGGCCTAGGGTTTAGGGTTTAGGGCTTAGTTTAGGTTAAATGGCTTAATACGATTATACAATACTTTAGGTAAAAGTTTGTTTCAAGTTATACTTATATATTGATATTGTCATCTTTAATCACTAGAAAGCTTACTCAATGACGTAAAATATGTACATATATATGTCACGTGTACTTGTAAACAATGTTATCCGAATCCCGACTCGATCCTCCGATTCCAACGATTCTACGACCCTAAAGTCATAAATCGATCTAACGATTCTACGACCCTAAAGTCATAATTTCTTATGCAATATATCTAATGCACAAATGACTCAATCTCACTTAGTTTGAGTGATCATTTCATATTTCCTTAATCCACAAATGACTTCAATACTCATTCGAGTTTGTAATGTTCTAGTGATTAAATTCATACGGAGTATTACCATATGGAATCACAATATTGCTTACAAGGGTACCTCACCTAAAATATTACTTAACATATGTACATAAGTTTCTATATATTGCATAAGGAAATTGTACTTATATTAGGACTGTATAAGAAAGCTTACTCTAAGACGTACAATATGTACATATATATGTCACGTGTCCTTGTAAACGATGTTATCCGAATCCTAACTCGATCCTCCGATTCCAACGATTGTACGACCCAAAAGTCATAAATCGATTGTACAATCCGATCTATGTTGGTTATTTCCCCTTACAATCGATTATACGATCCGATCTATATTGGTTAATATATGTTGAAATTGGATTCACGTTGGTTGTAAACTCTAAAACCTAAAGCGAAATCATAAATACAATATTGTTTATAAATAATCCTCAAAAAGGCTTAAATACTAATTTTTTGCATTTAGAATGTAAACATAATACTAATATAATGTAAAAACAACAATACATTTTTTTTTGTTCATAACTCCATAGTTTTTTTGATGTGGCAATCACAACATTAGTTCAATATTGTTTATAAATGGATTTATGCAGGTTTTAAACTATCGAAAGCCTAAACGAAATCAAAAATACAATATTGTTTGTAAATAATCCTGGTGTTGGGACGATATTAAGGACGCCAGTCATTAATATTTAAACCAATAATGATCGTCCCTTGTTTTGATAATGACAAACTCAAAGGTATTTGATAAGTTGTCCAAGTGTTGATCTCAGGTAAGTCCAGTGGACGCACATGAGCGAAAAGGACAACAAGTGAACGGCAGTCCCTAAGCTGTAGGGACGCACGTCATCAGAACTTCCAAACCTAAACGTAATTGGCCAAGTTCCTGCGCAGATAGGACGGCGTCCTCATCAAGAAGGGACGCGCGCCAAAATACGGACGAAGTTCAAATTCAAATCAAGGCCACACCAACATGATTACATCACGTCCGGCCGTAGTCCTCAGAAGGAAGCTTCCCTTGTCTGGGCACGTGTAGACAACTCCAAAGATATCGCTTTCCCAGCGATGGTCCCCTACCCACGCGGAGGCTTCCCAAGCGTCAACAGAGTTGACTTCCTCAAGAGGCTCATCGCACCGTTGATCAAAGATCGAGGATTCTGCCAAGTCTCAGAGGACGCTAGAGGACAAGAACCACTTCCGCTATAAATACCCCCCAAGGGGTATGCATAGCGTTGGTGGACTTTGAAGACTTTCTCTCAAGCTCTCCCGAAGCATTCAAGAACACGAACGAAGATCAAGAAGATCAAGTGAGCTTGAAGCAAGAGAAAGAAAGTCCAACCACATCAAATCCAAAACAAACCACAAATCAGTTAGAGTTGTAGTTTGTCTCTCACAACGAACCGTGAGAGACGTGAGTGATAGCTTCCTTATAGCTAAGAGTGTTAGGTTACTTGTTAGGTTGAAAGGAGTGTTACTAGTGAGGCTAAGGACGGACGCTTAGCTCAGAGAAGTGTAACGACTCGCCTAAGTTGTAAGGACTCGCTCTCAATAAGATAAGGGACGGCTATTGAAAATCCTCCAACGGAGGTAGAGGTTTACCCACAAGACTAGTTGGTCTTAGTGGGGTTCCTCTATAAATTCCTGTGTTCACTTATCTCATCTTGTATTCTGTTAAGTCTATTTTCCGCTGCACTAAAGGACGCCCTTAACCCAGTTAAGGACGCCCTCATTAACTGACTTACGATCCAACAATTGGTATCAGAGCGGGCGCTCTAGATTTTGTTTGAGTTGCAGGTACAAGATGGACATGGAACCTATTGGAATCTCCTTTGTAAAGCCTCCTCGCCTAACGGACGGTAACTTCAACCGCTGGAAGATCCGCTTCGAGAACTTGAACTTTTGAATCTCTTGTGACCAAGATGCGAAATTTGGGCATCCCAGAAGCTGAAATCTCAATGAGGAACAGAGTTGGAGTAGTCATTAATGGACTTACAGGAAAATAAAATTTTGATAGGACTACGTTCAAGGAGAATACAGCCAACAAGACCCTGGATATGGAAGAGATCTATGGGAAGCTGAGAGGCTATGAAGCGAGAAGGGAAGCCGATATGGCTGAATTGGCTAGGAACCCCCAGACAGATCTCGCCTTGATGACATCAACTCCAGAGTACGCTGAGTATCTGCGCCGCCAAAGAGATCTTGCCTTAATGGTGGAAGCAAATAAAAATGAGAATCGTGAAAGGATGCGTGCTCAAGCTTTGAAAGAAAAGGAAAGCAAGACCAAGGAACATCTAGAAGAAGAGGAAGAGATTGCCCTTCTACACAAGGTTGCTCGCTTATGGGGAAAAAAGACCAGAGATTCCAAGAAAAACAAGATGCCCTACAAAAAGGAGAGTCCCAAGTATACAGAGGCAGAGATGAAGGAACTTACTTGCTACAAGTGTAACAAGAAAGGACACTTTGCCAAAAAGTGTACTACGGGACTAAGCTCAAAAGAAATGAAGATGAAAGCCCTCTTGGGGGCGTGTGAAGCCGCATGGGATAATGTGAGTTCTGATGATGAAGAACCCGAAGGACCAGTGGCGTACATAGCCGTAGAGGACGCCTCAGATGATGAGCAAGTGGCGTACATGGCTGTGGAGGACGCTTCTGAAAAGGAACAAGAGGTAACTCGTGAATCCATGATGAATTCCTTGGAGAAGTGTTCCAAAACCAAACTTATTAAGCTCATTAAAAGAATCATGGAAGAAAGCGTAGTCATGCAACATAGAATGGATGAACTTGAACTTGAAAGTGAAAATGTGTTAGTTGAATGTGAGAACTGTGCTACAGTATCATTACAACTAGAGTCCTCATGTGTCGAAGTCAAATCCCTGAAAACTGAAGTGATGCGTCTTAAGCTAGAGAATGCTAAGCTTAGGGAAGAGGTGAAAGTGTTAGGAAAGAGTCCAGCAACTGAGGAAGTTCAACCAATGGTGTTTGTCCCAGCCAAAAGAGGACTAGGATACGAGTCTGACACTAGGAACTCTCTCCCTAGCGACGTTGAGGCAAGCAAAACCTCAGAACTTGAATTAGAAAGGGAAAAGACCAAGAATCTCCTTGAAAGAATTAGAGTCCTAGAAAGTGGAGAGAAAGGTCAAGAGGACTACTACACTAACTCCACCAGTCATAGGATTTATAAGAAAATTGCTAAAGGGAAGGGTTCGAAAGTCTGTAACCCTCAAAAGATGAAAGAGAACAAAATCCAACGTCCCAACAAGAAGTACTACCTTGGTACTTACTATAGGACGTGTTGGTACTGTGGAAAAGGAGATCACTTTAAATATGAATGCTTAAAACTGAAGAACGACATTGAAAGTGGCAAAGCTGCTAGGACTAACATTGAAAATAATAAGTCCGTCCCTAAAGCTAACCATAGACGTCGTAGACGTTCTAAGAGCTCTTTCCAAAAGCATGCTATTTCAAATGACGTGAATATAAATGACTATATGCCAGAACCAGAGTTCTATTTCTGTAACGAACCAGGTAAGGAACACCTTGCTTGGGTCGCCAAACACTAACTTTGTTTTGGCAGGTGGAAGTGAGGGGACGCCCATGGATCATTGATAGTGGCGCCTCAAATCATATGACATGAAGCCAGATCCATCTCACTTCTATCCAAAGTAGCGCCACGGGAGGAACTGTCTCGTTTGGCAACAAGGGCAAAGGAAAGATCAAAGGGACGGGAACTGCTATTCTCAATCCGTCTATCAAAGCGACAAATGTTAGCCTTGTTGAAGGACTTGGCTTTAACCTCCTAAGCGTCTCTCAAATGTGTGATCAAGGTGAAAACTTAGTCACATTTGACTCAAAGGAGTGCCTCGTCATCAACAAGAAATCAAACAAAGTCGTCCTCAAAGGAGTCCGAAAGAACAATGTCTACATCTTCAATCAGGAGTTCAAGCCAAAATCTGAGTTGTTGAACGGAAGAAAGCCTCGCATCGACTATCTCAAAGTCTTTGGATGCAAATGCTTTGTTCACAACAATGATAAAGAAAGACTTGGAAAGTTTGATGCAAGAAGTGACGAAGCCATATTCCTTGGGTACTCCCTCACCAGTAAATCATATAGAGTTTTCAATAAACGAACTCTAAGGCTTGAGGAGAGCATCCATGTTGTGTTCAAGGAAAGTGCCTCTCACAAAGAAAAATCAAGTGGGAAAGATCGCCCATATTCTCATCAGCAGGACGACTCCGACGATGAAGTTGATCTTGGGTCCTCTGGAAAATACTATGTTCCTAAGGACGCTACTCCAAACCCTGAAGAAGTCTCAGTGGAAGTTCCCAGCGCTGCTCAGGAAATTCTATCTCGAAGTGAATCACCGGGTCAACATGAGGTTGCTGAATCAAGCTTACAAGGTGAACAGCGTCAAGAAGTGGACGCTCAACCTGAGGGGGAACACTCTGAGCCTTTCAATGAAGACGACGGGTTTGACTCCGATGAATCTGATTGGACGGACCCTAGATGTACTCCTGCGCGGGACTATACTCATAAGGGATCCATTCTTTCAAGACTTCATTCAACAGATCAAATCATCTCAGATATGTCAAAAGGAGTTCAAACAAGATCAGCTGTGAATCAGTCCCATAATGCCAACATAGCATTATGTGCCTTCAACGCCTTTGTGTCCTTAATTGAACCTAAAAACATCAAGGAGGCACTTCAGGACGCTGATTGGATTCAAGCCATGCAAGAAGAACTTAATCAGTTTGAAAGAAACAAGGTTTGGACCCTCGTCCCTCGTCCAAGAAACAAAAACATAATAGGGACGAGGTGGGTCTACAGGAACAAGCTTGATGAGAGTGGTCGCGTGTCAAGAAATAAAGCAAGGCTTGTGGCTCAAGGCTATAGACAAGAGGAAGGAATCGACTATGATGAGACCTTCGCTCCTGTTGCCAGCATTGAAGCCATTCGCCTCCTTATCGCCTATGCCGCTCACAAAGGGTTCAAGCTTTTTCAAATGGATGTCAAAACAGCCTTCCTCAATGGCAAGCTCAAAGAAGAAGTGTACGTCGCTCAACCTCCAGGATTTGAGGACGCTGATCACCCTGATCATGTGTACTTCTTGGACAAGGCACTATATGGACTCAAGCAAGCCCCTCGTGCATAGTACGATAGGTTTGCGTCCTTCCTCTTGTCCAACGGGTACACACGAGGTAACATTGATAAAACACTTTTCTTAAAGAAAGTCCTTAAAGATGTCTTGATTGTCCAAGTCTATGTCGATGACATAGTCTTTGGAAGCACTAACATGAAACTTGTAGAGGAATTCAAGAACTTGATGAGTAGTGAGTTTGAGATGTCCCTCATAGGAGAACTCAACTTCTTCTTGGGACTCCAAATCACTCAGCTCAAAGATGGGACGCGCATTCATCAACAAAAGTACATTCGTGAAATGCTAGAGAAGTATGGGATGAACTCTTCAAAACCCATTGATACTCCCATCTCCCCCAACACTCGCCCTTATGCTAATGAAGAAGGCAAGAGTGTAGATCAAAAGCTTTACAGAGGAATGATAGGGTCCTTGCTATACCTAACGGCAAGTCGTCCCGACATCATGTTCGCTGTGTGCTTATGTGCTCGCTTCCAAGCAAATCCAAAGGAGTCCCACATGCAAGAAGTGAAGAGAATCTTCAGATACCTCAAGGGACGGGATGACCTATGCCTATGGTATCCCAGAAGGACGTCCCTAAATCTGGTAGCGTACTCTGACGCAGACTACGCTGGCCATGTGGTGGATAGGAAGAGCACCTCAGGAATGGCTCAATTCCTGGGCTCATGCCTTGTATCTTGGGGATCCAAAAAGCAAAATTCCGTGGCACTCTCAACTGCGGAAGCTGAGTACGTTGCTGCTGCTTCGTGCTGCTCACAAGTCCTATGGATCAAGTACCAACTTGAAGATTATGGTACGTTCCTCAACACAGTCCCTATCTTGTGTGACAACACTAGTGCTATAAGTATTGCCAAAAATCCTGTTCATCATTCTAGGATGAAGCATATTCATATAAGACATCATTTCCTTCGTGACAATGTTGAACTCGGATTAATAAGAGTGGATCATGTTAGGACTGAGGACCAAGTGGCCGATATTTTCACAAAAGCACTTGATAGACGTCCCTTCGAGCACCTCCGGTTGCTTTTGGGGATGATAACCTTTAAATAATCAAGTCCCGTTCTATTATTCCCTCCATGATTGGCTATGTTTTGTTGAGAACTCGTTTTAAAGTGTGTCATGCATTAAAGTCATCTTTGAAGGACGCTAGTCTAAGATATATGTTTCGCCTGTGTTTTGAACGTCATTCATTTCGCTTTTCATCTCAAGAGTATCCCTGATCAAACTACCCTCATCATAAGCCGAAATGATGGGAACTCTAAGCTTACCCAAGCCGAGAATCTTGCAAACGCGTCCTATGAGCGTTCTTTGTTTCATCTTTACGGGACGTACTTGCTTGATTTTCAAAAATGGTTCTAAGTGATCAAGGGACGCGTGTTAAGAGCTGAGAGTTGTCCGTACAGCGTTCTAAGTTCAGAGGTTGAGATCAGTGTCTGGGACGCCGTGGTTCAGTTCAGTGTTGTGAAGTGTTGTGTGTTGAAAGGACGCCAGCTCGGAGTCCTTTGCAATTGTGACAAGTTTGAATGTTTGAAATTGGGAAGGTGAACCGTCTTAGAGAAGCTTCAGCGAAGATCTCGGGATACGCGCAAACAGTGCTCAACAGCTGTGTTTCTTAGCAGAGAAGAAAGCCACGTGTGGGAAGGCGGGTGGAGGAAGCCGAGTGTAAAGACCCTGTTACCCCTGACCGACCAACTTCGTCTTCTTCCTATAAATACCCACCTGTGCACTCCGAAAAACCTTCTTTGCACATCTGTTGTTTGCTCACTTATAGAAATCTCTCAAAATCTTCGCAATCTTCAAACGCATCCCGAAATCTCACCCTAAACCCTAATCTTCCTGTATAAAAACCCTCTCTCAAAATGGCCAACACCAGAGCTTCTAAAAACCCCTCACCCTCATCGGCGGCGAAAAACCCTAGCTCCTCGAGATCTCCTCCGGTGAAAGGCCGGTCATTAATGGAGTCCAGAGGCAGACCCTCCGGCCTCCAAGAACCCCCTCGCCACCATTCTTCATCCCAATCCACCCAGCGCCGCCACTCCAACACCCCTCCCCAGCCCCTTCGCTCCCAACCTCCTCCACAAAGACAACAACCCCGTTCTCAATCCAAATCCCAACAGAAGCGGTTCTCATTTCTGGAGAAGCTCTTCAAACCCGAGCCGGAGCCCGAAAATGTCGAGAAAGCCTCTGTTTACAGTGGCTCAATTGGACGGCTCCCCTCTCAACCCAAACGCCGTCCTCCCCTTGACCCTCTCATTGAGGACTGGCTTGAAAAAGAGCCAAGGACGCTCGCCAACATTTGTCTTAGGGCGTCCACTCACGACCACCCTCCTAAAATCCAAAGACTTCTCCACTACTTCATGATCACCTACGTCAAGCCCCGCCTTGAAGAAACCAATCACACCAACCCACCGTTCATGGGGCCAGGAATCATATCCGACACCTTTGGTGGAACCGTGGACGAGCTCGCCAAACTGCTCCCTGATATCATGGAGTTCGTTGTGGCTCCTGCGGGCTCCGTCCCTTCCCAAAAACGAAAAAGGCCTTCCTCTCCCCCTCCGTCCAAATCGCTCCAAATTAAAGGCCCTTCCTCCTCCCCTCCAAAGCCAATCCCTTCCTCCCCTCCTCCTGCCCCAAAGCGACGCCTCAAGACCTCTGCTCAGCTTGAGGGCGTCACGGATGAAGAAATGGCCGCCATTCGCCTCTCCGAAATTCAACTGGCAAAAGAGGAGAAGGCGCGCCAAGAGCAAGAGCAAGCAGAGAAGGAAGCCGTTGAGAAGGCGATCCATGCGAGTATGCAGGACATTCGTCAACTCCCTCCACCTCCTACAAGGGTAGAGGACGCTCCTCAAGTCCAGGCCAAGGACGTTCCACAAGTCCAGGTCCAGGCCAAGGACGCTACCCCTGCTAAACTGCCGCCTCCTCCCTCTGCTCCGCTCAAAGTGAAACCGATCTCCGTGGTTCCGCCCAGCACCTCGTCTGCCCCCCCCCCCACCAAAGCTAAGATCAGAACTCCTACTCCCTCTCCTCCCAGAGCTTCAACTCCTCCTCCTCCTCCTCCGCCTGCTCCGGTTGTTGAGGAAAGTACACAAGTCAAAGGGACGCCTCCTTCAACCGTCCCTACAGAGTCCTTGGCAAGGACTACAGCGGTGGACGCGCCTCCCCCAGAACAGGCGTCCACTGCTGAGGACACTGCAATGGTTGAGTTTCAAGAACAACGGAACGAAGCCTCAGATGAAGAGGACGCCCCTCAAGTGGATGAGGAACCTGAGGACGAGGAGGGAGATGGAGATGAAGAAGATGCTGGTGATGAAGTGATAGTGAGCAATGGCTCCAAGCAGCAACGCTTCAAGAAAATCCTATCGCCGCTCCTCTTCACCGCCCAGTTTCTGGCAGAGAACCAGCGCCAAGAGTTCTTGGACCTACTTGAGTTCCAGGGATGGAGGCACTTAGGCGCTGAGGCCGCCGACGTTGACCCTGATGAGGTTCTCCGTTTCTACTCCAAGTTCGAAATCACAGAAGTAAACGGGAAGCCTCAGGGGACGTTTGAAATAGATGGGGACGAGTACTCAGTTGCTGAGGGCACCGTCCGCAAAATGCTAGGCCTGCGTCCTTCTCCGCCAGATGCTCTGCATGATCTGCCTTGCAAGAACTTTGCCCGCTTCTCCCAGGACGAAATCCTCAACAGAATATTCAATGGGAGACAGCCAGCTGCTAAGGACAGAGTCGCTCATTGCCTCACCAAGACGGGCGTCCTTGCGCATCACTTCATTGTGCGCATGGTCGTCCCGCGCCAAGAGAAAAATTCCATTGTTTAGATCACTGATAGTATTCTCTTGGACGCCTTCTTGGAACGCAAGCCGATAAACTTGCCCCGGGTAATCTTGGAACACATGGGCAAGTGCACAGGAGGCAGGCACTCTCTTCCTTCCCCGGCCTGGTCAAGCAAATTCTGAAGCAGCAAGGACTCTATGCTCCTAAACAAGAACGTTCCTTTGGCATTCATTGGGACGTCAGGCAAATCACACTCCCTCCAGTTGGAAAACTCAGGTGTGATGAGCCCCTCCCGTCCGTCAAGCACCAAATGGAAAAGGAACGGAAAGAGGCTGAGCGGAAAGCTAAAGCTGAGAGGAAAGCTCAAGCTGCTGCTGCTGCTGAAACTGGAGAAGGAGCTCCTAAAGCAGAAAATGTTCAAGTAGTTGGGACGCCAGCTGAGGACGCTGCTGATGAAGAGGACGAGCTCGATGGAATGAGCGTCCCTGATGAGGCCGAGAAGCACTCTACGAAGTATCTGATGGGCATGATGATCGAGAATCAGTGCATGATGATAGATCTAATTCAACAGGTTCACGACACCCTTCACGTCCACACAGAACTTCTTGAGCGCAACAACGAGCTCCTTGCACAGAACAACCACCTTCAGGAGCAACACCTCAAGGCCCTTGGCAAGCGTCCACGCAAATGATCACCTTCCCCCTCTCTAACCCTGAAACAGTTTATCATTTCTTGTGATTTTGTTAAGACAATGGGACGCTGTCCCCGTTTTGAACACTATTTGTGAATGTCTGTAATGATCGTACTCCTTTCTCATTCTGAATGCAGTTCATTACATTTGTGCTTCATTTTGTCTAAGCGTTCTTTACTTTAGTTATGACTTTGTGCTTGCATGCTTTTCGACTTGTTCTCTTTTTCGATGATGCCAAAAGGGGGAAGTATAGTTTTGCAGAGATGCGATTGTCTTTAAGTTGTCATAGAAAGCATGTGTTTAGGGGGAATTTCGGCCAAGTCCAAAGGACGCTAGTTAGGAATAAAATAGAACGCACTTAAAAGAATGTGATGCATGCCAACCTAAGCTGAAAAGAAAATCAAGTGTAGTTCCTCATGCTAAAAGCTTTACTTCTGTGCGTATTGTTTGAAAGAGTTTGTCATCATCAAAAAGGGGGAAATTGTTGGGACGATATTAAGGACGCCAGTCATTAATATTTAAACCAATAATGATTGTCCCTTGTTTTGATAATGACAAACTCAAAGGTATTTGATAAGTTGTCCAAGTGTTGATCTCAGGTAAGTCCAGTGGACGCACATGAGCGAAAAGGACAACAAGTGAACGGCAGTCCCTAAGCTGTAGGGACGCACGTCATCAGAACTTCCAAACCTAAACGTAATTGGCCAAGTTCCTGCGCAGATAGGACGGCGTCCTCATCAAGAAGGGACGCGCGCCAAAATACGGACGAAGTTCAAATTCAAATCAAGGCCGCACCAACATGATTACATCACGTCCGGCCGTAGTCCTCAGAAGGAAGCTTCCCTTGTCTGGGCACGTGTAGACAACTCCAAAGATGTCGCTTTCCCAGCGATGGTCCCCTACCCACGCGGAGGCTTCCCAAGCGTCAACAGAGTTGACTTCCTCAAGAGGCTCATCGCACCGTTGATCAAAGATCGAGGATTCTGCCAAGTCTCAGAGGACGCTAGAGGACAAGAACCACTTCCGCTATAAATACCCCCCAAGGGGTATGCATAGCGTTGGTGGACTTTGAAGACTTTCTCTCAAGCTCTCCCGAAGCATTCAAGAACACGAACGAAGATCAAGAAGATCAAGTGAGCTTGAAGCAAGAGAAAGAAAGTCCAACCACATCAAATCCAAAACAAACCACAAATCAGTTAGAGTTGTAGTTTGTCTCTCACAACGAACCGTGAGAGACGTGAGTGATAGTTTCCTTATAGCTAAGAGTGTGAGGTTACTTGTTAGGTTGAAAGGAGTGTTACTAGTGAGGCTAAGGACGGACGCTTAGCTCAGAGAAGTGTAACGACTCGCCTAAGCTGTAAGGACTCGCTCTCAATAAGATAAGGGACGGCTATTGAAAATCCTCCAACGGAGGTAGAGGTTTACCCACAAGACTAGTTGGTCTTAGTGGGTTCCTCTATAAATTCCTGTGTTCACTTATCTCATCTTGTATTCTGTTAAGTCTATTTTCCGCTGCACTAAAGGACGCCCTTTACCCAGTTAAGGACACCCTCATTAACTGACTTACAATCCAACACCTGGTGCATTCAATGTCACTTTATGTTGGGAAATGAAGCCATGCATTGGCGGGAGACATGCATTGGCGGGAGACATGCATTGGCGGGAGACACAATAAGCAAGAAAAATCAATTCCTTCTAAAACACTCAAAGAGATTTCGAGTATTCATCAAATCAATCCTTCAGCTCAAAATTTTCAAAATTTCACTTCTCTCTCAAGCCAAAATTTCAAAATTTCAATTGCCTCTCATGCCAAAATTTCAAACTTTCAATTGCCTCTCAAGCCAAAAATCGATCCTTCAATCCCTTTTGTTTATAAGGTATCTTTCATTTCATTGAATGTGTAAATCCTTCCTCAAATAAATCTGTAATTTCTTCTTTCAACCAAAAAAAAAAAATTTGTAATTTCTTCAATCCCTCTTTCTTTTTTCTTAATCGATGTTCTAATCTTTCCAATTTGTGTAGATTTTGCTCGAGCTATTTCGAGGATGGATCATCAAGGATCATCATCAAGTACCAGATCTCCATTTAGACCAAAGAATGCGTATTGTAAGTGCAATCCACCAACTAAAGCTACAATTCGCATATCCGAGTCACCTAAAAACCCGAATCGTTTGTTCTTCAAATGTGACAATTGTGGGTTCTTCAAATGGTTAGATGGCTCCGACGATATAGACGAGGCCCAACACTTTGGTGCTTATCGAGATGATCTCCAAGCTATTAAGCGTGATCTGAAGGAGCTAACCTCCTTTGTGCATAGAATAGTTCAAGTATCATTTGTCTTGTATTTTATTTTATTAATCATTATGCTAAGTTAAATGAAGATGCTCATGTAATCCATAATGGATCGTTTTGTATTTCAAGTTTCTTTTTATCTAAGTTTAATGTATGTTATCCATAATGGATCATTTTATCTAAGTTTAATGGATGTTATCCTATGCTTCATTTTATCTAAGTTTAATGTATGTTATCCTAACCTTTACTATGCTTATTTCTAGATTATAGTTATTTCAATGTGTGATCTAATCTATAAATTAAAATAAAATCCAGCCAAGACATCTATAAAATGAAATAAGATCTTGATCGAAAAAAAAAGAAATAAGATACAAAACCCAGCCAAATGAAAAAACTAGTGGCATTTGATTAATGAGGTAAAGATACAATCAATGCTTGATAAATACAATGAATTTATGATATTAAAAATAAAGTCGTGCTAAATAACAATATTAGGCCATTGGTAAACACAAAGGTTTCAGATTAAGTATTGGGCCTAGCCCACGATAAATATAAAGCCCACATGCAGCACTATGATAACATATGCTGCAATTTAGGATTTAACGTAGCAATTTATACTGACTTTGGCCTAAATCAATATACGATATATCCACACAACATATCATGCATTTCAACTGAAAACATCAAATATACAAAGACTAAATATCCAAGCACCCAATATCCAAACACAACAACAAACCGACCAAATGTTCAAACTATACGAAAAACACAACCAAAGTTAAAAATCATTCAATAGAGCAAGTTCATTCATGGGCTGCATGGGAAACGTCCTTTCGCCTTGGGTCGTGGCAAGGATCCTCGACGTTACAGCGCCACAATCCTCCAACATTTCCACACGCCTTGAAAGTGCAACTGCAATATACAACACGATATCATTCATTAGCACATTTACATTACCGAACCGATCTAGAATACGATCTCATGCATTAGCAAGTACACAATAACAAGCGTGAATAATACTTAGCATTAAAAGTGAAATAGACATTACCATCTATACTCCATCTATTGTGCAGCCAACTCCAATCATCATGCATACCTAGAGAAGATATGCGAACGAAAAAATATTTGGAGCACCAATTCGGTGGAATACGATAACTAGTACCATGAAATAGAGGAGCCTTTCCCGGTTTACATACGAGTTATATTCTACCATGGTTGGCATACTCAATATCACAACAACTCATGAGATCGGCAATCTCATAACCCTCATGCATACGGTTAGTCACATATTCTATGCAGTATAGTATACGCCATGTTTGAGGCGTAAGTTGAGCGGGAGATAGACGAAAAACTTTCAAGAAATCCCTACTCAACTGTGGAAAAGGAAAATGAAATCCCATAGAAAAGGGATATAGTGGCAAACATACCCAGCCCGGATGGAAACCGTCGGATCTCTCTTCATAATGGACGGGATACATGACTTCGACTTGGTCCGAAAATCCACAAAACCTTCTAACAAGCATGTCATCGCCAAGGGTGAGGACATCCTGCCCTGGAACTTCCTTTTGTAAGAAGCCTTGGCTAGGGAGCTTGATTATCAAACCTTCCACTTGTTCTTGATGCTTTTGCATCTCGACATAGGATTCATCAAGTGTTTCGTTGAAGATATATGGTAGCAACGGACCTTCGACTTCCTCTATATGTGAGTCATTCACATCATGCCATGATACATCCATCGACATGGTTGTTTGATTTTGTTGAAGTAAAAAACGTTGGATGTCAAAAGACACCAAAAGATCACGTTTATAATCAAGAAGGAGAATTGTAACCGCTTGGAATTAACCACCATGGTTATAATTCTATTTGTAGGGAGGCAAACAATCGCCCCAAATATAAGGCCCAGCTACCAAGCCCATCGGCCCAAATGATTAATTATGTACAAAGTATGATATATGAAGAATAAGTGTCTAAGATATGAAAAATATGCTACTTTAGATAAAATATATCATTTCGGGAATAATAAATGTCATATTATTACTTGCATTTTTTTTTGCATAAGATTATGTATCATGCATAAATCGAGGGACTTAAACACTTATAACGTTTAAAATCAACGAGAAATATAAATCGTACTTAAAACAATTATAATGGAGGTTAATAACTCAGGAAATTTTAAATTAACTTTTACGGAAAAAAATTTATGTTATAAATCGCACTAAAATAGTTGTCTTCAATCAATAGAGATCAATACTTATAATGGAGATTAAATACTCTCTTAATTCGTTGCCTTCAATCAGCAATAAAAATGCTCTAAGGGTGGAAATTTTGTTAAGTTAAAATATCACTTAAATTGGTCTAGGGCTTAAAACTATCAGGTATGTTTATGGGCTAAAATAAATTAAAACCCAAAGTTCACAAAAAAATGTGAAGTTGATCCATAAATTTCTGCCCAAATTGAAGGCCCATTAAGTCTCATGTACACTAACCTAAGTGGGACCCGCCCGACCCTTTAGCTTCGGTTACCCACCAGAATTGTGAATTATTGTGATAAAGATAAATTCAAAAGCACTTTATAGAAGTTATCACCCACTATCTACACTTTATTATTATTTTAATAAGGTTGTCATGACACCGACGTAAGACAAACATATTCCCCAAATCACCCATTTTTTTGCCATGTCATTACCTTATTGCCATATCATAACACATCATGACATGTCATTTAGTATTTATGCACATTGTTAAAATTTAAATTATCTTCCTAACTAGGGTAAGGAGCCCGTGCTTGGGTGTAGGCGATAGGATTTGTAGAAAGAGACTAAATACAATAGCTATTAGTCTTTGATATTACAAAAGATATATGCGTAGTAGAAGTTAGACCAAGAAGTTTCATCATCTTTAGAACGAAATTAAAGATATTGATCGTGTATATCATAAAAATATAATCATGTTTTAATGCCCAAATTGTTTACATAATTTTCACCCATAATATATGTGTAGTAGAAGTTAGACCAAGGAGTTTCATCATCTTATGATATTACAAAACCTCAATAAATTAATACGAGATAAATTAATAAACAGGGTAAGTTAAAATTCTTCTTCCATCCCGACTTGGGCCGGTGTAAAATTTAACAATTTTCGATAAGATGATAAGATAATGAATTATCGAAAAGTCACTATAAAAATATAAGGTCCCAATAAAAGTATAAATTAATATAATGTGAAAAATTACATAAATATACCTAAGAGAACTTTCGAATCTTAGAAAAATATGAACCTATTGTTTATTGTTTTTTTCTTATAACTTAAATCTATTTGAAGTATATCTCTAACCTATATATAAGGAACGTACAATAATACCAATAATCCAAAATTTGGCCGGAAAGTTGTCCGTGCTTTATTTTTAGTGAACATGTTAATGTTAATAGTTTGGCTATGATTTTACGAATTTTACGTACAATTGGAATGATTTATGGTTCAATGACAATAATTGGTATTATTTTAAGTTAATAAATTAAATTTAGTCACATTGTAGTTGCTGGATTTTTCAAATTCCTAATGATGTAGCATAATATTAGTTTAACATATATTAATTAAATCACATAATTAAATTCAAAAAATACATAACAAAATACATATATTAAAAATGATTCAAGTAATTTTGTAAAATCCACAACCGATTTTTTTCGTTGTAAAGAAAATAGAAATCAATAACATCATATATGACATCAAAAGATAAAAATAAATAAATAATATGTATAGGATTCTTAAAACAATTGAATACAATTAGACTAATATACTTTTTTGGTCAAAAGACTAATATGTTTTTTTGTACTATTATGTTAACTAATAAGTATAGAATTTATGTTAGTATTTAGTAAGAGAATAGGAATATCAAAAGGTGAAAATAAAGTAAATAACTAAATGTACTACATAAAGGATTTATAACGGACCTAATAAACTATCTATACTATCTATATAATTTTGTGTACATGAGGGATATTTAATGTCCTCATGACACATTAATGTGCCCACATGCCATATTAATGAGTATAAAAAGTAAAAAAAATGATTATTTAAAAGATAAACTATTGTATTAGAAGCGTTTACAATTACTGTTTTGTTTAATATAGAAAAGTAAAAAGTAAATACAAAAAGTGATTATTTGAAAACTATATTTTTTATCAAAAAGTTATCATTTGAAAGAACACGTTATTGTATTAGAAATGCATAACAATTAGTATTTTGTTTCACATAAAAAACTAAAAAGTGATCATTTGAAAACTATATTGATATTGAAAACTATAAAATTTCTCTTAGAAAAAACTATTTTCTTATAAATGTATAAAAACTATTGTTTTATGTCTCATATAAAATATAAAACTATATTTATAATTTTGTGTTAATAGGGGGTATTTAATGTCACCATGACACATTAATGAGCATAAAGAAGTCAATAAAAAAGGTAATTGGTTAAAAAAAAAAAACTATTGTATTAGAAATATATAAATTAGTATTTTTTTTTGATATAGAATACTAAAAAGTGAATACAAAAAGTCATAATTTCAAAACTATGTTTATGTATACTACATATATAAAGTTCTATACATGAGGGGATATAAATGTCTTTATGATACATTAATGTTAAAATTAATATTACTTATTCAACCAAAAAAATATTAATATTACTTAATAAAGAAAACTATTTTTAAATGAGAACATAAAACATAGAAAAATATTGAGGATGAAAAAAGTAATCAATATGATGTATTTGGTCACAAATTTCTATATACGTACACATATAATTAAAAATTATTTATATATTTATGTATAACTTAATGGTTAAAAAACTTCTAAACTATGAACCTATCACACATGAGAATTATTTTTTTACCTTTTAATAGTTTTATAGATAATTTAAAAAATTTAGTTGGTAAGCTAGGTTGTAATACAAACTACAAAGGTAGTCGAATATTATTTTTCAAGTTGAATATGATAGATCCTTTTTATTTTAAATGCTATTATGACACATTTATCTTAATAGTAGTATTACATAATAAAGAAAACGATTCATGTATAACAACATAAAAAAAAATGAGAATAAAACAGTGATAAATATTATGCATTCAGTCACAATTAAATTTTTATATATATACGTATTATTAGAAAAAAATTATAAATTTATGTGTAGTTTAGGGTCCATTCGGCACTATAGGTAGCGGGGAGCGGAACGAGCGAGACGCTAGCGGAAAGCCAGCCCCTTTGGTGGTACAAAGGTGCAATTGTTTGGTTGATTCCGCACCATCTAGCTGAACCACCTCCAAAAAAACCAAGTATTGAACGGAGCCTTAATGGTTAAAAACTTCGGAATTATACATATATCAAACCTGAATTATTGGTATGCTATGTTGTAATGCAAAGATATTCAAATATTATTTTTCACGTTGAATATTATAGATCAATTTCATTTTACCTTGCATATATTACTTATTACTCCAATTGGCAAAATTATAACACAAATATAATACAATATTATTTTAAACATTAAATATATACATATAATTATCTATAAATCAATATATATGCATATAGACTAGGAAAATATAGCTGTTAATACTCATGTTTTTATACAAACTATACGATAGAAGAAAGAGATTGTTGAAATTTCAGTAACATCTTGAAATTGTCCTTCAACTTCCGGGGTTTTTCAAATAATTTACACATGAAGTGCAGTTAAATACAAGAGAGGTTAACAAAATAATTCAATAAAAATATGTTTTAAAAACACTAAAATAAACTATATGTAAAATAATTCAATATGTTTAAATTATGTTTAATAAAATAAATAATTCAAATTTTCTATATATAAAATTTGTTTATAATATGAACCCGTGCGTATGCACGGGCCTGACCGCTAGTTTATAAAATAAATTCACCTTCCATAAATTACTTTGCAAAGAATTACTTTGCAAATTCACTCGTAACCCACTTCAAACATAAATATGATCAAACTTTTGGAGACTCCCTATCGTGAGAGACTCCCCACTTCAAACATTTATATAAAGGATTTGGAAGGGTAGAAACAATACCTAACATTTAGCAATATAAAATACATAATTAATGCTCCACTTAATTGGCATTAGACGTTTTTTGAAGATTAGAATTTATATACGGGATTTGGAAAAGTAGAACCAATATCTAACATTAGCAATTTAAAATAATTAATGCTCATCTTAATTGACAATAGATGTTTCTTTTAAGATTAGAATATTTGAATTGAGAGTATATATTATGTAAGGATCCAATAGGACTTAATGCTCCTAATTAAGATAGACTAACACTTTTTTCTATCTTAAATTATCACCCTGTAAATTCGTATGCTCCTATAGACTAACATTTTTTTCTATCTTAAATTATCACCCTGTAAATTCGTATGACTTTATATTCGTATGTTGATATTTGGATTGTATTGATCAAGTTTTACTTTGGATTGTATTGATCAAGTTTTACTTATAGGCGTTCAAAACACAACTAAAGTGGTTATAATAGCTCAATGCAAAAGAATAGGAATTGTATGAAACACTTAGTATTAATCACGCTCGAAGTTCTAGTTTATAAGTATATAAACACACGCCTTTTGTATGAAAGCCGGTAAAAATTATAAAAACATATAGACACATGCCTTTTGAGAACACTAGTAGGAAACAAATCCACTAAGTTGAAATGAGAATACACCATCTAGGTTCAATATCTATTACATCCAAATATCACAACGGCATTTTGCCCATTCTTCTTCTTTGTTTAAGACGAATTAAAATGACAGGAAGTGCTAGAGCTGGATTTTTACACACAATATATACATCCAAGCCATCGATGCTATAAAAAGATCCTCAAATGTATAGCTGCAAAAGAAATAAAAAGATCATAAGCATCAAAATATAAAGCGCACAATATGAAAAGGAAAAGGTCAAGCATGTAAAATGATCCTCGACACAAATTGGAGCATTCACAATTAAATTGGAGCACCCTCCTATATCTTATTTCTCAAACACTTCCAATGCTATCCAGTTTACCCTTGTAAACACGACAAAACCTGCCTTCTCCTAGCAAACACTCCGGTCTAAAGTTCTTTGTAGTGAAAGCAAGTTCGCGGAATGCAAATGTTTGTGCAGCAATGTGTGGAGTCTATCCGTCCTTGGGAACCGGTGGCTCCTTCTTTGGGTCATTGCCATTTTGAGACTTTGATTTGTCTGAATTTTGAGTAATGCAGCCAGGCAAGTTCTGTAAACAGAAAAAGAAACACTCACATCAGAGCAAGAACATGAGCCATTCATAGAAAAATACCCAATTGGAAATAAAAAATCAGCTTGAATTTTCTAGTTTCAATAGCTCAAACCAAAAATAGCATACAATGCAACAATTAGTACATGTTCTGAATTTACAACAATTTATACATAAAACTAAAGTTTAAAATCTATTATAGAATGGCATTATCCTTTTGTAGAGACTGTGTGTTTGCTTTATCTACAACACTTCATAAACTCCCAAACACAGAAATGCCAGATTAGCTAATTTCAAACCATTCATCTGTTAGACTGTAACTGAGCTTATATTCAAGTACTTTCATTGAATTTCTCCCATTGAGATGAATTAAATGTCACAGTAAAACATCTAAGATCTCGAAATTAAGCTCATATCTCAACACCAGTTGAGAATTTGGGAAAATTGGCTCAAATAGACCTAGAATTTCACAATGAACTCTGATTAAATTTTCTCAGAAAACCCACCTCATAAAACTTGCAAATTGTCAAATTTCTCTAGTGCATAATCAGCCTCTAGCCATAAACAAAGGCAAACAAACCAAGAAGCAGATTTCTCTATTCCAAATTGAAACTCTCCTATAGAAAAAAAAAAAAACAAAAGGATAAGAATGAAACCTTTTTAACCAAAATAATTATTGTTTTGACCAAAGTTAACCTTGCCGACATGGTGAAACTGAGCATCTTAAAGCTGATCTTGAGCATTCTGATCTACAGATATCTCCAAATCCCTTTTTTTTATAAGCATTGCCGACATTGTAGGGACATCCACCTAATGAAACTGAGCATCTTAAAAAGTTTCATTCTTCATCTTGACTTCTAATAAAGAGAAAACAGAAGAAAACAGAGTAATCATCAAAGTTGTTTATTGCTATTACAAGATCATTAAACGCAAACACCGGCAGATCTTTCAGCTTATTAGCATTTGTCATTATATCTGTTTTATCATCTCCTTTCCCGGAATCTATTTTCTAATTAAACAGTGAATTGAGTATTTTTTTTATCAATTCAGATCACTTATTTTGTTTCATGCGTTATTGCTCATGATATTACACTAACCGATTAGTGATGTGAAAGGAAATGGCGCAAGCAGTTCAATATAGAGACTTTTTCATGAAGCGGGAGCTAGAGTATGCCTAATCCAGCTACAGTATATCATTGCCAGCTATACAATGCCTGGAAAATCATAAGAGACCAAATAAAAGTAAAACAAATATCAAAAGCTCATACTTGATAGGATGAAAACAGAAACAATCACAAAACAATTCCACGCTTACCAACTAAGATAAGGGAGAAAGAAATTAGGGTTCCTAGCACTCCGAACATCACAATTGTTGTTTAGTTCTTGAAGAATTGCTTTTTCTTGACATGAAATCGTAAAGGATAATAAGAAAATTAGCTTTTTCCAAATGGGTTATCACTTATCAGACATGAATTTAAATTTCAAAATATATAAAAAATGCAACACCTCTTATCAATTGAATCCTCGGTTGTCTTCCCATCTTCTTTCTAGATCATAAAGGAAAAAGTCAAATGTGCAATTTCAAGTAAAAATTGAGCAAAATAGAGAATCAGGAAGACATACAAACCAATTGCTTTTCATCTTTAGCCCGTTCTTTATAATACCTGTCAGTAGACAATAGTGGAAAAGCCACATCTGCATATATGCCTCAGAGAGCGCAACCATCTGGGGAAGTGTTTCAGTCACATGATAATCATGCATCTCATACTTGCAACAACAACAAAAAACAGACCACAACTTAGAAAAGCACTCGGACTTCAGAGAGACTAACCGAGAAATTACTTCAGATATACAACAGAGCCTAATGTATCTTCCTAAAGCCTAAAGGTATGAAAACAAACTCAGCACTTTGGAAATCATCCATGTATCTTAATAGACATACAACATTATTAGTGGTACATTATTAGGGAAAAGTTTTAATTAGATATAGGAATATAGAAGAATTCATCTTACCTTGACAATTATGCCCCGGTGAAGATGAAGATCAATGCAACTGATCGAACCCTGACTCGAAGAAAACCCATTCAGCAGAAATCAAGCTCAAAGCCCAAAATGAAAGTGGAAGGAAAACTTAATTTAGGTGAACCCTGAATCCTTCCAACACCAAGGAACAATTTTGATCCTTCCCACTTGATCACCGAGTTTGGATGCAACAGCTGCAGATGCAACAACTGATTCGGGACCCGCAAGAACAGGTCGCAAACCTTCAGATGCAACAGCTGCAGTGAGCTTCTGCTCTGTATATTTCATTTCCAACACTGTGTCGGCCCATAGTGTCACAATATTATACATCAACAACACTTACAAACAAAGATCAAGACAATTCATCGTAACCAATTCTAGATGTTAAAAAAAGTATATATCTTTGATTGTAATCTTACTTGGGCCTCTGTGCAAAGATCAGTGTAAGGAACAACCCTAGTAAGAAGCTCACTGAAAGATTTGAATATACACATTAGTAATCTGTAGGCAAAGGCGCAAAGATGTATACATATAAAATTTATTTATTTATTTTAAATCTCTCACATCTTTTTTCAAATGATGAAGATTCAAAGAGACTAATGTAATTAATTGAAAGAACTGAGTGTCCTTAAATTAACTTTGACTAACCGAAAAATCCTTATATGTTTTTTAAACTAATTTGTGGAATCCCGTGTTTGGTTCAATCCAATGTAGATGTAAAATTTGTTGCATACCAAAAAAAACGAATTGAAAGCAATTATGGTTAGGAAATAAACGTTGAGATCGAGAGTGAAATCTTACGATTGTCGTGGTCGCCACCATGGTTGCGATCGGGAGGAGCACCAGTTGAAGCCAAAGCAAGAGCTCCTCTGTCCAATGAAAAGGGGTTGATGCTTTTTTATCTCCTATGTTCACAATCTTGCGAATCCCTTGCCGAACCAACCGATTCCAAACCAGTGAAGAATTAGTACTAATTGGAAAAGCAATTCATCAACATTTTATTCAAATTCCAACAGAGATTTTGATTCAAATTCACTTCTGATGCTGTAAGAAGTTTTACCTCACCCTGATCCTCATAAATGTAATCGATCGAGGCCTTTGTAGTAGGGAGGATGATTCAGTTCTTATCACCCTAATTTCAAATTTCTAGAAATCAACCGAACACAACTTTAGCAAATTGTAGGTTCTAGAAACGACTCACTCACATTGATGTTGTTAAGATACTTGTCCTTGCCCACCGTCCCGATCTGGCCTTTCTTCACTGCGCATCAAAGGTAAAATCAAGCCCCAATTTCACAGTTTCATCACAATTTACCCAAATTCAGCATCAATTTCGACAGTAAAAAAAAAAACAGAAAATCCCGCTAGAAAAGAAGACGAAAAGGACTACTTACTGGGTGGGTTATCTTTGTTCGCAACAAAGTCTCTCATCCAATCAAGTTCATCATCGGAACAACACTGACCACCAGATGTAAAAATCGGCTTTTCTCTCTGATCCACCAACCACTGCAAAGCACTGCAGATGATACTCAACGTCTTCCCAATTCCTACGACTGCACAAACTACAATTTTCAAACCAAATGATGTCAAAGCGGTAATTCATGAATCTTACAAAAAGAGCAAATGCTACAAACAGAAAACTAATTCGAGAGAGAGGGAGAATACTAGTGGGACTTTTAAGCATGGCGATTCCGCCTTTGTCAAGGGATTTGTAAAAGGCATGCACCGGGAATTTGCTCTTCCATTGCTCCGTCAAGTCTGTAACTATTGGATATATATACAGAGAGGTACTTAATTTAGTAGCTAGTGAAGGGTGCGATTATGACCTCATAATCTTCTGGTTTTAAAGTGTTCTCTTTGGCTTTCTACGCCAAGCTTTCAACCACTTCACCAATCAGAGAAAGACCTTTCTTGTCAGCATCCTGTAATGAAACGGAGAATGAAACTACTCCGTATAAGAGAAATTTTAAGATGTGTAATGCTACAGTGTACCCCCACTATGTTCAAATGAAATCAATTGTACACAGTTTGCACTTTTTAAGCCAAAGAGATGATTTGACTCATTTCCACAAATGCATCCCATGGTTTAAAATCCAAATATGCCGAACAGATATTGGTTAACACATGCCTGCATATGCTTTACATTGAAAGACACGAAGAGCTTTTTTTATCCTTTCATCAAAATTTGGTCGATATGAAATTTGGACCTAACAATTAGTCGATCTGAAGTCCCAAAGTTTCAATCCATTCAACCACTTTGCTGAGCACTTCAGGTCATTACTTTTAGTGCAATTTGATACCTTGGTTCCAAAAAAAGAATGAAGTGTTCATGCTTACCTTAATTACAGGAACATACAATCTATTGTCAGTTTGCACAGCAACATTAATATTCACATTGTGGTACCTGGACAGTGCAAACAAAAGAAAAGGATTTTAGTATAAGATGAGAAAAGTCAAAAAATGCATAAATCATCACCATAAAAGATTCAGGGCAAGTCTACTCTTATGCACTGGCAGCCTCATTGGCCTTCTTGTTGTGCTTCCTCGTGTTCCTCTGGTTCCTCAAGAACTTGTGATCCATCTGCAGAAATCCAATTCAACTTCTCTTTCCCCAATTTCAACAGGCATCAAAACACACAACATTCATAGCTACATATTTACAGATAGAGAAAGAGATGATTTACCTCTTGACGTCATCAGCTTAATGGGTAATGGTGTGACCGGAAGTGGGGAGTCCTGATCTGAAGTGGGGTCGTTCGCGAAAGAGAGGTCGGGGTGCATGGCGGGGTGAGGAGGAGCCGGGCGTCCGACTTGGCAGGCTTCACGATCGGGTTGGCCTTCGTGATCTCCTCTTTCCCCATCGCCTTGTAATCGAATGTGCAACCATGTTGCTCCGGGTACCGATGGGGCCCGCAGAACACCGATCCGCACCGACGCTTGAATCCCGTCCGCCGAGCCCAGCACGCACACGAACCAGTAGAGCCCGTCGGCGAGCGGGGTCGTTCACGAAAGAGATGCTGGGGGTGAATGGCGTGAGGAGGAGCCGGTGTGGAGTTCTGCAGAGAGGGGGAAGGGGAAGGGGAGCCGGTGGGGATTTAGGTTAATATTGGCGAAATTTTCGCCTGTTGCTATCCCTTATTTCTAGCCAATATAAATGAGGTTGATTATTGCAATTCATTAGGCCAGGCCAAGAGTAACGTAGTAGAAGGTTTTTTTTGCTGCCTTAAATTGTCTATTGTTATAACTTATAACCCCCATTTAACCTATCAATTAATGGATATTTTACAATCCCATAAAACATTTCTATATGTATAAAATGAAGAGCAGTTATTGCCACAATGTTTCTTCTTTATAGTATTCTAGATTTCCGGCCATATCTAAAAGTCCTTCACAAATTTTTTTTTATCTAGTATACCACTGGTATTATATTACACTATTAGTATACTATTTATAGTAAACAAAAAACTACTCTATGTATTATAAGTTATAACCCCTCAAATATACAATATATATATGTATAATTTAACCCATTTCAACAATATAACTTTTTTTTCCAATATTCGTAAGCAATTATATTATTTATATACATCTAATTATTGTATATCACTACTACAATTCGGGCCTATTGTGGCGGGCTTTGGCGGCGGTTGGGTTAGCATGGCGGTTTTGGTGGCGGTTTGTCCGGCGGTTTTTAAATTTCTAGCCATTGGGGCGATTATAATGTTTTATAGGGGCGGTTTTATTTACTTGGATTAAAAAAAAAGAAAATCTGGCACAATAATGGGGTGCGTGCGAGATTTTTATTTCCCCTAATTGGAAGCGCGTATAGATTTTGGACAAAACCCTAGAGAGACAAATCCGCCATTCCGCCCTCGTACGCTCCATCCCTCCTCCCGTCCTCCCCGACTCTCTCGGCCTCTCGATACATCGCCAACAGTGGAGCGGTTCCAGCCGCCCGCTCCACCCTCTCCCGTCCTCCCCGACTCTCTCCGCCCCGCTTCTGCCTCCGCCCTCGCCCTCCCACGTCACTCCGCCCTCGCCCTCCCTCGTCGCTCGGCCCTCGCTCACTCGTCACTCTGCCCTCGCCGGTTCTCTGATCCTCCATGCGTAGCGCCGTCTCCAGAATTGGCTCTGGAGCCAAGCCCTCCACTTCCTCTTTCCGTTCCATCAACAACAAGCCCCTCCCCAATCGCCTTTTCAGGTATATTCTTCTTCCCTTCCACTCACTCGATTTCGAATCGATCTCTGATTTCGAGCTTTGAACACAGCTCTGTTCTTCTGCTGACCTAATGGCACTTCTGCTCATTTTCACATCTTTCTTGATTGTGTATCAGGATTCATACCTACTGTGCAAAATCTTAAAGAAGAGTAGGCCGGGTTTTAAACCTAGAGGGCAATACGGGCCTTTCGTTGAGGAGGAATGGAATCAAGAGGATTTTGCCTTGGTTCCTGGAGAAGAAGCCGATGATGACACAAATGGACATGTTGATCCACGTGTTGAGGTGAGGGTTAAATTTTTCATTTTTCCACCTTAACAATTTTCTTCTCTTGAGATATGCTTCTTCTTTTTTTAAATGTGGACAGAAGGATTATTCTAGTGCCGAAGTCCTGAATACATTGTTTTGAAGAGTTTGGAATAGATTCCATGTTATCACATATTATATGCTGTTATTTTTAGGTTTTTGACGCTTGGTATAATGTTTTTTTTCTTATAGTGTGAAATATATACTTGCACAAGTGCATTGCCACTGTCTTTATGATCTAGTATGTTGGCTATGTGAGGGGAATGGAAATTGAGGAAAGAGGGTCAAAGTATGCTTTATGTACTGATTTTGTTGACAGGTCTTATGATGATTAAACCGTTGCACTGTGTCTTCAATGAAAGGAATGTGTATGCTAAAAAAAAATTAACAGCTTGTAAAGCATTGATTATTAAAATCTATTTGGTAAATTTTTATGTTCTTAATAAAGTCATATGTATAAAATGGTGGTAATATTTTTCAAGCGTTTATAGCTAGGGGTTCTTATTGAGGCACTTTCTAAAACTGAAATTATGAATGCCTCTTTTGTTGAAGTAGAAGATTTTGTAAAACAACTGCAAGTTGGTTGTAGCCAAAATTTCCAAGTGAATATACATTGGGATTGTTCTCAATGTTTCTTTTCTGCTGTTTTTTTTAATCTTTTCATAAATTGGTGGTATCACGAAAGAAATTTGAAACTATAGCTTTCTTATAATACTCAGCTGGCCATTGAAAAACAGTTTAGTTGGTAGTCAATTTCTTAACTTATTGAAGTATAACTCATCATACTTGTTTCTTTTCAGTAAATTAGCTTGAAGCAGGGGAAAGAATCAAAATTGGTGGGAAGTATAATCTAGAAATAAAACAGACAAAGAACATGATAGTCGGCATTTTTAACTTGTGCTTTGACTAGTTCAAACTAACCTCAATTACAAATTTATTGTGGATATATAAGCAGGCCTGTAGATGTCAGATTGAATTGATGCATAGGCAAACAACTGAGGCTTGGCTTCGTCATGCTTTCTATAACAATATTGAAATCCTTTTTACCTCTTTTGTTCTTCAAAATAGTTAAGCATCACAGATCTTTATTCTGAACAATGTTTTTGAAATTTATTTCCTCTTTGACATCAAGTCTATCTTTTCTTCAATCACAAAATATCTAGTGCATGACAAAATGACATTTTGACATTTCAGCGTCTGTAAACACTTCTTCTGTTAGGTCCTAATTGGATGCTTCATTACTTCTAATCTCTGTAGACCTAATGGACACATCTGTTTACTGGCCACTGATAGGTCTCCCGTTCAATTGAGCGCTTGTATGGAGTCAATGGCAGCAACCGTTGGGTAATTTATTGATTATTGACTTTGGCTATATAGTAGATTTGTATGATCCATGAAATTGATACTTGTACTTTGTTGTGTATTCACCTTCTAGAACTCAAATTCCCCGTGCTGTTGGCTCTACAGATTCCTTAAAATTGGATAAGAAAGACGCCTGTGCTGTCACTTTCTTTGGCGATGGAGGCACAAGCACGGTATTGGACATTTTCCTTAAGCCTGTGCTGTCACTTTCTTCCATGAATTCGTAAATTTTCAACAAAATAAGGACATTGCTTGGTTTTCTCTGTCATGTATTGAGGCTTTGGATCATGAGGTTCACATGCTTATTCAAGTTATAGGATTCTATTATTGGCTTAATTCTTTTTTAGCCGTAGGATGTCATCCAAAATTCTTGTTCATTCTTTGCTCCGTAGCCTTCTTTCCTTGTTCATTTGAGAAAACTCTTAGATAGACAGACATTTCTTTTCTTTTTCTCATACTCCAAGATTGAGCATTCTGCTGTCCATCCTCTATAGACAACAACTAGATATTGATAAAGACTTGCCTTTTTTAGCCTTATGGTGCTTAAAAACTAGCTGAAATTGGCAGTTGGCATATATATTAGATTAGAGTAGACATTCAGGCCATGGAAGTTATTTGCTTTTCCATAATTGAGGAGCTCTACATTTGTCATGGGCTAGGAAAAGTTCTTTTAATGTTTGTGGATTACTATAGCTGTTCTTGTAATTGAGGAGCTCTACATTTACGTCTATGAAAAAATGATTGACATTACTATAGCTGTTCTTGTAATGTTTGTGGATTAAGACTTAACTAGAGATATTACTAACATTTTTTCTTGAGTGTCAATTACAATAATAGTACTAGCTTAGGTGCAAATAGAAGGGTATACAGAATCCACTCAGGCTGATGCCATTACAAAAAGAACTAGTTTAGGTGCAAATAGAAGGGTATATGAAATCTGGACTTTCAGGTCGTGTTTGGCTGCAACTTGTGTGATGGAACTGTTTCTTTTCTAATGTGATGGTTTTCTTTATTATATTTTGTAATGCAATTAAATATAAGTTTGTTCATGTGTACATATTCTTTCCCCTTCGTTGAATGGTCCTAGTTGAAGCCTAGATTTTTATGCATACCGACAAATTGATCAACTTATGCATACTGACAAACATAACTTGTGCTAGATATGTGTACGTATGCATATTGACAGATTGATAAAAGAAACTAGCTAGAAATCATTAGGAGAATGGGAGATATATATGTATATGTGCACAGGTTATACCAAACATAACTTAGCTTTAATTTGTTCATTTCATTTTGCAGGGGCTTTTGATCATTTCAACATGTGCTGGGCATGATTAGGATATAAATGTATATATAGATCTATGGCTTGAATCTGTTTATTTAGCTGCCTTTTGGCTTGTAAGTACAAGCTTGTTAAACTGCTGTTTTTTTGGCTGCCGTGCTGGCTTGTGACAGCTTATTGAAGCTGATTTTTGGCTGCACATTTTGTGGAAAGTAGTACATGCAGAATTGCTGAAAAACAAGTTTAAGTTGTTAAGATATCGATTCTCAATGTAATGATGGTTTATTATTAATAGAAATAACATTTTCGTTATCATAGGGATTTTTGTTTGTGTGTATGGATTAAAAATCATTTCATATGATTATTTAATATAATAGGAATATAAATATACAAAATTATAGCATGTCAATTTGCCTATAATCAAACCGCCACAATAGAGTTTTAAAGCGCTGCCATATCCAAGCACAACCGCCGCAAAATCCAATTAAAACCGCTAAAATTGATCGAAAACCACCGCATTATCCTTTAAAAACCGCCGCAATAAGTCCAAACTAAGCGCTGCAATAGTCCAGATAAAAACCGCCTCCTTAGATTATACAGTGGCGGTTTTTAACTCTATTGCGGCGGTTTTATGTTATCAAAGAAAACCGCCACCATAAGTTCAAAACCGCCGCCTTAGGCCTAAGCGGCGGCCGCAGAAGAGGCGGTTTGAAACCGCCTCCTTAGGTCTTTAGTGGCGCTTTTACGTTTTCTGGCAGCGGTTTTGACCGCCCCTATAGGCTTCAATTGTAGTAGTATGAATTATGTAATATCATTAAATTAGTGTACTTGGCATTTAGTCAACCGGTTAAACCTCTAGGGTAGCACCTAGAGATCTTCGGTTCGACTCTTATGGGTACCATCAACCATAAAATATATATTTTGAAATTAGTCCTTTCATCTTATGATCGTAGTATAATTAAGTTGATGTAATAAATTTTGAGCAAACAAAATTGTAGTCTAAGATATATAAATTCTATAAAAAAAATGAAACTACTTTTATATTTATTCCATTCATCTTATAGACATACTAGAATATATAATAGGAAAATTGACTCAAAATAATCTCAAGTATCAACTTTCAACCAAAAATAATCTCAAGTTTTAAAAGCACCACCAACGATCCGAACTATCACAATATTAACCAAAAACAATATGGAATCATTTTCCGACAAGTTTTCTAGTGGAATCGATGATATGGCGATCGAAAATATTTCAACCAAGTATAAAATATTAAGTTGTTATGCCAGATTTTTTATCCTCGCATCATCGATTCCACCGGAAAACTCGTCGAAAACCGGTTCCGAATTGTTTTTGGTTAATTTTGTGATAGTTCGGATCGTTGGTGATGATTTTCAAACTTGGGATTATTTTTGGTTGAAAGTTGATACTTGAGATTATTTTGAGTCATTTTTCCTATATAATAATCTAGCATTTATTTTATTTATCTTACTTTTTACCCAAAAATAAAATAATATATATTAAACTCTAAACTTTAAATCATCTTACTTGCTACATGAAAATAAAATAGTATATACTAAAACCATAAACCCTAAAATAAAATACTATATACCTATAAGTTATTAACGTAACTCGTATATTAGTATACTGTATATAATATAAGGTCAGGTGAAGTAAAAAGGTGTCCCACTTTTGTGAGGAGTTTTTTTAGAATTTTAATATATTAATGGATGTAAGTTTGTGAAAATTAGATCTAACCAAAAGTTCAAGAAAATATTTTCATTTCTAGATTTCTCTCTCATGTTTCATTACATCTATATTAGCGTTTACTCTAAATCTTATATCCGGCCTCGAATACATATTAAACAAGTATATTATTGTATTATAAAGGAACATTAAATGTATTGAATATACGAGTTTTGTAATATTATGAGTTATTTTTTGACAAAAACCACTTTTTAAAACAATTTTTGTTAAAAACAAAACAATTCACACTAGGCCCAAACTCATAATTTTTCCCCTTCGTTTCCTCCTTTTTTCTTAAGCAAACACTATAATGAAACAATAAAACTTTGATCAGAAAGCCTAATTAATATCATCATCATCATCATAGCATATATCAAATAAGAAGACGATATTGGTACGACATGTGCGCTGAAAAGTTGTGGCCATGGTTAGCGAGATCGAAGAAGACCATTCCACCTACGTTTTTTTTTTTTTTTATCAAGTATAGTTTAAATCATATATTTTTGCCATAAAAACTAATAACCATCTTTTGTGCTCGTAACCAACTCATCATTTTCATCTGTTTTCAGATATTTCAGTTGGTCAAAAATGATATAATGCTTGTTTGATATGCTTGTGTATTATGAGATTCTTTGGGGCTATGATGTGTTTTTTTTGGTGTAAGAATCATTTCAGATTCATATTCATCTATTGATCAAGTCTTTTCTTGCAACTATTAGAACCTAGATGAAATGCAGGGCTACTTTATAGAGAATATGTAAATTGTGTAAAATCAGTCTTGTTTATTGAAGAGAACCCGTAGGCTTTTATACAGAAGAGAACATCAGGAAATTACTAATGTAGAGAGTTTGCAGTTGCTACAAACTAGGAGATCTGATTTTACTAACAATAAAATCCTAAGGATTTAACATATAACAAACACGTGTGTAAATATTCTCTATATATTGAAATAGGTAATTTGAAACCAGTTGCTTCAAGTTTATCAAAATTTTCTACCGGTAATCATCAACTTATGAGAATCATATTCTGAAAGCAGCAAAAGCTGGACTTATACAACACTTCTTGACAAAATTAAGCGAGGTTTTAACAGCAAATAAAAAAAACGACATAACCAACCAGGAGAACCCAAACCCAAATTCATCCAGAACCTTATATGTACCTCCCAAATCAGAAAATAATCATGTAAATTTTAAGTAGATGAAAGAAACTTAAATGACCAAATATACTAAGCAAGAACTCTAGCAAGTGCAATTCAGACATTGTTCTATTTGTTAAATATTAGTCACTTTTGCATGTCACACTCTTAATTTAGTGGCATTGTGATCATACAATTCAGCCCTTGCATCTCACTTTTACTTATTACTCCAGGTATTTTCTGTGACCTTCTCTGAAGCTAACAGGCTAATAATGGACCTCTGTGGAGTAATAATTTTCACAAGATTTGATGTTGCATTGCTGGCACTAGGATGGCAATAGTTCAAGCTATGATGGGTCATCTTGAATACGGAGTATTATAATACTATGCGATTGAGATGCAAGCATCATTTAGTCATTTAATTTTATTAAACAGCATTTCACATGATGGTTCAATAGTACCCTTGAAAATCCAGTTGCGTGCTAATTAAAAATTCATAAACCTTACAAAAGATTATGGTTATATTAGTGCCATAGTTATATTTGTGATTAACTTCAGATTATCTTAATACATTTGAGGGGCACTTTATGAGAGCAAACTGGTTTGTGCATTTTCACTTTCTCAGTGTTCACATGGCATTCTTTTTGTCTTTGGCTTAAAAATTTTAAATTACATTTTTTCTTTGACTTGTGGAGGGTTTCTAGGATCCAAGAATCAAGCCCTTAAAAAATAGAACCCAAAATGTGTTTTATATTTTATATTTATTGATATATCTAGTGTTCTTTGACTACCATAAGTTGTAGAAGATAATCACTAGCAAATTGTATATCAGTAGCTTCTTGAATTGTATATCAGTAGCTTCATGAATGTGAGTTTTCAAGGTCTGTTGTGTATATCCTTTTTTGTGATTTTGTAATCTCTTCATGAAAATGTCACCATCTTCTTACTTTGATAGTAAAAACAATTGATAGACAAAGTCAGCACAACAGAATGGAACACAGTAAGATAGGGAATTAGAAATAGTTTAGTTCATTGATGTACGTTAGAGACTAGTAACTGCTTTTCTATTGTAATAGTTTAGTTCATTGATATAGAGAGAAATTTATAAGCACTCAGCCTATTGTACCGGCAGCATGATGACTGGCTTTTGCCCTAAAGAATCTAATTCAGCTCCAAATCAATAACTATATTTGAGGGCAAAAGCTATAGTGATGTCTCTCAATTTGGTGGTGTTTTATAGGTTATTTTCCCTTGTAAATATGTGTCTTTTGTTTCTTTTCTTGTGTGTTTTGTCCCCTTTTAGCTTGGATTCCGATTTTCTATGAGATTCGGAGACTATGCGATTTTTGTGTATTTTGTAGGTGTTTTTGGCATGATTTGAGGATGTTTTGAAGGAGACCCGAAGAAGGAGCAAGACACGAGTCAAGGAGCGGAAAAGCGGAGTAACCCATGAAGAGAAGCAAGAGAATAGCCAAGAAGAAAAGGTGGCCAGAGGCAAGGACCGAGATCCACGCACATCGGGACCGAGATCGAGTTGTGGACATCGGACCGAGGTGCCAGCACATTGGGCCCGACTTACCTCCGTGTCGGTCCGAGTCGGTTGGACGAGGATTGGGCTTCAAGGCAAATGAATGTGATCTACCACTTTTGCCCCTCTTCCATTTTAGGCATTCTTAGCTTCTAATTAGAGGAGGAAGACAATTATCCAAGGAGACAACACTAATCACCTCTCAAAGGCTCTAGGGAGACTTGGAGAGCAAGGAGAAGGAGAAGTGAGGGAGAAGAAGAGATTTCGGTGGAGGAGAAGCATAGATCTAGGGAGAATTAGTGAGTTTGTCTTTGTTTTGCTTTGCAATTGTGGATTTGGATTGGTATTTGTGGATTTCCTTTGCTTGGTGAATGAAACTTGGATTTGATTTGTGTTTGATGATTGAGATTGCTTTGCTTTGTGTTTTGAATCTTTTGATTGCTTTTTACTCTAGCCTTATGGAGTAGATTCCATTGATCTTGGGCTATGGGGGAAACCTCTAGCTAGGTTGGGTTTGAACCCCCAATTCCATAGCCTTGAGTGCTTGATCTAGGAACCCACTCTACATAGAGCTACAATTCCTTGTGGAAGCAAGGGATCAAGGGCTTGTGATTGGCAAGAGTGAACGGAAGTGATCATTTGCCTATCACTTGACCTTGCATCGAAAGGGAGGTCAAATTCCCTATGGGTCGATGTGTAGAAGTGACGGGAACGAGGCGAACAACCTCGATCCTACAAGGATCAACACTTATTGCTTGAATTGGGGTGGTATAGCCCACATCTACTAGAGGAGGAACCCAAAAACCGGAGATCTATCTCTCCAATTTGTAGTTCGACATACCTAGTGACCTCGGGCCCGACTTAGCTAGTGTCGGTCCCGGCCTTTTTCTCGTCGATCCACCTCGGGCCCAAAGTGACCAGTGTCGGTCCCGAGCGTTTTCTCTTATTTTCCTTTGTTTTATCTTTTCTTTTCCGTTTTCAACACTTCTAGGTACACCAAACGACAAAACTCCCGAGTGTTCGACACCCAACCTTGTGCTACCACGAGGTCGGATTATAAATTGTATTTTGAGACCCTCGCAATCCGAACCGATCAGAATTTGGCGCCGTTGCCGGGGAGTTCTAATTGCTTTGAGGTACCAAGTTTGTTGAGTCCTTTGTTTTTGTAGTGATTCGGGTGAGGGACTAGCCCGAACCCCTTATTTGTTTTGATTGATTTTTGTTTGTGTCTTTGCTTATAGGTGTATGCAAGCTCGTTCCGCTCGAGGAACACTTGAGTTTGAATTTGTGAGTGATCCGAAAAGTATTCTCAAAGAAGCCCGAAGGAAGAAAAGAATGGAGAACCAAGCACAACATGATGATGAGTTGGTTTGGCTTAGAGCCGAGATGGCTAGATTGCAACTTGAGGCGGAAAACCGAGGGGCTGAAGCAAGAAGGGAACGTGAGCAAAGAATGAGGATAGAGGCTCAACTCAACGCTCAACCCCGGAATGCTCGCCAATACATGCATCCGGAGTTGAAGGTGCCCGAGCCGGCTATTGTTTTACTAGAGGTTGCCAAGAATTTCGAGATCAAGACGCAATTCATTTCTCTCATCAAGCGGGATCAATTTGAGGGACGCCCGCAAGAATGTCCAATTGAGTACGTCAAGCGTTTCGTTGACATGTGTGAGATGATCTCCACGGATGAGGAGACGTTGGAGTATGTGCTTCTCAAGGCATTCAAGTGGTCACTTGGGGGTAAGGCGGCACATTGGCTCGAGAGCCAAGCCCCTAGGTCGATCACCACATGGCGAGCTCTTCATGATGTGTTCTTGATGAAGTTCTTCCCACCTACAAAAACAACTGAGCTCCGGAGGAAGATTGCAAGTTTCCAACAAGGATCAAATGAACCTCTCTTCGAGGCTTGGGACCGATTCAAAGAGATGTTGCGCCAATGTCCAACCCATGGGCAACAACCATATGTGCTCCAAGATATCTTTTCCAAGGCATCAACCCCGCCACCAAGGACAAGCTAAATCTCCATACCGATTGTGGATTTATAGACTTGACCCCGGAGCAAGCTTGGAAGTTACTTGATAAGCCCTCCGATTACGAGGCCATGTATGGGGTGAGCCAAGCCAACAAAGAAGTGATCCAACGTGATGGCACGAGGAAGCTCTATGATCCGAAGAGTGAAGAGATTGACAAAGATGTGAGGCTCCAATTCATAGAGAGTGAAGTGACCAAGTTGAGAAGGCAAGTTCACCACTACAAGCAAACCGCTAGAGCTTGTGAGGAGTGTGGATCCTTTGCCCATGCTACACAAGTGTGTCCGAATGAGAGCCAAGTTCGCTTGGCCGAGCGAATTGAGGAGGCGCACTTTGTTCAAGGGAATTACGGAGGAAGAGGAAATTTCAACAATGGAGGTAACTTCAACAATGGAGGCAATGGAGGTAATGGCTGGTGAAAAAAAAGGTCAAGCTAATGGCTACAACAACAACTACAACCAAAACGAGCCAAGGGCACAACCACCGCCGTATAGACCTCCGGGGTTTAATGATCAACAAACTCCACAATGGGCGCAAGAGTTGAGAGGCGAATTCAGAGAGGTGAAAACTCAAGTCAATGAGGTGAAAACTCAAGTCAATGATGTGAGAACTCAATTCAATGAGTTTGGTGCATGGAGGAGCCAAGTTGACAACCAATTTGCCCAAATTGCAACTCAAATCCCGAGAGAGAATGGGAGACTTCCGGGCCGACCCGAGGAGAATACCCGTGCACCACATAATCAAAATGAAGTCCGAGCTATTGGGTTGAAGAGTGGTCGAAACCTACCCGAGCCACATGTGTCAAAGTCAAGAGAAGAGAATCGGACCGACTTGCCCAGCAAGTCGGGACCGACATGCCAGGATGTCGAGCCAGGAACCAGAGCCATTCCCCTGCCTAGGACCGAGGATGAGAGGGAGTCGGGCCCGACTTGCCCAGATGTCGGTCCGATGTCCCAGCTAGTGCTCTGCCCCCAGACCTAAGAACAGAACCTCGGGCCCGAAGTGGTGCCCATGTCGGTCTAGACAGAGGAGGTTGTGAATGAGTCAAGCCGGTCCAAGGAAGTCGATCCTAACAAGATTCAAGGTGGCACAACTCTTCCCTACCCGTCAAAGAAGCCGAAAGAAGTGGTTGAAAGCAAGTTTAAGAGGTTCCTCAAGCTTTTGCAAGGATTAAACATCACAATCCCATTCACCGATGCTTTGAACGAGATGCCTTCTTATGCTAAGTTTTTGAGGGAGATCTTGAGCAAGAAAAGGTCCATAGTAGAGATGCAAGATGAGGTGAAGATTTTGGAGCTACCTCAAAAGTTGGGAGACCCGGGAAGATTTGCTATAACCGTTGGAGTGGGGTCTCAAAGCTTTCAAGCCCTATGTGACCTTGGGGCGAGTGTATCGGTTATGCCTATGAGTATTTGGAGAAGGGATAACCTTGGGGATATTGAGCCGGCCGATATGTCTCTCACCATGGCCGATGGCTCCATCATCAAAGCTAGAGGAATATTGGACGATGTACCGGTTCGAGTTGGAAAGTACTTCGTTCCCGATGGCTTTGTGATTCTAGACATGACGGAAGATCCCTTGGTCCCTATCATTCTAGGAAGACCGTTCTTAGCAACGGCGGGTGCTAAATTTGATGTGAAGAATGGGAAGGTATCCTTTGAGATCGGTGAAGAAAAAGTTGAGTTTCACTTCAACAAGGCTTTGAATGAGCCGGATGCCTTGGCTATCTTAAAGCTAGAAGAGAATGCCATGAGAAAGAGAGAAGAAGTGGAAATTGATAGAGAAGTGGTACCTTTAAGAAGCGATGCAAGGTTCAATGAGCAAGTCCAAGCTAGAGAGTTGATGGAACAAGTTGAGCATCAAGATGAGTTGAGGAGCAATGCTAGTCCAAGGAGCAAAGAAGAATATCCTTACTCATATCCTTTTGATGTTGGAGATTCCTATATTTGCTTGAGTGATTTAAAAGATGACTTAGAAGATAGCTACATATGCCTAAGTGATTTGAAAGATGAGTTGATAGAATCTCCTAGGAACTCTTTGGATGTTTTTGATGTAGGAAAGAAGGATCAAGATGAGGCAAGTCAAGAGGTGCAAGCTTATGCTATGGAGGAGTATGGTGCAAGAGAACCGGAGAATCATGCCTACATTAACCATAAACGGTGGTTCTATGGATACGAAGGCAATGGTAATGGGCATGATGATGGCGAGCAATTAACTATATTTCACCCGCCATGAAGTCGAGGTTAGGAAGTCAAGCTAATGACTTTAAAAGAGCGCTTCTCGGGAGGCAACCCGAGCTAGTAGATTTCTTTTTGTAGTTTTAGTTTGATTTTTTCCTAGCTAGCTTAGTTTCTCTCTAATCATTCCCTAGCAAGTGTTTTATGGATTTGTGGTGTTATGAGCTCTTAAATCCAACTTTACCCCTTGACCTAAGAGTTGTCTTTTTCCCCCATTTAGTCACCTTCCCTTACCTACCTACAACCTTCTTCATAACCACCACACCCAAAATACCTATCTCCCTTCAAAACCTCTAAAAATCGGCCCCCTCTTTCCCATACTCGATCCATCCCCTTTGCCTTTCTTTCATCTCGATCCAACACAACAAACCTTCCCCAACTTCAAAACCAAAGAGAAATATCAAGATCTATATTGTTCTTCATCCCACTTCTTGACCTAGGTTGAGATAATTTGAGTTCTAAGTTGATTTGTTGCTTAAAGGTCTAAATCTCTTCAATTTCGGTATTTGCAACTCGATCTCTATCTATTTCTTTGAGAATTGTGTGCTTTCAGTGCATAGATTGAGTATTACCATGTTTGATTGAGATTGAAGCTTGAGCAACAATGGTGGATTTGCATGAATAGTGAAATTGCTCGTCAATGTTGTTTATGCATGCTTGAATCCCTTTAGAACTTCGATTAGGGATGGTAGATGGTTGAAATTGGATTTTAGGTGCATGATAGATTGATTTGGGTGAATTTGCTGGAGAAGATAAAGCGTGAATAGGACCGAGATACCCAGGTACCTCGGTCCCGACTTGTGGAAGCCGGTCCATCACCTCGGACCGAGGTTGAGAGCGTATCGGGCCCGACGTTGATAGTGTGTCGATCCTGTTCTGTTAGCCTTTTTCTTGTGATGTTATAAGGATTCATGTGTTTGATTGTTGGTTATAGCTTGATCATGATATGATATATTCATTAGCTAGGTCATTGTTTAGGAATTCCTTGATTATTCATGTTGGATTTTGTGAGATGTGTGTCTAGAGCCTAAGTATGGGGTAGTTCTTGTGTGTTGAGTTGTGAGTTGTATATATGTGTGATGTTGTTGAGATTGTATGGATCTTATCTTGTAGCCTTCTACTTGATTTGAGTGTGTGTAGGTACGATGGAGACCCGTTCATCCTCATCTCATGTGGAAAGGCCCTCAAAGAAGTCGAAGATGTCAAGGAGAGAGCCCAAGATGGATGATGTTAGGCTTGACAATGATGATGTAGCCGAGAGCTATGCAAGATACAAGGAGCTAGCTCACCACACTAGGTGGCTAGATTGGGAGCCCGTGAGGAAGATGGGAATGGAGGTAGCTCTCCCACGTTGCTACTCCTACATAGGCCTCAATGGAATGTTGAGGTGGGACAACCCACATTATCCCGCCTTGACATCGGAGTTCATGGCCACGTTTGAGTGCACATATGACGACGTGGAGGACGAGAGAGGCATGATCACTTTCCAATTGGGCAATGAGACACACGAGCTCACTCTTCGGGATTTGGCAACCTTCTTTGGGTTTCCTTTTCCAAGAGAGAAGGCCGGTCTGGACAATGAGAAAGTGAACTATGTTTGGAAGCATGTGGCGGGGAAGAGAGAGATGATGAAAGGAGCTCCCACGACCGAAATTGCTAGTCCTCTTTTCCGTGTCATGGTGCATGTCTTGGGGTGTGCCATCTATGCACGCCATGAGTTGAGCAAACCTATGAAGGAAGAGGCGATGTTGCTCCACGAGATGCTCTTCCACACCGACAAGCCCTTGAACCTCACTTGGGAGTGGGTCAAGATGGTGCGAGACTTCCAAAGCACCTCTTGGATCTACTTTGGTGGGATGATAGCTCGTCTTGCCATACGTCTTGAAGTCGACCTTACAAGATACACTCCAGCTCCTAATGGCGTGGAATACATGAACATCAAGTACTTCAAGAAGGCAAACATCATCAAGGAGAAGATTAGCATCACTTCTTTGGCCCCTCACTCAAACTTCGATGGAGTGGCAATCCGGTTGGGTCCCAACCTCTATGATCTATCAAAGTACCACAATTGGTACCAAATGTGGGCCGGAAAGCCACATTCATTCGGTAACCCGGAAGGTGCAAGGGAAGGTCGTCAACAACCTTAACACATTCGTTTCACCTCTCCCCAATCCTCACCGGATTCCGATCAAGATCAAGACAACTTTGAGTAGTTTGCTCCAAGAAGCGAAGCCATGGACATTGACCAAGACCCGGAAGAAGATGAGCGCTTCCAATGTTTGCTAGCCAACCTCCGAGCAATACAACAAGCTCCTACATTACTGGACCGAGATGCAGGGCACGTCGGGCCCGACTTCCAACAAAGTCGGTCCGGTGCATTTCTTCCCGATTCGGTCCCGAGGCATTATGAGAAAGGTGAAGGGAGCGGAGCTAGGCAAGAGCAACCTCAATTTGGTGGATACGAAGGCTATGCTCAATGGTACGGCTCCGGCATGATCTTTCCCGAGAGCCAACAACCGATGGACATGACGTTTTTGGCCAATCAAATGTCTCACCTTCAAATCCAACAAGAGAGCATGCTCCAAGAGGTCCATCAAGTCAACCTCCAACAACAACTCATGTATCAACAACAACAACAACTCCTCCAACAACAAAGTGTCTACCAAGCCCAACAAGAAGAGATGAACCGGAACCTCGGCTACACTAGGCGTGAGGTGGATGACCTTAGGACGGTGGAAGATCAAAGGTGGCAAGTCCAAGAAAGTTTCAACAATTGGATGAGCGGGAATTATCCTTTCCGAGAGGATCCATGGACACGCCCGGCGCCTCAACTTCAACCACCGAACCAAGACCCCTACCAAGCACAAGTGTATGAGAGGGAAAGGCAAGCAAGGCTCCAACGAGGATATCGGCGGGAGCATCCTTTCGAGTAATCTAGACATGCCATCGAAGAATAAGAAATTGTGAGCTTTTCAAACTCTTCTCTCTTACTTTGAAGTTTTGGTTTCCTTGTTTGATGGGGACATCAAAATTTTAAGTATGGGGTGGGGGTTAGTTGCTCATAGTTTCATGTGTTAGTTTCTTGTGTTTGTTTAAAGATGTTTGTTTCTAGTTTGTGGTTGGAATGTTTGCTTCTGGATAGTGGTTTGTTGATGAAAAAACAAGAATGATTGAACTTGATTTGGTTTGAATGGATGAGTTTTTGTTTTTGGTTTTGTTTGAGATTTTTTTTTTTGCAAAAATCCATAAAAATTTGAAAAATCGTGTGAAAACTACAAAAAAATTTTGTTTTTGGACTAAGAAATCCCCATCTTAGATGTTCAAATGAAAGCTAATGATGATGTGAGCATGTAAATTCCTTTGCATATTTTTGGATGGTTTAGCCTCTAAATGATGTTGCTTTTTATGTGATGATGATATCTTGCTTGTTTTTACTGAACATATGAGTTCTAGGATGAGTTTTTATGCAACTAAGTATGAGTGACCCTTGTGAGATTGATTTTTGGCCATTTTAGGGATGCTTGTTCATATTTGCATATCCCTCATGTTTCTTGTGTAATTAGCTCATGCATGCTTAGTAAAACTTGCTCTTGCGGTGTTTATCTATTTTCCAAGGCCGTCATGAGATTTGTCTAAGCATTGTCACATTGATTTTGAACTTTATGTCTTTAGTCACAAAATGTTCCATATCCTACCTTGAAGTGAATCCTTTGTTTGTAGCCCCGTTTTAGCCTAGACCTTTGCTTGAGACTCCTCAAAAATATTATTCCTAGCCTTATAAAACTTGACCCTTATGGGTTGGACTTTAGAGGAAAGGTTTGGAGTGTATTTGAAGAGTTGAGATCCTCTTGGGTTTAAGGGCAAAGAATGGAGTTATGAATCATGTGGGTAGTGCATCTTTGTTGTGCGAAAGTGAGAAGAAAGAAAGAAAATGTTGGAAAGGGAAGTAGATTGAAAGTGATGAGCTTAAGTGAGAAAAGGGTCCCGACCGAGTTACAAGGTATATCGGGCCCGACGTGTAGTGAAAGTCGATCCAGTGCAAAAGTGTGAAAAATCCAACAAAAAAGCCTAAGTGCAAAGATGAAGTGGAATGTTAAGAGAAAGTTTGGGTTGAGAGAAGAAAATTCAAAGTTTTTTGGATGAGTGTGAAAGTTAATTGTGGAATATTGGTGAAGTTGGTGAGAGATTAGGAAGTTCAATCCTCATTGTAAGCACCACAAGACCAAAATGATTCCCACCTTGAGAAATACCAAAAGCCCCATTACAACCCGGCCGAATGGAACCTCTTTGAGGACCTCCATTGAGCCAAGTTCATATTCTTTGTGTGCATTGTAATAGGCATCTCTAGGTGGAGGATTTGGTGATAGTAGCTTCAATAGTAAAGTCTTTACTTGCATGATTTATGAGTTTGAGTGTTCATTGCTATACCTAAACACGTGATGAGAGATACACATTTTCATATCCCTAAAGTGAGGCTTGGTTGCATTAACTTTATTCCTAAGAATACTTGATCAAGTGTGATGATGTAATCTTGCTTGCATATCTATCACTTGTGCTTGATTGTGTTTTCATATGAGGCTTTACTTGAAGATTATGTTTCGGTCTTGCTCACATTGTTATTGCTTGAGGACAAGCAAGTTTAAGTATGGGGTATTCTGATGTCTCTCAATTTGGTGGTGTTTTATAGGTTATTTTCCCTTGTAAATATGTGTCTTTTGTTTCTTTTCTTGTGTGTTTTGTCCCTTTTTAGCTTGGATTCCGATTTTCTATGAGATTCGGAGACAATGCGATTTGTGTGTATTTTGTAGGTGTTTTTGGCTTGATTCGAGGATGTTTTGAAGGAGACCCGAAGAAGGAGTGATATACACATTTATGTTGTATATTTAAATGGGGTTTTAGCATACTTTTAGTCATGTTTTAGGTGCTAAAGTTGGAGTTTGGAGCGTTAAAGAAGGAAGAGCCGAGGTACCCTGAAGACCACTTAGAGCTGGAATGAAGAAAACGAAGAAAATGCCGATTTGTGGTTGGCGGCGACCGCTGCCTATAGGCGGCGCCCGCTGCCTTTTTCCGAGGCCATTTTCTCTTAAAAACGCTGTGTTTTATTTTAGTGACTTATGGATATTATTTTAGGTCCGGTTTTTATGTATTTTTGGATAGTATGTTTTCTCACATTTAAGGGCTTTTGGACCCTTTGTTTAGACCTAGTTTTTGAGTTTTGGAATTAATTTGTATTTTGGAGATCTATGGAGAACTAAGCCTCTTTGCTTAGACAGACAATTGAAGTGTTCGTTCTGATTCAATTGTGAGATTTCTAATTCCTTATCGATTGCATGGATTTAATCTTTTCTCTTGCTTGAATTGCTATTGACTTGTTTCAATAATTTCTAGCCTGATCATCTAGGATTTATTGCTATTAGGTTATTGCTAGATTTAGAGTGTTTCTGGTTGAGCATCTCTAATTCATAAGTAGCAACTGCATTGTACTAATATCTGGTTGTGTTAGTAGTATGCATAAGAGAATTGATTTGCATTCTAGGGTAAAAACTTGTTGTTTTATCTTAGTTTGTATCCAATTATATTCTTGATGTTGAATGTTGCTAGTTAGATTGAATCTTGATAGTTTCATGATTATTTATCTAGTTAGGGTTAATAGTATCTGGTTGTGCTATTAATTACTTTTGAAAAGGAATAGGAATTTCCATTGCATAGATATTGAATGAAATCAATGATCAACTTGTCAAGCGAATGCGGATATTTGTTTGCCTAAGTGTTTCTAAATACTGATTGATAAACTCTTGAATTCGTATGATTTGCATGCTAGTGTGTGAATTAAACCTAAAAACCCCCCTGTTACTTCTGTTTGACACAAACTTCACTATTAAAGATAACTTGTCTCCCTGTGGAATCGACCCTTACTTGCGTTATACTCAGGTTTGAGTTAGTTTGGTTTTCTTTGCATAATTGTGGTTTAAAACGACTAAATCATCGTTATCAAATTGGCGCCGTTGCCGGGGAGGCAATAATTGTCTTTTGTGTGATTTTTGTGCCAAACTTGGTGTGAACCTATCTTATGGTTCACACCGCCTGTGCTACTGTTCGAGTGTACACAGTTTCAGGATGAACACTTTCATGAGTACCTGACTAGATTCCAAAAGTATGCGGATGACCTTGGTGCTTGGGGATATCATTATACTGTGGGTGATATTTGCAATGGCATTGTCAAGGGTATGAATCTTGAGACTTGAAGGATGGCCTACTACATGAGTAATAGAAGGCTTTTTGTTATGGAATCTATGGAATGTTGGGATTTCCTATGTTTTATGAGCCATCAATGTTTTTTGATTGAATCATCCCAATCAATGCCTCAACCGGTTGAGACTTGTGATGCTTCTCTTGAGGATATGATGAAGAATCTTGCTAAGAGGATGGATGATATGAGTACGGAGTCTACACAGTACTATGAAAGGTGCTACTCAATTTGTCATTCAACAACTTCAGATAAGTCCATAGAAATCAATGAGGCAGATGCATCCCTTCCCACACGATTTGAGGATATTGAGGAGTATATTACTTTAAAGGAAGAAGAGTTCTTCTTTGATAGTGATATCTTCTTTGAAGATGGTATGGGAGACTATGTGAACGCAAGTGAGCAAGATGATACTAAAGAGGATTGTGGTTCACCAACAAAGTCCCCCATGCCTTCTGTTTCGAAATCAATCTTATTGGTTGTTGACGATCCAGGTATCCTTTATTCCAATCTCTCATTACCCATTGTTCCTTTATTCCCCTAAGGAGTCAAATTTAGAGCCTAATGAAGAATCTAAAAATTACTTAGAGTTCATCCCTAATGAAAGTGGTAATGCTAGTAAGTGCTTTGACATGTTTTGTTCATATTCTAAGAAGCCACCACTTTTGTTGAATTGGTTTGAGCATATGCCGTCTTATGAAGATTGGACATACAAGTTTGATAAGTTCAAACGATTTTTGAATGACATGTTATTTAGTTTCAATTTATCCTTGGGCTACTTATGTTTCTTTGAGATGAGCTCGCAAGAATTTGATAGGTTGTTAATGGCATTGACAATGTCCAATCTTGTGAAATCATACGAGGCGTTGAACCACGACAATAACCAAGACGCTTATCGGGAGGCAACCCGATGTAGTTAATTTCTTTCTTTTAGATTAGACTAGATTAGGATTAGTTTTCCTTTGTTTTGTTTTTATTTTGTGTCGAACTAACCTGCAGAAAGTCGAAGGACCACGACGCATTGGCAGCGACCTCCGTCCCGAGGCAGCAACCGCCGCCAACACGAGCTCGGCTACGACATTGCATCAATTAATGGCAGCGACCGCCGCCAAAATGGCAGCGACCGCCGCCAATAATTGCTCAGCTACGACATTCAGAAAATAAATGGCGGCGACCGCTGCCATTTATCAGGTTCGACACTATCCAAAAAAAAAAGAAACGAAAAAAAAAGATATATCAGAAAATCAAAAAAAAAGGAAAAAGAAAAAGAAAGAAGGGATAAGAGAGGATAAGAAGAGAGGTGAGAAGATAGCATCAGCACACATCAACACATTCACGCCAAAACACAAGAGAGAAGCAAAGAGAGAGGTGAGGGAGAAGAAGGAAGTAGATCCAAGCAGCCCGCCGCCCCTGCCTCGCTCGCTGCCACCGGCGACCGCCGCACCACTCGCAGCCGCTGCTCTCAGCCGCCGCCATCGCAGCGCGAAATTTCGGATCTGAAAAAGGCAGCGACCGCCGCCCTTGTCAGCGCCCGCCGCTAGTCGCGACACCTGTGAATTTCGCCCTCTTTTCCCTTGTGTTCTTGTGATTTTGCTTCCATCGTTGAGTATGAGTACCCGTAGAGCTTCATCATCTAGATCCCGCCCTAAGTACTCCGCGAAAGAAGAGGCTGGGATGAAATTGATTGTGAAGCATTGTTAGTACCTTGTTCTTTGATCATGAGGCCATGAGTAAGCTTGGGCTAGATGCTTGCACTAAGCAGATGTTTGCGCATTGTGGGCTTGGTCCGTTCTATGATATGAGTGCCCCTACCTATCCTGAGTGGACTCGGGAATTTTTGGCCACTTTTGAGCATTATTCTGATACGGGTACCATTGAGTTTCGACTTGGAGGCAAGGATCATGCTTTGGACTATGCGCATATTGATGAGGCACTTGGTATATCCAAGCAGCCTACAGAGTGGGTTCCCAAAAGTCACCAGATTCAATTTTGGGTTGATTCCACAAGGGCAAGGGAGTATGATCCAAAGGTTGGGGAGTATAATTACAAGTGGTCTCATCCATGTCTTCGCCTAGCCCACAAGGTTATTCGTATGGCTTGGTTGGGCCAATCTGAGTTGAACATGGTGCCGCACCTTGATTTGGGTGCAGTTTGGACTATGACCCCGCAAAGCACTTTGGTGCGCGAGTGGCGCGCTTACTTCATTGGTAGTTGTCTGAAGTGTCAGTCTGACAAGCCCGGAAAGATTACTATTGGTGGCATGATTTCTTTATTGGCTGATTGGATGGCACTTGATACGCCCTCTCCAGCTGAGCAACTCTCTCGCCACTACACCTATGATCTGAAGCAGTTACGCCATGTGGGCGTTCTTTCTGATGTTGGAGAGCAGCGCTATTATTTGTATGGTTCTCGGGGCTGTTATCGGATTCCTCTTCCTCTTCCCATCGCTATGCCCTTTGGGCCATCTGCTCGTGATTTTGATATTCGTCGGTACACTGTTGGCTATCGCGCTCCTAGCTCCTCTGCTGTTGTTGCTGCTGCTGTTGATGAGGAGGCTTCTAAGGATGATGATGATGAGGATGAGGAGCCGGATAGGTTGCAGGAGGATCCAGCCCCTTCTACTTGGGCATCGAAGGCTGCTGCATATATGCAAGAGGAGCAGGCTGCAGCTCGACCCACTAGTTGGGGTCAGTACTCAGATTGGCAGGATCAGATGTCTGCTCAGATGGGTCGTCTTTCAGTCCGTCAGGATGAGTTGGCGAGCTCCATGGATAGGATGCATCAGTACCATGAGCAGCAGGCACACTATTTTCAGCAGCAGGCGGTGTTCTTTCAGCAGCAGTGGCCAGGATATCCATCCTACCCTGACTACCCACCGCCACCACCACCTTCACAGTAGTGGTATTTTTCCTTACTTCCCCTTATATTACTTTTGTCTTTGTACATTGAGGAAAATGCTTATTATAAGTGTGGGGGAGTTGGATTTATATTACTATTGCTATTACTTAAAAAAAAAAGAGCCATAAAAATAAAGAAAAAGGTAGAAAAATCTTGGGGTGGACTGAAAACCCGAAAGGGCGGTTCAAGTAAAAAGCAGGTAATCTGACGAGCATTAGGCTTGGGCAAAAATAGATTTTTGAGTGATGTGAGATGGTGAGTCCAACATTGAAAAATTAAAAGAGAGATGTTAGGTGCCTGAAAAGGCGCCTAAGCAAAAAAAAAGAGTGAAAGAAAAAAGAGTGTTTTAGGATGTTCTTTTGACTGGAGCTGGCGACATAAGAAGTGGAGTATAGGAGTGTTTTCGGGTAGGTTTTCACTTGGAGGGATAAGGTGTAGTTTATTGATTTTCATCCTCTTTGTTAGTGCATATTGATTGATAGATGTTGGATGTGTGGAGTAGGTGTTAGATAGCTTGTTGGTTGATTGTAGTGCTGAGTTGTGCTGATTAGAGTTGTATTGTTAGGATTGATGCATGCTGGAGCTTATTATGTTATATTTTGTTATGAGATGGTTGGGTAGGAACTTTAATGATTATTGTTATTACCCTTAGCTGTAGGCTCTCTCTATACTTGATGATCTAGGTTGTTATTGATTACGAGTGTTAGTTTTCTGATTCACTCGAGACGAGTGAGATTCAAGTGTGGGGGAGTTTGATATACACATTTATGTTGTATATTTAGATGGGGTTTTAGCATACTTTTAGTCATGTTTTAGGTTCTAAAGTTGGAGTTTGGAGCGTTAAAGAAGGAAGAACCGAGGTACCTTGAAGACCACTTAGAGTTGGAATGAAGAAAACGAAGAAAATGACGATTTGTGGCTGGCGGCAACCGCTGCCTATAGCGGCGCCCGCTGACTTTTTCCGAGGAGATTTTCTCTTTAAAACGCTGTGTTTTATTTTAGTGACTTATGGATATTATTTTAGGTCCGGTTTTTATGTATTTTTGGATAGAATGTTTTCTCATATTTAAGGGCTTTTGGACCCTTTGTTTAGACCTAGTCTTTGAGTTTTGGAATTATTTTGTATTTTGGAGATCAATGGAGAACTAAGCCTCTTTGCTTAGACAAACAATTGAAGTGTTCGTTCTGATTCAGTTGTGAGATTTCTAATTCCTTATCGATTGCATGGATTTAATCTTTTCTCTTGCTTGAATTGCTATTGACTTGTTTCAATAATTTCTAGCCTGATCATCTAGGATTTATTGCTATTAGGTTATTGCTAGATTTAGAGTGTTTCTGGTTGAGCATCTCTAATTCATAAGTAGCAACTGCATTGTACTAATATCTGGTTGTGTTAGTTGTATGCATAAGAGAATTGATTTGCATTCTAGGGTAAAAGCTGGTTGTTTTATCTTAGTTTGTATCCAATTATATTCCTGATGTTGAATGCTGCTAGTTAGATTGAATCTTGATAGTTTCATGATTATTTATCTAGTTAGGGTTAATAGTATCTGGTTGTGCTATTAATTACTTTTGAAAAGGAATAGGAATTTCCATTGCATAGATATTGAATGAAATCAATGATCAACTTGTCAAGCGAATGCGGATATTTGTTTGCCTAAGTGTTTCTAAATACTGATTGATAAACTCTTGAATTCGTATGATTTGCATGCTAGTGTGTGAATTAAACTTAAAAACCCCCCTGTTACTTCTGTTTGACACAAACTTCATTATTAAAGATAACTTGTCTCTCTATGGAATCGACCCTTACTTGCTTTATACTCAGGTTTGAGTTAGTTTGGTTTTCTTTGCATAATTGTGGTTTAAAACGACTAAATCATCGTTATCAAGGACCAAGACACGAGTCAAGGAGCGGAAGAGCGGAGCAACCCATGAAGAGAAGCAAGAGAATAGCCAAGAAGAAAAGGTGGCCAGAGGCCAGGACCGAGATCCAAGCACATCGGGACCGAGATCGAGTTGTGGACATCGGACCGAGGTGCCAGCACATCGGGCCCGACTTACCTCCATGTCGGTCCGAGTCGGTTGGACGAGGATTGGGCTCCAAGGCAAATGAACGTGATCTACCACTTTTGCCCCTCTTCTATTTTAGGCATTCTTAGCTTCTAATTAGAGGAGGAAGAAAACTATCCAAGGAGACAACACTAATCACCTCTCAAAGGCTCTAGGAAGACTTGGAGAGCAAGGAGAAGGAGAAGTGAGGGAGAAGAAGAGATTTCAGTGGAGGAGAAGGATAGATCTAGGGAGAACTAGTGAGTTTGTCTTTGTTTTGCTTTGCAATTGTGGATTTGGATTGGTATTTGTGGATTTCCTTTGCTTGGTGAATGAAATTTGGATTTGATTTGTGTTTGATGATTGAGATTGCTTTGCTTTGTGTTTTGATTGCTTTTTACTCTAGCCTTATGGAGTAGATTCCATTGATCTCGGGCTATGGGGGAAACCTCTAGCTAGGTTGGGTTTGAACCCCCAATTCCATAGCCTTGAGTGCTTGATCTAGAAACCCACTCTACATAGAGCTACAATTCCTTGTGGAAGCGAGGGATCAAGGGCTTGTGATTGGCAAGAGTGAACGGAAGTGATCAATTGCCTATCACTTGACCTTGCATCGAAAGGGAGGTCAAATTCCCTATGGGTCGATGTGTAGATGTGGCGGGAACGAGGCGAACAACCTCGATCCTACGAGGATCAACACTTATTGCTTTAATTGGGGTGGTATAGCCCACATCTACTAGAGGAGGAACCCAAAAACCCGAGATCTATCTCTCCAATGTGCAGTTCGACATACCCAGTGACCTCGGGCCCGACTTAGCTAGTGTCGGTCCCGGCCTTTTTCTCGTCGATCCACCTCGGGCCCGAAGTGACCAGTGTCAGTCCCGAACGTTTTCTCTTATTTTCCTTTGTTTTAGCTTTTGTTTTCCGTTTTCAAGTCTTCTAGGTACACCAAACGACAGAACTCCCGAGTGTTCGACACCCAACCTTGTGCTACTACGAGGTCAGATTATAAATTCTATTTTGAGACCCTCGCAATCCGAACTGATCATATAGCTCAATTCATTTGAGGGCAAAAGCTCTACTTTTATTATGCTGCTTGGAAAACAATGGTTGTTTTGTCGGCTACTAAGACTCGAAATTCAGTATGGGTCTGTTTGTGGACTTCACCACGTTTTTCCGTGCTTGTTCTACTTGTTCAAACAGTAATGTCAAGGAAATTCAGCAAATTAGGCTTCAAACAATAATGCCAAGGAAATTCAGCAAATTCAAACCTCATCAAAGTGGCCTAATAAAGCAAATTCCAATTAGGTTTCATTCGATTTGTTCAAATTTTAAAATATCTCATCACGATTTGGGTTCAATTAGCCCAATTAGAGGAGGGATGGTACTTACCGGGGGCTTTGTCAGTTTCGCCGCCGGCGATATTCGCTTGGCCGCCATCAATTTCAACTTCGCCGACAACCCGAGCATCCTCGACCTCCCGACCACCGCGCGTTCGAGCCATTGCCGAGAACTGCAATTCAAGGTGCCTTGGTGCAAGGATTTACGAAGACGAACGGAGAAGAATGACGCGTCTTGAAGCGGGGCGGGGATCTCCGCTTTGTGAAACGTGACTTCTAACGAAGCGTAGACCTTGAGCTCGGGTATCCGCAAAATCCTGCGCTTCGTGAAGCGTGGCTTGTTAGGAAGCGCGGATCCTGTGCTTCGTGAAACGCTACTCTTTACAAAGCGTTAGGTTTCCTGTGCGCGGAGGACTTTTTCCGTGTGCTTATAGATTCCCCGTTTCTTAAATTGTTTTTTTTTACTTTCTCTCTCCACCACATAAGATTAAGAAATTTTTCTACATTTTGTATACAATACAGAAATCTATTTATTAATTTCTTAAATTTATGTGGGGATCAAAATAGGTGATTTTTATTTTTTAAACTTTAAAAAATTGAAAAGGAGAGAGGGCCACAACATATTTTTGGCATGAGAGAGTGTCAAGTTGCTATTCTTGCACTAGCAATATTTTGGTTGCATACCAAAATTTCTCTACCATATTTCTGACTTTTTCTGACTTTTACCTTTTTTTTAATGTTAAGAAATGGAGCTAGTCTCCATTGTGGATGCTCTTAGCACCCATATTGGTGAGAGACCCAATGGGTCTCTCAACATTAAAATAATGTTATTTTTATAGTTATTTTATTTTCAAGGACTTAGTGGGTTTTAGTATTTACATTAGTAGAGACTCAATGGGTCTCTCATGTTTTTTTTTATTTTTACTATTTTATGTCAAATTACATATACTCTCAAATAATATTATAATAGTATTTTACATCCTAAATAATATCTATATAATATATTATAATATTATTTTTTTATTGAAAAGGATTTCAAAAATATGTGTATATATTGAGGACATATGATTTAAATATAAATCATTATTTTTTCTGCCAAAAATATAAACTATTACACTAATTATATTCATGTTTAAATAATATATAACTTTTATGCAAAACTTATGCAAAATGGATTTGTATAGATAGAGAATATAATTTTATACATTTTAAAAAAAAATAATTAATTAAAATTACAAACAAATAAGTTAATTAATAAAGTTTTATATTTTTATATTTACTTTTTACTATTAAATCTTATCCATCTACATCATGACATGTGGCGCACATCTAACAGATGGAATATAAACTCATCCGGTGGTGCCACGTACGCGTCCCTTAGAGTCCCTCATGTGAGGGACATCCCTCACCCATTCTTCATTTTGTTTTAATTTTCTTTTTTTTTTTTGGATTGAGGGACTCATGTAGAGCCCCTAAATATGGGAACCCTAAGTGGGGCGTTCTTTTAATCCAGTGACAAACATTCTGAGTTTTTTTACTTTTTTACCATGTGGCTACGCAACCCCAAATTCAACCCTGATCGAATTTTGACGTGAATTCCTTTTTTATTCGACAATGAGCACAACTCAAAGCCGATACACCGGATCCCAACATATTTTCATGTACAATAGAACCTCCGTAAATTAATACTCGATAAATTAATAAACACGGTAAATTAATATTTTTCTCCAGTCCCAACTTGGGCTAGTGTAAAATTCGACGATTTTCGATAAGATAATAAGATAATAAAATTTTTAAAAACCACTATAGAAATATAAGGTCCAATAAAATCATAAATTAATAATTATATGAAAAGTTACATAGATATAACTAAGAGAACTTTCAAAACTTGGTAAAATATGATTCTATTGCAGTTGGTATTTTTTTCGTTCAATAACCATACTTGGTATTATTGTAAGTTAATTTTCCCAAATATTATTTTTATAGTTGTTGAAGATAATATTTAATCAGAAATATTTCTATCACGAAAATCTCTATAAATTAATAAATATTAACTTATCGATGAATTAATATCTCTATAAAATAATAAAATATTCCGGTCCTGACTCTATTTATTTATAGAGATTTAACTGTAGATTCAAATTTTTATTAACATTTAATTTTAACGGTGAAATAATTTTGTTCAACTTTAAAATTATTCAACTATTAATGATTTTCCAATAATTTAATAATACATACTACATGATTTAGAAATGAGGATATTGACCCATTCTTCAACCAGAGCTCGCACAAGCAAATTTCATGACTATTAATTTGATTGACTTGAACTCGTAGTCTCTCCAAAACTTAAATGATTGCAGCTGAACCAACTACATAAAATGTTGTAAAAATCTCTCTTACATAATATAAATTATATCTTACTTATTTAATTAAAACTTATATTTACTTAAAATTTCATAATTGGGTAAAATATCGATTAGATATAAAAGTTAGTTTTGAAGAATACCATTAAAAATATGATTTCATTCAACATGAATGAATGAATAATGTGGTGCAAATTTTTGCAAAGACTTGGGCTACACTTTAATTGTATTAGGGTAGATAAATAAAAGTTAACTTCTAATAATAATAACAGCTAAACATCAAGTCAATAATAATACGAATTTAAAAACAAACATCACTAAAAATACAAACTATTATCATATTTAACAAAAATAGTACTCCTTTCGCGTGAATTTGTATATCATAAAAATACACTTTTCCCAGTTATTGAATTAATATCTATACTACCTATAGTATAAAGCGGAGACAATGTCTTCACATAAATTTGCGCAATGTGTCATTTCAATAATAAAATAATCAGTCGGGCCCTCCTTTATACAAATTAGGTACTTAGAATCTCATATAATCTTATCCCGTAAAAATTGATTAAAATTTACCAAAAATTATGAATTATCCCGAAAATTATAAATTATCACTTACCAAGAGTTAGTTATAATCTTCCCATAAATAATACTATTTAATAAAACGTGATATTTATCATAAACTAAATTTTAAACAAATCCAACTTATTTATATTATGAGTTGATTTACTATTGGTAAAAAAACACTAATCATAATACGAATATAAATATATATGATCCTATAATTGTAGCATGATCATTGACATTACATATCTATATTAAATTGGATTTATAATCACATTACCCGTACATGGTACGGGGGTTAAACTAGTACAAAGTAGTTGACAAGACATATATTAGGTGAAAATTTTGGATAATTCAGGTAATACAGGAGATTGAATAAGAATAATTTTGTAATATAATGGAGTAAAAAAAACTGGAAAGAGATATAATAGATGAAAACATTGGGTGATACTGAAAAGAGATATACGGAGTAGTAATTATTGGAAGAATATAGGGAAATTTAGGGTAGTTTTATTCTTGCACGTGATTAGCACAAAAATAGGGATTTGTTTCCAGAATTAAAAAAAAATCCGGCAGAATTTTGCAATTGTAATTAGTTTAACATAAAAGGAAATTCCCAAAATATAGAGATTTTTTTTATTTTGGAAAATCAAGAAAATTGATATCAATTCAAATGAAATGTGGTTCGATTTTTTTATTTTGGCAAAAAAATCGAATTCAAAATTTGAATTATTTTTTCAAGCATATTCACGTATATTATTTTAATCGAATATGAGCGTATAATGGTTTGAATAGGCAATAACTCATGTATTAATTGATTGAAAACGCTTCAACATTTTTTAAATATTATTCAAAAACTGTTCGAATTTGTCACTGTTTATATATGCAATAAATTTTGTCGAATGCATATTGTATTTTTCCTTATTTGAAGGTAACTTACTCTAAGTATGAGTACATTGAACACATAATATGTACTTGTAATATACTGAAGAGGTTGGTTCACATAAAAACATCTCTTAAGATACAAACTATAAATAAATAATAACCGTTAGATTACGGTTCAGATTGAAACAAGAAGCTAAAGAGAATAGTAAAGTTGAAAATAGGTGCGGTGGCAATTTTGTAATTATGGGGAACTTTAAGGACATAGTTGTCTTTACCGTTTTAAACACTGCTGAACCCTATCCCCTACCCCCATTTCACCGCAGAAAGAGAGAAATCGAGAAAGGGCAACCATGGCGTCGACGAATCCCCGTTGAAACCGTCCAATGCTTCGGACGCTAGAAGAACGCGGTCGCCGTTACTCACTACAAGTGAGGCCGAGGACCGATCAAGCTGAACGGAAGCCCGATTGATCTCGTCTAGCCGGACAACCTCCGATACAAGGCGATGGAGCCGATCTTCCTCCTCTGCCGCCACTGCTTTGCCTGCGTCGACATGAGGATCAGAGTCAAGGGAGGCGGTAGATCTACGCCGTCCACCAGAGCATCGCAAAGGCTCTCATCGCCTACTACCAGCAGTTCGTCGGCGAGCAGACGAAGAAGGAGAAGGTATGACCGTCACAAGTTAGAAAGGATACTAATGTTAATGTCCAGGAGGCGAAGTCCGCCAAACATAGCTTCTTCCGGCTATTACTCCCATGAGGTATGGAATAGGATTTTCTTTTTGTTGATTTTAATTTTTAAATTTGGTCCAATGTGACTCAATCTGAGTTTGTTTCAGAAGCAAGCATGGATTCAGAAGTCAAGTGCAACTTAGTGATTCAGGTAATGCCTTTTTACCCCTCTTTGGCTTGCTTTGTTTGAGAAGCTGTTGATAGAAATGCTTATTGTTTGTTGTGGATTAGAGCCTTAGAGGTGTTGGTTGTCATTTGTTGTTTTGTGTTTCCATTTGCTCCACCTCCTTCACAATCAATCACTCTATAAATAATAACAGACCTCTTCGTCACAGGGCCAGACACATTTTCATACACAGAGCAAAAGAACAGAGAGTTGTAAGGACATGAGCATCAAAGAAAACGATGTCGTCGAGAGCGTGGCCGGCGTGGAAGGCGGTTACAAATCCGTGGAGGTGATACACAACCAGATACGAAAGATCAAGAACGAGATGGAGAAGTTCATGTGTCCAGAACAGTTGGAGATGATGAAGAGCGTTCCAAATAAGATTACGAGACAAAGATCGCGGTCTCCTCATTTCTATTTACTGTTTACTGTTTTGTGGGTAGTGGGAAAGGGAAGATGAGAGGGAACGTGTAGAGTTATAGCTGAAGTTGGTGGAGATTTGATGTTGTATGAAGTTAAAAGTATGGACACACATTTTGTGAAGTTAAAAGTTTTTCCTACCCTTGGGTTCTCATTTCTTCTCCATTATACAGTACTGTTGACAAGCTAGCCTATCTAAATCTACCCATCTCATAATCACAACCCAAGACCAGGAGGGCGAAAGGCATTCAGATTTCTGAGCTTCTTTGTTTCCTCTAATGGTCTACATTCTTCTGTCTAGCTAATACCCAGAAAATATTTGGACTCATTTTGATCTTAGGACGTGTTTTTTAGCCAACTGGTTCATTTGGGTAGAAACCCAAAAGCCTTGCACAGTGGGGAGGAGGAAGTAAAATTCAGGTGCTGTATGAAGGAGGGTGGAAACAATGACTGAATTTTGCTAGATCTTAATCATGATTTCAAAGAAATTAATTTATAATAAAGCTAGTTTGAGTGTTAAGTAGAACCATGTTACTTTGGATTTTGCATCATAAAGCCCAAGCTACTGATAATGCTAGCTTACATATATGCACCACCTCAATTAGACCGCCATTCATATTCAAGAAGCTAAATTTAGTTTGGAAAAGTAATAATCAGGGGAATGAATGAATACCCAAGTGAAAGAGCAAGAATAGGATGCTTACGAATCTAAAAATAGAGAATTTGCAACCAAATTGAGCTTCCAAATAACTTTCTGGTGCAAAAAAGCATTAAAAGAAAAGGGTTTTAGATACAAAAAAGCAATGGATAAGGAGTATGTGTTATAGGGAGTAATATTTAAAACTATATTTTAGTATATGCCTAAACGTTTTTTCTTTGGATGTTCATATATTTAATGGATTTGTTCACATATTTCATGTTGGCGTTCACATCTTAATAATAGACGGTATATGAATGTAGAAACGATTTTTTATATTTAAATATTTGTTCATGATTTTTCTTTGGATGTTCACATATTTCATATCGGCGTTCACATCTTTATAAAAGATAGTATATGAGTTCACATATTTTATGGTGGTCGATGCCGATGAAAGGAGAAAAAACCAAGTTATACATGAGAATACGTTCATATAAAATGTGTTTAGGTTTCATATAAAATTTAGTAAAAATACGGTCTATGAATGCATAGATAGTTTAGTATGTTTGTTTTCATGTTCATGTGTTTTATTTGGTTGTTCATATATTTTATGAGAATGTTCACATATTATATGGTAAAAAAAGAAACTTGGATAACTAAACTTTTTAGTAAGATATACTGCCTCTAACACATTTTAGTACGATGTTCACATATTTGAATATCATGTTCACATATTTTAGATGTATGTTCACATATGAAATAATTGTGTTCACGTATTTTAGATGTACGTTCACATATTTGAGTATATTGTTCACGTATTTAAGTATCGTGTTTACGTATTTTAGATGTACATTTACATATTTAGTATAATATTTACGTATTTGAGTATCGTGTTCACGTATTTTAGATGTACGTTCACAAAATTGATTATAATGTTCACGTATTTATTTGTTTATCATAGTCGGGGTTCACATTATGACTTTGATTATGTTCACGTATTTTAGACGTACGTTCATATATTTGAGTATAATATTTACGTATTTGAGTATCATGTTCATGTATTTTAGATCACATATTTGAGTATCATGTTCACGTATTTGATATGTACGGTCACATATTTGAGTATCATGTTCACGTATTTTAGATGTACGTTCTCACATATTTGAATATAATGTTCACATATTTGAGTCTCGTGTTCACTTATTTTAGATCTACGTTCACATATTTGAGTATAATGTTCACGTATTTGAGTGTCATGTTCAGTATTTTAGATGTACGTTCGCATATGAAGTAGTTGTGTTCACGTATTTTAGATGTATGTTCAGATAAATGCTGTCAAATTCCTACACACATATATGTAAAGTTTTCAAATTTGCACAATTATAAAATGACAAGTTGGGCTATAGTGAAAACAAATGCAACTTTGCTGCATTTGTAAGATAATTCGATGGAGATAGCAAGTAAAGATAGAGAAAAAAGTTGATTGCAACATTCTAAATACATTCAAGTTCATGCATTATATGACGCATATAATAAGTACAAATAAGTTTCAATGTGTGAAACAATTTATTATGTCTGTTTTTTTGTTCACGTATTTTCTTTGGGTGTTCACATATTTGATGAGGTTGTTCACATAAATTATGTCGTGACACACATATTACTAAAGATGGTACATGAACAAAGAAATAGTTTATTATGTCTGTTTTCATGTTCACGTATTTTCTTTGAATGTTCACATATTTGGTAAGGTTGTTCACATATTTTATGTTGTGGTTCACATATTAATTATGATGGAATATGAATGCAGATTAATCCCGTTCACATATTTCATGCCTTTGTTCACATATTCTAAACCTCTGTTCACATATTTTATATATCTATCTGTTCACATATTTCACGCCTCTGTTCACATATTTCACGCCTCTGTTCACACATTTTATGCAAGTGTTTATATATTTCATATCTTTTTTCATGACTGGCATATCAAATAATACAAGGTAAACTTAACTAAAAATGCGATGTCCCTTAAAATTGCAAGTATCATAAACAAGAAAATCGAAGAACTTTTGTAAAATTATAAATAATGTGTTGTCTCTTTTTCAATTAACAAAAAAAACTATGAAAGTTGTTACTTAAAAATATCAAAGGCACAACGTACTTGGGTATTTTTTAAGTGGTACACACATGCACATTAATGATACTTGTTAATTCACATACATCCTCCGTCGTTACACATCAGTAGAATTGGAGCAAGTAAAAAAATGCAATATCACCAGGAATTATTATCCATCATTACTTAGAAGTAGAATTAAAGTCAAGGTTTTTCCTTGGCTATTTGTAATTACATTGATAATTGATCATCATACACAAAATCTCACTCTTTTCACATACACAACTGTAATTGTCAAGAATAGGTCAATTCATTAAACAATAAAAATGACACATAAATCTAAAGAGGTTGATTCACATGAAAACATCTCTTAAGATACAAATTATAAATAAATACCAACCGTTAGATTCGAAGAATCTACGGTTTAGATTGATACAAAAACTAAAGTGGTGAATTGGGTTTAAAACAGATGCGGTGGCAATTTTGTAATTATAGGGAATTTTAAGTACAAAATTGCCTTTACCATTTAAAACACAAGGAGAGGCGTCCCGTGTTCTTGAACCCTACCCCCATTCTCCCGCAGAAATCGAGAGAGAGCATCCATGGCGGCGGCGAATCCCATGGAATCCGTTCAATGCTTAGGGCGCTAGAAGATCGCGGTTGTCGTTACTCACTGCAAGCGAGGCCGAGGACTGATCAAGTTGAACGGAAGCCCGATCGAGCTCGTCCAGCCGGCATCCTCCGATAGAAGGCGATGGAGCCGATCTTCCTCCTCGGCCGCCCCTGCTTCGCCTACGTCGACATGAGGATCAGAGTCAAGGGAGGCGGTAACAACTTTCAGATCTACGCCGTCCGCCAGAGCATCGCAAAGGCTCTCATCGCCTACTAACAGAAGTTTGTCAGCGAGCAGACGAAGAAGGACATCAAGGACATCCTTGGAAAGTATGATCGTCACAAGTTAGAAAGGATACTAATGTTAATGTCCAGGAGGCGAAGTCTGCCAAACATGGAGCTTCTTCCGGATATTACTCCCATGAGGTATGGAATAGGGTTTTCCTTTTCTTGATTTTAATTTTTAAATTTGGTCCAATGTGACTCAATTTGAGTTTGTTTCAGAAGCAAGTATGGATTCAGAAGTCAAGTGCCACTTAGTGATTTAGGTAATGCCTTTTTCCCCTCTTTGGATTGCTTTGTTTGAGAAGCTGTTGATAGAAATGCTTATTGTTTGTTGTGGATTCTGTGGCGAGTACTTGCAACAAGGATGGGCCTTAGATTGAAAGTTTCTGTGGTGATGCATAGAGTTAGAGGTGTTGGTTGTCACTTGCGCACACAAGTTTAAATTATAAAACTGAAACTGTTTTTCCCTTGCTTTAACATTTTTGCTTGTTGTCTTTGGGTTTACAAGGCTGATTTTAGATTACTTTCAAGGAGGAAAAGCCTGATTGCTTAAAAGTCTCTGAGGTGAATGTCTGTTTTACTGAAGTTGTTTCCATCTTCCTCTTGTGTTTGTTTTACTAATCTCTATGTCTTTGTAGTGTGCCAAGCTAAGTGGGGAGAAGTGGAAGTCTCTGTCGGAAGAAGTAAGTTTCGTTTTCATTACATGATTTTATCAGGAATGTGGATCTTCTACTTTTGAGGACCATTCGGTCCACACGAGGTGGAGCAGCTTGCACAATGATGGCCAACGAGACTGTTCGAAAGGCTACACTTCTTAGAAGCTATTTCTGGGGATATAATGGTATTCGTGTCCAGAAGGCTACTGAGTTCAGCACAGCGTACTCAACGACGAGGATTATGTCTATTGTACGTAGTGTTATTGGAGCAGGCCGGTATTGTAGTCTATATCTTTATGCTCTGTGTGAATGATTTTGGTCAATGGCATGAGAGTGGTTGAAGAAGATCAAATGCCTTCTTATTGACAGAGATGGATAGCTATATAATTCATCAGATTTTGTGCAGAGTAGTTTCTTTCATGTTTGGTCAACCTTTTAAGAGATGGATAGCTAATATACGAGTCTTCAATTATGAACTTAACTTATATGTATAGTGTGCTTTTGTTTCAGTATACCATTAGTTCTTTTCTTTTTAATTAGTACCCAAAGCTAAATCAAAGAAATCTTCCAAAGTTGTAAAATTGTTCATACATTTGCGCAGAGGATGTAAAATTGTTCTATCAATACTTTCTTTTTATGTTTTGTTCATACCTTTTGTTTATATGTTCACGTATTTGATGAGGTTGTTCATATATAAATCTATTAGATTACAATATGCGAATGATTATATGCATGGAATCTATTAATATTCATTTCAATCTATGGATATGGTCAATACGTGTAACATGTACACATTGTCCTCCCAAAGATGTAATGTATGATATACTGTTTTTAACACATTTTAATATGATGTTCACATATTTGAGTATAATATTCACGTATATTAGAATTATGTTCACGTATTTTAGATGTATGTTTAGTTGTTTACATGTGAAATAATTGTGCTCACATATTTTAAATAAAGGTTCACATATTTTAAATGTACGTTCACATGTTTTAGGTGTATATTCAGATTAACGGTTTTAACTTTCTAAACACATATGTAAAACTTTCGAATTTGCACAATTAAAAAACATGATCTCTCTCTCTCTCTCTCTCTCTCTCTCTCTCTCAAACTATTAAAGGACAAGTTGGACTTTAGTGAAAACAAATGCAGATTGTAAAATAATTCGATGGAGATAGCAAGTAGAGATAGATAAAAATTATGTTCACATATAAATAGAGAACGTTCATAAAAATTCAAACTCATAAAAATTATGCTCACCACTCGGGACTTTCATCAGGCATGTTCACGTATTTGACTATAATATTCACATATTTGAGTATCATGTTCGCGTAGTTTAGATGTAAGTTCACATATTTGAGTATAATGTGCACGTACTTTAGTATAATGTTCAGTATAATGTTCATGTATTTGAGTATTATGTTCACGTATTGTAGATGTACGTTCACATATTTGAGTATAATATTCACGTTTTTGAGTATGGTGTTCATGTATGTTAGAAGTACGTTCACATACTTTAGTATAATGTTCACGTATTTGAGTATAATGTTCACATATTGTAGATATACGTTCACATATTTGAGTATAATATTCACGTATTTGTGTACAGTGTTCGCGTATTTTATAAGTACGTTCACATATTTTAGTATAATGTTCACGTATTTGAGTATCGTGTTCGCGTATTTTAGAAGTACGTTCACATATTTTAGTATAATGTTCACGTATTTAAGTATCATGTTCACGTATTTGTGTGAACAATAGTTGAAGAACAAATTCACTACAATGTCATTCCCTCCGATCATGTCATCCATATTTTGAAGAGTGATGAACAATTTCTCAAAACTTTGATCAGAAATATAAATGACATTACCCAGAATGTTTCCATGTAAAACAACACGCATCCTTGAAGCTTTGATAAGTGCTTCACATATTTGAGTATAATGTTCACATATTTAAGTATAATGTTAATGTATTTTAGATGTACGTTCACGCATTTGAGGATAATGTTCACGTATTTGAGTATCATGTTCACGTATTTGAGTATCATGTTCACGTATTTTAGATGTGCGTTCACATATTTGAGGATAATGTTCACGTATTTGAGTATCATGTTCACGTATTTTAGATGTATGTTCACATATAAAGTAGTTGCGTTCACGTATTTGAGTATCATGTTCACGTATTTTAGATGTATGTTCATATTAATGTTTTCAAATTCCTACACACATATATATAAAGCTTTCGAATTTGCACAATTATAAAACATAATATCTCTCTATATATAAAACTATAAAAGGACATGTTGGGTTTTAGTGAAAGTTTCACTGCATTTGTAAGATAATTCGATAGAGATACCAAGTAGAAGATATAGAAAAAAGTTTGATTACTAAATTTTCAACACATTTAAGTTCATGCATTATATTCAAGTTCATACATTAATATAAGCACAATCTGAAAATTGAGCTAAAAATCCCACTTGGTGACATTTTTGTAAATATGTTGATAGTTGTTTTTTTTTTTATTTCATGTATTTCTACTTCCAAGTCACATATTTTGTATTATATTCACATATTTGTATGTCATGTTCACATATTTATATATCATGTTCACATATTTTTATGATCATATTAAGTATTTTTGTGAACATACATGATTTTGTGAACATATGTGGTGACATTTCAGTTCATGCTTATTGTGTTGACTTGTTCTACTTACTTTCTTTTTTATCATTGCATCGTGATGGTATATGGCTAAATTTCTTAATTTATCATTTTCCTCCCTTGTTATCAAAATATCATGTTTTTATGATTTGCACTTGAGTCTCCTTTGAAGGTTCCCTGGTATCATGATATGGTGTTCCTTGCAATGAACCCACTCCCTCTACTTTGTGTTTTGTAACCCATGCAGATCTCTCAATGTCAAATGAAACTACGCTGACACCTAAAAAAATAACCTTTTGCAACAGGAATCCATTATTTTGGCAAAACTAACAATAACACACATCAGCACTTGATCAAAGTATCCAAAAAAGGATAGAAAAAGGAAAGTTTATAATAATTTCAATGAAACTTAGATGATCATTAATCAAAGAGCATTGGCTGAACGGAATGAAACCCACATCAGGGAGACAAACCTCCACCAAAATCGACCCACCTTTTCCTCTCTCTCTTTGATCAGCCGCTATCAGTCTGTATAGCTTCAGAGCTGGATTTCGGAACAAATAGCTCAAATCCCACTACAGAAATCAACAGAATCACAAACTCAATTGATTAATAAAAGAACTCAGCAAAATCATAGAATTCGAAGAGATCTGAAACTTAGTCATGGAAGGCGAACCTCGCAAGTTCAAAAGTGGCCAAAACCAGAGAAGAAGAAAAAGAAGAAGAAATAAGGTACAGAGGTGATGCAAATTGGGGGAAAAATGGGTGAGTTAAGGCAATAAATTAACATGGGTAGAAATACAGCACACAAGCACAAGCCTTTGATGACTTGCCATCTGCGTAGAATTGGTTTCCCATAAACAAAGGAAAAGTTGTTTGACACCCAATAATCACTCCTCTCTTAAACAAAGGAAAGTCTGAAACATCAAGCTACAACAGCAATGAATTCAGATACTCTTCTATCTAGCATAGAGATGCAACTCCATTTTGCTTCCATAAACTAGAATCAAGTGGCATATAAAGAATATAAGAAAGAAGAAAAGGATGCATGGTGTGCAAAAATGCAAAATGTAGAGACAGCTTCATCATAGACAAGGATCTTCATGTGAATTAGATACAGCTTCTTGTATGATATCAACCTCTTAATCGTCCCTGTAGTGCCAATTACCACCTGAGCTGTAATAGGCCCCCGCTTATGAACTGGAACACGAGCTTCGTTGCCTGATTCTGGGACGGCACATTCTGCAGCAATGCCAGCGTACTTGCCCATTATGGATAACACTTCCAAATTCTGTCACGAAATTGTTCTTCAGAAATCAGATGGTTCCATCAAAACACAGAACATATGACAATAGAATTCATCATCTACGGGAGAAACAAACCTGAAAGACCAACTCCCTAGTAGAGCACATACATAGCGCCTTAGGAGCCTTGAGCTTGGGATCCACACGGCTGAGCATGCCCTTCACAAAGCACGTAGTCTTACCAGACCCATTATGTGCACTAAAAGATTGTTGTTTGCGCTCACCTTTGTTGCAGACTATGGTTGTTCATCAATCCCGAGCTTCTTCTTCTTCTTCTTCATCTGATTTTGAAAATCAATCAATTCTGGAGTCCTTATATCAATGCATGCCTCTTCTCCAAGCTCTCAACTCAGAAGCTCAATCTTCCAACTTCAATCGCTTAATTCTGTCCAAATTTCGTTCCATTCGAGTCGAAGTCTTCAAATTGGACACAACCGAGGTCGGATCCAACTAAATCGAGCACTGGTTCTCTCTCTCTTACTCGAAACATTGCGAATCCAGATCTGCGTTCTCTTCTTCTTCCATTCCAGATCCCTCTTACTCGAAAATTTAATTTCGTTGTCTTCACCATTTTCGATTACTTTGGATTGAAAGTTGATCACTTCTTCTTCTTCCTCCTCCCTTTCATCTTCTGCTTTGATTGCAAACAACCCTCCCGGAGAAGAAGAGCGACATCGTCCGATTGAGCGCTGGTTTAGATAAAAAAAATAAAAATAAGACACGTAAAATAACAATCGTACCCCCGCGTCCTTAAAAATTCTAAGGAGAAACTCTTTTAATCGTGGCCATCCATCTACACGATCTAACGGCTACGATTTGTTTTTAGTTTATAGCTTAATGTTGATTTTTATTTGAACCAAAGCCTAAATCTAAATTGTTTCTTCCTATCTGGTTCAAATTTGGTTTATAATATGTGCTGAACTTGAAAAAACTAAAACTAGGGCTCACTCGAACAATGCAACTGTAATAAAATCAGAAGGAGGTAGTGGAGAAGTCAAAAGAACTTTCACTAATACTAGACAAACTACAGCAAAGAATGCATACATGCACTTAGACATCTACAAAAACAACAATACTTGAAAAACAACAAAAAAAACAGTGACCCCTCACATCAAGATTCAGGGGCAATGAACGGCAACAAGTTGAGGGAGTCACCCATCAAGAAATCCACAAACATAAATAGAAAACAATTACTCCGGTAATTTATATCAGCAAAATCCTAGAATATGAGTAGAAGATCCACAATCAACTCACTGGTAGACAACTGTCAACTTCAATTCTTCAATAGCAGTAGAAGTCTGAGCATCCAAGACACTTTGCTCTTCCTCAAGCATCATATTAGAATCAATCACAACATTTTCTTCGCCACTGCTGATTCAAACTGCCACCTTCACCTCCCACCGCTGATTCACGTCGTCGTCGTCGCTGCCACCTTCACCTCTCACCGCTCCCTTTCCTCCACCGCTGGATCTCCTCTCCCTCTCGCCACATTGAAATCCACTATCCTCCACCTCGCCGAGCCCCGTCTCCACGCGAGAGATCTCCCTCCTCCTCGAAGGCGACCTCAACAAACTCGCTCGCTTCCGCCTCTTCGGCCGCCGGAAAAGGTACTCTTCCTGTGCCGTCGTCAAAAACAGCGGAATCCTTCTCGAATCGGACCGCGGATCCGAGATCGACTCGCACGCCGCCGTCTTCCGCCTCAACAACGCCCCAATCGAAGGCTTCTCGACGACTTTGGTAGCGAAGCCTGAGCCCTGTCAAAATCCCAATCGCCACCGTCGCCGCGATCGAGAGTGAAAAAAAGATTCTCTGCCACCGGTCATCATGTTCATCTCTACGCACCCTAGCTCTTGCCGAGATCTTTATTTTCGACGGCAATGGTGGAATCGGAGGAGAGGGAGACGATGCTTGAGGCGGGGGAGAGAGGGAGGGCACGGAGAGAAAGAGAGGAATTTTGGGTTACAGGGGTTTGAGAAGAAAATGACGCTAAAAGGACCAAATTAGCCCTCTATCTTAAAAATAAAAAGGGAAGCTGGTTTAATATCAGCCATCTGATCTTCTCCATCCAAGGGTTGATATTCATTTACAGTTTACATGTTAATTTTAGTTCGCATATGATTCAATGCCATATACTGAATTGCATATTAAAAACGGGTAATTGAGTATTCCCATCTAATTTTGTAAAGGAGTACAATGAAATTTTATTTGAAGGCATCGATGAAAATTGCTGATTAACAACTCGTAGCATTTCTCACTCAAGTGTTTCACCCTCACTCTTAGGGCTGAGCAAAGTTATCCGATCCGGAAAATCCGCCGATCCGATCCGAAAATATCTGCATCCAAAATCATCCGTTCAAAATTGATCCGTATCCGGTCCGCTAATTTTTCCGGATATTTGGACTGGATATGGATAGATGTTTTGAGTCTTTCGGATATCCGAATATATATATATATATATAATAAGTTTATAGAAAGGGAAAATAAAATACTATTAAGCTAGAAGTTGGGTTACTTTTGTACGTAGGTTAAGCAGGTTTGATTATAGCTTAAGGAGGTTAATACTAATTATAGCTTAAGCACGATAAAGTATGAAGTTGTAACTTTTTAAGCAGGTACGAAGCAGGTTAATACTAATCGTAGCTTCATACTTTATGAGTTTATGGGATGTACTTTTGCTTTGAAATTGATTATAGCTTAAGCACGTTAATATTAGTTATTGTTTATAACTTTACATTTAATTTCATATAATGTTTTATAGCTAGCTAGATTTTTGGACATGAATTGAATATAAAATTATACAACATTTTTTTGATTGAAAATTAAAATGGATAGTTTGGATATCCGGGATATCCGGTTCCGGATATCCGATCCAATCGGATATTTTTTAGCGGATATCCGGCCGGATACTGATTGAATACGGATCAAGCTTTTTGCAAAAAAAAAAAAATCGGATATCCGGGTTTTCGGATCGGATCGGATCGGATAATCCGAATGGTTCATTACCTAGTCGTGCGCTAACTACTTCTCATTCATTAGTTTCAAAACGATTCACCTTATATTTAAAGGATTTTAATTTGACCTAATTATAAGACCAATCACGTCGTAGGATATTAATTCACCTTATATTTAAATATAATTCCACTTAAAGATTTTATTTTGATAGTCAATAAACTCTAACTCTCTTCCTCTTGAAAAATATACCATGGAGATTTCTATTCCAAATCCTTGAATTAAATAGTAATTAGGTCAACGAGACCCTAAGAGCACTTATCATCAAACTAACTTAAACATCATCTAGATTCAATGCAATAGTAGCAATGAGCATCAATAAAATTCGATAAAAACAATTGATCATAAGCAACAAAAGATACATTAATTATAAATGAATATTCTTTGTAAGAAACTAGTCCACTATCCTAGAAAATTATAATGGTTACTTTAACCTAATTGATTCCACCATATATCAAGTAGATTTAGCAATAGACCGATTCAAGAAAATTTTAGGGAATCAAGCTAATAAAACCAAAAACCAATCAATAACAATAAGCACAAAGAACTAATATTATTCAAGAGAAAATACGAGGAAGAGTAAATACAAGATAAAAAGAATACAATTGGTTGGAACTAGGGGTGGCAATTCGGATAATCGGTCGGATAATTCGGTTTCGGGTGATTCGGATGTGAACAGTGACGGATATGAACGGATAATCGGGTACATTTCGGGTCGGGTCATATCGGGTCGGATATTCAGTTTGTCGGATAACTCTAGTTAGCGGGTTATAATCGGTTAATTTTATTCGGGTTTCGGTTGGGTCGGTTTCAGGTTAAGTCGGATTTTTCAATTTTCGATTTAATCGGATATCGGTTAAAACGGTTTTCGGTTGAATCGGTTTCGGCTAAATCGGTTTCGGATGAATCGGTTTCGGCTGAATCAGTTTTTATTAAATCAATTTTTGAATTGAATTGAGTCTCAATAGAATTGCGTATGTAAAATTAGCTCGGTTTTGATACTTCGAACAGTGAAGCAATCTAATGATTTAACTATATTTTAAATAATATGGATTCAATATATAAGTGACATTCTTAATTATTTATATGAGATTAGATGAATAGTATAGAATGATATTAAGAGTTATAATATACTATGTTTGTTTAATTTGATCGTATGTTTTAAAAATAAAATGCGATCAATCTTAGAATCAATCAATTAATGTTTGACAAATGAAAAGACAATAAAATAAATAGATGATCAATCCACACGTAAATATTGTATGATTACATTATCTCTTATATTTGCATGATCTTATACATTAATAATAAATAAGAATTTATATTCTTTCAATTTATGCATTTCGAAACTCAAAAAAAATATAAAATTTCATAATGATATCAATATATTGATGAATATACATACACAAATAAACAATATCCTTATAACTTATTAAATAATTATATTTTTATGATGAATGATGATTTAATATCCAATAGCTCTAAAACTTAGCAACAATTTATAACTAATTGATTATATAATCTTTTATATCCACATGATCTTTTACATTAATAATAAATAAGGACTTATGCTCTATGTCTACTATGATAAACTTTGTATATAGTCATTATAACTATTTTTAGTATGACTATATCTATAATGTATATATAATAAAAAGGCTTTCGTTCAAATAAAAACACTTCCTAACCTAAAAACTAAAAACAAACAGGAACCGTAGGATCAAATACATGGACGGTCACGATTAAAACAATTCTCCTTTCAATTATTAAAAACACGGGGGCAAAATTGTTTTTGACCTTGCAGCAACTGCGTTCTTCTTCTGCAACCAATCTTCACGCGGAGTTCGCCAGTATGCATACCAGTGACGCCTCCATTCTCGTCCACACCACCATCGATCTACTTCGGCCTCATCACCATCTTCCCCATCACCATCGGCGTCCATGTCTACACCGGCTAGTCCAGTTTATCTCACTACTCTTCTTCCTCTCCCTCTTTGTTATGTTTTAGTTTTTTTTTTCCGATTTCTTCAACTCTTTGCTTTGACGAGTGAGAACGACAGAACATGAATAGTTCTAGTACTAATTAAGCTGGAAATTAGAATTGATTTTGGTTGGTGTGTTCATCTCGATCTTCGATCTTACTTTGTTGTAATCGACGGTATTATTGTTAATTAGTGGTGTTGAAGAAAATCAATTGTCAATGGATTTTCAGATCCCTTTTCTTTCTGTGTTAGGGTTTCTTTGCAATTTTACCGCTCAAACTGGATTATGAGTATCTGTTTGCAAAATTTGAAAATTTGACTGATTGTGGGAAATGCCTTGCACTTAGCATGTTAATCTTAGAGGCTAATTGCCTATTTCATATTGTGGGAAATGCCAATACCATAACTATTGGCTTTTCATCCCTTTTTGGATGGCTCGGTGCTAATTGTGTTGAACGCCTGTGATATATTTGCTAGTGCCCTGGCAAAGAGCGGCCTCAAACTGAGCAACAAACTTCCTGGTGAGGAGATTTCGCTAGGCAAAGCCTTGATTGCCCCCACAGTTATATATGTCAAGCAGGTATGTTTCTTATCCTTCCTTATTAACATGCTCATGTGCGAATCAAAATATTGTTATGAAATTACATAGATGTTTCTTTATCAGCTATGAAGGTACTAGATATCATCAACAAGGGTGGCATCAAGGGAATAGCTCACATAAAAGGTGGGGGAATTACAGATAACATCCCTAGAGTCTTTCCTAAGGGGCTCGACTCTGTTATAGATATTGGTTCATGGCCCGTTCTTCCCGTCTGTAAATGGCTCTAAGGGGTAAGGAGACATGTAACTCTGTTATGAAAGTTCAGTGAATTTGAGCTCTACTACTCCAAATTGTTTTCTTAATAGTTTGGTTCTTGCGTTGTTTCTTGATGAATTGTTGTAATTATTGGGCTGGAAAGATTGAAGATGCTGAAATGCGACGGACTTTCAACATGGGTATCGGGATGGTGTTGGTTGCAAGCCTAGAGGCAACTGAAAGGATTCTAATTGATAAGCAACCTTAAGAACATTCAATTTACTTGCAATCAGCCCAGCTCTTGAGATCAAACCAAGTGTTGTGGTACCAAACATTCAGCACATCCCCATGTGGCCAGTTCATTGAGCCATTCAGATCACCATACTTGTATAGAAAGCATTGAAACATGTTGTACAGATTGGTTTTGTGTATTTAAGCCTTAGTACATTCCCCATAAAAGGTAGCATTTGCAAGTTAATAAGCTATATGGATCATCCTATGTGATGAGCAGAATTCATCTTCGTTGACATTTGTCTATTATGACGATTCGTCAACAGTGTTGTACATAAAATGTATATTTATACCAAGACTTGATCAGTGATCACGGATATATTGCATATTCATCTAGGTATTTGTCTCATGCCATGAAAAGTAATGGTAATCCTAAAATAAGAATGATACCCAAGTAAAAGCAACAACACAACAACCCGTAGCGATGTGAATCATGCCCTTCTTTTCAACAAAATATAAATAATTATTCGGCACTAATGTGTTATATGTAATTTTTTTTTGATCTTTTTAAAACGTTGTTCTAAAATATGTGAACAAACTAAATATGTGAACGTACATCTAAAATACATGAACATGATACTCAAATATGTGAACATACATCTCAAATACGTGAACATGATACTCAAATATGTGAACGTACATCTAAAGTACATGAACATGATACTCAAATACGTGAACGTACATCTAAAATACATGAACATGATACTCAAAGACGTGAACGTACATCTAAAATATATGAACATGATACTCAAAGACATGAACATTATACTCATATATGTGAACGTACATCTACAATACGTGAACATGATACTTAAATACGTGAACATTATACTCAAATATGTGAACGTAAATCTAAAATATCTGAACAGAGACATGACATTTTATTTGAGTTAACATTGTGTTATTTGATATGTGAATCATGTAAAAAAGGTATGAAATATATGAACATAGGCGTCAAATATGTGAACATAGAGGTGAAATATGTGAACAGAGACATTAAATATGCGAACAGAGACATTAAATATGTGAACATATAGATATATGAAGTATGTGAACAGAAAAATGGAATATGTGAACAGAGAAATGGAATATATGAACATATAAATATATAAAATACGTGAACAGAGGCATGAGATATGTGAACAAAGGCATGAAATACGTGAACAATCTCATCAAATATGTGAACACCAAAGAGAATACGTGAACATGAAAACAGACATAATAAATTGTTTCACCCATTGAAACTGATTATATGTGTCATATGAACTTGAATGTATTCAAAAATTTTCAATCAATCTTTTTATACTATCTCTATTTGCTATCTCCATCAAATTATCTTACAAATGCAGCAAAAGCTGCATTTGTTTTTACTATAACACAACTTGTCCTTTTATAATTTTATATATAAAGAGAGATCATGCTTTATAATTGTGCAAATTTGAAATTTGACAACATTAATCTGATCATATATCTAAAATACGTGAACACAAGTTCTTTATATGTGAACGTACATCTAAAATACGTGAACATGATACTCACATATGTGAACATTATACTCAAATATGTGAACATACATCTAAAATACGTGAACACAAGTACTTTATATGTGAACGTACATCTAAATACGTGAACACAAGTACTTTATATGTGAACGTACATCTAAAATACGTGAACATAATACTCACATACGTGAACGTACATCTAAAATATATGAACATTATACTCAAATATATGAGCGTAGATCTAAAATACGTGAACATAATAATCAAATACGTGAACATAATAATCAAATACGTGATCATTATACTCAATATGTAAACGCACATCTAAAATACTACATTCCCTTGTCCTTCATTTCTTCAACCCTTGTCCTTCTTTTCTTCAACAAAGCTATTGCGTCCTGTGGTAATTTTGAATCTTACTTTGCTTCTTTAGGGATTATAATCCATGCTATACCTATACATTTACACATGCAAACTCTATAGCAAAAAAAAGTGAACCCTATTAAAATACAATATAAATAAAAAGATTATAGAATGATACGGAGAGAAAATAAGAGAATATTTATTTCAAAGTTCTTTTTCAACCTTATCTGAACTAAACCCATGTTTATGATGACCTTGATATTCCCTGCTTACAATTCTCACATAAATTCCCTCCCTCCCCAACCAAACAATAAAGTACTTTAGAAGTCCCTTGCTGATATAAGAAGCCACAATGGGTTACCCCAAATATAGTTATCTTTCGGTATCAATTTCATGATTTTTGACGGTGGAACTGCTCAACTGGCTGTTTGTTGGTGGTCTGGGGCTTTCATGGCAATTATCTTTTGGCATCCTAGTCCTTCTCTACTTCTACTCTCACCACTTCTTTGCAAGTGGAGCTGCACACATCATGGCCATGTTCACAGCCTTCTTATCGGTGGCCAGTGCCCTTGGAACTCCACCGTACTTTGCAGCTATGGTCCTCGCCTTCATGTCCAACCTGATGGGAGGGCTCACGCACTACGGTATCGGGTCAGCCCCAGTTTTCTACGGCGCCAATTACGTACCCCTTGCCCAATGGTGGGGCTATGGCTTCCTCATCTCGGTTGTTAATACCATCATCTGGCTCGGCATTGGAGGGGCTTGGTGGAAGATCAATGGTTTGTGGTAACGAATCGTCTTAGAATTTGTCGACCTAGAATTCAGACCTTGCACCATTAGTCATCATCCTCTAGGATGAATTATAAATTTTTTGACTTTCATCTCCCTTAAGGTTCCAAACAATACATGAACTGATTGCAATGAGCATAACAATCAGACACAAAAAGACAATTCAATACAACCAAATCAAAAACTTTCCATTAAGATTCCAAACAAGACATAAACTGATTGCTTATAGCTCCAAGGTGAGAGCTAATTCAAAACGTCAATTATTCAACCTAAACTAAGGACCTCGCTCTCAAAACTTTGCTAGATCCGACCGAAACAATCAATGTTAGCACAATTCTACAAATTCAACCATACACTCGATTGAGCTTAACCAATACGTACAAAACACCAATTTCACTACTTGTTCCAACACTATCTTATCCACAATCCATGACAACCAGATAAACAAATTCCACTCATAATCTCGTTATAGGTGAAATCAGAGCAGAAAAAAAAGCAATTTGCTACAGGATCCGCACAAAATCGACAGATACTTACGTATCAGGACTCTCAACGGAGAAATCCTCTCCGGCTTCCTCCGATTGCTCGCTTTCTTCCCCATCAGAAATTGCACTCAAGCCGGCAAGGGGTCCGAACTCGGGAACACGAGAACACGAGAGGGACTGAGGAACAAACACGCCTCTTGTGTTTTGAAAGCCAATGGACAATTTTACCTTTAAAGTTTCATGTAATTTCAAAATTGCCACCGTCCCTATTTTAAACCCAATTCTCCACTTTAGCTTTTTATTTGAATCTCAACTGTAAATTCTTATCATCCAATAGATGATATTTATTTATAGTTTGTATCTTAAGGAGCATTTGTACCTGAATCAACCTCTAATAAAAATACTCTTACATTTATTAAACAATATATCTTCTATGATGAATGATACTAGTATCTATTAGAGTATGATCAATAGTTCTAAAACTCATTAAAGTGGTGTTAGCTCATAACTAGTTGATTACATAATCTCTATATATGTATAATCTTATACATGCATTAATATTAGAATTCAACAAATACTAGTATGATTCATAACTAGACGATTAAAGTGGTGTTAATTCAAATTACCCAAATATATATATATATATTCATTATGATCGATTAATCATACTAATAACAATATGAGGTTTATTAAATAAATATTATCATTATATTGTATTAAACAAATACTAATGATAAATAATGATATTGGTATCCTAGTTCGAGAACTTATTAAAATGATTTGAAATTGTTACTATTTATATTCCCATGATTTTATACACTAACTTATAATAAATAAAAATTTATACTTTAAGATCAGAATAATAATAAAATATGATATTTAAAAAAAATTATAATTTCTAATAGTATGATAGTTAAATAATTATTATCTATCTTTTCATTTATTTTAAATTATGTTTGATATCTCATTAAAGAAATAATATACAAATACAATTCAGCTAACTTTTACAATAGAAACTAGAAACCAAGTTAAAAATTTTTAGAGGGAGGCCAAATATTTGGCGGAATGTGAAAATTTTACCACCTAGAAAATGAAAATTTTAAAATTGAAAATTTTAGAAGGCAATTGGGAAGGTTACTCAAAAAAGGGCAAAGTTTATTTACCATAAAATCTTTTACTGTAACACCTAATACACGGTAATTTTTCAACCCTAGCCAGCGAACGAGCGCCGCCTCTCTCTCTCTCTCTCAACCCTCGCTTCTACCGGCGTCCAATACGCCTCTCCTCGTGCCGCCTCTGGCTCTTTCTCTCAGCCCTCGCTTCTACCGGCGTCCAATGCGCCTCTCCTCGCGCCTTCTTCGCTCTTGCAACCGCTCAATTCCTCAAGCTCTTCACCACCTGGTGTGCGTACGTTTTGATCCCTTTCCCCCTGTAAAAAAAAATGTTTCTGTGAATCCATTAGTGTATACGAAGAACGAAGTACATTAGATTAATAGTCTGAAGGTGATTGATCAACACAATTTATGGGTTCTCTCCTTTATTGGTTTGTCTGTAGTAATGGCTCCTTTTTAGGGACCAATTTTTGGAACTGGTTTGTAGGCATAAGGTAAATAATAAATGCTTCTTCACCCACTTTTTACACTTTTTAAGAGAGAAATATGTGGATCCACTCATCCACGCCATTGTCTTGAAGCTGTTTAAATTGATTATTCACTTATTCAGTGTAGTTGAAGCTATTAGCTAAAGATTAAGATTCTTAATCAAACAATTATGCTTAATTCGGGCCCTAGCTCACTTCTTTTCAAAATGATTTCATCTAGTACGATTCAATTATATTTTAAACATTTATCCACAAGCTTGGCTCCTCCCTCTTTTTCCTCCTTTAATACAGCCATATGTGAAGTTTATGTTAGCTGTGATTCTTTGCTTCTATTACTTTTCCATAATTTGGAGTTTATTAATTACTTGATTAACTAAAATTTGGGTGCGATGGGGTGAGAGTGAAGTTATATTAAAAGCTTGGATAATTTGCAATGATATACTACTGTATTGAACAGGATAAGGTGATCAAAGACTTGATAATGTTATTAATAAAGCCAATTAGTGTGTACTTACATATATATGTCAAACGGCCTAAATGTGATGAGTGGATTGTAATCAGGTAGCAGCTTCTGTGAAATGGAAGATTCAATGGGAACCAAGGCAACACCCCCTGGATTTGACGAATCACTCTCTTCTTCTCTAATGATAGGTACTAAATGTTTTATTTGTTATCAAAATTCATGCTTAAATGTCTACATTTTTATAATATAGATCATTCAATTACATTTGCACCTCATCCTTCAGAAGATGGAGATGATCCGATTGCGGGGAATGTTGTTTCTAACCAGGACAATGCTCTAATTTCAACAACCATTTGAAAAAATGTCCTGAATACCAGAAATTAAATCCATGTGAAAGTTCAAGTAGTAAAAAAATTGATGAGAAAGTGTTCCATGGTTTGATTGCTGATGCTATTATGCAACATGGGCTTAGTTTTATGTTTGCTGAGTATGAAGGAATGTGGAAGATTTACGAGTATTTGAATTCAAATGTTTGCACAATTACAAGAAATATTGTTAAGAAGATTTGTTTGGAAAAGTATGAGGATTTGAAAGGAAAAGTTAAGAATGCTTTGAGGATGGTTCCTGGTAGAATTTCCTTAACTTGTGATACATGGACAGCATGTACAGGAAAAGGTTTCTTGTGTGTAACTGCTCATTTTATTGATGGAAATTGGAAATTGCATAGCAAGTTGCTTTCTTTTCGACATTTGCCTCCTCCTCATACTAGATTTGAGTTATCAGTTGCTATTGGTAAGGTTTTGTTTGATTGGGACATTCAAAAGAAGATTTTCTCCTTAACAGCTGACAATGCATCGAATATGGATACTATGGTTAAGAAATTGAAAGAAGGGTCAGTGCTGAACAGCTTGGTATGTAAGGGAGAATATTTTCATATCCGTTGTTGTGCTCATATCTTGAATTTAATAGTACAGAATGGATTGAAAGTAATTGATGGGTCCATTAAGAAACTTAGAGAAGGGATCAAATACATTTCTGGTTCGGAATCAAGGTTTAGCAAGTTTTATGATTTAGCTAAGACAGCTTCTGAGGTTTCCTTTACTGGTGGATTATGGTTGGATGTAGCTACGAGATGGAATTCAACGTACATGATGCTTGATAGGGCATTGAAATACCGTGTAGTGCTAGATCAATATTTTGTAGTTATGGGTTCTGATTGTTGGATATATCAGCTTAGGGATGATGAATGGAAGAAAATTGATGAAATCTGCCAATTGTTGGAGCCTTTTTATGAGATCACTACATTGTTTTCAGGAAGTGATTACCCAACAGCACATTAGAAATTGTTTGAAAGTGAGATGAAACTCTAAGAGATAAGAGAATAAATTCAAGGCACTGTACAAATTGTGGCCTAGGCACCAAACCGTGGGCGCATTTTGCTTGGCCCGAGTTCTTTTTTGTCACTTTCGAAGGCTATTTGACTGACACAAACTACTAAAGTCTATACCAAACGATTGAACTAATTAATTTAAGAAACCAAATATAGCTTGATACAAGCAAATACTTGAAGTGTAAGAAGAGGTAGAACTTGACTTCACGTGAGAACACCAGTAACAATAACCACGTACAGGAAGTATAAAGGAATTGGAAGAAGAGATAGAGGAGGCAGAGGAACAAGAGAACGGTGAAGGGAGAAGGAGAATTACGGTAGAAGATATTTCATTGATTCATTGGTTGATTGCCTCTCCAAATAACAAATTACGATATATAGCAGCTGAATTATAAAACTCAACCCTAATGCTAATCCTAATCCTAACGGTTTCAATAAAAAGCGACTCAAGAAAGAATCGCACAGAAACCCGAGAAGAGGTAATTAAACCTAACAATAAAATATATTAACGTATCACTGACCCTCTTCAAGTGAGAATTTGGAGGCGAAGTGGAAATATGAAGTGCACCTCAAGTTATCATTTCAATGGCACCAAATTGACCTTCACACGGCCATCTTAACTCCCTAACAAAGCGTTGGAAGATAGAGGTGTCAACATAATTATCCAATTCATAGTCGAAATTCAAGTGCTTTTTTCTCATATCACCCTTATTCAAACTCCACCCACATTGTGTATTAAAAACTTTAAGCAAATCTCTTTTTTAATAATTAGGATATAACTTATGCATGTATTTCTGTATAGATCATATTATAATCTTTCATTATTGTTTTAGTCATCGTTTAAGGATGTGTAGCTTTTAATATTAGCAATCTTTTTTTTTTTGAATTAAAAGGGTAAATTCTATAAATAGAAGAGGGGGTTACAAAATTGGCTAGACTAGCTAGCTATTTACAACATCATCATTCTCTAATCTCTCCAAAAAAATTATAGCTGCTCTCGTGTTAGAGTTTCATCTTGTTGAAGGGTTTCTTGAACAAATAAATTTGTAGTCAAGACCCCGCTGAGTATAGCGAAGTCAGGATCGTCCACGGGGGTGAGGACAGTGCTAAGAATAGTCGAAAACTACGAAAGAGAAAAAGAAACGCAAACAAACCGTCTCAGGATCGACCTGAGGAGGGTCGATCTCGACCCTAAGGGGGTCGATCCTGAGAGCAAAACACACAAAAACGCACACGAACCACAAGCAAGAGCTCGAACACGACTTAGGGAGTCGGGATCAAGGCAAAAGACACGAATTTCAATCAATATAAAAGGCGTATCCTAGGGTTAGGGCTACCACAACAACAACCATACATGCTTTCAACAAGAATTCACAACTATCATGCCATCTAGATCATAGAAAAGTAACTTTCGCAAACAATTCAAGTTATTCAATCAACTTTCGCAAATCAAACAACCTTCTACCTATCCTTCAACCTAGGAATATCAACTTTCGCAAATAATCCTATCAGATGTAATCAAGCAACTAACTTTTCACTTTCGCTATAGTCAATTACAAGATATGCCTCAATTTTCACCAAGGATTAAGCACAAGATAGATTAGATATGATCATCAAGCATTCAAGTCATGAATTCAAGTTTTAAACATGCATGATTGTGTTGGGTTTTCACCCAACCCTAGAACTTAAGAAGACTACTCACACATAGCAAAGAGAAACAAGGAAGAAGAAGAAGAAGACATCATTAAAAACCAAACTAAAACTCAAATTGAACAAAAGATCAATCTTACACAAAGTCTCAAACTTGTTCTCCAAGTCTTCTTCCTAGCTCTCCAAGTCTTGATTATTGATTGATAATAAAAACTAAAGGTTCAACCTCCTTTTATAGAAGAAAAGGAGTCCTAATTTCACTACGAAACACAAAGAAACAACCTTCCTTAAATACAAATTAGGAAACTCTACAATAAATCTGGAATAGGGGAAAGTCGGTCGCCAGGCTCGACCCAAATGGGTCGTGCACGACCCAATAGGGTCGATCCTGAGAAGAAATTTCCATCCTGGCACGACCCTCTTAGGGTCGAGCACGATCCCCTTAGGGGTCGATCCTGAAAGTTCCTTTCCTTGGTCTTCAAGCTTCTTGACTTGGCTCGAGCTAGCTCGATCTTGGGGTCGATTTCTTCACTTTTCCTATTGATTTTGCTCCTCTTAGCTCTTCTCCTTAGCTTGTCCAATTGAGATCTTCCTCCTAGCTTGTCCATCCTCTCTTGGCATTGCTCCAAACTCTTCTTCAAGCTCCAAAACACCTACAAAACGACACAAATATGCGTAGTTTCCGAATCTCAAGGAAATACGAAAACACATGCACAAGGACTCAAAAACACAAGACTCAAGCACGAAACACAACTCAAACTAACCTAACTAGACCCTAAAAATCCTACCTAAAAAGCAGACATCACATCTCACTTTCAAACAATTTCTAATGTGCCTCACACACATACTATGCTCTTGCTCTCATTTCTAAACACAATTGAGTTAGCAATCTTGTTATGACCTACGTACGAGGCTACAACCAATATAAATTAAAAATTAAATTGTCAAACGTGTATTAAGATGTTTGTAACTAATACTACAATGTTGTCACTATAAAATCAAAAAATCAAACTACATTAAAGAAAAAAGCAAAATTACATCATAAAATGTATAAACATTTTTTTTTTGGTTGAAAAAATGTATATACATTATATAACAAACATTCGTTTAGATACTAAAATATCATTTAATGTGAAATTTTATGACTTAAATCATGTATAGAATTATACAAGACACATATATAATGAGAAAAAAAACTCTAGAAACTAGCCTCAAACAAAATTCTATGTACGACTAAATTTGTCGATGTTTACGACTCTCGATTGTTTTCGTCTCTCTTGATCTACCAAACCTATTGAGGGAACCAATTCACAAAAAAAAAAATCTCAAAGACTATAGTTTATGTAGTATTTTATAGCTAATACAGATATCGTACGGGTAATGTGAATATAAACCCGACTTAACTGATTGAATTTTGATCGAACCTACTTAAAAAATGTATAGCTCAAACCAGGAAGATTCGAGTTCGGTTTAATTAGTAATTTGATTGAGGTGAACTAATAGTGAATCAAACCTCAAATGATTGAGCCCAAATCGACTGAACCAACCCAATTCATACGTTTGATATCTTATTAGGCTAAATATGTCCATGACCTATCAATTTTATTAAAATAATTTATAAAGCTAATTCATGAAAAATCTAATCTTATTTTAATAATATATTTTTTATATTTTATTTGTAAATAAATAACTTCAATAAAAGTAGTTAAGTTTATTATATAAAATCAATTTCCCAACTTTTACAAAGACTTAAATTCTACCATCCATATTTCGACCAAAAATAAATCTGCCATCCCTATTATTTGAAGCTTAAGCTAGCATCCATATTATTTGAAGTGATTTCATAAAGGAAAAAAAGACAAAGAAATCAAAAGAAAAGAGCGGAGCCCACAGAACACATGAGCTGCGGGCGCATGCCACATAAAGTCACACGACACGTTGCAAGCGGAACCGAAGCGTAAAATCTTTTTTTTTTTTTCTTAATATGAAAAATGGGAGTAAGGCTCTGTTCGGGTAATTAGCTGAAAGCTGGAACTGAAAGCTGGCAGTTGGGACTGACAGCTTTTAGCTGGAACTGGTAGCTGAATCCGAAAGCTGGATTTACTAGCTGAATTGAGTAAAAATTGAAATGAGTGTTCGGTAAAATACCTAGCTGAATCCCGAAAAGGGTATTAAAAGATTACCAAAATACCCCCCAAAAGTAAATATGAAACAAATTTAATTACCCTCACGTGATAGTCACGTGTCCCCTTCTATTACCCATTTGTGTCCAAATTCGTTCATTCATTTCTGCCCAGCTACATTTCACCACAATTTCACTTGCTCGTGAGCAGGCCAACACCGGTGACGAACGAAGCTGGTGGACTGGTCGGCATTCCCATCTCGGCCGGACGAGCAGTACACCGGTGCCGGAGATAGAGGTCATCCTCGGCCGAACAGAGGCGTGAAATCCCCCTCAAGAGATTCGATTTCAGCTCCGGTAAGAGTCCTTGCTCGCCCTCTTGTGAATTCGTTCCCATTGTTGCTGAAAAGCCGAGATTGTAGAGGGCTTCAATTTCATCTTAAATTAGTGGGTTAACGTTGTTGGAATTGTGGTATGCCGTTGTTTGATGTTTCAGATTTTGATTGATTAGGGTTTATTGTCGGAATGTTGTGTAGTGTAATTGTGTGCTACGAAATACGATTTTGATCGATTAGGGTTTATTGGGCTTTCGGTTCTTCACGAATGCATGTTGGTATGGAAGCTGATTTTGGGTATTGTATGAAAACTGTCGACTGTTTTGATATGAAATCTGATTTTGGGCAAAACATGAAAATTCAATTAAGTTTGGGGCTCCGATTTGGGGTTTTAGGGCTTCAATTTGATATTGACTGTGACAAGCATGATGATATTGACTGAGTGTTAGTGCGAAAGGATAGGGTACAATGTCGTCGTCGCAGGGTGGTAAGTCTGCGGCCACGGACGCGGACGCCGACTCAAAAAGCGCGTTATGGACTGATGAGGAGTCGAAGTCCCTAATAAGTATATGTCAGGGATACCATAAGCAAAATGGGGTCTCAACCCACTTCGATTGGGTTGAGATTGCGGCTAAGCTGATGAGAGAGCATAATAGACCCTTCACGAAACTAGAAGCGAAGAACAAGTTCGACTACATGAAGAAGGTTTGGAGGGTGTGGTGTGAGCTTCGAAACAGTGAGACCGGTTTAGGGTGGAGTTATGCTGCTGGAACCGTCACCGGGACCGATGAATGGTGGGATATGAAAATCAAGGTACTAGCTCCTTTCGAACAAACGTTTACATTTGCTTATTGCATTTCGCTATTATTATGATTTCCATGTGATGATGTTATCTATGTTTGTTCAGGAAAATGGAAAGTATAGGAGGTTTAAGCACACTCCACCGGACCCGGAGTTGAGTGAGATGTGGGACACACTCTTTGGGAGCATTGTCGCCAGTGGGAGGCGGGCAAAATCTGCCACTCAGACGCGGGGCACTGCCACCCAGACGCGGGCCGCGCCAGCCGAGCCTTCAGAGATGACCCAAGCACATTCAGCCCCAGCACCTTCAAGTGGAAGGACAATGGCGGATCTAGTTGCGATGAACGATGATCTGGATGAGGACGTGCTGATGCGGGACCTTCAGAACGATAACCTCGTCAACCTAGGCGCTGATGAGACCCAACCCATTGACATTGAGGCCATGAACAAGAGGACGGCGGATGAATGCGGTGTGGGAACAGCTAAGCGCAAGAAGAAATGCTTCGGTGGTGCGGCTTACGTGCAAAAACAGAACGAAGAGGCCGCTGATGATACGGGAAAGGTGATATCACTTCTGGAGCAGTCATTGACCGCCAATAGCAACAACGCTTCTTGCCGCAAGGACCCAGAGTTTGATAAGGCCATTGATGCAATTTACGCCATGGCTGATTTAGGGTTACTGAAGCTGTGTGATGATCTGTGGTGCTTTGCTATTGATCTAATGAACGATGACCGCACCCGGCGCTGCTTCATGGCTCTGAAGTCGGAAAGTGACAGGTTGGCGTGGCTGAAATTCAGGTTTAACAAGTTCAATGACAATTGAGTATGTGATGGTGACGTTGGGATGCTTTCAAGTGTTGTTCTTCAAGACTATTGTTGCCCTGTTTTCCTGGTTGTGTTATGTGGATTTTCTATGTGGATTTAGGATGGTTTGCGAGACTTTGTTGCTTTGTTTTATGGGGTTCATTTGCGAGACAGTTTTCGAATGGTTATCTTATTTGGATTTTCTTAGGTTGTGACCAAACATGCTTACTCTTTCAATGAATATTTGAACCGAGAGTTGTGCTTTCATTTAGGGCTTGCATAATAGGTTGCTTGCATATCGTGAGCATTTCAACATTTACCGTTACATTTTTCAGGAATACTTGGCACGATGACGGGGCCACATGTGCGGGGATTGTCTACCACACAAATTATAATCATTTTAGGCCTTCTCGCGCTCCTTAAGATCCGGAAGCGTAAGCGTTTAACGAACACGTACTTCCGCAAGTACGTGCACACCCTTGTTTCACGTCACCTCTCACTGGTCATCTCTGGATGCGAGAGATTATGGATTCTGGCTCCGAAGTCCGATGCATCAATGCGTTCAGGATGGAGCGACACGTTCTTGTGAGACTGTGTGATGAGCTGCAAGCCCACCATGGTCTGAAACCCTCGAGGAACATGACAGTACTAGAGAAGGTAGGAATACTCTTGTACACCGTTGCAGTGGGGGCCTCGAACCGGGCAGCATGCGAGCGGTTTCAACGATCTGGGGACACCATAAGCCGCACCATCCATGAGGTCCTTGACTCGATGACAGGGAGTTCGACTGGGTCGGGAGGGCTAGCTGGCCGGATGTTGACCCCCCGGGATCCGATGTTCACAACTATCCCCGAACAAGTCGAGCACGATACTCGGTACAACCTGTTCAAGGTATTCGTGACGCCCCCTTGCGAATGTATTTAGTTATTATAATTAGTTTGACAATCTTATTTCCCGTTTGGTCGTGCGACTGCAGGGTGCGATTGGTTGTATTGATGGGACCCACATTTCATGTTGTGTGCCCCGAGCCGAACAATTGCCTTATCGAAACCGAAAGGGAGTATGCTCGTTCAATGTGATGGCGGTGTGTGACTTCGACATGCTATTCACCTTCATTTCATTTCGTTCAATGTGATGGCTGTATGAATCCCACTCTCCTCCATTACAGCATTCTTCCGCTTCCCCCTGTTTTTGCGTGTGTCCACACTCTCCTTTCACCTCTCCCCATCTCTCGTTCTTTTCCCTCCTTAATTTCGCATCTCTTGAGCAATAAAACGGGAATGGAGAACAACAAAGTCCCCCGAAAACACAGTTCAAATATGAAGGTAATAAGAGAGTAATTAATAATAATTGAGAAGGGACGACGTACGTGAATTAAGTATTCAGAATTGGGCGATCGAATCGACGTCCTCATGGCGGGCACTTGCATCCCGGGCACCGTCCTCCAGCTCTCGAACCGGCTGCCTAGCACGGGCGCCGTGGTCCTCACTCGGAGCCAGGCGCAATTGCACCTGGGCCGGCTCGGCCGCCGTAACTCGGCCACGGCCAAGTACGCGGTCCGGAGGTCCGGCTTGGAGGAGACCGAGCTGTTGAAGGGCTCCGGGCCCTCCTTCTCAGAGCGCCGTCTCTGGTGGCACTCGGACGGGCCGGGCCGGGCCCGCAAGCTTCACGTGGCGGCCCGCTCCTCCCTCTCTCTCGTGCCCGATAAGCCCCTCGGCCTCTACGACCCCTCTTATGACAAGGACTCCTGCGGCGTCGGCTTCATCGCCGAGTTGTCCGGCGAATCCTCCCGCAAGACGGTAACCCTCCATTCTCTCCTCACACTGCTCCCTCTCTTTTTTTTCTTCTTGTGAGAGTCGAACAGGTAACCTCTGAATACGGTGGCTAACTAGAGAGAATCAGAGAAGGCTGTTTTGGATTGTTATTATTAAAATGTTTCAAGAGACTTACATTTGGCGCCAAATCATTATTAGAGTTTTTTTTGGTAACTCTAACGGTATTATTGAATAAATGGATTGTACGTTGTGACATAAATTGGAAGGTGAAAGATGCGCTGGAGATGTTAGTTCGAATGGCACACCGAGGAGCTTGTGGGTGCGATCCCAATACTGGTGATGGGGCTGGAATTCTCGTTGCTCTACCCCATGGTTTCTTCACCCAGGTCCCTATTGTTTCTTCTATTCATTGCTGGGTTTTCATTCATGTTTGCATCCATCCTACATTCCAAATGTGCATGAGTTTTAGTTCCTTTCTGGTTTGCCTTTGTTATCAGGTGGCCAAAGAGTCCGGATTCGAGCTACCCCCGGCTGGACAATATGCAGTCGGAATGTTTTTCCTGCCCACGGTTGAAGACCGAAGGCAGCAAAGCAAGAATGTCTTCACCAAGGTTATGTTATTGTGGCTCCAAAACTATTTGGATTGCATTGAGCTCTGGAATCCATCAGTGGATCTTTCTGGAAATTGTGGACAAGGGATTTTTGAACTGATAGTTGTTCTCTTGTAGGAGGCCGAGTCACTTGGACATACTGTCCTGGGATGGCGATCTGTTCCAACAGATAACTCCGGATTGGGCTCGTCTTCAAAGGAGACTGAGCCCATTGTCGAACAAGTCTTCCTCACGCCGTCCCCCAGCTCAAAAGCTGATTTTGAGCAACAGGTATGCCTTCCCTCTTATTATTTTGAATTTTGGATGTGTGTTGCTATAGAAAAAGCTGTGGTGGTTCATTCAAATCTATGTTCAGCAGCTATAGAATCATACTCTTCAGCCAAATGATGTTTTGATGGCTTGATACAGATGTATATACTAAGACGGATATCAATGTTGGCCATTCGAGCTGCCTTGAACCTTCAACATGGTGACAGTAAAGACTTCTATATATGTTCTCTGTCTTCAAGGTTGATGATTCTCATCTTTTTCTCCTTCTATTTACAATTACTTCTCAAGGACCATATTTATGACAGTTTGTCATTTATTATTACTACTGCAGGACTGTTGTGTACAAAGGTCAACTTACGCCTTCCCAAGTGAGTGAATACTACAAAACGGATCTTGGTGATGAAAGATTTACTAGCTACATGGCCTTGGTAATTTATTCTTTTACTTGTCCATTATGTACTAAGGTTATTTCCATGAACAACACCATAGGAAAGGTCACATAGGTTAAGAGATTCAAGGTTTTGTAGAAGGACTTCTGTGGTACTTGAAATGAATGATTGCCTAAATTCTTCCATATAGCTAGTAAATCTTCCACTTTGAGTATGAATGCAGATTTTGGATGCATTTTCGGCTACATTAGTATAAAGCTTGTGTTAAATAATATCCAGAAAAGTTGATGCATTTCACAGCTTGATGGTCTTAATACAAAAATTTTCAATTAGGGAGAATTGAACTGTTAGAGAGTGCCTTGATCAATTTCAGTGTAGCCCTTTTATTGAACATTTTTTATGTATGTTTGTATGTGACGGCTCAAATATTAACCCTGTCAATGTTGAATGCACAGGTACACTCCCGATTCTCTACAAACACATTTCCTAGCTGGGACCGTGCTCAGCCTATGCGTGTCTTGGGTCACAATGGTGAAATTAATACACTTCGTGGAAATGTCAACTGGTATAAGAACTATTTCCATCTTATAATTGCCTAGTCCTAAAACAATGTTTTCAAGTTCCTAAAAATGCCCCTGAAATAATGCTTGCTTGAATGTGCAGTTCCATTTATGCTAATTGTGACCCCCTTTTTTCGTGCATTTGTGTGCATATTTTGTAAGGATGCGAGCTCGTGAGGGTCTATTGAAGTGCAAGGAGCTCGGCCTGTCACAAAATGATATGAAGAAGCTTCTACCTATCGTGGATGCCAGCTCATCTGATTCAGGTCTGACTGCCATTTAGAGACGACTCACATGAACAAACAAATGAAGAAATCATGAAATAAATAAATTTGATGCCAATTTTTCTACCTTCTCATTTGTAGGAGCTTTTGATGGTGTCCTTGAGCTTTTGGTTCGAGCAGGAAGAAGTATTCCAGAAGCTGTCATGATGATGATTCCTGAAGCTTGGCAAAATGATAAGAATATGGAACCTGAGAAAAAGGAGTTTTACGAGTATTTCTCGGCTCTCATTGAACCATGGGATGGACCTGCTCTTATAACATGTATCTATTGATTCTCCCTTGATCTGTTATACCCCAACTCAACTGTAAATGAAATTTTCTTTGCTCAGCGGCATTACTTAGTTTTTGTTTTCTTCAGTCACTGATGGAAGATACCTCGGGGCCAAATTGGATAGAAATGGCTTGCGTCCTGGTCGGTTTTATGTCACCCATAGTGGAAAAGTGGTTATGGCTAGTGAGGTTGGTGTAGTTGACATTCCACCAGAGGACGTCTCCAAAAAGGGTAGACTCAACCCTGGAATGATGCTTTTGGTTGACTTTGACAAGCATCTTGTCGTAGATGATGAGGCCTTAAAAAAGCAGTATTCGCTTGCAAGGCCCTATGGCGACTGGCTGAAGAAGCAGAAGCTAGAGCTGAGTGCGATAGTTGAATCTGTCGATAAAACTGATAGTGCCCCACCTCCTCTTTCTGGAGCTTTGCTGGTGAGTATGAAAATGTGTTCTCATGCTGTTGACTTTTTTGTTATCTGTTCTAACGTCTCACAGAAGATTCTTGGAAACGAGTAGGGATCTAGTAAGGATGAAGATAAGGAAAACATGGGCATCCGCGGTTTGCTGGCACCATTGAAGGCTTTTGGGTATGAATACAGTTTACATTGTCTTCTTTAGTGCTCAACAAATTTGATGAGACAAAGGGAGTAATTCTTCAGGATGTGGAAAACGTCATATTTCAGGATGTTGCATGTGTTTGTCTTTCTGTTGCAGTTACACGGTCGAAGCCCTGGAAATGTTGCTGCTTCCCATGGCAAAAGATGCAACTGAAGCACTCGGCTCAATGGGCAATGACGCTCCATTAGCAGTGATGTCAGGCAAAGAGAAGCTCCCTTTTGACTACTTCAAACAGATGTTTGCACAAGTCACTAATCCTCCAATAGATCCCATACGAGAAAAAATCGTCACCTCCATGGGGTGCTTGATTGGTCCAGAAGGCGATCTCACAGAAACTACAGAGGAACAATGCGCCCGTCTTTCACTTGAAGGCCCTCTTGTGTCCATGGAAGAAATGGAAGCCATTAAAAAGATGAACTACAGGGGATGGCGTAGTAAAATCCTTGATACCACTTACCCCAAATCTCGCGGTAAGAAAGGTCTAGAGGAGACATTGTCCAGAATATGTGATGAAGCTCGTGAAGCCATAAAGGATGGTTACAAAATTTTGGTTCTCTCTGATAGAGGTATCTTACTTGTATCCTGCCAGAAATCAACTGTTTAATAATTCCAATTTTTAAAGACATATGTTGTTCTTTGCAGCCTTTTCGCCAAATAATGTGGCAGTAAGCTCACTATTAGCAGCTGGTGCTGTGCATCAGCATCTAGTTCAGAAGCTTGAACGTACTCGTGTGGGGCTAATCGTCGAATCTGCAGAGCCGCGTGAAGTGCACCATTTTTGCACACTGGTTGGCTTTGGTGCAGACGGCATATGCCCATACTTAGCAACCGAGGCGATATACAGGCTTCAGGCTGATGGAAAGATCCCACTGAATTCGGAGGGAAAGCCATTCTCAAAGCAAGATCTCGTCAAACAGTACTTTACAGCAAGCAACTATGGAATGATGAAAGTTCTTGCTAAGATGGGGATATCAACATTAGCATCTTACAAAGGAGCTCAGATTTTCGAAGCCGTTGGTCTTTCTTCAGAGGTGGTCAATAAATGTTTCACAAGAACGGCTAGCAGAATTGAGGGTGCTACATTTGAAATGCTCGCCTCTGATTCTCTTCGGCTTCATGAGCTCGCCTTTCCAGCAAGAGAGTTTCCATCTGGAAGTGCAGAAGCAGTGGCTCTTCCAAATCCCGGGGATTATCACTGGAGGAAGGATGGCGAGCTTCATCTGAATGATCCTCTCGCCATTGCGAAACTGCAGGAGGCCGCTCGATCCAACAGTGTGGGAGCTTATAAAGAGTATTCGAAGCGAATAGATGAATTGAACAAAGGATGCAGCTTACGCGGGCTACTAAAGTTCAAGGAAGGGAAGATGAAGGTTCCATTGGATGAAGTGGAACCAGCTTCAGCGATCGTGAAGCGGTTCTGTACCGGTGCTATGAGTTATGGATCAATTTCATTAGAGGCACACGCTTCCCTGGCGATTGCTATGAACAAACTTGGGGGAAAGTCAAACACAGGTTTGTTAACCATGGACTACTTCCCGCCAGATTTTTAATATTATCATTCCTTTTGTTTGGCCTTTCTCATTTTCTTTCATTTTTAGTATCACTTCTGTTCTTGATGAGCATTGATTGTTGTAAGGTCATGGATGTTGCTCTACATGTTAGGTGAGGGAGGTGAGAATCCATCTCGTCTGGAGCCTCTTGCTGATGGATCAAAGAACCCAAGAAGAAGCGCAATTAAGCAAGTCGCGAGTGGAAGATTTGGTGTTTCCAGCTACTATCTGACCAACGCTGATCAGTTACAGATTAAAATGGCACAGGTGAGGCTGATAATATACATTGGTAAATCACATTCAAATTTCCATCAATTGCACTGATATCTAATTTGTCACTGCTCAAATTCTAGGGTGCCAAGCCTGGTGAGGGAGGTGAACTACCAGGACACAAGGTTGTTGGAGATATTGCTTCTACTAGGCACTCGACAGCTGGCGTCGGACTTATCAGCCCTCCTCCCCATCATGATATTTATTCTATTGAGGACTTGGCTCAGCTGATTTTTGATCTCAAGGTATTAATTATACTATCGAAAGTAACAAGAGTAAGGAAGAAAGTTTATTAAGCTGATACATGTTTCTTCTGGTTTTCAGAACTCCAATCCTTCAGCAAAGATCAGTGTGAAGCTGGTATCTGAGGCTGGTGTTGGTGTTATAGCAGCTGGAGTAGTAAAAGGGCTAGCTGATCAAGTATTGATTTCTGGACACGACGGAGGAACAGGAGCTTCGCGTTGGACCAGCATCAAGAATGCTGGGCTCCCTTGGGAGCTGGGCTTGGCAGAAACTCACCAGACTCTAGTCGCAAATGACCTTCGTGGCAGGGCAACACTTCAGACCGACGGCCAGCTGAAAACAGGAAGGGACGTGGCTATAGCAGCTCTTCTAGGAGCAGAGGAGTTCGGTTTCAGCACGGCTCCACTCATAACTCTCGGCTGCATCATGATGAGAAAATGCCACAAGAACACATGTCCAGTCGGGATCGCCACCCAGGACCCGGTTCTCCGTGAGAAATTCTCTGGGGAGCCTGAACATGTGATCAACTTCTTCTTCATGCTCGCTGAGGAAGTGAGGGAGATAATGTCTCGCCTCGGGTTTAGAACCATGAACGAGATGGTCGGGCGTGCGGATATGCTCGAACTGGATAAAGAAGTCACCAACAGCAACGAGAAGACGCAAAACATTGATCTGTCTTTGTTACTAAAGCCTGCTGCTGAGCTGCGAGAAGACGCTGCTCAGATTTTTGTCACTCCACAGGATCATGCCCTGGGCTCGATTTTGGACAAGGAGCTAATGACACTATCTGAAGCTGCTTTGGAAAAATCCCTCCCGGTTTATATTGAGAAACCGATCCGTAATGTGAACCGTGCAGTTGGGACAATGTTGAGTCATGAAGTGACAAAGCGCTACCATCTCGCTGGTCTGCCCGCGGATACAATCCATATCAAATTGGTTGGAAGTGCAGGGCAGAGTTTTGGTGCTTTTGTTTGCCCAGGCATCACTCTCGAGCTCAAAGGCGACGCAAATGATTATGTCGGGAAAGGATTATCAGGTGGAAAGATTGTTGTCTATCCTCCTAAAGAAAGTGGGTTTGATCCCAAGGAAAACATTGTTATTGGTAATGTGGCATTGTATGGTGCTACGAGCGGTGAAGCGTATTTCAATGGGATGGCGGCAGAAAGATTTTGTGTTCGTAATTCGGGGGCTAAGGCGGTTGTCGAAGGTGTAGGTGATCATGGTTGTGAGTATATGACAGGCGGGACTGCGGTTGTGCTGGGGGAAACAGGGAGAAATTTTGCTGCTGGCATGAGCGGCGGTATTGCTTATGTGTTGGATGTGGATGGGATGTTTGAAAGCAAATGCAATACCGAGCTGGTGGATCTTGATAGACTTGAAGAGAAAGAAGATGTCAGGACGCTCAGGATGATGATTCAGCAGCACCACCGGTACACGAACAGTGAGCTCGCGAAGGAGGTTCTTGATGATTTCGAAAAGCTTTTGCCAAAATTTGTTAAGGTCTTTCCTAGAGATTACAAACGGGTTCTTGCGAGTAAGAAAGCCGAGGAGCCTGTTAAGGAGGCTGCAGGGAATGTAGCTGATGAACGTAAGCCGCAAAAGCAAGACGTGGAGGAAGATACAGTTCAAACAAATGCATTTGAGGAGCTCAAGAAAATGGCAACTTCTGTCTTCAAAACGGAGCCGTCTGACCAGGTATGTTTCTTGGGCAGTAATATTGAACTTTATTGGAGTTTTGTAGTACGTTGTGTTGAAGTTTAAATATTTTATACATTGGCATCAAATGTTTACGTTTTGAAGGAGGAGATGGATAGTTTAGATGGAAGGCCAATTAAGGTTGATAAGCCTGTAAAGAATGGAGGGTTTATTCATTATGAGCGTAAGGGTGTTCAGTTTCGTGATCCTAACAAAAGGATGAAGGATTGGAAGGAAGTTATGAAAGAGAGCAAGCCTGGCCCACTTTTGACGACTCAGTCAGCGCGATGCATGGACTGTGGCACACCATTTTGCCATCAGGTCATAAATTTTTTAGGCTAGCCAACTCTTTTGATAACTGCTAAATGATGCCTAAAATAGTATATTGATCAAATATTCTTTGATGAATCTACAGGTGAACTCTGGATGCCCGCTTGGAAATAAGATACCAGAATTCAACGAATTGGTCTACCAAAACAAGTGGCAAGAGGCTCTTATTCGTCTTCTAGAAACGAACAATTTCCCGGAGTTTACTGGTAGAGTGTGCCCAGCACCCTGTGAAGGTTCATGTGTCCTAGGTATAATCGAGAATCCGGTTTCAATCAAGAGCATTGAATGTGCCATAATAGACAAGGCCTTTAGTGAAGGATGGATGAAGCCGAGGCCTCCACCACGAAGGACTGGGTATGAATGAGTTTGCAGTTTCATATCAAACCTTTCTTCTATTGAAACTATGAAGAGTTGAAAGCTGAGCCTTTTTTTATAAACTAATTTCAGGAAAAGGGTTGCTATAGTTGGCAGCGGGCCTGCTGGTTTGGCGGCGGCTGATCAGCTCAACAAAATGGGGCATGCTGTTACCGTATACGAACGTGCAGACCGAGTTGGTGGGCTCATGATGTACGGGGTCCCGAACATGAAGACTGATAAGGTTGACATAGTTGAAAGGAGGGTCAAACTGATGGCTGAGGAAGGCATCAAGTTTGTTGTCAATGCAAATGTTGGCCAGGATCCCTCATGCTCCCTTGCTCTTCTGCGAGAGGAGAATGATGCTATAGTCTTGGCTGTCGGGGCCACGAAACCGAGGTACGCAAATGTGTTTGCATTGATATCACACTTGCCCTGCTCACTGAAAAATCTCATTCTAGCATTTGGCACAACTATCATGAACTCATTAGCATAATTAATGACATTGTATCTGAACATCAGATATTTTTTCTTTCTACCCCTTGCCATAGGGACCTTCCTGTGGAAGGCCGTAATTTGGCAGGTGTTCACTATGCCATGGAGTTTCTTCACGCGAATACGAAAAGCCTACTCGACAGCAATTTGGCTGATGGGAAGTACATATCTGCAAAGGGTAAGAAGGTTGTGGTAATTGGTGGAGGTGATACCGGTACAGATTGTATCGGGACTTCCCTTCGTCATGGTTGTACCAGTGTCGTCAACTTGGAGCTGCTGTCAAAGCCGCCGAAGACCAGAGCACCCGGGAATCCATGGCCACAGGTGATTTCATTGAATCAAACACTCTCTATATTATTTTTGCGTTTTATTAAGGGAGGTCAAAGTGATGTCTTTTTGGATTTGTTGACAGTGGCCTCGGGTCTTCAGAGTGGACTATGGACACCAAGAAGCTGAAGCAAAGTTTGGTGAGGACCCGCGTACTTACGAGGTTTTGACAAAGCGGTTCATCGGCGATGAGAATGGTCATGTGAAGGGACTGGAGATTGTGCAAGTGAAGTGGGAGAAGGATGAGAGTGGGAAGTTCCAGCTAAAGGAAATCAAGGGCTCAGAGGAGCTCATCGAGGCGGATTTGGTGCTTCTAGCAATGGGATTCCTTGGTCCAGTCCAGGTTAGACTTGTTCTTCACCTTTGGTTTTCACTAAACACTCTGTCACTGTCTGTTTTTCGTTAGATAGCTCATAGCAGCTATTAGTATAATGTTGTAAATTCATGCAGGGGATTGCAGAGAAACTAAGCTTGGAGACAGACAACCGGTCAAACTTCAAGGCAGAATACGGGCGGTTCTCGACAAACGTGGACGGAGTGTTTGCTGCAGGGGACTGTCGACGCGGACAGTCGCTCGTGGTGTGGGCCATCTCGGAGGGTCGACAAGCGGCTGACAAGGTGGACACTTATCTCATGAAGGACCACAAAGGAGACCTCTGTACAGAAGCACTTCATACAAACTAAATGGCAACAAGCAAATTGTAAAGAGTTAGGCACCTATATCTATATCTATATATATATATATATATATATATATATATATATTATTCAAGAATGCATCGCCTGAGCATTAGGCGAAGGAACAATGATGCTTACATAGTACGTAAATCCGGCATGACCCGGGTCCGGGGTCTTAAACATTTCAGATATATAGGACGAAGGCTTTTTAGAGCCGCCTCGGCTTCTTGCACACCAAAAAATGACTTTTTGCACCACGCCATCAGAAGGCGTCGCCGTTTAAAGGCGTCCGAATATTATATTAATAAAATTGCACGAAAACAGAAACACGAAAAAAACGCGGCGTGGTGGGGCGCCGTTCGTCGGCGTGGTGGGGCGCCGTTCGTCGGCGCGGTGGGGCGCCATCAGGCGGCGCGGTGGTGCGCCATCAGACGGCGTGGTGGTGCGCCTTTAGGAGGCGTGGTGCGGCGCCGTCAGGAGGCGTGACGGTATCGACTATTAATTTGAAAATTCGACCGTTGGACCAACGGCTATATCAACGGCTATATATCAACGGCTATATTATTTGCCTTATAAATGCTCGGTTCTTCATTCATTTTGTCAATAGTTGTACCAACTTGAAACTATAGATCTATGCTCAAATCTCAATCAAACAATGTCGTATACTGGTCAAATGTATTATGGTTGGGAAGACGAGCTAAATGATGAGTACGAAGACTCGCCAGAAGTGCAAGGAGAGGAATT